>CM070308.1:54478322-55078322 GCA_036321655.1 Quercus alba | reverse complement strand
TTATGATTCAGATCACAAAGTAAGAAAAGGAACGAAGCAAAAGGAGAAAGAAATACACGGATGAAATCTGAGATAAACGACAGCTTGTACTTGTAGTTTAGTTATAGTTGTGTACAGTGTAGCTTAATGAAATGCTGTAGTTTAGTGATGTATTTAATTGAGATGTGTTCACACGTGTTGTAACTGTACTCGTATAATTAGGGATATTTTGGTTGCTCTGTTTTCTGTATTTAGTCACATATTCATGTACAGATTCATTCAGTTGAGTAATATACAAAGTTTTCTTCATTTCTTCATTCCAAAACTCTCTCTAGCTTGAGCTTCCTCTCTCATTTTAGTTCTTGGCTCTCTGTACTTTCTGTTATGGTATCAGAGCTTAACCCTACATCAATGGCGTCAAATACTACTTCTTCTTCTACACGAGAGCTTTCTCCATTAGAAGATCCTCGAAGCCCATTTTTCTTGCACCATGGTGAATCTCCTGGTGCGATCTTAGTTGTTCAACCTCTCACTGAGGATAACTACCCTAATTGGGCCAGAGCAATGAGGATGGCTCTAGATGCTAAGAGTAAACTTGGATTTGTAGATGGTTCCATCACTGCATCAATGGCGATTACACCACTTGAGAAAAAGGCATGGTCAAAATGTAATTCAATGATCTCATCGTGGATCTTGAATTCAGTTTCACCTCATATTACTGCTAGTGTCATTTATAGAGACACAACTTTTGAGGTCTGGAATGCTCTTAAGAATCGGTTCTTACAGGCAAATGGACCAAGGATTTCTCAACTTCAGAAGCAAATTTCCACTGTGATGCAAGGAGATTCTACAGTGACAAGCTTCTTCACTGATCTTCAATCTTCTTGGGATCAATTGTTAAATCTGAGGCCTTTGCCATCGTGTTCATGTGGAAAATGTACTTGTGGTGTGAATGAGAAAATTGTGCATATTCACCACCAAGATTCAATCATGCAATTTCTCAATGGATTGAATGATTGTTACTCACAGGTAAAGACTCAAATCCTCATGATGGAACCTGTTCCATTTTTGGACAAGACCTTTTCTTTGGTAATCCAGGAGGAAAGGCAAAGATCTTCAAATATTCATGCCACTCCTTCAGTTGAATCCACTGCTCCTGCTGTCAAGAATCAAGCCTTCAATCAAGGTCTTTTTCATTCAAGAAACAATGGCAAGAATTTCAAAGGGAATGTTGGAAAGGGAAGGCCTATGTGTAGCTACTGTGGAAAAGTTGGGCATATCAAGGAGAAATAGGCCTGAAATGCTATAAACTTGTTGGATTTCCACTTGGCTACAAGCAAAAGGGAAAGCCTCCTATGGCTAATCAGGTTATGATGGACTTTGATCAAGCTTAGAATGAAGCTATGCATCAGAATAACAATTTCTCTTTCACTCCAGAACAGTTTCAACAATTGATTTCCCTGTTGAATTCACATCCATCCTATTCTGGTAGCTCTAATGAAGCAATTCACACAGCCAATTCTGCCCTCTCAGGTATATCTGATGATTTCTTGCAAAACTCAATATGCTTGAGCATGAAACACTCTATTTTTGCTGTCAATCCTTCAAATAAAACAGCTTTTAGTCAAGACACTTGGGTCCTTGATACAGGTGCCACAGATCACATAGTTCATTCAGTTGATTTGTTCACTAAAATTACTAGTTCTATAACCTCTTTTGTTCAATTGCCCAATGGTGAAAGAATTGTTGTCACACACATAGGAACCATTCAAGTAACTTCTAGTTTAGTTCTTGAAAATGTACTTTGTGCTCCTTCTTTCACTTTCAACTTAATATTCATTAGTCAACTAACCAAAAGCCTATCATGTTGTTTCATTTTTCTGTCCAATATGTGTTTTATACAGGACCTTTCTTGTTGGAAAACGATTGGAGTGGGTAAGCTGCATCATAATTTCTATCTACTACAACCTTTAGAACCTTGCAAATCTGTTTCAACTGTATCTTCTATCTTAGGGTCTGTTTTTAATTCTTTTGCAAATAATGTTGTGGATGTCCCTATTACCACAAAGTCCTATCTTTGGCATCTTAGATTAGGTCATGTATCAAATGCTAAACTTCAGGTTTTGTGTGATATTCTTCCTGATGTAAGCATTATACATAGCAATAAAGATTGTACCCTTTGTCCCATTGCAAAATAGAAAAGACTTCCTTTCCTTTCTTTCAATCATTTGTCTGATAATGCATTTGATCTCATTCACTGTGATGTTTGGAGTCCTTTTGCAAATTCTACTCATAATGGTTTTAGGTATTTCCTTACCATTGTTGATGATGCAACTAGATCAATATGTTTCTATCTTATGAAAACAAAATCAGACACTAGGCCCCTATTGATTTCCTTTTACAAAATGATCTCAACACAATTTCATACAATATTAAAGCAATTAGAACTGATAATGCTCATGAATTTTTCTTAAAGACTTCTATGTTGATCATGGGATTTTGCATCAACATTCATGTGTTACCACTCCACAACAAAATTCAGTTGTGGAAAGGAAACATCAACACATTTTAAGTATTCCTAAAGCATTAAAATTTCAGTCTAATGTGCCTATTTCCTATTGGGGTGAATGTGTTTTGACTGCTGTATACATAATCAATAGACTGCCCTCTTCCATTTTAGAAAATAAAACTCCTTTTGAGAAACTCTACAATAAACCACCTTCTTTTGTTCATTTAAAGGTTTTTGGTTGCCTTTGTTTTGCTTCCACCCTATCTCATAACAGATCTAAGTTACTCAATCTTGTCACCAAGAAAATTTTTGTCTCTAGAAATGTAACTTTTCATGAGACTGTGTTTCCCTTCATTTCATCCACTTACTCTTCCTCACCTCACTCAAATATCACCTTTCCTCACCTTTTTCCCCCTCTAGATACCTCTCAATCTGCCTTTTTTTATTCTACTTCTGGTTCAACTCTTGAATCTGTCATTCCTCAACATTCAACTTCTGCTCCTTCTTTCAATCATTCCTCACCTGTTGCATCTACTTCTCCATCCTGTGACTTGTCTCTTCCTATTTCTACTGAAACTCCTAGTCCTCCCATCACTGAACCTGCCATTCTTCCTTCTGTTCCTTCATTGAGAAAATCCACTAGAATGTCTAAGGCTCCTTCCTATTTGCAAGACTATAAATGCAGCAATGTTATTACTAATTAGTTTAATCATTCCAATCATGCCACTAAGTCTGGTTCAGCCTCACACATTTTAGGTACAAAATACCCCTTATCTCATTTTCTTGGTTCTTCTACTTTGTCTCCTTCCTATGCCCATTTTTGCTCCATTATCTCTGCTGTTTCTAAACCACAATCATATCATAAGGCTGTCCAAGATCCCAAATGGCAGAATGCAATGGCTGTTGAGACTGCTGCTTTAGAATCTAACCAAACTTGGTCTCTCACTCCCTTACCATCTCATAAAAGGGCAATTGGATACAAATGGGTATATAAAGTGAAGTATAAAGCTGATGGCACAGTGGAGAGGTATAAGGCACACCTTGTGGCAAAGGGGTTTACACAGTAGGAGGATTTGGACTTCACTGACACGTTTTTCCTTGTTGCTAAAATGACAACTGTTAAAACCTTGCTTGCCATTTCTGCTGTGAGGGTTGGCACTTAACTCAGCTTGATATAAACAATGCTTTCCTTCATGGAGAGCTTTCTGAGGAGGTTTACATGCAGCTGCCTTAGGGATTTCACAGCAAGGGGGAGAATATAGTGTGCAAGCTTAACAAATCCTTGTATGACCTTAAACAGGCATCAAGGCAGTGGTATTCAAAATTTTCATCCACTATTCTCAAATGTGGATTCAAATAGTCAAGGTCTGATTACTCCCTCTTTACCAAGAAGTTCAATCAATCATTCATAGCACTTTTGGTGTATGTAGATGATATTCTTATAGCTAGCAATGACATTCATGCTGTTGAAGAGCTTAAGGTGTTCCTGGATCAAGAGTTTAAGCTAAAGGATCTTGGAAACTTGAAATTCTTCCTTGGCCTTGAAGTTACTAGATCAGATAAAGACATTTCCTTATGTCAAAGGAAATATGCCTTGGAAGTGCTCAAAGATGCAGGCATGAAAGGATGCAAGCCTAGCGAAGTTCCTATGGAGCAAAACTTAAAGTTGAGCAAATACCATGGGGAGATGTTACCTGATCCTGGAGTTTATAGAAGACTGGTTGGCAGGTTGATATACTTAACCATTACTAGACTAGATATCACATACTCAGTGAACAAACTGAGTCAATTTATGTCAAAACCAAGAAAGCCTCACCTGGATGCAGCCTACAAGGTTCTGCAGTACATAAAGGGAAGTCCTGGACAAGGTATTTTGCTATCATCCAACTCAGATTTGCATTTAAAGGCATTCACAGATGCAGATTGGGCATCTTGTGTTGATACTAGAAGATCAACCACTGGTTATTGTGTCTTTTTGGGCAATTCTCTGGTTTCATGGTAGTCTAAAAAGCAGTCTATAGTCTCTAGATCTTTTGCTGAAGCAGAATATCGGGCCATGGCAGTGACTGTGTGTGAGATGACTTGGATATTAGCCTTGTTGAAGGATTTAGAAGTGTGTCATCCAAAGCTTGTAATGCTGTTCTGTGATAACCAAGCAGCCATATATATTGGTGAGAACCCTGTGTTTCATGAGAGAACCAAACACATAGAAATAGATTGTCACTTGGTCAGAGATAAAGTTCAAGATAAAGTCATCTGGTTGTTTTTCACTCCTACTCACTCACAGCTAGCTGATCTTCTTACAAAAGCTCTTAGTGGTCAATAGTTAAGAGTTTTACTTGCCAAGATGAGCATTGTGAATATTCACAATCCTGATTCTCATCTTGTGGGGGAGTATCAAAGTTATGATTCAGATCACAAAGTAAGAAAAGGAACGAAGCAAAAGGAGAAAGAAATACACGGATGAAATCTGAGATAAACGACAGCTTGTACTTGTAGTTGTGTACAGTGTAGCTTAATGAAATGCTGTAGTTTAGTGATGTATTTAATTGAGATGTGTTCACACGTGAGTTAACTAACAAACACACGTGTTGTAACTGTACCCATATAATTAGGGATATTTTGGTTGCTCTGTTTTTTGTATTTAGTCACAAATTCATGTACAGATTCATTCAGTTGAGTAATATACAAAGTTTTCTTCATTTTCTTCATTCCAAAACTCTCTCTAGCTTGAGCTTCCTCTCTCATTTCAGTTCTTGGCTCTCTGTACTTTCTGTTAATGCATTTTAGTTGAGTTGGGGATTTCAGCCCATATCTTGCAATGAAAGAAGCCTGACTTTGACTGCTCGAAAATTTATTTATGCGGACTGTAAAATTATTCTTCATTCTTAATGCAGGTTCAAGATGACCTAAAACAACATGCATGTTGTGGCTGCTGTGCCCATTCCCTCTGATGATGCAGGAAAGGTGGATGTGATTGCTGCTTTGGTTGCTAATGTGGAAGCAGAAGCAATGATAAGAGCTGATAGGAAGATCACTATACCTTAAAACAATTACATGCTAGTAAGCAAAACTGGATTGAAGAAATGTGATTGCTATCCTATGAAGCCCATTTTTTGGTTGTAACTTTGACTGACTTTTAGCTATGCAGGGTCATATATAGAAAACTGGATATGAGAATAATGAATTGGGGGAGTAGTTTTTGAGGATGTACTAGAAGCTTTGGGGAAGTGGCATGCTTTAGGCATTCTTCTTCTTGATTAAACTAACATTGTGATTAAATAAGAGATAGGTGCAAAAAAGATTTAAAAAAAAAAATGTCAGAAAAAAGTCCAAAAAATACACCAAATGGTGCTTATATAAAGTAGAAAAAATGAAAAAAAAAACTGTAAAAAAAAAAAAAAAAAAAAAAAAAAAAAAAAAAAAAAAAAAAAAAAAAGAAGACAAAAAAAGAAATTGTTGTTAACCTGCTGTGCCCGTTAACACAATTTTTTTTTTAAAATTCCAGTTAAATAAGATAAGTTTATTAAAAATATTTAATTCTATTTTGAAACATGTATTATATATTAAAACCAAAAAAAAAAAAAAAAAAATCCTTTGATTTAGATGAGGAAAGAGACTGACTAGTAGTACAGATCCATTCAACTGACCACAGCCCGTAAGGTGAAAAGGCCCAATAATAAGCCCGAAATTGAGGGTACTGTCAAAGTAAAGAGGAATTAAGCAAACCCATTGAGAAAAAAATAACAGAATAGCAACTGGGTATTCACTATTCACGGATGGAACTAAAACCTCACTTGGGCCGCTTAGAATTTATTTTGGGAGAATAAGAAATCGCCGATCCAACTATTCCTGCGCTGAACAATGTAGTATTCGAACTTAGAATAACACTATAGATACATACTTTTTTATAAAAAATTCTACAAACTGTTAATATAGTATAAGTAGTTATTGGTAAATAAAAAAGTGATGTTAATAGTGGATCTAGATGAAAACCAATAAAAAGCTAGTCACATTAACGATTTGTAAAATTGTTGTAAAATAGTGTGTGGTTGTAGCATTATTCTCAAACTTATCAGACAAAAAGGTTCAACTTTTCCTACTTTGTTATATATACATACATATATATATATATATATATAATTCCAAATCAATATACCAGTATTGAATGGTAACAAACTTTATATTTAGAGGCTCGACTCCACATGAATTAATATTCTACGTCAGTTGTTCCAGCAATTAGAACTCAAGTCTGAGTCTCAAGTTCCTTCATTGATCTTGAGTATTGGAAACTTGAACAAACATGTGGATCAGAAAGTCAAAGGTAGTTCCAAGAATTTTTTTTTCCTATGGTTATGTTGCCAGTATGCATTATATCGTTGGCAGGAAAAAAAGTAGATGAATGGTTTGTAAGGGTTAAAATTGTGTTACTTAGCTAATAAAATTTCTACCAAGTATTACTACCAAAAAAATGAACAGTCATCCTCATTCAGTCATTCTATTCTTTCAGCAAGCACGATTTTTTAAGGCACAGTCCTGCATATTCATCTTTGAACAACAGTATATAGGGACAACATTTTCACAACTCCCGACATGGCTAAATGTAAACATACTTTCACTTTAGAGCATTCTCATCAGGTGTGCCAAATGCTAAATATTTGACATTTGACACACCAAACACCAAAAATCCTCTCTCATGAGGTGTGCCAAATGCCAAAACATTTGGCACATATGAACAGTTTCGTTCTATTTGTACGGCCAGAAATGTTATATGCAAAAATTAATTTTTTAATGATTTTCTCTCTCCTCTCTATCATGTCATCTCCTTTTCTCTCTCTCTCTCTCTCTCGTCCGCCTCCCTCGCTTTTCTCTCAACCCTTCTCTCTCCTCTCTCTCTCTATCTCAACCTCTCTCACAATCCGCCAAACAGCTCGCCTCCCCTCTGGCACCAACGCCGCTCGCCTCCGCCGATGCTGCTCCAAGCAACTTGCCTCCGCCGTAATCTGCCCGATCTCACTAAGATACTATTCACCTCCTCCACTCACCAGCAGCTCACCTCATCCACTTGCCAAGCAGCTCGCCTCTCCTCCGACGCCAACGCCGCTCGCCTCCGCCGATGCCGCTCGCCAAGCAACTTGCTTTGCCTTCGCCAATGTTGCCGAAATCTGCCCGATCTCACTAAGATCTGATTCCCCTTAATGGTTTGGATTGTTTATGGTTGATTTTGGGGATTGGATCTGGTTTGAGAAATTGGATTGGAGGATAACAATGATTTGGGATTGGATTGTTTGATTTGGGATGGGTTTTGAGGTTTGTGAATGTGGTGGGTTGTTATGGATTTTTTTTTTTTTTTTTTTTTTGGTTTTTTTTAAAGGTGGCGTTGGTGGATGTGAGTTTATGTCGGTGGTGGTTGTCTGTATTGTTGCAGCAGTGGTTGTTGGTGGCCGTTGTTGCGGTAGTGGTGGTGGTGGTTGTGCTGTTGTTGTTGGTGTTGTTGCTGTTGATGATGGGAGGAATTATTAATATATTATTTTAGAGAGATGCTACGTCTACAACATTTTTACAATAAATCACAGGTGGTTAGTTGTTATTGGTTCAAATTTCAAACTAACGCTAAGATTACTTTTTTGCCCCAACAATAACAACTAGTAACAACTTGCCAATTAGGATTTGTTGTAAAAATGTTGTACACATATCATTTCTCATTATTTTAATGTGTTGTAAATATTATTTTAATGTATAGAATTGAAAAATAGAACATCTGATAAATAGGATATTATAAAATGATGTGTTAAAATGATAAAGTAAGTTTTTGGTGTGTCAAAATGACATTTTTTATGAGAGAGCTGATAGGAATGCTCTTAGGTCCAATTTTAACATTCTTTATATTATGCACCATATCATGTCAAGAGTTGTAAAAAAAATTTAAAATATAAATATAAATGTTGTGAAAATATGAAGTGTCCATGAACTTATTATTTGAACACAGTGTAAATGAAAGATCATAAAACAAAAGTGGAGGACCAATAAGTGAGAATTTAACATTTTAAATGGGAAATAGAGTGAAGACAGGGATCAAACTCAAAATCTCCTGCTCTGATACCATGTAAAATTACCGATTGTTCCAAAAGCTTAAGTTATTAGTAAATTGTGAGTTTAATCATTTAATTATAATTTTAACAACAAGGAACCAATTTTAATTATGTTGACTACCTTTCTTATAATACCCTTTTGCTATGTTTCCCACCAGATTTTAAAAAATTCATTAATAAAAGAAATAAGAACTTTGATTAGTTAAAATGAAGGCAAAAAATAGGTTTTTATTCTTATTTTTTAGGCATAATGGGGCAAGGGGGAGCGATAGAACCAGAAACATGATGCAATACAAATAATGACATTAGTTATGGTTTATCACTTAATAACTTAGAGCATTCCCATTGGATAATACAAACAAAAAAACACTAAAACTCTATATAGGTGTTGCTATTGCATTCTTTACTTTTAAAGATTACTGTAATGTTGTGTATCTTTGTGAAAACTAATATTTTATACTCTCTCCTTTGATTTGTCTGAGAAGAAGAAAATAACAATAAAAAAGTACGTGGGAGAAAAAGAAAATATATTATTTTAGTGTGATGAATTTTAAAATAAAAAATGGGATGTTGGGTGTGTTTTTAAAGTGGCAATATAAAATAAATAAAATGTGTTTTAATAGTACAAAATGCATATTTTTTTTTTTAAGAAGCTAATAGAAATGCTTTAAGATAGATATGAACTGATCATTATGAACTTTCCATTTATAGGCTATAATGAACTCCATATTTTGATATAAAATTATATGAAAAATTAATTGAGATAACATAAATTTAAGAGAAGAATAACAAGTTTAACAAATTTGATAACCATTTTCTTTAGAAGATGGAAAGTCTTTAGAACCCCACAAGAACAACTCCCAAAATAAAACATCTTCATACACATATACACTTAAATTACCCATATTTATAACTATACAACAACAAAAATTCTGTTTTGGTTGAAAATGACTAAGGAAGGGAGGTATCTAGCACATGAAAAATGATCTTAGTTTCATGAATAAGGGAGGAGGTTTTGAATCAAGATTCTCTTTCAAGAAGAAGCTGGTAATGTCACTAAGCTACAAGACCCTTGGACATTCTTCGACACTTTTACTAAACGATAAATCATAAATGAAAATAAATTACAGTCCATTAAAAAGTTAAAAAAATACATACCTGTTCTGCTCTTTTTGGTTTTCTTGATACAAGTCCATACTAGTGCTATTCTGTCTAGAAGGGAAACTATAGAGAAAGAGACGAACAATAGACTTGGCATCCTTGACACCTCAATATGTTTAGAAGATCTTTTGATGGTTTTCTTTTTTGTTTTATGTGGTGATTTTTTACTTTCTAAACTTTTCTCATTTTAGAAAATTATATTTGCACTCATTGCCAAAAAAGGAAAAAGAAAAACACAGTGTTAGAATTAAAAAACTTTGACCTAGAACTTATCTGGGGTACATGTCACACTCTTGGGAAAATCTAGAGAGAGATTGTACGGCTGAGTTTAATTACAACACCCTTGCAAGTAGGGCGAAGGCTTTTGACCACAGCACATATACGAATGTCATTGAACAGGGTAGTTGTAAAAACGAGTATGGAATTGGTTGTGGTACTAGAAGTCCAGAATTACTCTATTTATCAAAAATTTCATGGGATTATAGAATATTTCCCAGCTTGAGAAATTATGTGAAAAAAAAAGAGAGTTATAAGTACTATCAAATTTACTGTAAAATAAATAAAAGATTTATGAGCTCATGTTATAATGAATATAATTAGCGCCACATCAACAACATAATAATTTAAATAAATAAAAAAGAATAATAAAATAACTTAGTTATTAATTTGTCAAATGTTTAAAATTTTACACATGATTTTGAAAGATTAATATAATAATAAAATTTTTAATATCCCTAACATAACTCTTTTTTCTTCGCAATCATTAGGAGCCAAAACTATAGGTTGAAACTCAAAAAAAAAAAAAAAAACAAAAAACCATTTTTTTTTTTAATATTTTTGTGCTAATTGTCAAATCCTACAATTTCAGGAATTTCCTTATGAGATCCATAAAGAGCTCTCTTTAATCTTGACTCTAAAGCCTCATCCTTTTTAATATGGTGGTTCATAAATTATAACCCTTTGTGAATCTATCGTGGTGAGGTACTATAGCATAAAAGAATATAATATTATTTTATTACATAATATAACATGACTTGAGTAATTTAGTGTTTATTATTTTATTTCTTATTTTTCTTCCCATATTATTTTCTATAATTTTCATATTATTCTCTCTCTCTCTCTCTCTCTCGATTTTTTATTCTTTCTTGCGACTCTACTTTATATTGATGGATCATTGTGATTTTTAAAACTTTATTTTGGGTCCATACTTTTTGTTTTTGTATTTTTTTAGTTCCCCATTACAAGTAGTATCTCTATTTCTCTTATAATTTCAGTTTGATTTTTGTTTGAGTTAATACTTGATTATTTTGGAAGTAAGAATATGAGTTTATATCAAAACACATTCTTGACTATGCTAATTACATATAGACATTCAATCCATTTTGGTCTGTTTCAGTCCACTTCATCTATTTGGTCTAATTTGGTCTACTTTAGTCCACTTCGGTCATTTCAGTATACTTTGGTCAATTCAGAAAGATTTGGTCTATTCGGTCCCGTTCTGTCCATTTGAATCACTTCGCTCAATTTTGGTTCATTTGGTCTTCTCCGGTCCTGTTCAGTCCATTTGGTCTTCATGGGACCCAAAAATTTCACTTTTCAGCAATTTTTTCATTAAAAATGGGTCCCATGACACTATTCACACATTTAAAAATTATTTTATTACAGTGTTTTTAGTTTTCAGTTTCAGCAAAATAAGTTCTATCCAAACAGACCTTTAGTACAATTAAAATTTTCAAGTTTCAAAGTTATTATTCAAATTCTAATTCTCTTAAGGAGATTATCATGATAACCAAAACTTATTATATAATTACAATTGATATTACTCAAATAATTAATAGTACTCTCAACCCAAAGTTGTATTTTTCCATTCTTAAGTAGGTACACCAAATTGGATTAAAGTGATTAGAAATAGACCAAATGGACCAAATAAATCAAAGTGGATTGAATGGACCGAATTGGACAGTAGTGGACCGAACAGAACCGGAGAAGACCAAATGGACCAAAATTGAGCGAAGTGATTCAAATGGACGGAACGGGACCGAATAGACCAAATCTTTCT
This sequence comes from Quercus alba, assembly GCA_036321655.1. NCBI lineage: Eukaryota > Viridiplantae > Streptophyta > Magnoliopsida > Fagales > Fagaceae > Quercus > Quercus alba. The sequence goes on along the minus strand of CM070308.1, from coordinate 55,066,522 downwards.
GAATTGACCAAAGTATACTGAAATGATCGAAGTGGACTAAAGTAGACCAAATTAGACCAAATAGATGAAGTGGACTGAAACAGACCAAAATGGATTGAATGTCTATATGTAATTAGCATAGTCAAGAATGTGTTTTGATATAAACTCATATTCTTACTTCCAAAATAATCAAGTATTAACTCAAACAAAAATCAAAACAAAATTATAAGAGAAATAGAGATACTACTTGTAATGGGGAACTAAAAAAATACAAAAACAAAAAGTATGGACCCAAAATAAAGTTTTAAAAATCACAATGATCCATCAATATAAAGTAGAGTCGCAAGAAAGAATAAAAAATTGAGAGAGAGAGAGAGAATAATATGAAAATTATAGAAAACAATATGAGAAGAAAATAAGAAATAAAATAATAAACGGTAGGTACTGGGTTCGAGTACTTCTACTGTTGGATGAAAGGTCTCAAGTCCAACTAGCCCAATACAATAAATTTGTAGAGAATGAGTTTAAGAACTAGGTCTTAGTTCGAATTACAACTACTAGACACGGTTATGTATGAGCTAAGTAACAAGGATATGGGTTAAAGCATGAAATTTTGTCCTCGGGCGTTTCGTCCGAGGAACTTAGTATTATTCTTCTTCCTTCAGTACTAGGTTACAGAGGTTTCCAAGATCATGCACACTGCTACCGTCTTCTCCTCTTTCTCTCCTCCCGCTCTTTCTTTTGTGATCCCCCATTCTTGGAGGGTCTCTCACATTATATACTTCTTTCTAGTCGAACCTGACCCTTCACCTGTTGATCATGTAGGTCATTACTCGAGTGCTCATCCCATCAGCCACCTTCCCAATCCCTCTATGAGTTGCGGCAACCAAGGCCGCACTGTTCATGGGTCATTTCCTCATTAATGTTGCCAGAACGTTAGTTGGGTGCATTTAATGCGGAGGTGAAAGTTTCTTCTTGAGTTGCTCCTACACCATACGCCCATAGGTATCCTACTGTACTTGTCCTTCTCCTGGGGGCGCTCTGGGAGGCTGCCTTTGCCGGCATGCTGTTCTTTCCTCCTGGGATTTAGGATGCCGAGAACAAGATCGTCCTCGGCAACATTTCTAAGCTATTTGGGCTTTCTTTGTTCGTCCTCGACCATTTCTCCCTCCTCGGCGTGGGTCTTGGGCTCAGTATAAAGTGGGCTGGGGTTGTCAAATTCTTTGGCCCCACAATAAACACTAAATTACTCAGGTCATGTTATATTATGTAATAAAATAATATTATATTCTTTTATGCTATAATACCCCACCACGATAGATTCACGAAGGGTTATAATTTATGAACCACCATATTAAAAAGAATGAGGCTTTAGAGTCAAGATTAACGAGAGCTCTTTATGGATCTCATAAGGAAATTCCTGAAATTGTAGGATTTGACAATTAGCACAAAAATATAATTTTTTTTTTTTTTTTTTGAGTTTCCACCTATAGTTTTGGCTCTAATGATTGCGAAGAAAAAAGAGTTAAGTTAGGGATATTACAAATTTTATTATTATATTAATCTTTCAAAATCATGTGTAAAATTTTAAACATTTGACAAATTAATAACTAAGTTATTTTATTATTCTTTTTTATTTATTTAAATTATTATGTTGTTGATGTGACACTAATTATATTCATTATAACATGAGCTCATAAATCTTTTATTTATTTTACAGTAAATTTGATAGTACTTATAACTCTCTTTTTTTTTTTTTTTCACATAATTTCTCAAGCTAGGAAATATTCTATAATCCCATGAAATTTTTGATAAATAGAGTAATTCTGGACTTCTAGTACCGCAACCAATTCCATACTCGTTTTTACAACTACCCTGTTCAATGACATACATATATGTGCTGTGGTCAAAAGCCTTTGCCCTACTTGCAAGGGTGTTGTAATTAAACTCAGCCGTACAATCTTTCTCTCTAGATTTTCCCAAGAGTGTGACATGTACCCCAGATAAGTTCTAGGTCAAAGTTTTTTAATTCTAACACTGTGTTTTTCTTTTTCCCTTTTTGGCAATGAGTGCAAATATAATTTTCTAAAATGAGAAAAGTTTAGAAAGTAAAAAATCACCACATAAAACAAAAAAGAAAACCATCAAAAGATCTTCTAAACATATTGAGGTGCCAAGGATGCCAAGTCTATTGTTCGTCTCTTTCCCTATAGTTTCCCTTCTAGACAGAATAGCACTAGTATGGACTTGTATCAAGAAAACCAAAAAAAGAAGAACAGGTATGTATTTTTTTAACTTTTTAATGGACTGTAATTTATTTTCATTTATGATTTATCGTTTAGTAAAAGTGTCGAAGAATGTCCAAGGGTCTTGTAGCTTAGTGACATTACCAGCTTCTTCTTGAAAGAGAATCTTGATTCAAAACCTCCTCCCTTATTCATGAAACTAAGATCATTTTTCATGTGCTAGATACCTCCCTTCCTTAGTCATTTTCAACCAAAACAGAATTTTTGTTGTTGTATAGTTATAAATATTGGTAATTTAAGTGTATATGTGTGTGAAGATGTTTTATTTTGGGAGTTGTTCTTGTGTGGTTCTAAAGACTTTCCATCTTCTAAAGAAAATGGTTATCGAATTTGTTAAACTTGTTATTCGTCTCTTAAATTTATGTTATCTCAATTAATTTTTCATATAATTTTATATCAAAATATGGAGTTCATTATAGCCTATAAATGGAAAGTTCATAATGATCAGTTCATATCTATCTTAAAGCATTTCTATTAGCTTCTTAAAAAAAAATATGCATTTTGTACTATTAAAACACATTTTATTTATTTTATATTGCCACTTTAAAAACACACCCAACATCCCATTTTTAATTTTAAAATTCATCACACTAAAATAATATATTTTCTTTTTCTCCCACGTACTTTTTTATTGTTATTTTCTTCTTCTCAGACAAATCAAAGGAGAGAGTATAAAATATTAGTTTTCACAAAGATACACAACATTACAGTAATCTTTAAAAGTAAAGAATGCAATAGCAACACCTATATAGAGTTTTAGTGTTTTTTTGTTTGTATTATCCAATGGGAATGCTCTAAGTTATTAAGTGATAAACCATAACTAATGTCATTATTTGTATTGCATCATGTTTCTGGTTCTATCGCTCCCCCTTGCCCCATTATGCCTAAAAAATAAGAATAAAAACCTATTTTTTGCCTTCATTTTAACTAATCAAAGTTCTTATTTCTTTTATTAATGAATTTTTTAAAATCTGGTGGGAAACATAGCAAAAGGGTATTATAAGAAAGGTAGTCAACATAATTAAAATTGGTTCCTTGTTGTTAAAATTATAGTTAAGTGATTAAACTCACAATTTCCTAATAACTTAAGCTTTTGGAACAATCGGTAATTTAACATGATATCAGAGCAGAAAATTTTGACTTCGATCCTTGTCTTCACTCTATTTCTCATTTAAAATGTTAAATTCCCACTTTTTCAGATATTTTCTTTCTAAAAAAAAAAATCAAATATAAATAGTCTAAAATAAAATCATTTTCAACATAAATGTATAACTTATATATAAATTGAAAATTATAATATAAACTCAAAATAAATAAAATATGAAATCCTAGATGGACGGACCAGCCCTCTAATTCTTTCTAAGATCTCTACTTAGTCCAATAGATAATTCAAATTCCTCAAATAAAATACTAGCTAGCTCTCCCAATTGTCCAAATGATTTGTACTCAATCCAAATATCCAATAGACAATAACCTACACTCTCAAAATATCATCTTTTACACCCATTTTTTCAAACAAGAATTTATTTTTTTCCCCATCATTCTCAATCTCAAGAAGCCGCCTACATGATTCTCAAAGAAAATAGAAGCTATCACTTCTATTTTTTCTCTTGCTGATACAAGCCCAGACTGCCCCATGTTTCTTTCCTCTCATTGTTGATTGCTCTAAACACATTAATTCTCTTCTCAACAAGGGTAGGAGTCAAATAAACTCCTTTCATCTAAAAAAAAAATCTATCCATATTTGCTTTAAGTTCCAGTTTCTCCTTGCTAAATTAAATCTACAGGAGTAGTTTTTTTTTTCTACCTTTGTCATCAATCATCACCATTTTTTTTTACCATCATTCTTATTTTGTTTAATTTTTTGTTTTTAGCCTTTAAGAAAGTACTTATGTCTTAGACTCTTAGCATTTCGGGTTTGTTTGTTTCTTCAACATCATATGGGCATTTAGATTTGTGCTTTTGTTATATATATATATGATAATGGTCATTTAGAATTATGAATATTGCTTTGTTTATTAAGTTGTTCAACTCTTTGTATTGCTATATGATAATATATTATATCTCTTTCCATATCATCATTTAAAAAAAAAAATTTGAAATTAGGTGCTAAATAATTCATTAAAAAATAAGAAATTTTTCAATATTATGAATAATGATAGGTTGATGGTGCTTAAAATAATAGTATGCAAACTTTTGTATATTTATATGGTAATATAGACTGCCTTTTGTATTTCCATTAATATTTATAAGAATATGACAATATATTAAAGTTGATAACTTTGTATTTATGAATTATATTCTATCAATATTGCAATTTGGCCCCCAAGTAAAAATTCCTGGTTATGTCCCTGGTGGGGATGTTGGTTAAATTACAATGAAGCTTTTCATCAGTGAAAGGCATAAACCCTCTTGGCAGGGAGGGTGGAAATATATTGTAGTTGATTGGGTTGTTTGTAATCTAGAATGCATACGGCTCCTAAGCATTTCACTATCTTGGACTATTAAAAAAGAAAATTTTGGGGTTTGCAATTGTGAAAATAGTAGTGGCAGCGATGGTGGCGGTGGAAGTAGTAGTGGCAGAGCTAATGGTGATGGTGGCGGTGGTGATGATGGTGGTGAAACCTCTAAGGAATGTAGGGTGGTGAAAAACCATGCGTTCATGGAAGAAGAATGGAAATTTCAAGAAAGTTTTGAAATTTTGAAAAAGAGAGAAGAAAAGAAATGGGTACAAAAGTAATTGAATAAACAAATTCTAGAAGGGTTTCTGTAAGTGTAGTGGATATGATGGAAATGCAACGCTGTAGGTGTGTAGGTATAGGTTTTTATATAGGGTCTGTTTGGATAGAACTTATTTTGCTGAAATTGAAAACTGAAAACTGAAAACACTGTAACAAAATAATATTTAAATATGTGAATAGTACCGTGGAACCCATTTTTAATGAAAAAGTTGCTGAAAAATGTAATTTGTGGATCCGTGAACAGTGTCAAAAGTTGCGGCTACTGTTCATAACAGTGATGAACAGTAGTGTTTTAGCGTGCCCAAAAAAAAAAAAAAAAAAAAAAAAGAAGAAGCTGAAACGTAAACGTGAAACGCAGCTTCAGTGGATCCAAACACACGCATAATGTGGGAAATAGAAGAGATTTGAAAAGAATGAGGTGTATATTTGAATTTGAATGGACCGAAAGCCTAGGATGGTCTTGGTTGGAAGGAGGTTTCTTAGTGAACACTAAAAAGAGTGTCAAGTTGCAAAGTAGAAACATATGTCGAACTGGTTAGTATTCCAGTTGGCGTTCGTGTGGCAAATAAGGGTATTCCAAACAACCAGTCCTAAAAAAAAAAACACCAAACAATATTATCAATAACCAAAACAAGCTAGTTCACAATAAATAAAAAATAAAAAATAAAAATAAAATAAAATAAAATAAAAACTAAATCAATACCATTTTTTTAATCAATGCCAATTACTAGGTAGTCCCAAGCAGTGCTTTGGGACTACCTAATAATTTGCCCTAGTAGATAAGTTAGATTGCAATAGCAAGAATAAAAGGGAGCCTCAAATCAATCCCAAATTCACAATAAAAGAAAAAAAAAAAAACAAGTGTTGAACTTTTGATGCCTTGATATAACTGCGATCAAGGTTCCCAAGGTTATGAATTGACTATCTAACCATATTTTTAATAAGTAATTGATGAAGAAAAAGGGAGGTTTAAGCAGTCCTATTACTTTATGCAAATTGATATTTGTGGTTGTTAGGAAGAAACAGATAAGATCCTTGAATAGGCTCACTAAAGATAGTAAAAAAGGCATAATTTGAGGGGCACAACAAAGTTGTCAAGAAAAAACAAACCACAATCTATCAAGAGAGAATGTATCCAACTACTTAATTAAAAATTAATAACCGTTATAAACATTTTTTAGACTCCATTTGGACATTCTCATCTGAGCAAGTATATCCTAATTAAAAAAAAAAAAAAAAAACCAAACAAACAAACAAACAAATTAACCTAGATTATAGAAGAAAGATGTGGAACACTAGTGGTTAAGAAGGCACACAAATCATCTTATCTAGAAATTAAATTGATTCTCTCCAATTAGACAATCTAGATGCATCCTCAAATATGGATAAAAAGATACTAACATTCGGTGTAATCCTCTTGATATTGTTATCCCTTTTCACTAGACACCAAACATTGAGAATTATGTTCTTTATTCTCCTCCTTACAAGTTCACAACATAGTTTATTATAAATTTTTCTTATTAATCTTTGGTTCGCTCCACTATTTCAAATGATAACGTAATAATAAAATGTATAAAAAATGGATTTATCATGTTGTTAACTAAGAAAGACATTATAATATTATATTCAAGAACAATTTCTTGTTTGTATAATACTCCTCGTATGCACCAATCATGTGAAGTGACACAAAATTGTCATTCATATGACATACAAAATTTTCTCGTCATATATATTATATTTGTTAACATTAATTAAGTGAGTATGAGGATATAATAAGGTAAGCCTTGAAATCGGGTTGCCCGCTCTCTAGCAAAGCTTCTCTCTGAGAGCTCTGCTGTAGTGTGGCATTGTCGTCCCTTCCTTGGAAGGAGGTTTGTTCCTTGAGTTAACAGTGTTCTCTCAAGGCTAGTGGTTCTCTACTTTCAAGGGGTCGGGGAAACACTTTCTAACTGTAAAAAGCTGTATTCTCCGCTGAGAAATGGATGACCTTACAAAGCATTGGAGCTCTCTATCCCTGTCAGAAAGAGAGGGTGCAGGGCTCAAGTTAAAGAAAGAACAAGCGACAGAAGTTTTCACCATTGCTGCTAAATTCTTTACTAAACGAGCTCTGAATATTGATGCCATAGCAAGAACTTTCTCGCCCTTATGGAGATCAAAAAACGGCTTTAGCATCAAGAATAATGGAGGTCATATTATCCTGTTCTCTTTTGATAATGAAGCAGATGTAGATAGAATCCTCTCGTTGGAACCTTGGTGCTTTGATAAATATCTAATGACTTTCTCAAAAATCAACAAGGAAACGACGCTAGAGGTTTGTAATTTCAACCAAGTTTCCTTCTGGGTTCAAGTATACAATATACCATTATGTTACAGGAACAAAGAAGTTGCAGAACAAATATGTGAAGCAATTGGAACCATACAGCACCCAAAGGATCCCCCGGACTGTGACGGCGGCAGCTTCATTCGAGTCAGAGTGTCTATCGATATCTCTCTACCTCTTTGCCGTGGCAGACTCATCACACTGGATGATGACAGAGCACAGTGGGTTTCATTTAAATACGAGAGACTCCCTAATCTCTGTTACTGGTGTGGGCGGCTCACGCACGCCGATAAAGATTGCGAGAAATGGTTCGACAGCGAAGGCTCTTTGCAACAGAAAGATCAGCAGTTTGGGGCCTAGATCAGAGCTCCGCCATTTGTAGCAGCCCGGAAGAATGTTGTGGAAGTCCCTGGTTTTTTTGCCAAAAAGAACAGAGAAATTAAAGCACAAAAAGCTCCTGAATCGACTTCCTTGCCTCGAGAAAAGAGCCACACGGTGGAGGCGGAACCTGCAGACAACAGCCCGATGACAGTAAATGCCTCCTGTGTGAACTTGGGTTCGTCAGCTCTTCACGGGGGAACAAACGGTGCCTTGGACAGTTCGGATTGGACAGGACATGACATTCCTAGGAAACCCACAATGCAAGAGGATTTCGAGCACCTAATCCGAGAGATTGACAAAGATATCAATCTTTTTGAGAGCGGAAATGGGAAAGTGGGGCTTTCAAACGACAAGGGGCGGGAACTTGCGTCTAATGAGGGCCTTAGGTCCTCTGCCCACATCAGCCCAAATACAAAAGAGGAGCAAGCCCAGTTAATCCAGCCCACTCCGTTAAGTGATATAACAAATGTTGATCCTAACCTGCATAACCAGGCCCAAGCTGGTAAGAAATGGACCCGGATCCAAAGGCCAACTATCTATTCTGAGCAGCAAGAGCCAAACCTTATTATTGGCAAGAGATACTCCCCTCCCTTCCCAGATTACTCCTCATCCCCAAAACGCAGAGCAGTAGATACCCCTCCCCAAAATGAATATCCCTGTCCATCGGCGGCGGCTGTCTCCCAGCCCCGCCGGCAGCCATGAGTTGGCTATGCTGGAACGTGCGCGGGCTTGGGAACCGGCGCACCGTTCGTGAGCTCGAAGCGTTAGTCCGAGCACAAGATCCCGTTGCCCTGTTTTTGGCGGAGACGTGGGCAGATGAAGATAAACTCCACTTTTTGTGTAATAAACTGAACTTCGATCATGCTTGGATCGTTCCTCGGATCAACAGTACAGGTTGTCTTTGTCTATTTTGGAAGAAGTCAATCCACATCGAAGTGATTTCCTCTTCGCCGAACCATGTTGATGCAATCGTTGGGAAACCCGGAATGGATCGTTGGCGCTTTACCGGTATCTACGGTTTTGCGGATTATAGAAGGAAACATGAAACTTGGGCATTGTTGCGCCAGCTACACCGGCGAACCTCCCTCCCATGGCTTTGTGCGGGAGATTTTAACGAGATTTTGTGGGCTCATGAAAAATTAGGCAGGGGGCCGAGTCATGAGCGCATGATGGCGGAGTTCAGAGAAGTCTTGGATGAATGCGGCCTTATGGATTTGGGCTTTAGAGGCGAGAAATTCACATGGAAAGGAAAGCGGTCAGGGGGTTTAGTCTTGGAGCGGCTTGATCGGGCAGTAGCGAATAATTCATGGTTTGCTTCCAATCCGGGTACATTGGTACAACACTTGCAAACGCATGCGTCGGATCATAGACCTATCTTAGTGCTGCCGGAAGGAATCTTCCCCAAACCATGCAGACCTTTCAAGTTTGAAAAGATGTGGTTGAGCGACAGGGGATGCTCCGACACAGTCACCTCGGCTTGGGGCACTTCTTCTTCGGCTTCTACCATGATCCAGGTTGCAGGTAAAATAAAGCTTTGTGGGGACAGACTGTCTGTTTGGAGCAAGCAATCGTTTGGTTGTATAAAGAAATTGATTGAGTCAAAAAGTAAATTACTTGCTAGAGCTGAAATTGTTGCTGCTAGAGAGGGAGGTAACCATGATGCGGTTAAGGCTTTGCAAATGGAAGTGAATGCTCTGCTAGACAAAGAGAGTCAAATGTGGGAGCAACGCGCCAGAGCCTTATTTCTGAAGTGCAATGATAGAAATACCAGCTACTTCCACAGCAAAGCTTCACACAGGTATCGAAGAAATCGGATATCTGGCCTTAAGAACAATGCCAACGTGTGGTGCTCGGAGATGAAACAGATCAAAGAGATTGCAGTTGAATATTACAATTCCCTCTTCACCTCTTCCAACCCAACGGATATGTGTGAAATTCTGGATTCAGTTCGACCCTCGGTCTCTGCAGACATGAATTGTCAATTATCCAAACCTTTCACAAGAGAAGAAGTGGATATAGCAATCAAGGAGATGGACCCCATTAAGGCTCCTGGTCCCGACGGTATGCCTCCGATTTTCTATCACTCTTTCTGGTCTTTACTTGGTGATGATGTCTTTAATGCTGTTTTGGATTGTCTGAATAACTGTAAGATTCCTAGGGAAATAAATCACACTAACATTACCCTGATCCCAAAAGTTAAATCTCCTGTTAGCATTACGGAGTTCAGGCCGATAAGTCTGTGCAATGTGATTTATAAATTAGTGTCAAAAGTCCTAGCAAATAGGCTCAAATCTGTCCTCCCTAGTATCATCTCTGAAAATCAAAGTGCCTTCCAGGCAGGGAGAGTCATTACTGATAATATACTCATGGCTTTTGAGACCTTGCACTATATGAAACATCACCAAAAAGGAAAATCTGGGTTCATGGCGCTCAAATTAGATATGAGCAAAGCCTACGACCGAGTTGAATGGTCGTTCTTAGAAGCTCTGATGAAAAGGATGGGTTTTTGTGATTCCTGGGTGGCGTTAATAATGGAATGTATTACGACAGTTAGCTATTCCATTCTGATAAATGGGGAACCCACGAATACTATTAAACCATCAAGGGGAATTAGGCAGGGCGACCCGTTGTCGCCATATTTATTTATTTTGTGTACAGAAGGCTTGCATGGCCTTTTAGCAAAGGCGGCTGATGCTGGCCAGATCAGGGGTGTGTCCATATGTAGAAAAGGTCCTAGATTGACGCATCTTTTCTTTGCAGACGACAGCGTTATCTTCTGCAGGGCCTCCTTAGCCGAATGTCATGCGTTACAAAGTTTGCTGTCTTGTTATGAAAAAGCTTCAGGGCAGATGCTTAATAGGTGCAAAACCGGATTGTTCTTCAGCAAGTCCACGCCAAATGAGATCCAAATTCAAATAAAAGACTCCTTGGGGGTTCAAGACATCAAGCTATGCGAAAAGTATCTTGGGCTCCCTGCTTTAGTCGGCAAGTCTAAGAAAGCCAGCTTGAATTTTATTAAGGAGCGGGTTTGGGCAAAGCTCCAAGGCTGGAAAGAGCAGCTCCTCTCTCAAGCGGGTCGGGAAATCCTTTTAAAAGCCGTGGTCCAAGCCATTCCGGCGTATGCCATGAGTTGCTTCAAGCTCCCCATTTCTTTATGCAACGATATTGAAGCTTTGATTAGGAAGTTCTGGTGGGGGCAGCGTGGTAATCAACGAAAAATCCACTGGACAAGTTGGCATTCCCTATGTAAGCCCAAATGTATGGGTGGTATGGGCTTCAAGGACCTCCAAACTTTTAATGACTCTATGTTGGCTAAGCAAGTGTGGCGTCTCATGGGCTGCGAAGATACTCTTTTCCATAGATTCTTCAAAGCAAAATTCTTTCCGAATGGGAGCATACTTGATGCTAAGGCTGGGAATGGTTCTTTTGCGTGGAAAAGTATTCTAAAAGGGCGTGAAGTTATCAGCAAAGGGATGCGTTGGAGGGTAGGCAGTGGCTCGGAAATCAGAATCTTCCAGGACAATTGGCTCCCGGATCCTTACCTTAGTAGAGTTTTGTCTCCCCCTGATTTTCTTAGCATAGATGCCAGAGTGTCTGTCTTGTTGGATGATGTTAGCAGGAGCTGGTTACAGGAGACAATTGATAATCTCTTCTTACCTCACGAAGCAAAACTGATCAAGTCTATACCTATCAGTTTGGCGGAATGCGATGATAAAATTTTCTGGCCTTTGTCTACAGATGGTGAGTACTCGGTGAAGACTGGTTATAGACTTCTATCAAGTTTGAGTGCTAGCGAAGCCCCTAGCACTTCGGATAATTCCCAATCCAAGAAAATATGGAAAGCAATCTGGAGTTTGAAAGTGCCAAACAGAGTTAAAGTCCTTCTGTGGAGGGCGGGGCTGGATGCTTTGCCTTCTCGGACAAATTTAGTTAAAAGAATGGTGTGCTGTGATCCGATCTGTCCAAGTTGTGGTCAAGAGGAAGAATCAACCTTTCATGCCCTGTGGTCCTGTCCGGCCTTAGTGGAGGTCTGGTATCTTCACTTTGCCTGGCTAACCAGGCAAACGAGGAGTTGTTCTAAATTTCTGGATATTGTTCAAGTGTGCTGCTCAAGAGGTGAGTCTCTTCCTATGTTTGCAACCATAACCTCTCTTATTTGGACTCGTCGGAACAAGCTAAGAGTAGGTGAAACTCCCCTGCCGCTGCAGAAGATCAATTCAGTGGCCTTAGATTCTCTCCAAGAATTCCAGGAGACATCTCTGTCTCGGTGTGACCCTTCTCCTCCCCCCTGTTCAGTCAAATGGACTCCGCCCCCTGTCAGTTGGGTGAAAGCCAATTTTGATGGGGCTTTATTCAAGGAGTCCGACTCGGCTGGGTTGGGGGTGATTATAAGAAACGACCTTGGTCAAGTTATGGCTGCCTCGGCACAAACCATTCCGCTGCCTACTTCGGTAGAGACGGTGGAAGTGCTGGCAGCCCGCAATGCCATATGTCTTGCTAGGGAGCTTCAGTTCAACAGGATAATTATCGAAGGTGATTCGGAAGTGGTAATTAAAATCCTTAACAGCTCTTGCGCCTCTTCCACCAGCTTTGGGCATATAATCCGTGACATCAAGTGTGCTGCTGCTGCTTTCAGTGAGATCATTTTCTGCCACACTCGCAGACAAGGCAACAAAGTAGCCCACGCGATCGCTAGAAGTGCATGTAATTTTTCTCCTTTTATTGTCTGGATGGAGGATGTTCCTCCAGACATCCTCTCTGTGTACTCTTCTGAATTAGTGCAATGAATTCTCCTCCCCCCATCTTTCGGGGCGGATTCTCAAAAAAAAAAATTAAGTGAGTATGAACTTCATTCTCTTTTCTATCTAATTATTTTTAGTATCGATTTAGGATAACTTGTTTTTGGCACCTTGTTTAAAAAGTGGCTCATTATAGTAAGGTTTTGATAAACTATAATTAGGGGATGAAGTAAGATTTTTGTGTATATATAAGCTAGATAATAAGCCATAATAAACATAAACTTGAAGAAAAAAAAGATTATGCATGATCAAGGCCTATTTGAAAATGGATTAATTCAAAACGTATGATGCCCTCTTATCTTTTTCAATTAGGCCTTGATCATGCATATTCTTCTTTTTCTGTAATCACACGTGGCCTGTGGGACATGAGATAGAACACTAGAAGAAGGGCTCGGGTTGGAGGGGGAGAAAAGACCTCAATAATAAGTGGTCAAGACTGAAGCTATCTCATCAAGATTTTCTCTCCACTGATCTGACTCACCTTAGTTTATGCTGATGTGGTAGTATATGTGGCATGAAAATGATATTTTACTTTTATCATTAGCTACATTAGCATTTTCTATCTATTACTTAACATTAAAGATCATTTTAACATAATATCAAAATGTTAAGGACTAAAATGATACATTTGAAACATCAGGACCAAATTCACACACAACGTAAAAGTTAGCGACCAAAATCGTAATTTACCCTAATATTTATCATCAAAATCATATCAGAAAAAATATAGTTTAATTTAAAAAAAAAAGGTTTTCTTTTTTAAAATTAATTTAGAGGGGGGGTTTGAATACATCATCAAATTGACATTATCTCCCCCGTTTGATTTTGATCATATCCTTTACAAATGTAAATTGAATTGAAGCTTTGTTTTCCATGGTATATAGTTTATTTTTGGATTAGGGAGAAAGGAGACAGAAAGTTTAAATGGATAAATAATGAACTCTTTGATTGGGAGTTTGGACTTTAAATAAGAATATAAAACGGTTGAAAGTTGAAACTATTAACATACTGTAAATGAAATATTAACATTTATCCTGACAATTAGTAAATAAAATAATAAATAAGAGAATTTTAAAAAGAAAGAAAGCAGTTGGACCCACAAATTGAGATGTCATTTGATTAGCCGTTTTGTCAAAACAGAAAGCCCAATTTTGTTCTCTGAATTACTGTGCAAAACAGAAGAAATGAGTACATGCAATTTCATCTTAGAGAACTAGACGGAGAGTCGGATATGTATTCGAGAGGGTCAGATGTATATAGATCGGTAGATCAGGTGTAGAGGGCGCGAATGAACGACACACTCTCTCCCTCTCTTTTGATTGGGTTTTATTTTTTTGAGTTTTGAATTTTGACTATGGGCGAGCTTGCATCCGCTTTAAAATTAAGTTTTTTAACTTTTAATTTTTATGTTTAGTTATTTAAAACTTTTTTTTTTTCACTTTTTTTTCAAATGCACACTTTCATAAAAAAAATAAAAAAAATAAAAAAAAGCAAAAATTTAGATGTATTATTCCAAATGGACCCATAAAAATGGATTGATTTTATTATATTTTTGTTGGTAAATTGGGCTCATTATTCTTTTGTTTTGGAATTGGTAGATTTTTTATATTGGACTTTGGGCTTTTGTTTTTGTTTCTGAAGAATATGTTTTGGGGGGAATATTTTATGACTCAAATTCTAAATTAAGCCTACATTATTATTATTATTATTATTTTTTTGTTAAGAAAAAGGAAAATGTGAATTATTAAGGAACGCTGATTAAATCAACCTAGACTACAGATGTAATATCTAGTGTGTGTTTGTATTCAGCTTCTGCGTTTGGAGCTGCGTTTTGTTCCCTTTTTTTTTTTTTTTTTTTTGGTTTTCACGTGTTTTGGAGTATTGCGGTTACTGTTCAATGAATAGTAACCGCAAATGTTGACTTTCTGCAGTGAATAGTGCATATATGCACTGTTCACGGACTCACAAATTTCATTTTTTATCAATTTTTTCATTAAAAATGGGTCCCACAGTACTATTCAAACATTTAAAAATTATTTTGCTACAATGTTTTCAGTTCTAGTGGTATATCTCCCATCTATATTGATATGGACAATATGTTAATATTGTATATGTTGAATCTTTGAGAGTGTTTAAATTTTTTGGTGAGCAATTCGAGTAACAACCCCAATAAAGCCTCAGTGATATATGTAGTATTATCGATTACCATCACGGGACGTGGAATCGATGAGTCCACACTGGAGATCCCCTTTTTCATTTAGCAAAAAAAAAAAAGGGTTGTTTGGCTTCAAAAGATAGGAATTTTTACCATTAATGTGAGCGTCAAATTTGTCCTTAAATTTTAAATTTGAACAATCATCCACTTAACTTCTTGCACTTTTAGTTTATAACAAATAAAACTATTTATTATTATTTTTCATTAAAAACCGACTCATGTAATTGCATGATGTGTCGTACAAATAAATTTTTTTACATGTTATCAATAAATTTGATATGTACATTCTCAAAAAAAAAAAAAAAAAAAATTGAAATGTAGTTATTATCATGTATACATCATGTGATTAAATAATCTATTCATTTTAACAGAAAAATTCTAATATAAAATCTAATGTGTTACATACCTAATGTATAGGGCAATTGTTCAAATTTAAAGTTGAAAGATCAAATTAACCCTCATATTAAACTTCAAGTAAAAAAAAAAAAAAAAATGATATTTATAAAAGCCCCTAAAAAATAAATTGGGTTCAAATAAAACTTACCCAAAAAAAAAAGAGAGTAGATGTTTACATTTTAAAATAATATGTTATTATACATTTTAATTTTTTTTTCATATCCTTACACCGTGAAAAGAATATTGTGCATATGTTATTAGAAGTAATAATTATCTTATACATACGACATTTGCATTTTCTTTCATAATATATGGATCCTACATAATTCTAAGATTCATATATTGTAAGAGAGAATATGCATATATCAAATGATTAAAATACCTTCTTATCAAAGACTTGTAGATCTTAAGCCTGATGTAGCAATTAGATGAGTCAGCTGGGTCATGTTTTGGCCAATTCTACCCAGAAACAAACAATAAACCTCATGATTCTTCTTCTTCTCTTTCCTTGGGGTGGGGAAGAAATTAAATTTGTATTCATGCATCGGACACCAAGATTACTCATTCAAGTTGCTCAAAAATCACATGAAGGTGATAAAGTTATCTATCCGCATTCATAAATCTTAGATATTCGTCCTGACTCGTGACATTGTCACAAAGTTACAAAACAACAGCTCACCAACAACCCAATTCATCTTCTTTCATTGGTATATATGGGACCTTAGTATATCTTCTAGTTCTAGCTAGGCTTCAATCCTATAAACCTTAGCAACTCCTGGTTCCTTTATGGTCCGTTTGGATTGAAGGAGAGTAGAGTAAAGTAGAGTAGATTTAGCACAAAATTAACTTATTTTTAATCTACTCTACTCCCATTCCTTTCTCCCTCTATCCAAACATGCCATTAATCTACCACAAGCCTAAACATTTTAGCATAACATAAATTCCAATATGGGTCTCTTTTGCCTGCCATGAGAAAAGTGGGAAGAGACATTATGATAGGGATGGAAAAGGATGTGATGGAGCTGAGTTTTACTAGTAATCATCATAATCACCATTTTTTATCACAGGAAAAAAAAAAGTCTACCAATCCAATGAACTGTGTTGGATAGCAGAAATTGGATTTATGTTACTGCTGCACTAGAGTACTGTGGTCCACCACTTGGACTTACATCAAGTGGTAATATCATGCGAATGACTTCATGGTAGGACTTGTGAATCCCAATGTGGCTAAATTTTGTTAGGCAAGAAAGGTCAGAAAAAAAATTATAGGCTAATACAACACCTACCTCCTAACATTTGAGCCTCACAAATATGTGGAGTGCATCGATTTTGAGAAGGATGTTGCATAAACCCGTCTCATAAAATAATTTATCCCAAACTACACAATTGAGTATTGTGAGGGAAGAGGAGTCTATAAGACGGATCTAATAATTTCAAATGGTCCAATCTAAAATGGAAAAACATGAGCCAAACTCATAAATCTTACATTTGTTTAATTGGTAAATTACACACATACTAAATTAGTTTGAATTCACAATTTCATTCTTCATTTATTTTTGTACAGTGACTGTTATTTGAGTCCCAATTTTTTGTTAGTCAACCTACCAGGCTACAATTGTCAATTTATGATAGAATCATACTATGCCAAAGTAAGAATCATTTGAGCTCCACATGTATCTGTTATAATGTTATATTTTCTCTAAATTTCCAACATGTTAGAAGTTAGAACAACTAGTGATTCTTTGCATTAAAAAACTTTTAACTGGAATTTCTACTATTTTATTAGAACTTGCTTTGATATTAATTTTTTTGGGGTAGCTGTTTCTGACTACAGAGACTTCTATGACAGATCTTGGTCAATATGCATTATGCAATAGATGTTATGGACTTGCGGTGGTGCATTCTGTACAGCACTGCCTCTGCTCCGTAAGTTAGATATATAAAGTCAACTAAATCCTCGAATTCAATGAATGATAGGCCATGATTTTGAAGATAGGAATTTCAACACCCAACTTGGAAAAACATTTTCAACCTTTGCAACGATTTGCGGCAATCAAATTTTGCTAAAATATATAATAAAAAGGGGCAAACGTCATCTGCGAGCGTGACAATTCGACATTCACTGTTCATTAATCTTCTCGTGTCGTGAGTGCTGACAAATAAATATCTCAACAAACCTAGATCCAAAATAGATCAAATTGGAGTAAAAATGTAAAATTTTAGGATTCTTTATGATTAATGGATGATATAAAAATGATGTCATGAATGATCATAAATGAAAGTAATATTGCTCAAATTACAGTTGAGTTGGGCGAGTTGATATCTCCCCATGCTCAGGGGCGGGAGCAAGAAATTTTAGTTTAAGAATGTCAAGTTGTGATACTAATATATTAGTTTTTTTTTTTTTTTTTTTTTTTTTTTTTGAGGGACAAACTTCCACACATATATATACAAATTAATTTACTAAAAGAATTTATCTTCTTCTAAATTTTAATAAGTATATAAAAAGTTGTGTATTTCTTATATTAGACATATACAAAAATTTATTATTTTCTACATAGTTTAATTTGTTAAACCTCTAAAATTATATGATTTTAAATGTAATTTATTTTCTTTTAAGAGCACCATTGAAATGACTCAAAATTTGGGGACCAAACTTTAGTTTTTACAAACTACATTTTTTAAAATGTAAATAATATACATTCTATAAAATAATTTTTTTTAAATTTTGGGGGACTTGGCCCCCCACCCTTGTGTGTGGCTCTGCTACTTCCCATGTCATAAGTGTTTGGGGGAGCTATGGCAGAGGGACTGCAGGAGTTGCAACATACATACTATATAAGCATTTTTAACTTTTTTTTTTTAAATTTTTTAAATCACAATGAAAGAGTGTTTTTTATTTTATTTTATTTAAAAAAAACAAAGATAATTATATTAATCAGAAATAGTAGAGGCCTGAATTAGATGAGTAAATAATTCAATACAGCATCATTGATTGAAGATAAGACCTCCATAATTTTGAAAGGAGTTACATAAAAAAACAAAAAGTTTGGCTTGACAGCAGCCAAGTTTTGCTAGGGCATCAACAGTTTTGTTGGTCTTCCTGTAGCAGTGTTGTAGGTGGAATTCTTGAAAAACTTGGAGAATGTTACTGCAATCAGCCACAATAGCCGCGATTAGCCGATTAGAAGCATTTTTGGGTTAGAGGGAAGGTTAATAACTTTAGAGGGATCCACATTGAAAATTAAATTTTTCAATATTTAGTTACCTAGCCATAGCAAGACCATGCCTTAGAGTCCAAAGTTCAGCAATAAGGCAGCCAGGTGAACCAATTGATCTAGAGAAACCCCAGATCACTCACAGTATTGAAGAGTCTCTACTCTTTTTTCTTTTCATTTTTTTGGGTTGGTCTCAGGCAAATCTTTTTGGAGGAATATTCTAAGCCCAAATTTTCTATTCTACTTTATCTAGCTTTTTTTTTGGGTAAACTACTTTATCTAGCTTTTTAGAAGATAAACCAGTACTACGAAGCGTGATTGATTGGGGAATGTCACGAGGCCAAAACCTTTTGGAATTAAATTAGTAACGGAAGTATTAACGAATTCTCGGATATTGGTTTAAAAATTATTTTTAGAAATGTTTTATAGAAAAATGATAAAATAATTAATTTTGTTGACAATTTTTCATAATAATGATGTTAAAATTTTTTTAATATGATTTATTAACAATTGTTTTAAGGGCACCTGTTAACATCAATCAATTAGTAGCTTATTGAAAGTAATTGAGTTCTTTTTGTTGACAGAAACTCCAAAGTTTGGCAAAACTACTTGTTTTTTATGATTCCTGGAGAGAGAATTGAAGCAACCATTAGTGCTCAAACTAAATTATGGGTTTTGAGGGGGATGGGTCACACACCTATCAATTAGTTAAAGGTGGAGTCGGACGCTTTATGTGTGGTCCAATTGTCCAACTGTTCTAGTCTCCCACCTCTATTAAACTCTTGCTTAGCCCAATTGTGCATGCAAGTGAAGTGACGACCATCCATATTGATCAACATTGAATCCACACACATCTATCAATAGGGAACCAAATTCATGTGCAAATGCTTTAGCAAGGAAATAGGTTCCTCTCAATTTTTTGTTTGTCCTTAATGCATTCCTCATTTTACTATTAATAAAAAAGAACAAGAAAAAGAGTAGTCCATTTTTTCTTAGAAAAATTTGTATGGATGAATATTCTCAATCCAAATTTTTATTCTCTTTTATTTATTTATTATTATTTATAATTTACATTGAATAAAAAGTGTATAGGATGATCACCTTGTAAAAATCCTATTGAACAAGATCTATATAGTAACACCCATCCATTAAAAAACAAATTTTTTAATGATTACGTAGCACAAAGCTTTAAAGTCTAATGATATTTAAGTAGTATAGGTGGGTTTAGAATTAACGCTTAAAACTTTCATACAATCATCTCCTTAATTCAAGTAATTTACTACAAACTGGGGCTAATGTCTTGAAATCCACAAATGTACTAACTTGGTCCAGACTCCAGATACAACCTCTACACTGTAAATTAATACTTCCAATACCAAAAAGAAAGATAAATAAATCATTGAACAACTACACAAGAAGTAGTTTAAACTAGGAATAAAGCTGAAAGTAAACCAAAACGGTAACTATTTCAAAAACAAGGAAAAAGCAGGGGTCGGTCATTCATTCCAAAGGATCCAGCTTGTGTTCCGTGGCTACTGGACCTGTTAGAATACGGACACGTATCCGTATCGCAATGTGTCCAGTGGCACACAAGCTCTACCCCATTCGAAACCCAATGCCACCCTTGCACTTTAAAGGTGATTCCCATTTCTCCATAACAAAACAGAATAGATTGAAACATAAACCAGAAAGTAAAAGAAAAAGGAAAGAGAGAGAGAGAGACTCTGTCTCAAAGTAAAAGAGTACCCACACATAGGGCTGTCCACGGTCGGTCCGGGTCGGGTTTGTACCCAACCCGGAACCGACCCGATCACTTCGGGTCTCCTAAATATGGACCCGCCGCCGACCCGCCGACGGCGACGGTTCGGTTGGTCCGACGTCGAAGTTTTCCGGTCGGTTTCCGGTCGGGCTCGGATTGTGAGAATCGCGCCGGATTTTTGCCAAAATTTGCTTATTTTTGCTGGATCTGACCGGATTTCGATGAAAGCTTGGCTGATCTCAACGAGCTTAGGCCGATCTCGAAGAGATCCGGCGAGATCTCAACGAGATCAGGCCCGATCTCGAAGAGATCCGGCGAGACCTCGAAGAGATCAGGCCCGATCTCGAAGAGATCCGGCGAGACCTCGAAGAGATCAGGCCAGTTCTCGACGAGATCTCGCCGGATCTCGACAGATCGGACAAAATCGTACCGGCGAACTACTTCAATCGACGGAGAAAGCTTTTCCGTTGTGTTTTCCGGTCGGGTCGGTTGAAATCGGTTTTCCATGCTTTAACCCGTCAACCGACCCGCCGGACTCGGATTTTGGGATCGGGGATCCGCCGCCGACCGTCACCGGCGTCGGGTCTGCCGGTTCTCGGTCCGGATCGGCCGGGTTGGGCGGGTGGGTCGGGTACCGGATCTGGTTGGACACCCCTACCCACACATTTGCAGCTGTCTCCAGCCAATTTCCCTCCCATCTATTCCCTCCTTTATATACCCTTGCCTTCACTCTCTCTCACTCAAACTCAGTTCTCTCTCACACCAAAAACACATCAAACAATGTCATCACAAACCCATTTCTTTGTCCCAATTTTCTTCCTCATTTTCCTCACTACCACTCTCACCTATGCCTCCACCACACCCAAAACACAAATCTTAAACACAAACCCAAACCCACCGCAAATACAATACATAAACCCAAAACTCCCTCAGAGAGCCTTCACATCTTCAAAAAAATATGAAGGGTCTTCAAACCTTGTCCACCTCCGTTACCACATGGGCCCTGTCCTCTCCTCCTCCCCAATCAACATCTACCTCATATGGTATGGCAACTGGCCTAACGCTCACAAGCAAACCATCAAACAATTCTTGCTATCTCTCTCTTCAACTTCTGCTCCTTCTCCCTCAGTCTCTGACTGGTGGAACACACTTTCCCTCTACACTGATCAAACCGGCGCCAACGTCTCCCGCACCGTCCTCATCGCCGGCGAACACTCCGATCTCAGGTACCAATAAATTTAAATTTGTCTTAAAAACTTAGGCAATAGTTGAAAGATTCCTACTTTGCTTTCTATTTCAAGCAAAAATGTTTTTTTTTTTTTCACACAGTATTTAAAGTTTTAAAATTTAGTATATTTTTGGATCTGAGAGTGTAAATTTAGTATTTTTGAACTCTGCCAAAAGGTTTCTTTCCATTTCAAAAACCTGTAAGTTTAGTATTTTTGGATCTGAGAGTGTAAATTTAGTATTTTTAAATTTGTTATGTCTGTACATTTTAAATTATTAAAAAAAAATGAACTCTGCCTAAGCTTTCTTTCTATTTCAAGTTAAATTTAGTTTTTTTTTTTTTTATCTAACATACGATTGTATACTTTTAAATTTGTAAAATTAATCTAAACTATAGAAGTTGGATTAGTGTTCTTGGGCACAAGACCCGATGTAATGTGCGACACATTTTGGCTACATGTTCACATATCAGTTCCATGAGTTGAAACACTAGACTCAAGCGGTGTCGATGAATTAACTTAGGATGGTTTGTGATTTATACATGGCTAGTACCATGGTAAATTAAGATCCAAGCCTTAGTTCAGTGTTCTTGTGCACGAGACCTGAGACCTGATGCAATGTGCGACACATCTAGGATACGTGTCCACGTATCGGTTCAATGAGCTGGACTCAAGCCGTGTCGATGAATTAACTTAGTATGACTTGCGATTTGAGATACGTGTCCACATCAATGAACTAACTTTACTTAACTCAGGATGACGCGTTTTGAAACTATGCTAAATTACCGATAATTTTTTAACGCGTGAATTTAATTACTTATTTAATGTTGTGTAACAGGTACTCCCATGGGACCCAACTCACACGTCTGAGCATGCAGGAAGTGATCTCCAACGCCGTGAAGTCAGCCCCATTCCCCGTCGACCACAAGAACGGAATTTTCCTCATCCTCACATCCCAAGACGTCACAGTCCAAGACTTTTGCAGAGCCGTTTGTGGCTTCCACTACTTCACGTTTCCATCAATGGTAGGCTACACCATGCCCTACGCTTGGATTGGAAACTCAGCAAAGCAATGCCCAGAAGTCTGTGCATACCCATTTGCCATTCCTGGGTACATGGCTGGTGGTGGGCCCGGGGCTCTTACACCGCCAAATGGTGATGTGGGTATTGATGGAATGATCAGTGTGATAGCTCATGAGTTGGCAGAGTTGTCTTCAAATCCATTGGTGAATGCTTGGTATGCTGGGGAGGACCCAACAGCACCAACAGAGATAGGGGATTTGTGTGAAGGGTTGTATGGGAGTGGTGGGGGTGGTGGGTATATTGGACAAGTGATGAAAGGTAGGGATGGGATGAGTTTTAATATGAATGGGATTAGAAATAGGAGGTTTCTTGTGCAGTGGATTTGGAGCCCGGTTTTGAAGGCTTGTACTGGTCCTAATAAGTTGGATTAGTGAAAAAGAAAGGAACTTTTTTAAGTGGGGTTGTAATGGAATGTGGCCCATGAGCTATGCTTTAGCTTTTTCTATTTTTTTGAGCAGTTCTTTTGGTGGGTAATTTAGGATTGTGGTGGTGGCGGCTGCGGCTGCGGCAGCAGCAGCAGTGACGGTGGCTGCAAGGTTGGTTGTTAAGAAGATCGCATATATGTATTTTCCTTTGTTGCCTATACTGTGAGGGAAGGAATTTATGTATGTGATGCATAATTCTTGAAGGTGGTGATGGTGGGATTGAGATTTTAGATTATATGGTATATATGTAATAGAATTCATATTTCATGAGATGAATATTGATTTTTTTTTTTTTTTTTTGGGGAACTCGTCTTTGGTATAAAGATTTTTTCTTTTTGATGGCTGAAATGTTGGATTGTTGATGTTTGGGTTGAGTTAAAGCATTGTACCAAGAACTTCAGTTTAGTTGTGATTGGAGAGAATCATTCGCCAAGCCTTCACTGACAATGCCACTCGGCAGATCAAACTTGGAAAAAAATTTAAATACTCATCAGTCTGCTTTTTCAGTGCAAAAATGCTATTAAAATGAATGGTAGTGTCATGATTTTTTTTTTTTTGAGAAACTGGTAGTGTCATGATAGAATGCTCTTTTTGATAAAACAAATACCAATTACACCTTTACAAAATATATATATACTGTCAAAGAAAATAATGAAATCATTGAAGTAATTTGATGAGGGCACTAGATTTTTTTTTTTTTTTTTTTGGTGGTAAAAACTGACTTTCTTAAACTATATACCCAAATTGTCATAAAATAAAAAAGCATGCAAATGTCCAAAGGCATGCTATCAAAAATAACAAAGTCATGGTGAATTGCCAATCCTTTTCTAGTTAAGCCATTCATGCACTTATTAGTTTTGCAACAGTAATGATTCATCTTCACTTGAGAAATTTAGATGATATGGGTTTTACTGTCTAATGAGAGATGTATGATGTAAACTACAACAATCGTGCTTGTTAGGCACAACTTTGGCATAGATTTATATCTGCATAACCAAAATAACAAGGAGAGTAGGTCAGTATTTAGCCCAAAAAAAAAAAAAAAGGAGAGTAGGTCAGTATGTTTCAATGCTATGTGGTACACTACCATCTTAAAAAGCAACACTGACCAAAAGTTAAAAGTTGAGCAAAATATCTTGAAATATCTTGAAATAATTTACAATAATTTGTGTGTACATGAGTCCAATGTGGAGCTTTATTGATTGCTTCAAGTCTCAGATACTTTAAGTTTGATAGGAAATGTGTAATCTTTCATTAAGCTACTTTATTATAATAATTGAGGGCTAAGTCAAAAAATGCAAAAAGTTTTACACAGCAGTCTCCACTTGGATGTGATAATCATGATCACAATGATGTATAATCTGTCTTTCTAGTCAGTAATTTTCCTTCCCCCCCTTTTTGGTGAGGGTTTTGGCCTTTTGCCCTTTAAAAAGTTTTGATGGCACAAGAGCAGACAGGCAATTTCTGATTCTCTTTAAGTCTTAAGGCAAGTGGGAGGTAGTGACTTTAATTGAACATTTGTGATTCACAGCTAATACTAGGACCCACAAAAGTACACATAAATGAGGTAAATTATTACAAAGGAGTTATGTGATCTAAATATCTAATTCAAGCCATGCATGATGGCCCCCACTGCTAAACTAAAGGGAGTGTGTAGCTGGTTTCAATGTGATAAGAGCATGGTACAAAACTAGCTAGGGTCCAAAGTCCAAACCTCCATTTACCTAATCCTGTTGGTGCCGGTGAGGTGAGTGATAAACAACTGTCCCTTTTCCCAATAGAATTGTGAATCTCAAAATGGAGTTTGAATGAGATAGGGAGAATTGGATAGAATTTTAATTAATTTCCAAATTAACTCCTAATTGCTAAATTAGTCTCAAATTTTAGGTCTTGGGTTCTAGACTTCAAGTCCTTTTGATCTGTATTAGTGAGCGAATTGATATTTATTTCTTTTTATGTTGTTCTAGGCGGCGTGTAAGGATTGTTATCCTCCTCTCCTATGCATTTTTTCTTTTTACCCAAAAAAAAAAAAAAAAGTTTCATATTAAACATAACTTTTTTAAAAATTTTTTATGTGCATTTTTTAAAAATTTTACTTTTTAAATATAACTTTTATTAATTTTCTATTAGTAAGTAAATAAATTAAACAGATCAATAAAAAGATAATACAAACACGGTACTGAGTCGGATTACACAATTATTTTTTTATTAAAGGAGTGCACAATTTGTTCAGTACTAGTAATAACTAATATTATGAATCCTAGAGTTTTTGATGGACTTGATCATGTGAATTGGATCACACAGCACAATAGATGTCCCAATATTTTAGCAGTAGTAGGAATGATTATAATTATAGTGTTGGGTTACTATTTTTTTGTTGGTGGCACAGTCACTGAGAACAGCTGATAATAAAAAAATTCTAGGATTTGAAAATATTATCTGCATGTGCATATATATTTAGTTATTGATCATGAATGTCTTTTCTGATTATTATAAAAGTTCGAAGAAAACACTAATAAAACAACAAAAGATCCAAAGAAAAAAAAAAATCTCCATCATGTGAGGGCCTTTATGAAACACTGATGACTGATCTATATCAACTGTGGTCCATTTGGTTAAATTAAAATCTGTCAGCAACGTATGAGAGTTGAAGAGCCACACGCAATACCATCAAGAAGTAGCTCTCAATGTCAAAAAAGATACAATTTTCCAGATGGGGATTTGGATTTGAGTTTCACCAACCGATTGGACGTATCAGATTAGCAAACAAAATCTCATACACCATTGATTTTCATCCAATTCTGGACATGTTAGTCTAAGACAAAAATTCGACCCAGTAATGTGTCAAGAAAAGTGTGATTCTGATTGCCAAATCAAGACTTTAATCGAGTAAAATGTTGTGCACGTACGAAATGTAATCAATCAGTTGGTTGCTTACATGAGAATGTTATTTTCATACTGATTATAGAAACCATTAGAGAGAGTTACCAAAGTCAATAGAAACTTCTGTGTCGGGGCTAAGTTAATGAAGAACTGGCCAAAGTAGCTGCACTTTCTGGCAAAAGTAGATTTAAAAGGCCAGAATCACAGGCTATATACTTCAAAATATAGGGTCTTTAGTATTTTATAGTTTAATTTATATTTGAATAAGCATTATAAAGAATAGCATTTTTAACATATTCCAAAGTTGGGGACCGCAATTATTGTACCATAAATCTTGCAAAAATATCTTGCCATTTCATTCCCCAATACACAAACAAACGAACAAAATAAATAAGATACTATAATGGAAAAATGTAAACTTTCGGTATCTTATAGGTATAGAATCGAATAGTTTATTATCCTTATGTTTTTAAGTTTGATGGGCATGGCGAACAAAGAAGATCTAGTCCCATATGCTACCGCATGATATGATTCAAATTCTATGCTTTTTACAGTGACTCCTGTTGTTTAATATCACTCATGGCATGGCAAAATAATTGTGCCACAAAAGTCTGATAGAGTATGTAATTTATTTACTTCTTTTTTCTTTTGGTAAATGTAAATTATTTAGTATTTACTTCTTCAAAGTAAAGTTAGGTATTTGCTGGTACAATAAGAATAAGAGTAAGAGACAAAAATAAATAACCATATGGCTAATTTGTGTTTTTCAAGGAATGAACGAAGGAGCAGAGCTACACTTGATAAATAAATTGGGTATGTCTGTCACTGAGTCCCCATCATGACCCGTCCCATTCTTGCTTGCACGCCCTTGTAGCCCGTAGGCCACGCCAACTATATATGGGCTTGGGCAGGAACTCTGGTGGTTAACATGATTGTATGCACATGAATATGAATATAGTTTTTGAATATACCTTCATGAAATTAGTCCCTATAATATATATTCAAGCATTTCCATGAGTTTTAAGTTTCACTGTCTACGTTCAACAAAAAAAATAAAAAAACCTATCAAAAAAATAAAAAAATACATTCAGCAAAAAAAAAGTTTCAGTGTGTACACTGCTGATAAGAAGTTGACTCCACGGTAGTGCTTTCCACTTCTCCAGGAGTGTCTAAATAATAAGATAACCAACAGTTGTGGTAATCAATTGCTGTCTTTCAGCAAAACAAAAAAAATTGCTGTCTCACTACTGTTTTGATAAGCAGTGATGGAACCATATTATGAGAGTGGCCCCTCAAAGTAGCTGGCCGGGCTTATTACCCCAAATTTCAATATACATTCATTTAAAAAAAGGTCATATTCTTTAGGAATATTTTACTGGAGTTAGATTCATCCATAGGTATTGAATTACTAACCAATTGTTCTTTTGGCATTTCATCTTTGGTTAATGATTTCAGGGAGCTTCAAAGCAAGCAATGGATGGTGAATTCACTTCATGTGCTCCGAAAGACTAATTGTTAATGACCAAAATTTGACAAGAAAGCACATGCCATGACAAGCAAAAAAAGACCATGAGTCTTAAGGTCTAGCTTGAGAAGTTAAGATGGACCATGAAGGTCCAAAGGCCCAAAAGAAGGAAAAAGAAAGAAAAAGGTAAAAAAGGAAGAGGATCCAAACTTAGGCCACGAGAGGAATCCTTATCCTCTAGGAAGTAGATCCTTTGAGGGAAAACCTAGGAGATCTTGAGAATGACGTGGATGGCTTAGGAGATCTTGAACGTGGGCGATCTAGAAGATAGAACAAACCACTCACAAGTATCCTTGAAAGAAGGAAAGATTCATTAGATTTCTCGAAATCAAGAGGCAGATAGAAGTGAAAAAGACAAGTGGTATCCTCGGGTTTAGTACCTGACGTAGGAAGTAAGGGATTTCGATCAACGTAGAGGACATGCAGGAAAGGAGAGGATGGTCAGAGGCTTTTCAAGCTCGCCCATTGCAAGGAGGAATCTATTTCACTTTTGGAAAAATGCCAAATCAGGAAGGGTCAACATTAAGGCCCTAGGACCTTGATTTGTCCTTTTAAAGCCTTGAGAAGAGGACTTTGGTTGACACATGGGAAAGCCAAGGTGTATGTTCAAATTCCTAGCAAAAGTCATTAAAAATCCAACAAAACCAAGTATCATCTTTGTAACCTATGGTCCAAGCCCATAGGATCTCGAGTTGGTAGTAAGGAAAAAGTGGTTTGGTCGGTAGGGGAGTGATTTTTGGTGAAATGAGGGTCCTAAAGTTTTCCCTTGGTTAATGTATTTGCTTGAAATGCATGAACCAAAGGAAAACTCAGTTCCTCCATGTGTATGACATCTCCCCATAATTTCCTCCCAATTGTCATTTTCAATCAAAGCTGTCACTCATTTCCAAGAAGGCATCTTCCATTTGTAGCTAAAGCCAAATACTCATTTTGAGTTATAATTACTAAATTAAGCCAAACCTCTGCCCAATGCACTCTTTCAGATTCCTATCAAAGGACATGGTTTTACCCAACAGACCAAGGACGTCCTCGCCTGGGGTACCAGACCATGTTTACTATAAAAGGAACACCAAAGCATAACGAAGGGTCAATTTTAAAGTTTGGAAAAAAGGGGAGAATTCCAGAGATTCAAATTGATAATTCTGAGAATTCTAAGAGTTCAGCAAGGGAAAGGAGAGAAAGAAAGAATAAAATAGAGAGCTAAGGAAGAGGACTTTGTCCCATATCCTTGGCACCTTTTAAAATATCACTTAGACTTTAAAGAAACATGTACAAAAATATGCACACATCAGATATCACTCTCTCCCACAAAATCTTCCTCACTTGACTATCTTGGAAGGAAATGTCCAAGCAAAGCTACTTGGACTTGAGTTCTAAATCCCACAAGTCTTGCGCCAACGCACTAAGTCTGTGAGAATTGTGGTCAGGATCCTTGTGGCTGACTCATTTCCATGAAGATCATTTGCATATATGTATATGTTTTAGAATGTATATCCTAACCTTAGGAACTAAAAATTACTTGAGAATATTTGTATTGTATAGTTTTTATGCAGAACCTACAAAGGTAAAGGGAAAGGACAAATTCTAGTAAACATGGAGGAAGATCTTGTGGCTAGGGGACCAACATTTTAGGTTCCTAGATCAAAAGGCCCCGTGATTCAAGGAACCAATGTTTTGGGTTCCATGGATTAAAGACCTAGTACCCCTGGGAACCACGACATTATGCTCAGGGAACAACGAACCTACATCCTAGGAACCGCTGGTGGAGGTACCACCACAACATATTTCCTACGTCCTGGGAACTGCTGGTGGATGAACCACTACAATATCTTTCTCATATCTTGGGAATTGCTGGTGGAGGAACCACTGCAACATCTTTCCCAAGGAATCATTATGGAGGAACTAAGTGAATGAACTCTTTTAAATGTTTACACAGTAAAAGATGAGCCTTAAATATTCTATTTCATCTCCTTCTCATTGTGAATATTATGAATAATTCTTTTACTCATTTTGTAAGGGTAAAAAATCATTTTAAGACATTAAAACACTTACAATAATATTTTATTGCTTAGGAGGAAATCACATTTTTATCTTGAGGAGCTCTATGTGACTTGTGCACAAACCGGTTCATATAACGACCCCAATAGGCCGCGGAGAACCGAACCCAGTCCAACCAACAATCAATCAGCTATCCTTGGAGGCCCAGGATCTCTTGTCATCAATGGACCTGGGTACCATCCAAAAAAATAAAAGGAACCCACACTAATGAAACTGCTGACATGCTAGCTAAAGAAGGTAGGGAAAAGAAAGGAGACTTGTGGAATATTTGATCATTGTCCTTATTTTGTTATAATGCTTATCTATTGGATTGTATGGACATTGGCACATTAGTTTATTAGTCCCTTCTTAATAATTATGTACCTAGTTTTTAGATGCATTGCCTACTTTTATCAAAAAGAAAAATGTCATAATCTGAATTAAGAATGTAATTCTGTGTATGTTGCATGATGGAAACAAGATAGAATGGAAAATTGTAAAATACTGTGTAAGTACAATAAATGCATGCTCATTTTTTCTCATATGAATACTAGGTCCCAACATGAATTTAGTTAGAAAGATTGACTCTTATATGAGAGGAGGGAATACGCATTTATTATATTCTAGTATTCTTACAATATGCTATAATTAGCCATGACAATATAATGTCGACATAATGTCAACAAAAT
Organism: Quercus alba; assembly: GCA_036321655.1. Taxonomy (NCBI): domain Eukaryota; kingdom Viridiplantae; phylum Streptophyta; class Magnoliopsida; order Fagales; family Fagaceae; genus Quercus; species Quercus alba. The sequence goes on along the minus strand of CM070308.1, from coordinate 55,036,540 downwards.
GGTGACAATACAATGACAACATAATAACAACATACAAATTGGTTATATATATTGCAGTTTCCTAGGACTAGCTTACAAATAGTGTTCTCAAAATAAATTTCCTGCAATGAAATGGTCTTCTTAGAATAGAAATCCACATCTTCTTATTGAAGGAGCATTCAAAGTTCAAGTGATTTCTAGTTTCAATTGTGCTTCTGCAAAATGTGCATAACAAAACTCCTCCATACCCGCTGCTTGAAAGCCTTTTTTCTTTTTTAAACCCCTCTACTTGAAAGCCTGTTTGTAGATATCAATTAGTATTGCATTAGCACCGTGTTGGGCCAAAAGGGGATGAAAGTAATTAGCTATCGTCCCACAATGGCACATATCATTATCTCTGTTAGTAAAAATCAAGTAAAATTTACCTAGGAGCATTGCTTCTTCCTCTCACATGAGGGGTGGGTCTCATGGTGGGACCCAAATGTGGAGCCCCACCTCTCCTGTGAGAGGAGGGAGCATTACTCTAGACTATATATCTGATCATTTTCAGTAAAAACCTACTTGTTAGAATATATAGGTTGAGGTCAAGAATGTTTTTAAGAGAGTCAAAATTTTTAATTTTTTTTTTTAAAATAATTCAATTGCACAATGGAGGAGATTTAAATCTTAAACGTTTTCTTTTTCTTTTTCTTTTTTGTTTTTATATTACATTTTGTGGGATGTCATGCACACCTTATTTTAAGGTAGTATTATTATGAATCAAATATTACTAATTTAATTTCCCGTTTTAAAGAAAAAAGGAGAATGTAAACTTAATTAGAGAAAGATGTTTAAGATTAGGTCAAAGACTTAGCAATTATTTTCAAACACTCCTGGCCCTTTTGGGATTCATAGCCCCTCCAAGCTTATGCATAATCATCAAGTCATGAAAACTTATTAATCTCCTAATTGCATACATGCTTTATTTTTATTTATTTATTTTTTGTGTTTCTTTCTGTGTGCATTTACAGAAAATACTTCCAACATTGATTTTATCATGTTGTTATGACTTTGTCAAAGAACGATGATATTCTATCATTTTAGCTAATCATGGACAAAACTTGTATTATGGATTGGACAATATCTTTAAGCGCAATCTGGGGTTTTTTGCAGAAAAATTCTAAAATCACATAAAATGGTACATTTTGTGCCACAACTATTCACGTGGCAGATTGAGAATTTATGTGAAATTGACAAACAACTAGTCACAGTTTAACACGTAAGATAGTTGAGGTACTGCATATAGCTATTCCAGGAAGCATGAAAAAGTCTCTGCCACTTCTTCTACCTTAAAAATCGACACGTTGCTGGTCTCCTTAAACTTTGTGTGCCATTTGTCAGCAAAAGAAGAACCATGAAGAAGTCAATTTGCCACTTCAACTTCATTCTTTGCCATATGTTGATCTTACTATTTGTGCCCAACAATGCCATGTACGTGTAAGATTTTCCGAAAATCTTATACGTGTGCCAGTTGGCATGAGACATGCAAGGCCTAGGAATTGCACTATATAAAGGAAAGCACTGTTGCAAGGAAGATATACAAACTGAAGACTACTGTACCTTAACTAGCGCTATAGCAAGTAATTCAATTGAAAGGTGTTGTGAAAAAATGGCAGATATTCGAGGAGTTTCAGGCATGGGTTGTAATGACAAGTGTGGATGCACTGTACCATGCCCCGGTGGTGTTTCTTGCAGGTAATCACTCAGTGTTCGATATATATGTGTTGTGCAATTAGCTCCCCATGTTTTACTCATATAAACAAACATGGCCAGAGTGTGTTTTTCATTGTTCATTTAATTATGTTACAAAAGGGTATATGAAAAGCATTAGAGTTATGATAAGGATACACAACAAAATGTAGACTTGAAAAGAATTATATAGGGTACTCTAAATAATTCAATGCAACCTTTTTGTACTTTGACCCAAAAGAATTATATAAACAAACATGGATTTATATATGAGTATTTTTCAATGCAACTTTCTTATACTTTTATATACTTTGATCCAAAAATTACCACCAAACTTTGTGAATATGGATTTATACCTAAGTAAAAAAAAAAAAATTGAGTTTTGCAATGTGAAACAGGTGTAGTAGCAAGGATTCAACCGCGAGTGGGGGTGAGCACAAGACATGCACCTGTGGCCAGCACTGTGGGTGCAACCCATGCTCATGCCCAGAGAGTGCAGCGGCTGGTGGGACTGGCAGGGGCTCATGCAAGTGTGGTGCTGGTTGCTCATGTTCAACTTGCCAAGCCTGATTTGGAGAACTATAATTCAAATATTATCTACTCTGTGATAGGTTTTTTGGTTTATTATGCAGCTTTAGACTATTAAAAAAACCTCATCATCTATGTGATGAATTGTTAACTAATGTTGATTTGTGTATGGCTTTTCAAGAATAATTAAAAATAAATGGCAACCTCTAGTTGTGTATTTAATTATTTCTACTATATATGCTATGGAATGTTCTTCTGCTCTACCTTCTTCTTAATGTTTTTTTTTTCCCTTTAATTAGTTATGTGGGTGGTACAAGATAAAGTATCAATCCAAAATAAGAGGGAAAAATGGTGAGATTTATGCAGATATATAATACGTGACGTGAACATTGACTCATTGATTTATTGTGTGGAATGATTAATTCATCCAAAAATAGAAAGATAAACTTTTTGGTATTTAATTTTCCAACTGGAAAATTAAGAATGCAGATTTTACAAATAACAGGATTTTCATCTCATATGACAACAGAACTTTACCTTAAAATTTGCATTTTGCCAAGATCAAGTTTTAACTTGATAAAAAAAAAAAAATGATACAAAACTAGCTAGGGTCCAAACCTCCATTTACCAAACCCTGTTGGTGCCGGTAAGGTGAGTGATAAACAACTGTCTCTTTTCCCAGTAGAATTGTGAATCTCAAAATGGAATTTGAATGAGGGGGAGAATTGGATAGAATTATAATTAATTTCCAAATTAACTCCTAATTGCTAAATTAGTCTCAAATTTTAGGTCTTAGGTTCTAGACTTCCAGTCCTTTTGAATCCTTATTAGTGAGTGAGTTGATATCCATTTCCTTCCATGTTGTTCTAGGCGGCGTGTAGGGATTTTCATCCTCCCTGCCTATGCATTTTTTCTTTTTACCCCAAAAAAAGTTTCAAATTAAACATATGATTTAGAGGCAATTATAGCTTTGTATTTGAGAATGACTTTTTTTTTTTTTTTTTTTTTTTTTTTTTTTTTTTTTTTTTTTTTCATTCTATTATATGTGAATTTTGTTTATGTGCAATTTTTTAAAATCTTACTTTTTAAATATAATTTTTATTAATTTTCTTTTAGTAAGTAAATAAATTAAACATATCAATAAAAAGATAATACAAACACACAGTACCGAGTCAGATTACACAATTATTTTTTTATTAAAGGAGTGCACAATTTGTTCAGTACTAGTAATAACTAATATTATGAATCCTAGAGTTTTTAATGGACTTGATCATGTGAATTGGATCACACAGCATCATAGATGTCCCAATATTTTAGCAGTAGTAAGAATGATTATAATTATAGTGTTGGGTTAAGATTTTTTTGTTGGTGGCACAGTTACTGAGAACAACTGATAATAAAAAAATTCTAGGATTTGAAAATATTATCTGCATGTGCATATATATTTAGTTATTGATCATAAATGTCTTTTCTGATTATTATAAAAGTTCGAAGAAAACACTAATAAAACAACAAAAAGATCCAAAGGAAGAAAAAAAAAATCTCCATCATGTGAGGGCCTTTATGAAACACTGATGACTGATCTATATTAACTGTGGCCCATTTGGTTGAAATTAAAATCTGTCAGCAACCTATGAGAGTTGAAGAGCCACATGCAATACCATCAAGAAGTAGCTCTCAATGTCAAAAACGATACAATTTTCCAGATGGGGATTTGGATTTGAGTTTCACCAACCGATTGGACGTATCAGATTAGCAAACAAAATCTCATACACCATTGATTTTCATCCAATTCTGGACATGTTAGTCTAAGACAAAAATTCGACTCAGTAATGTGTCAAGAAAAGTGTGATTCTGATTGCCAAATCAAGACTTTAATCGAGTAAAATGTTGTGCACGTACGAAATGTAATCAATCAGTTGGTTGCTTACATGAGAATGTTATTTTCATACTGATTATAGAAACCATTAGAGAGAGTTACCAAAGTAAATAGAAACTTCTGTATCGGGGCTAAGTTAATGAAGAACTGGCCAAAGTAGCTGCACTTTCTGGCAAAAGTAGATTGAAAAGGTCAGAATCACAGGCTATATACTTCAATTAGAATATAGGGTCTTTTTTTTTTTTTTTTTTGGTAAATAGAATATAGGGTCTTTAGTATTTTATAGTTTAATTTATATTTGAATAAGCATGATAAAGAAGAGCATTTTTAACATATTCCAAAGTTGGGGAACTCGATTATTGTACCATAAATCTTGCAAAAATATCTTGCCATTTCATTCCCCAACACACAAACAAACAAACAAAATAAATAAAATACTATAATGGAAAAATGTAAACTTTCGGTATCTTATAGGTATAGAATCGAATAGTTTACTATCCTTATGTTTTAAAGTTTGATGGGCATGGTGAACAAAAAAGATCTAGTCCCATATGCTACCACATGATATGATTCAAATTCTATGCTTTTTACAGTGACTCCTGTTGTTTAATATCACTCATGGCATGGCAAAATAATTGTGCCACAAAAGTCTGATAGAGTACGTAATTTATTTACTTCTTTTTTCTTTTGTTAAATGTAAATTATTTAGTATTTACTTCTTCAAAGTAAAGGTAGGTATTTGCTGGTACAATAAGGAAAAAAAAAAGAAAAAAAAAAAAGAGACGTTTAGCAAAAAAAAAAAAAAAAAAAAAAAAGAATAAGAGACAAAAATAAATAACCATATGGCTGATTTGTGTTTTTCAAGGAATGGACGAAGGAGCAGAGCTACAGTTGAAAAATAAATTGGGTATGTCTGTCACTTAGTCCCCATCAGGTCCCGTCCCATTCTTGCTTGCACGCCCTTGTAGCCTGTAGGCTATGCCATATGGGGGAGTTTGGTTCAGTTTTTTGAAAAAGTACATAATAAAATATTGGAGTTTTCAAAAAGTGCATAATGAAAAAGTGTTTTTTCAAAAAGCTGAGTGTTTGGTAAAAGCTGTTAAAAAATGCTTTTTAAAAAAACTGAGTGTTTGGCTTAACACTTATAAAAGTGGCAGTTTGAAAGATAAATTACCAAAAAGGAACATGTATATAAGAGAGTTTATTTCATACTTAAATCAATATTGTGAAATTATTTTTTTCTCACCAATATTAGCTAATAATAACTTACCACTTAAGATTTATTGTGAAAGTATTGTGATAATTTATACTGATTTTAATTTGAACGTACTATTATAATTATTTTTTTCAATTTCTAAATAAATTATTTTTTTCTCACTAATATTAACTAATAATAACATACCACTTAAGATTTATTGTGAAAATATTGTAAAAATATTGTAACAGTTTTTCTCAATTTTAATTTCTTATTCTTTATTTTATGTTTCCCTTATTTTATTTTATTTTTTTATCCATATTTTCTTCTCTTTTTTTTTCCTTTTTTTTTCTCCTCCACACACATACCCTTCATTTTTTTTCTTTTTTTTCTTTTTTCCTCCCTTTCCCTGCCACTTCCTCGACACACGTGCCCCTACTTTTTTTTTCTTTATTTCCTTATTTTTCCCTTCCACTTTACACTCCACACCACTCCAGAATGTTCCACTTTGTTCAAACCCCTCTCTCGTCCCTCAAGCCGGCTCAAGGTTCTCTGCATCTCTTTTTTTTTTTTTTGACACTTCGAAAGCTGATGATGATGATGAAGAAGATGAAGATGATGATGATGATGAAGTCTCTGCATCTCTGCATCTCTTTTTTCGTCCTTTTTCTTTATTTCCTTATTTTGTCTTTCCTTCTTTATTCTTTTTTTTTTCACACTCCAGAGAAGAAGATGATGATGATGATTGAAACATAAGGATTTTGGGATTTTGGGTTTTTTTTTTCTATGGATTTTGGGTTGATTTTGAGTTGGGTTTGGGATGGGTTTTCCAATGGGATTTGAGTTGATTTTAAGTTGTTTTTGTGTTGATTTTGAGTTATTTTTAGTTTGGTTTTGTTGATTCTGTGTTCGGAATATCAAAGGTTGAAGTGGGTTTTGTTGATTGTGGGGGTAGACCGGTGAAGAAGCAGAGGAAGACGAAGAGGAAGAACTAAGTGATGGGTATTTCGGTATTTTCAATATTGCAACGGTAATAATACAAAACGCGCATAGCGCGTTTTCATTTATGGACCCTCAGGGGTCCATAAGCCCTTCCGCGTTTCCCCTTAATTTTTTCTCAATGCTCAAAACGCAACTTTTTTTTATAAAAGTTGCATTTTGAGCTTACCAAACGCATATTTTGGTTTAGCTTTTTTTCAAAAAGCCCTTTTTGGGCTCAAAAAGTGGAAACAAACGGGGTCTATATATGGGCTTGGGCAGGAACTCTGGTGATTAACATGATTGGATGCACATGAATATGTATATAGTTTTTGAATATACCTTCATGAAATTAGTCCCTATAATATATATATACAAGCATTTCCATGAGTTTTAAGTTTCACTGTTTACATTTAACAAAAAAACCTATCAAAAAAATAAAAAAAATACATTCAGCATGGAACCATGGTAGTCAGTGCTGATAAAAAGTTGACTCCATGGTAGTCAGTGCTTTCCACTTCTCCAGGAGTGTCTAAATAATAAGATAACCAAGAGTTGTTGTGATCAATTGCTGTCTCACTACTGTTTTGATAAGCAGTGATGGAACCACATTATGAGAGTGGCCTCTCAAAGTTGCTGGGCTTATCACCCCAAATTTCTATATATATTCATTTAAAAGAAGGCCATATTCTTTAGGAATATTTTACTGGAGTTAGATTCATCCATGGGTATTAAATTACTAACCGATTGTTCTTTTGGCATTTCTTCTTTGGTTAATGATTTCAGGGAGCTTCAAAGCAAGCAATGGATGGTGAATTCACTCAGGGGCGTAGCCAGGAATTCTTACATGGGGGGCCGATTCGAACAACACCCACAGCTATATCTACAACCACATGATATCTAACTAATCAAAAATAGGTAATAAATCAAATAAATTTTACCTTAGAAACTTTGTCTTCACAAAGTGCAAAGATGGGTCACCCGTGTGGCAATGCCTACTACATCTGCCTCCAACTTTAGATCTTCCCTTCAAGACTCATCACAAACAATCTCCCCATTCCTTCAATCATGCATTTCTCTAAAAATCTATGAAAATATAAAGAGCATATGAATATTTGGGCGACTTCACAGTAATTAAGAAGCAGATATAAAAAGTCAAATATGCTCAAATTTTTCAAAAAAAAAAAAAACTTAAAGCACTTTCGAATAGTAAATACTCTCACAAAATAAAGTGATAGGAGCCTTAGATTTTCACGCATAATATGCCTCCAACTTTAGATCTTCCCCTTCAAGACTCATCACAAACAATCTCCTCATTCCTTCAATCATGTATTTCTCTAAAAATCTATGAAAATATAAAGAGTATGTGAATATTTAGGCGACTTCACAGTAATTAAGGAGCAGATATAAAATGTCAAATATGCTCAAATTTTTCAAAAAAAAAAAAAACTTAAAGCACTTTCGAATAGTAAATACTCTCACAAAATAAACTGATAGGAGCCTTAGATTTTCACGCATAATATGCTTCCAAATTAGTAAAAATGAAAACTTTGAATCACACGTAATTGGACTGTTCTAAAATAAGCATAAAAAAACTTTGGAATCAGTGAAAACCAGCAATGATGATACAAAAAACCATAAATCTCAATCTGAATCACCAAAATGCATATAGAAACACTGTCAATATTTTCAAAAACAAAACAGAACACTTTACAAAAGGCAAAAAATTCAAAATTAAAAACAGAAACGGATCTCAAATTTGATCACTAAAACAAAACACTTTCAATATTTTTCAAAACACAGAAAACAGTTTCACTTACTGAGAATCAACAATGCGAATGAAACAGTTTAAACCAAAAAAAAAAAAAAACTGAAATACTCGAGCTTGAGTGAGAGTGAGTCTGAGTTTGAGAGAGTCACCAGTAGCTTCTTCATGAGGGAGACGTTGCCGGAGTGTACAGCGAGGAACAAAGCGGTGACGTCAGTCTTGAACTAGTTGTACTCGACTCGGACCTGACTTTCCGATTCATCACCATTAGGTGTAGATAGTTGAGAAAATTAAAAAAAAAAAGAAAAAAGAAAAAAAAAAAAGAAGAAGACAATAAAAAGAGATGAATGTCTAATGCTTAAGAAAGAGAAGAAAACTCACCAAGTAGTCACCAAGTTCCAAAACTAAAGCTGATGAAGAAAGAAAAAATTGGTCAGGATTTTTTTTTTTTTTTTTTTTTTTGGGATTGTGAGGACAAAGGACTGGAGTTTTGGGGGCTTGTAGGTAGTGGTACTAGTGCAAGTGAAAGTGTATCAAAGAAGACAAAACAAAATAATAAGAAGGAATAAGGGATTTCATGGGTCAATGTGGGTAGGTTTTTTGAGATGGAGAGAGTGAAATTTTGTTGTTAGTGTTTGGACTTGAGTATTTAAATGAAGTGGACCAACTTTTTGTTTTACTTGGAGTACATAAGGCCTAAAACTAAAGCTGGGACCGGAAGAATAGTTGAGAAATGGGTTTTGAGAGGCCTGTTGTCCAATATTGGGGGGGCCCAATTATTTTTTCTACCTACTCTAATGGAATTTTTTTTTTTGCAGGGGTCACGCCCCCCCCCCCCAAGCCATTATGTGGCTCCGTCCTTGAATTCACTTCATGTGCTCCGAAAAACTAATTGTTAATGACCAAAATTTGACAAGAAAGCTTATTCCATGAAAAACAAAAAAAGACCATGGGCATTGACAAAAGACCTAGCCCGAGAAGTTAAGAAGGACTATAAAGGTCTAAAAGCCCAAAAGAAGGAAAAGGAATGAAAAAGTAAAAAAAGAAGAGGACCCAAACTTAGGCCACGAGTGGGATCCTTATCCTTTAGTAAGTAGATCCGTTGAGGAAAAGCCTAGGAGATCTTGAGAATAACGTGGATGGCTTAGAAGATCTTGAGAAGGACGTGGGTGATCCAGAAGATAGAACAAACCACTCACAAGTATCCTTGAAAGAAGGAAAGGTTCGTTAGATTTCTCAAAATCAAGAGACAGATAGAAGTGAAAGAGACAAGTGGTATCCTCGACTTTAGTACCTGACGTAAGAACCGAGGGATTTTAGTCAATGTAGAGGACATGCAGCAAAGGGGAGGATGGTCAAAAGCTTCTCAAGCTCACCCATTGTAAGGAGGAATCTATTTCATTTTTGGAAAAATGCCAAATCAAGAAGAGTCAACATTAAGGCCCCAGGACCTCGATTTGTCCTTTTAAAGCCTTGAGAAGAGGACCTTGGTTGACACATGGGAAACCAAGGTGTATGTTCAGATTCCCAACAAAAGTCATTAAAAATCCAACAAAACCAAGTATCATCTTTGTAACCTATGGTCCAAGCCCATAGGATCTCGAGTTGGTAGTAAGGGAAAAGTGGTTTGGTCGGTAGGGAAGTGATTTTTAGTAAAAGGAGGGTCCTGAAGTTTTCCCTTGGATAATGTATTTGCTTGGAATGCATGAACTAAAGGAAAACTCAGTTCCTCCATGTGTATGACATCTCCAAACAATTTCCTCTCTATTGTCATTTTCAATCAAAGCTGTCACTCATTTCTAAGAAGGCATCTTCCATTTGTAGCTAAAGCCAAATACTCCTTTGGAGTTATAATTACTAAATTAAGTCAAACCTCTACCAAAAGCACTTTTTCAGATTCCTATAAAAGAACATGGTTTTACCCAACAGACCAAGGACGTCCTCACTTAGAGTACCAGGCCATGTCCACTATAAAAGGAATACCAAAGCATAACAGAGGGTCAATTTTAAAGTTTGGAAAAAAGGGGAGACTTCTAGAGATTCAAATTGATAATTCTGAGAATTCTAAGTGTTCAGCAAGGAAAAGGAGAGAAAGAAAGAATAAAATAGAGAGCTAAGGAAGAGGACTTTGTCCCATATCCTTAACACCTTTTAAAATATCACTTAGACTTCAAAGAAACATGTACAAAAACATGCCCACATCATATATCACTCTCTCCCACAAAATCCTCCTCACCTAACTATCTTGGAAGGAAATGTCCAAGCAAAGCTACTTGGACTTAAGTTTTAAATCCCACAAGTCTTGCACCAACGCACTAAGTCTGTGAGAATTGTGGTTAGGATCCTTGTGGCTGACTCATTTCCATGAAAATCATTTGCATATATGTATATGTTTTAGAATGTATATCCTAACCTGAGGAACTAAAAATTACTTGAGAATATTTGTATTGTATAGTTTTTATGCAGAACTTACAAAGGTAAAGGGAAAGGACAAATTCTAGTAAACATGGAGGAAGATCTTGTGGCTAGGGGACCAACATTTTAGGTTCCCAAATCAAAAGGCCTCGTGGTTCAAGGAACCAATGTTTTGGGTTCCATGGATTAAAGACCTAGTACCCCTGGGAACCACGACATTATGCTCAGAGGACCACAAACCTACATCCTAGGAATCGCTGGTGGAGGTACCACCCCGACATCTTTCCTACGTCCTAGGAACTGCTGGTGGATGAACCATTACAACATCTCTCTCATATCCTGGGAATTACTGGTGGAGGAACCACTACAACATCTTTCCCAAGGAATCATTACGGAGGAGCTAAGTAAAGGAACTCTTTTAAATGTTTACACAGTAAAAGATGAGCTTTAAATATTCTATTTCATCTCTTTCTCATTGTGAATATTATGAATAATTCTTTTACTCATTTTGTAAAGGTAAAAGGTCATTTTAAGATATTAAAACACTTAATAATATTTTATTGCTTAGGAGGAAATCACATTTTTACCATTACAACATCTCACTCATATCCTAGGAATTGCTGGTGGAGGAACCACTGCAACATCTTTCCCAAGGAATCATTACGGAGGAGCTAAGTGAAGGAACTCTTTTAAATGTTTACACAGTAAAAGATGAGCTTTAAATATTCTATTCATCTCCTTCTCATTGTGAATATTATGAATAATTCTTTTACTCATTTTGTAAGGGTAAAAGGTCATTTTAAGATATTAAAACACTTATAATAATATTTTATTGCTTAGGAGGAAATCGCATTTTTACCTTAAGGAGCTTTATGTGACTTGCGCACAAACCGGTTCATATAACGACCCCAATAGGCCGCGGAGAACTGAAACCAGTCCAACCAACAATCAATCAGCTATCCTTGGAGGCCCAATATCTCTTGTCATCAATGGACCTGGGTACCATCCCAAAAAAAAAAAAAGAAGGAACCCACACTAATGAAACTGCTGACATACTAGCTAAAGAAGGCAGAGAAAAGAAAGGAGACTTGTGGAATATTTGATCATTGTCCTTATTTTGTTATAATGCTTATCTATTGGATTGTGTGGACATTGGCACATTAGTTTATTAGTCCCTTCTTAATAATTATGTACCTAGTTTTTAGATGCATTGCCTACTTTTATCAACAAGAAAAATGTCATAATCTGAATTGAGAATGTAATTCTGTGTATGTTGCATGATGGAAACAAGACAGAATGGAAAATTATAAAATACTGTATAACTACAATAAATGTGTGCTCATTTTTTCTCATATGAATACTAGGTCCCAACATGAATTTAGTTAGAAAGACTGACTCTTATATAAGAGGAGGGAATACGCATTTATTATATTCTAGTGTTCTTACAATATGCTATAATTAGCCATGACAATATAATGTCGACATAATGTCAACAAAATGGTGACAATACAATGACAACATAATAACAACACACAAATTGGTTATATATATTGTAGTTTTCCAGGACTAGCTAACAAATAGTGTTCTCAAAATCAATTTCTTGCAATGAAATAGTCTTCTTAGAATAGAAATCCACATCTCCTTATTGAAGGAGCATTCAAAGTTCAAGTGATTTCTAGTTTCAATTGTGCTTCTGCAGAATGTGCATCACAAAACTCCTCCATACCCGCTGCTTGAAAGCCTTTTTTCTTTTTTAAACCCCTCTACTTGAAAGCCTGTTTGTAGATATCAATTAGTATTGCATTAGCACCGTGTTGGGCCAAAAGGGGATGAAAGTAATTAGCTATCGTCCAAGGGGATGAAAGTAATTAGCTATCGTCCCTCCATGGCACATATCATTATCTCTAATAGTAAAAATAAGTAAAATTTACCTAGGAGCATTACTCCTTCCTCTCGCATGAGGGGTGGGTCTCATGATGGGACCCACATGTGGAGCTCACTTCTCATGTGAGAGGAGGGAGCATTACTTTGAACTATATATCTGATCATTTTCTGTAAAAACCTACTTGTTAGAATATATAGGTTGAGGTCAAGAATGTTTTTAAGAGGGTCAAAATTTTAATTTTAATTTTTTTTAATAATTCAATAGCACAGTGGAGGAGATTTAAATCTTAAACGTTTTTTTTTTTCCTTTTCTTTTTTGTTTTTATATTACATTTTGTGGGATGTCATGCACACCTTATTTTAAGGTAGTATTATTATGAATCAAATATTACTAATTTAATTTCCCGTTTTAAAGAAAAAAAAGGAGAATGTAAACTTAAGTAGAGAAAGATGTTTAAAATAAGGTCAAAGACTTAGCAATTATTTTCAAACACTCCTGGCCCTTTTGGGATTCATAGCCCCTCCAAGCTTATACATAATCATCAAGTCATGAAAACTTATTAACCTCCTAATTGCATACATGCTTTAATTTTTTTTTCTGTTTCTTTCTGTGTGCATTTACAGAAAATACTTCCAACATCGATTTTATCATGTTGTTATGACTTTGTCAAAGAACGATGATATTCTATCATTTTAGCTAATTACGGACAAAACTTGTATCATAGATTGGACAATATCTTTAAGTGCAATCCGGGGTTTTTTGCAGAAAAATTCTAAAATCACATAAAATAGTACATTTTTTGCCACAACTATCTACGTGGCAGATTGTGAATCTATGTGAAATTGACAAACAACTAATCACAGTTTAACACGTAAGATAGTTGTGCTACTACGTATAGCTATTCCAAGGAGCATGAAAAACTCTCTGCCACTTTTTCTACCTTAAAAACGGACACGTTGTTGGTCTCCTTAAACTTTGTGTGCCATTTGTCAGCAAAAGAAGAACCATGAAGAAGTCAATTTGCCACTTCAACTTAATTCTTTGCCATATGTTGATCTTACTATTTGTGCCCAACAATGCCATTTACGTGTAAGATTTTCCGAAAATCTTATACGTGTGCCAGTTGACACGAGACATGCAAGGCCTAGGAATTGCACTATATAAAGGAAAGCACTGTTGCAAGGAAGATATACAAACTGAAGACTACTGTACCTTAACTAGCGCTATAGCAAGTAATTCAATTGAAAGTTGTTGTGAAAGAATGGCAGATATTCGAGGAGTTTCAGGCATGGGTTGTAATGACAAGTGTGGATGCACTGTACCATGCCCCGGTGGTGTTTCCTGCAGGTAATCACTCAGTGTTCGATATATATGTGTTGTGCAATTAGCTCCCCATGTTTTGCTCATATAAACAAACATGGCCAGAGTGTGTTTTTCATTGTTCATTTAATTATGCTACAAAAGGGTATATGAATAGCATTAGAGTTATGATAAGGATACAACAAAATGTAGAATTGAAAAGAATTATATAGGGTACTCTAAATAATTCAATGCAACCTTTTTGTACTTTTTATACTTTGACCCAAAAGAATTATATAAACAAACATGGATTTATATATGAGTATTTTTCAATGCAACCTTTTTATACTTTTATATACTTTGATCCAAAAATTACCACCAAACTTTGTGAATATGGATTTATGCCTAAGTAAAAAAAAAAAAAAAAAATTGAATTTTGCAATGTGAAACAGGTGTAGTAGCAAGGATTCAACCGCGAGTGGGGGTGAACACAAGACATGCACCTGTGGCCAGCACTGTGGGTGCAACCCATGCTCATGCCCAGAGAGTGCAGCGGCTGGTGGGACTGGCAGGGGCTCATGCAAGTGTGGTGCTGGTTGCTCATGTTCAACTTGCCAAGCCTGATTTGGAGAACTATAATTAGAAATATTATCTACTCTGTGATAGGTGTTTTGGTTTATTATGCAGCTTTAGACTATTAAAAAAGCCTCATCATCTATGTGATGAATTGTTAACTAATGTTGATTTGTGTATGGCTTTTCAAGAATAATTAAAAATAAATGGCAACCTCTAGCTAGTTGTGTATATTTAATTATTTCTACTATATATGCTATGGAATATTCTTCTGCTCTACCTTCTTCTTAATGTTTTTTTTTTAAATTAGTTATGTGGGTGGTACAAGATAAAGTATCAATCCAAAATACGAGCGAAAAATGGTGAGATTTATGCAGATATATAATACGTGACGTGAACATTGACTCATTGAGTTATTGTGTGGAATGATTAATTCATCCAAAAATAGAAAGATAAGCTTTTTGGTATTTAATTTTCCAACTGGAAAACTAAGAATGCAGATTTTACAAATAACAGGATTTTCATCTCATATGACAACAGAACTTTACCTTAAAATTTGCATTTTGCCTAGATCAAGTTTTAACTTTAAAGGGCTATTGCTCTCTCTCTCTCTCTCTCTGTCTCCCTCAAATTCTTCCTCATGGCCCCCCTAAGTAGACTTTTAATTGATGAGATTATTAAAAGAAATGGCTTTTAACAAAAGGATCACTTTTAGCCCATGGGAAAAGAGGGATGATGCTGGTGGTTGGATTTATTTATTTATTTTATATGATCGATGCTAATTTTTAGCATCTGTAATTCTGTATTGCTGGCCATAGTGCTTTCTCTGTACTTTGATTAGATGTGTTTAATTAAGGTCAGCTAAATTTAAATTCTTTAAATGTATATTCAATTAATGTATTTAGGAAGCAATTTTTTTTTTTAAATCTATATAGAGGGGAAATATTGAATATATTTTTTTTTTTGGGTGAAAGGTGGGATTTATTTAAATATAAGTGTGCGTTTGGGTCCGGCTGATGCGTTTGCGTTTGCATTTTTCTGTTCTTTTTTTTTTTTTTCATGTGTTTTGGAACAAATTTTATTGCTACGGTTACTGTTCATGCACTGTTCGTGAACAGTAGCCACAAAGTTTGACGTGTCAAATAATTTTCAGCCAATCAGTGTATGCCGTGTACTGTTCACGGACCCACAAATTTCACTTTTCAACAACTTTTTCATTAAAAGTGGGTCCCATAGTACTAGTCACACATTTAAAAATTATTTTGCTATAGTGTTTTTCAGTTTTAGGAACCGCTGGTTGAGGTACCACGACAACATCTTTCCTACGTCCTGGAAGCTGCTGGTGGATGAACCACTACAACATCTTTCTCATATCCTGGGAATTGTTGGTGGAGGAACCACTGCAACATCTTTCCCAAGGAATCATTATGGACGAACTAAGTGAAGGAATTCTTTTAAATGTTTACACAGTAAAAGATGAGGCTTAAATATTCTATTTCATCTCCTTCTAATTGTGAATATTATGAATAATTCTTTTACTCATTTTGTAAGGGTAAAAGGTCATTTTAAGACATTAAAACACTTATAATAATATTTTATTGCTTAGGAGGAAATCACATTTTTACCTTGAGGAGCTTTATGTGACTTGCGCACAAACTGGTTCATATAACAACCCCAATAGGCCGCGGAGAACCAAACCCAGTCCAATCCAACCAACAATCAATCAGCTATCCTTGAAGGCCCAAGATCTCTTGTCATCAATGGACTTGGGTACCATCCAAAAAAAAAAGGAACCCACACTAATGAAACTGCTGACATGCTAGCTAAAGAAGGCAAAGAAAAGAAAGGAGACTTGTGGAATATTTGATCATTGTCCTTATTTTGTTATAATGCTTATCTATTGGATTGTGTGGACATTGGCACATTAGTTTATTAGTCCCTTCTTAATAATTATGTACCTAGTTTTTAGATGCATTGCCTACTTTTATCAAAAAGAAAAATGTCATAATCTAAATTGAGAATGTAATTCTGTGTATGTTGCATGATGGAAACAAGACAGAATGGAAAATTATAAAATACTGTATAACTACAATAAATGTGTGCTCATTTTTTCTCATATGAATACTAGGTCCCAACATGAATTTAGTTAGAAAGACTGACTCTTATATGAGAGCAGAGAATACGCATTTATTATATTCTAATGTTCTTACAATAGGCTATAATTAGCCATGACAATATAATGTCGACATAATGTCAACAAAATGGTGACAATACAATGACAACATAATAACAACACACAAATTGGTTATATATATTGCAGTTTTCCAGGACTAGCTTACAAATAGTGTTCTCGAAATCAATTTCCTGCAATGAAATAGTCTTCTTAGAATAGAAATCCACATCTTCTTATTGAAGGAGCATTCAAAGTTTAAGTGATTTCTAGTTTCAATTGTGCTTCTATAGAATGTGCATAACAAAACTCCTCCATGCCCGCTGCTTGAAAGCCTTTTTTCTTTTTCTTTTTTTTTTCTTTTTTAAATACCTCTACTTGAAAGCTGTTTGTAGATATCAATTAATTAGTATTGCATTAGCACCGTGTTAGGCCAAAAGGGGATGAAAGTAATTAGCTATCGTCCCACCATGGCACATATCATTTTCGCTAACAGTAAAAATCAAGTAAAATTTACCTAGGAGCATTGCTCCTTCCTCTCACATGAGGGGTGCGTCTCATGGTGGGACCCAAATGTGGAGCTCACCTCTCATGTGAGAGGAGGGAGCATTGCTCTGAACTATATATCTAATCATTTTCCATAAAAACCTACTTGTTAGAATATATAGGTTGAGGTCAAGAATGTTTTTAAGAGGGTCAAAATTATAATTTTTTTTTTTAATAATTCAATAGCACAATGGAGGAGATTTAAATCTTAAACATTTTTTTTTTCTTTTCTTTTTTGTTTTTATATTACATTTTGTGGGATGTCATGCACACCTTATTTTAAGGTAGTATTATTATGAATCAAATATTACTAATTTAATTTCCCGTTTTAAAGAAAAAAAGGAGAATGTAAACTTAATTAGAGAGAGATGTTTAAAATAAGGTCAAAGACTTCGCAATTATTTTCAAACACTCCTGGCCCTTTTGGGATTCATAGCCCCTCCAAGCTTATACATAATCATCAAGTCATGAAAACTTATTAACCTCCTAATTGCATACATGCTTTAATTTGATTTTTTTTTTTTTTTTTTTTTTTTTTTTTTTTTTTTTTTGTGGTTCTTTCTATGTGCATTTACAGAAAATACTTCCAACATTGATTTTATCATGTTGTTATGACTTTGTCAAAGAACGATGATATTCTATCATTTTAGCTAATCACGTACAAAACTTGTATTATGGATTGGACAATATATCTTTAAGCGCAATCCGGGATTTTTTGCAGAAAAATTCTAAAATCACATAAAATAGTACATTTTTTGTCACAACTATTCACGTGACAGATTATGAATCTATGTGAAATTGACAAACAACCAGTCATAGTTTAACACATAAAATAGTTGTGCTACTACATATAACTATTCCAAGAAGCATGAAAAAGTCTCAGCCACTTCTTCTACCTTAAAAATGGATACGTTGCTGGTCTCCTTAAACTTTGTGTGCCATTTGTCAGCAAAAGAAGAACCATGAAGAAGTCAATTTGCCACTTCAACTTCATTCTTTGCCATATGTTGATCTTACTATTTGTGCCCAACAATGCCATGTACGTGTAAGATTTTCCGAAAATCTTATACGTGTGCCAGTTGACACGAGACATGCAAGGCCTCGGAATTGCACTATATAAAGGAAAGCATTGTTGCAAGGAAGATATACAAACTGAAGACTACTGTACCTTAACTAGCGCTATAGCAAGTAATTCAATTGAAAGGTGTTGTGAAAGAATGGCAGATATTCGAGGAGTTTCAGGCATGGGTTGTAATGACAAGTGTGGATGCACTGTACCCTGCCCCGGTGGTGTTTCCTGCAGGTAATCACTCAGTGTTCGATATATATGTGTTGTGCAATTAGCTCCCCATGTTTTGCTCATATAAACAAACATGGCCAGAGTGTGTTTTTCATTGTTCATTTAATTATGTTACAAAAGGGTATATGAAAAGCATTAGAGTTATGATAAGGATACAACAAAATGTAGAATTGAAAAGAATTATATAGGGTACTCTAAATAATTCAATGCAACCTTTTTGTACTTTTTATACTTTGACCCAAAAGAATTATATAAACAAACATGGATTTATATATGAGTATTTTTCAATGCAACCTTTTTATACTTTTATGTACTTTGATCCAAAAATTAGCACCAAACTTTGGGAATATGGATTTGTACCTAAGTAAAAAAAAAAAAAAAAATTGAATTTTGCAATGTGAAACAGGTGTAGTAGCAAGGATTCAACCGCGAGTGGGGGTGAACACAAGACATGCACCTGTGGCCAGCACTGTGGGTGCAACCCATGTTCATGCCCAGAGAGTGCAGCGGCTGGTGGGACTGGCAGGGGCTCATGCAAGTGTGGTGCTGGTTGCTCATGTTCAACTTGCCAAGCCTGATTTGGAGAACTATAATTAAAATATTATCTACTCTGTGATAGGTTTTTTGGTTTATTATGCAGCTTTAGACTATTAAAAAAGCCTCATCATCTATGTGATGAATTGTTAACTAATGTTGATTTGTGTATGGCTTTTCAAGAATAATTAAAAATAAACGGCAACCTCCAGTTGTGTATATTTAATTATTTCTACTATATATGCTATGGAATGTTCTTCTGCTCTACCTTCTTCTTAATGTTTTTTTTTTTTTCAATTAGTTATGTGGGTGGTACAAGATAAAGTATCAATCCAAAATAAGAGGGAAAAATGGTGAGATTTATGCAGATATATAATACGTGACGTGAACATTGACTCATTGAGTTATAGTGTGGAATGATTAATTCATCCAAAAATAGAAAGATAAACTTTTTGTATTTAATTTTCCAACTGGAAAACTAAGAATGCAGATTTTACAAATAACAAGATTTTCATCTCATATGACAACAGAACTTTACCTTAAAATTTGCATTTTGCCTAGATCAAGTTTTAACTTTAAATGGCTATTGCTCTCTGTCTCTCTCAAATTCTTCCTCATGGCCCCCCCAAGTAGACTTTTAATTGTTGAGATTATTAAAAGAAATGGCTTTTAACAAAGGGATCACTTTTAGCCCATGGTAAAAGAGGGATGATGCTGGTGGTTGGGTTTATTTATTTATTTTATATGATCGATGCTAATTTTTAGCATCTGCAATTCTATATTGCTGGCTATAGTGCTTTCTCTGTACTTTAATTAGATGTGTTTAATTAAGGTCAGCTAAATTTAAATTCTTTAAATGTATATTCAATTAATGTATTTAGGAAGCAATTTTTTTTTTTTTTAATCTATATAAAGGGGAAATATTATTTTTTTATTTTTGGTGAAAAGTGGGATTTATTTAAATATAAAAGCTAGAGAGCTGAGTACAAAAGAGAAATATTGATTAAAACAGTATTTTGTCATTACAAAACTAAGGGATAGGATAGAGGCAAGGCAGGCAACCTGTTCTTATCATCCCTCATGTGCTAGACATAAAAGAAAATTTATATATATATATATATATATATATATAAGTTTGCATGAACCTCATATCCCAGACATAAACAAAATAGGTTAATATATTTTTTAAACTTTGCATGAATATTGCTTTTCGTCCTTGTTTTTTATCCCTAAATAGTTAGCAATGTTACTGTTAACAATTTTCAACTTAAAAAGTTTTTATTTTTTAATCTCTAAATTTAAAATTTTTTTATTTTTTAATCTCTAAAGTCTAAACTATTGTTAAGTTTGTTTGTTTGTTTTATTTTATTTTATTTTTTTAATCTCTACACTATTATTAAAAAATTGTTTTTCTCCTTAAACGACTATGAGAAAAAATGAGACACAATTGGCTTCAAGATAGGTATCCATATATAGGAGGAAGGCATGGAACCTTTATCATGCAGACTCAGAAATTAGACTAGATTGGTTTGTGTGTGTGTTAATTGTTGGTCTCGTTCAACTTTTGGAACCTGGGAAGTTGGTGGCTTTGTTAGTCCGCAATAAGAGAGCCATTTCATTTGTTTTTCTGCTTTAAACAACCAACAACAAATGTAACTCAACCTTTGCTAGAGCGGCTCTATGCGCTGTAATCTCTATAAGGGAGTACACGAATGTCCCCAAAAGACTCAAATCCAAACATTTGCATAAAGTACACCAATGAAGTTGGTCTATTGGTAAGACTAGTGGAACCAAGTAACTACAGAACTCAAACTATGACAGTAAATATCGCTAAAATAGTTTAGGTTGTACTTGTTTTGAGAACTTGCGAATAAGGATAAAACAATTCCATGCACCTTTGATACAAGTTCCACTGCTTGTATTTCACATACGGATGGGTGAACACAAACAGATGCCTCAAATGCACATTGACTCGTCGCTTGCCATATTCTAGATTGCTGTTGAGGTCTAAAAAGTTATAACACCAAAGCCCAAAAGAAAAAGCACAGTGAGTGAACCTCATATAAAAGGGTTGAGCTCACCACAAGAGAAAAGAATGGCCCCAGTCCATCAAATGAAAGATTCGAAGCCCAGAACCCATGAAAGAACAAGCCTTAGGGCCCCTGAAACGGAGGGAAGAAAGGAAAAATCTCACCCTGTCAAGATCAAAAAATCAAAGAGAGTCCAATGGGCAGAATTAGGCTGGGATACCCAGAAACTGCCAAGGGCTCGGGATCCTCTAAACATGCAACACAGCTAGAATGAGATTGAGACAGTTCAAAAAGAGCACTAAGAAACACAAAGAACGAAGGACAAATACATCCTTCTCAGTCACCCAGTGATGCAGAAAGGAAACAAAAGGCTTGGAGAATAACAATTCATGAACAAGGGGCTCGTACCTCGAGCAACCCAGAAAGAAGAACTATAAAGACAAGTAGCCGAGAAAACCTTCAACCTGACAGGAATGGATTCAGCTCACCTGGGAAAAATGACAAAAGAAGGACAGCCAAAAATGCTGAGTCTGAAAAAGGTAAGGATTAGAAGGCTTAAGAGAAGAGAGATTGAAGGTCAGCTCTTTAAGGACACCCAAGAATGGAAAGTCAGCACCTTCAACTTGGCAGGAATGGATTCAGCTAACGTGGGAAAAATGACAAAAGAAGAACAGCCAAAAATACTGAGTCTAAAAAAGGTAAGGATTAGAAGGCTTAAGAGAAGAGAGATTGAAGGTCAGCTCTCTAAGGACACCCCAGAATGGAAAGTCAGCACCTTCAACCTGGCAGGAATGGATTCAGCTCACCTGGGAAAAATGACAAAAGAAGGACAGCAAAAATGCTGAATCTGAAAAAGGTAAGGATTAGAAGGCTTAAGAGAAGAGAGATTGAAGGTCAGCTCTCTAAAGACATCCCATAATGGAAAGTTAGCAAGAAACATTTAGGGAAACAACACCAAAAGAAGAAAACTATGAGAACAAGGATGATCAGTTATCAGAGTGGCTAGCACAACGTGGGCTCTGGTACCCAGGGGAGCAAAGGAAGGGAATCATTGGTACCCTAAAACCCTAGAATGACGCTATAAAAGGGAGAACTAGCCAACATTGAAGGGGCATTCAGCAATAGTGAATCATAACAAAATTATTAAGAAAACTCTGTCAAAAACTTAAAGAAAGTAGTAAAAGAAAGAGAAATATCGTCCGGTATCCCAAAACAGCCACTATAGAACATACTTGGATTCAAAGGAATTCAAACTTTGCAAGTCTTAGAGGCTTAGATAGCCATCTAAGTCTGTAATTTTTGACCTTATTTAAACCTTATAACACGTCTTAGTGAGCATATTGTGATTTACAACTAAAGAGAGTAATGAAATATTTCATAAACCCTTAACAATATATTTGTTTCTCTCTTTATTAAATTATTCATTTACTATTTCTTGCTGTTCAATACATATATATATATATATATATATTCTTGCTAGTATGTACGTATTGTAGGATTTTTGCTCTGTGCACCACTTGGTTTTGCAAACAGTTCATTTAGTTGTGGTGAACCAAGCCTAGTCCCTTTAAACAACAACTCAAAGGCTCAGGATCCTTGCTTCAACTTGGGCCTTGACATTGTCCAAAAAAAGGACCCTCACAACTACTAAAATAACCTTTTTTTTTTTTTTTTTTTTTTTTTTTGAGAAACCTAAAACAACCTTTGACCTTGTGTCTCTTGTCAGCATGACAAAATAAATCAACAACTTTAGGGACACCAAAATTTTACTATTTTATTTAGTGGAAGGATGTATAATAAAATTATTGTCAATAATAAGGCCAATGGGAAAGTAACTTATCAAAGTTCAATCCCAAGTTATCACCTTATTACGAATAAGTTTAATGATGCAAAACATTTTACAATTTTATTCTCAAAGTATTGAGGTGCAAATGTTGTAAAGTGGTGAAATAATGTAAAACGGTAAAAGTGATGCGTTATCTTAGCAAATTTTTGTATCTTTGATGTTGCTCTTTTTTTTTTTTTTTTTTTCTTTTTCTCTTTTTTTTGGTAGACAAAAAGGGGGTTGGGGTGACCATTGTGAGTCACCCCCTTGGGCGTGACCACAGGGGCACCTTCTCTAGAGAATGTTGAATTGAGACATAGCTACTATGGTCGAGGGTGATCACAGACCTCACCCTAGTTCCACGAGAGTGCTAGTAAATCAGGGGTTAGTTGCAAGAGGCAACTCTACACATGGGACCTCAAAAAAATGGTCACACACCTTGACCACTAAACCACCCCTCTAGGTGGTATATCTGACGTTGTTCATAAACCAAAATTTCTTCATGACACGTATAATTTTGTAATGTGATAGAATGCCACGTGTAGTAGATCTCTAAAATTCTGATGTCCATTTGGCAGCATTACAAGGCTTAAGAAGAAACACTACTATTATAGTATTATTAAAAGAAAGATATATATGGTTGTGGTTACTAGTTAGCTAAGCTAAGTCGCCTTCAGTCTGAACTTTTTTGAGGTTCAAGAATGGATACAATAGGACGAGATTCTGCTGTTTGCAACGAAACCTGTGCCTGCCCTGTTCCCTGTCCCGGAAGTGTGGACTGTAGGTCAGTCAATGTTCACTTCTTACATTCTACAAACTGTGCCTTTTATTCATACATATTAAAAAATAATTTTAAAAACATTGCAAAATTTTTCTTTATGTTTTAAAGTTGGTACAAGTATTATTCTAGTGGAAATAGATTTTAAGTGATGATGTTTGAAAACTGTGGTTGGACTTTTCTCATTTCTAATGAAAATATGGTATTATTGCCTCTTCTTCCAAATTGTTAGGCAGTCTATATAAGAGACCACCAAAACTCAAAATAGTGAGAAATTTTCCAGATACTTTGCAGGATCAAGGAACCGAGTAGTAATATTATACTGAACTGTAACTGAAAAAGAAAAAAAGGATGCCTATTGTTCTCATTTTTTTTTTTTTCAAACCAAAGCTTTAAAACATAGAGTGGCAATAAGGGGGTAAACAGCAAGAGGTTCATGAATATTTTATGTTCCCTTTTGATATGAAGTCCTGGTCATTGAGTATTAAAAAAAAAAAAAAAAAAAAAAGTAGAGTTAAGAGTTAGGTAAGTGTTAATACTTTAACCAAGTGGTTTTATTGGCAAATGAATCACATAATTGAATTTAATTGTCCTTAAAATATATATATATATATATATATATAACATTCCTTTTGCTAGACTGGTCAATATAATCATGTAGTTGAATTCAATTTAAGAACAACATATGAGAAATGGTACCTAAAATTGGTATTCTAAAATAATTTACACAAAGCAGTTATTACATTTGAAGCCACATTACTATTTATCACTAAACCTTACTGTGTAGTGGAAATTTTGATCCATGTGACATAGAAATGCAATAAGTTAGTAATGTGATCATGAACAGGTGCACCATCACAAGCATGAGCTCAACCACAGCCAAAGATGATCATATGACATGCTCATGCGGCGAGCACTGCGGCTGCAATCCGTGCACATGCCCTAAGAATGAGCATACCATGGGAACTGGCAGGGCCTTTTGCAAGTGTGGTGATGAGATACTATGTACTGGGGTGAATTAAGGGTAAACAGCTAAAAGCCTCATCATCTCTGTGATGAGTGGCAGATAATGTAGACCAGGGCTGGGTGTATGGTTTACATTGATAAATATAAGAATAAGTCTGAGGCTGTTGATGTACACAAAAACTATTGTTTCTGAATGTTCTCCTTTATTTTTCCCTTGTGTTTTTTAGTAGGCAGCTATTCTAAATTAGACAAGAATCAGAGCTCAAAATAGGAAGCAAAGCTTACAGTCCTAATGAAATCATGTCAAGTTATAAAAGCTGTGTACTTGCAACCCCCCTATCAGTCAGACAGTCACGTGTTTTAAAAACACATAATTAGTCAAGGAAATTGTCAAAGTTGTTAGCTTTACAAATTGAAATAATCATAAATGTGATTAGTGTCACTTCAATAACATAATAAATAAAATTTGAAATTACTTTTTGCTTCGTGATATATCAGTTTATAAATCTTATTTGTAATAGTCATAACTGTAGCATCACTCATAAGTCACATTCACCAATTATAAACCAACCTGAAGCTCATTAGCGGGAAAGTGCAGCTTAAAGCTGAGTGATCTTGTCTGTTAAGAATGGGGAGGCAAAAATGCCCTCAATGAAACCAGCTATTTGCAATTTTACCACTCTCTTTTCGAACAAGGTTTCTTGAAAGAGCTCAATTTAAAGACACAAAACTATTGCATCGCATTAAGCACTCAAAAGAAAATCATAAATAGTACCAACCAAATCAAACATGGTGACCTAACCAATTAAGTCCAGTTTTATTGAACGATTATTCAACAAGTGTAGGAGAGCATTTGTATATGCCTCACATCGTGTAAGGTTGAGTTATATCTATTTTCCTCGTAACAACTAAAAGAAAGAACAAGGATGTTAAAACTCACAAGTTATCTAGCTTGACTCTACTCAGACAAGATTGACCATATAGATTGTTGGGCCACCATATTCTATCAACCACTTTGTCTCTTCTATCTGGAAAGTTGCAGTCTGTTCTTTCCACAGATCATTCTCCAGATGCCTCTCATAAAAGAATACTTCCCCAGTTGCTTTAGCAAACAATGCAGAAGTGCTTCTAGTGCCATAACGTCCCTATGCAAAAGAGAAAAACTTGAGAAACTCTGTCAAAAATATTACAAATTTTACTAAATAAACCTTACAAATTGATGTATCAAGAAGTAATTCAAACATTCCAATCACATTCACTGTCCCGTCAATTTGTAAAATTGTAGTAAATTTGTGATATAAGTTTCACATTTTCTGAATCATACTGGAACAGAAACTAGATTTACCAATGGAGTAGTTGTGTCAACAAATATGGAACTTAAGTTGTACTCCCTTTCTGGAGGAAAAATGTGAGGTAGCATGCTTTCATCGTCTTTCTCTGTGTTTTTCATTAGTTTTTCAACAATCTCTTTCACAGGTAGTTCTTCTTCACCATATGTATCCAATAGCTCTTTGAAATTATTGCCCAGTCTTTGAGCCTAAAATAGAAAAATGATTCAGACTAATTTGCTGAGAGAGTAAATGATGCAGAAACTTACCACAAATCAGGATATTAAGTATAAAAAGGCTAGCTGATCTATATTAACTGTGACCCATTTGGTTGAAATTAAAATCTGTCAGCAACCTCTGAGAGTTGAAGAGCCACATGCATTACCATCAAGAAATAGCTCTCAATGTCAAAAAAGATACAATTTTCCAGATGGGGATTTGGATTTGAGTTTCACCAATCGATTTGACGTATCAGATAAGCAAACAAAATCTCATACACCACTGATTTTCATCCAATTCTGGACATGTTAGTCTAGGACAAAAATTCGGCTCCGTAATGTGTCAAGAAAAGTGTGATTCTGATTACCAAATCAAGACTTTAATCGAGTAAAATGTTGTGCATGTACGAAATGTAATCAATCAGTCGGTTGCTAACATGAGAATGTTATTTTCATACTGATTATAGAAACCATTAGAGAGAGTTACCAAAGTCAATAGAAACTTCTGTGTCGGGGCTAAGTGAATGAAGAACTGGCCAAAGTGGCTGCACTTTCTGGCAAAAAGTAGATTTAAAAGGCCAGAATCACAGAATGTCTGAAGCTATATACTTCAATTAGAATATAGGGGTCTTTAGTATTCTATAGTTTAATTTAAATTTGAATAAGCATTATAAAGAATAGCATTTTTAACATATTCCAAAGTTGGGGACCTCAATTATTGTACCATAAATCTAGCAAAAATATCTTGCCATTTCATTCCCCAACACACAAACAAACGAACAAAATAAATAAAATACTTATGTTTTTAAGTTTGATGGGCATGGTGAACAAAAAAGATCTAGTCCCATATGCTACCACATGATATGATTCAAATTCTATGCTTTTTACAATGACTCCTGTTGTTTAATATCACTGATCATGGCATGGCAAAATAATTGTGCCACAAAAGTCTGATAGAGTACGTAATTTATTTACTTCTTTTTTTTCTTTTGGTAAATGTAAATTATTTAGTATTAACTTCTTCAAAGTAAAGGTATGTATTTGCTGGTACAATAAGAATAAGAGACAAAAATAAATAACCACATGCCTGATTTGTGTTTTTCAAGGAATGGACGTAGGAACAGAGCTACAGTTGATAAATAAATTGGGTATATCTGTAACTCGGTCCCCATCATGACCCGTCCCTTTCTTGCTTGCACGCTCTTGTAGGCCATGCCAACTATATATGGGCTTGGGCAGGAACTCTGGTAGTTTAACATGATTGGATGCACATGAATATGTATATAGTTTTTGAATATACCTTCATGAAATTAGTCCCTATAATATATATGCAAGCATTTCCATGAGTTTTAAGTTTCACTGTCTACATTCAACAAAAAAACCTATCAAAAAAAATACATTCGGCAAAAAAAAAAGTTTCAGTGTCTACACTGCTGATAAAAAGTTAACTCCATAGTAGTCAGCGCTTTCCACTTCTCCAGGAGTGTCTAAATAATAAAATAAACCACAGTTGTGGTGATCAATTGCTGTCTCACTACTATTTTGATAAGCAGTGATGGAACCACATTATGAGAGTGGCCCCTCAAAGTAGCTGGGCTTATCACCCCAAATTTCAATATATATTCATTTAAAAGAAGGCCATATTCTTTAGGAATATTTTACTGGAGTTAGATTCATCCATAGGTTTTAAATTACTAACCAATTGTTCTTTTGGCATTTCTTCTTTGGTTAATGATTTCAGGGAGCTTCAAAGCAATGAAATGGATGGTGAATTCACTTCATGTGCTCCGAAAGACTAATGAAACTGCTGACATGCTAGCTAAAGAGGGCAGAGAAAAGAAAGGAGACTTGTGGAATATATGTTCATTGTCCTTATTTTGTTATAATGCTTATCTATTGGATTGTATGGACATTGGCACATTAGTTTATTAGTCCATGCTTAATAATTATGTACCCAGTTTTTTAATGCATTGCCTACTTTTACCAAAAAGAAAAATGTCATAATCTGAATTGAGAATGTAATTCTGTGTATGTTGCATGATCAAAACAAGACGGAATGGAAAATTATAAAATACTCTATAAGTACAATAAATGCGTGCTCATTTTTTCTCATATGAATACTAGGTCTCAACATGGATTTAGTTAGAAAGACTCATTCTTATGTGAAAGGAGAAAATACACATTTATAGTATTCTACTATTCTTACAATATGCTATAATTAGCCATGACAATATAATGTCGACATAATGTCAACAAAATGGTGACAAAACAATGACAACATGATAACAACACGCAAATTAGTTATATATATTGCAGTTTTCTAGGACTAGCTTACAAATAGTGTTCTCAAAATCAATTTCCTACAATGAAATGGTCTTCTTAGAATAGAAATCCACATCTTCTTATTGAAGGAGCATTCAAAGTCAAGTGATTTCTAGTTTCAATTGTGCTTCTGCAGAATGTGCATAACAAAACTCCTCCATACCCGCTGCTTGAAAGCCTTTTATCTTGTTCTTTCTTAAACCCCTCTACTTGAAAGCCTGTTTGTAGATATCAATTAGTATTGCTTTAGCACTGTGTTGGGCCAAATGGGGATGAAAGTAATGAGCTATCGTCCCACCATGGCATATATCATTATCTCTTATAGTAAAAATCAGGAAATTCGAGCATTGCTCATTCCTGGGGTGGGTTTCATGTGAGAGGAGGGAGTATTGCTCCGAACTATATATTTAATTATTTTCCTTAAGGACCCACTTATTAGAGCACTAGCATTGGGTGGTGTAAACACCCATAATTGCTATTTTACAACCCAAGACAGCAAAAATCCACTCCATCCAGATTTGTATACTTAGAAAAATTTGCAAACTATGAATAGTAAGGTTGCATATAACCTTACTATTCATAGGTTGTAAAGAAAAAAATAATATTTAATCTTGTGGTTGTGTATGAAGAGAAAAAGATAGTGGGAGGAAAAAGAGAATAATACTTTTTATTATTTTATCAGGTAGTTTATATTATTTTATTGGGTTGCATGTAAAAATAAAAATTGGGATGTAGGGTGAATTGTAAAATGGGTTGGTAAAATAAATAAAGTAATGTTTGAGGATGCAAATTTTTTTTTTTTTTAGCAACCTCAGATGCTAGTGCTCTTAGGATATATAGGCTGAGGTTAAGAATGTTTTTAAGAGAGTCAAAATTTTTTAATAATTCAATAGCACAATGAAGGAGATTTAAATCCTAAACGTTTTGTTTTTGTTTTTTTTGTTTTTTATTTTTTATTACATTTTGTGGGATGTCATGCACACCTTATTTTAACGTAGTATTATTATGAATGAAATAATACTAATTTAGTTTCCCGTTTTAAAGAAAAAAGGAGAATGTGAACTTAATTAGAGAAGGATGTTTAACATACAATCTAAGGTCAAAGACTTAGCAATTATTTTCAAATACTCCTGGCCCTTTTGGGATTCATAGCCCCTCCAAGCTTATTGATATTCATCAAGTCATGAAAACTAATTAACCTCCAAATTGCATACATGTCATTGATGTCAAAGCTTTAATTTGATTGTTTTTGTTTGTGTTTCTGTCTGTGCGCGTTTACAGAAAATATTTCCAACATTGATTTTATCATGTTGTTATGGCATTGTCAAAGAACAATGATATCCTATCATTTTAGCTAATTCCGGACAAAACTATTATTATTGATTAGACAATATCTTTAAGCGCAATTTGGGTTTTTCTACAGAAAAATTCTTAGACCACATAAAATGGCATATTCTGTGCCAAAACTATTTACGTGACAAATTATGAATCGTAAAGAAAAAATGACGGATCAATATGAAAGCGACATAGAGCTACAATTACGTGTAGCAATTACAAGAAGCATGAAAAAGTCTCTGCCACTTCTTCTACCTTAAAAGTTGACACGTTGCTAGCCTCCTTAAACTTTGTGTGCCATTTGTCAGCAAAAGAAGAACCATGAAGAAGTCAATTTGCCACTTCAACTTCATTCTTTGCCATTTTTTTTTTTTTTTTTTTGATGGGATTCTTTGCCATATGTTAGTCTTACTATTTGTGCCCAACAATGCCATGTACGTGTAAGATTTTCCGAAAATCTTATACGTGTGCCAGTTGGCATGAGAAATGCAAGGCCTAGGAATTGCACTATATAAAGGAAAGCACTGTTGCAAGGAAGATATACAAACTGAAGACTACTGTACCTTAACTAGCGCTATAGCAAGTAATTCAATTGAAAGGTGTTGTGAAAAAATGGCAGATATTCGAGGAGTTTCAGGCATGGATTGTAATGACAAGTGTGGCTGCACCGTACCATGCCCCGGTGGGGTTTCTTGCAGGTAATCACGCAGTGTTCGATATATATGTGTTGTGTTTGTGCAATTAGCTCCCCATGTTTTACTCATATAAACAAACATGGCCAAAGTGTGTTTTTCATTGTTCATTTAATTATGTTACAAAAGGGTATATGAAAAGCATTAGAGTTATGATAAAAATACAACAAAATGTAGAATTGAAAAGAATTAGGGTACTCATTATTATTAGAATTGATACTAATTGACTTCAGTATTTTTCAACGCAACCTTTAATACTTTTATATACTTTGATCCCAAAATTACCACCAAATTAACTTTGTGAATTTGGATTTATACCTAAGAAATTTTTTTTTGAATTTTGCAATATGAAACAGGTGCAGTAACAAGGATTCAACTGCAAGTGGGGGTGAACACAAGACATGCACCTGTGGCCAGCACTGTGGGTGCAACCCATGCTCATGCCCAGAGAGTGCAGCGGCTGGTGGGGCTGGCAGGGGCTCATGCAAGTGTGGTGCTGGTTGCTCATGTTCAACTTGCCAAGCCTGATTTGGAGAACTATATTTAGATACATTATCTACCATGTGCTAGGTGTTTTGGTTTATTATGCAGCTTTAGACTATTAAAAAAGCCTCATCATCTATGTGATGAATGGTTAACTAATGTTGGTTTGTGTATGGTTTTTCCAAGAATAATTAAGAATAAATTGCAACCTCTTGTTGCGTCTTTAAATATTTCTACTATATATGCTATGGAATGTTCTTCTGCTCTACCTTCTTCTTAATGTTTTTTCCCCCCTTTAACTAGTTATGTGGGTAGTACAAGATAAAGTATCAATCACCCAAAATAAGAAGGGAAAGGGGGAGGAATTTATGCAGATATATAAGGAAAAAAAAAACAGGATTTTGATCTCATATGACAACAAAACTTACCTTAAATTTGCATTTTGTCTAGATCAAGTTTAAAATTTAAAGGGCTGTTGCTTTCTCTCTCAAATTCTTCCTCATTGCCTCCCTAAGTAAACTTTTAATTGATGAGATTATTAAAAGAAATGGTTTTTAACAGAGGATCACTTTTACCCCATGGTAAAAGAGGGATAATGCAGGTTGTTGGATTTATTATTTTTATTTTTATATCTGTATTAGTGGCTATGGTGCTTTCTCTGTACTCCAATTAGATGTGTTTAAAGGTCTTCTAAATTCTTTAAATATATATTCAATTAATGTATTTAAGGTAGATATTTTAATTTATATTTTTTTTTTAAAAATAAAGGGGATATATTGATCAAAAGTTTAAAACAGTGTTCTGTTATTACAAAACTAAGGGATAGTGGCAAGGCAGGCAATCTGTTCTGATCATCTCTCATATTCTAGACACAAAGAAAATGTTAAAATATATATATTTTAAAACTTTTGCATGAACGTGTTCTTATCGCCCATCATATCCCAGACATAAACAATAGGTTAAAATACTGTTTTTTCTTAAACGTTGCTTGAATATTGCTTTTCGTCCTTGTTTTTTATCCCTAAATAATTAACAATGTTACTTACCGTGAACAATTTTAGAAAGTAATATTTTAACATAAACAATATTGATACAAAAAGTGAGACACTATAGGTTTCAAGATAGATATCCATATGAGGAAGGCATGGGGTGGCCAGTCATGAGTACTAGGAATAGGTTATGACTTTTAAGTTGTAAAATGCCTCAGGGAACCTTTATTATGCAGACTCCGAAATTAGACTAGATTGGTGTGTGTGACTCTGGTAGAGCGCAACACCACTAAAAATAAAAATAAAAAATTGTTGCGGAACAACACAATAAGTTGGAGGTCTATAAATATTTTGGATCAAGGGGGCAAACCTTAGACAAGGTGAAATAACCTCAAAGATCTGATTCTACCATTGGTTCCAAAGGAGTGAGATATGACCATGAAATGGTGAATTACATTATGCGGCATGATCTCCAATTTTTATATATGTGGATTTATCACTACTCTAGCCTTTGACAAATTCTTTACTATAAATCATTAGACTATTTTTTTATGTAAAAAAACATATATTGATTTTTATAGGATTGGCTAAGATCTCCATGAAGCATGACAAGCAAATAATGTATTGCTATTACCACCCACCTATAAGGTGGGATGATATCTCTCCCAGCCTTAGAGCTTTAGGGTGTGTTTGGTTGAGTTGAGAATAGGGTAAATAGAAAATATAGCAAAGAAATTAAGAGAGAAAATGAGTGGTTGATGTGTTTGGTTGAAAGGGGAAGAGAAGGATGAAAAGTAGTGAGGCCCGAAAGTTGTCTCTCTCCAGACCCACCAAAATTGTATCACTCCAATTCAGAGTGAAAACACGAAAGGAAATGTGTGGCAATATTTTGGACAAGATTGCCCAGGCCAACGTTCAAAACTTCTTAATCTTTTTGTCCTTTTCTTCTCCGTTTCTTCTGTCATTCGATTTCTTTTCACTGTACAAAGCTTTCTTTCTTTCTTTCTTTCTTTTCTTTTTTTGGTGCTTATTTTTTCTTCAGTTTTTTACTTTTTCTTTACTTTTCTTCTTTTGATAGTAATTTTAAATTTTTTCTTTTCTTTTAGCACGTGCTAAGTGTTTCTTTTCTCAAACAGATAGTTGAGTTTTTTTTTTTTTTATATAAATAATTTTTGGTTCTTGAACTTCTTGTTTATTATTTTTTTAATGTATGAAATATAATTGTACAATTTTTTTAATAA
The DNA here is from genome assembly GCA_036321655.1 of Quercus alba. NCBI lineage: Eukaryota > Viridiplantae > Streptophyta > Magnoliopsida > Fagales > Fagaceae > Quercus > Quercus alba. Next base: position 55,003,556 of record CM070308.1, on the reverse strand, counting down.
AACAATATGTTACCTTTTGTTTTATTTAACAGAGACATAACTAGAAATTTATACCAACTTCAATTTTTATTCTCACTTTTCTTCTCAATAAAAAAAAAATAAGTTTTTTATTTCTCCACTTTTCCATCATTCCAACCAAATACAAATGAGAGAAAACTAAATTTTTTTATCTTTCTACTTTTGTATTTCCTCTCCATTTTCTATCCTCCTACTTTTTCACTCTTTCAACAAAATAGACCCAGGGGGAACCGAGTAATGGGTAGGATTTTTTTACCATTATTTAAAAAAAAAAATTAAAAACAATGCTTTTTTTATTAAGCTTGCCGTCTTTTAAAAGTTTATTGCCAACAGCCTTGTTTACTCTAAAATCCAAAAAAATAAAAGCAAAAACAAAATTTGAAAAGTCTTCAATGAATGCAAAATCACTACTGATGTTGTGCAACCAGTTGAGGGGACAATTATAAGAAATAATAGGAATAAAGAATTTAAAAGCCACACAATTTTTTTTTCCCATACCACTGAAGGGAGAAAACAAAAGGCACAGTAGCATTACAAGGAACCAACTGGAAACTGATAGCAATAGTGAATTGGCAAACGTGTTGCCATTTTAGCTATAGACCAATTATCCTTCACAACAACATGAGGAACCCAAAAAAGATCACAAAACAAGCCATTCTAATTCAAGAAGCAATAGTCTGCGAGCCTAGTGCTATCCATCCAATCCGTGGCACATTTCTTCTTAACTGTCTGCACAAGTCTTTTGCTATCACTGAGGAACAAAACATTTTGAAAACCTTGAGCTTTGACTACCAAACTAGCTTCAATAACAGCCTCCAAAAGAGCTCCAGTGGACGTTGTAGCATAGGTACTTGCTACTCCAAAAAACACCTTATCTCCCTGCAAAGTTAAAGCTTCATATACAATACCATATCTACAGTGCCTCCTCTTTTTAGCTGCTGCAATTTTGATGATTAGATTCCAGTTCCTGGCTGCAAGTTACTGCCAAGTGTTGGAACAGCTGCTATCTCTTCTTCTCGGGGTCTGACAACTTGAGAGAGAGGCCTTATACCTGCAAGAAAAGTTTTGAGCAATTAGAATAACTTCCATTGGATTAGGGATGATTCCTTGTTGTACTACTCTGTTTCGATGGTTCCAAATAGCCCAAAGGGTAATGAAAACATCCTGTAAATAAGACATAGAGTCCAAATTTCCCAACACATGTCTTGAAATAATTTGTTGCAGCCAATGTTGAACAGACAAGTCAGAAAAATCTGACTAATGGATAGCTAGAGTGGTTCCATGCCAACACGCCCTAGTGAATGGACAAAGAAGAAAGAGATGGGTTAAACTCTCCTCTTCCTCATTACACATTGGGCAAAGATTTCCATTGGATATACCTCTAACATGAAGATTATGAAAAGTTGGCAGACAGTTGTTCAACAACTTCCAAACAAAATTACTGACTTTCAAAGGAACCTTAATTTTCCAAAACGATCTCCACCAACCCGAATGAGCTTGAAAAGAACCAGATTGGCCAGCATAATTCCTACTTAACAAGTCATAGGGTTTGTACACTTGATACTCCCCATTATTGGAGAATTTCCAACAGAGTGTATCTTGAACAGAATCTGTCTTGGAAATAGGAATTTGAAGGATTGAGGAAGCCTGATGAAAAGGGTATAAACTCCTAACCAAATTAGCCTTCCAAGTCCTAGTATCATGGTTTATCAAATCTCCCACAATGCCAGTAGGGAGGTGATGCTGGTGAGCACTAAAATTTGAATGGGGAAACCAATCCTTATGGTTTAAGGGAATATTAGACCCATTCCCAACCCTCCATATCCCTTCTCTCAAAAAAGGTTGATCAACTTTGATGATGTTTCTCTAAACCCATGAATGATGCAATTTAGCTCTATAATTATGAATTGAACTATTAGGAAAATATCTAGCCTTGACAGTTTTTGCGAGGAGAGAGTTAGGATTCTGACATAACCTCCAATATTGCTTGTTAAGCATAGCCTAGTTCAAGGTTTTGAATTTCTTTAGCCCCAAACCACCCATTCTCCTAGGCTGACAAATCCTATCCCAATTAATAAGATGCAATTTCCTTTCTCCATAATCATGACCCCACCAAAAAGCATGAATAATAGAGTCCATTTTATTACAAACAGCATCAGGAACTTTAAAGCAAGAAAAGGAGTATAAAGGCAAGGATTGAAGCACAGAAGCAATAAGAGTTGTTCTACCAGCTTGAGACAATAACTTCATTTTCCACCCTTGTAATTTTGCTTGCAATTTGTCAACAAGAAATTGAAAGTCAGCAATCCTATTACCTCTTAGTTTAAAATGGACTCCAAGATACTTGCTAGGTTGTTGAACCAAATTGACCCTGAGGGAATTAGCAAGTCCTACTTGCTCCTCCATAGGCATGTTAGGAGAACAGAACACATCGGATTTAGCCAAATTTATGGATTGACTAGAGATAGAACAATACCATTCCAGAATAGATTGGAGATTTTGAACAGAATACTTATCTTTCCTGAAAAATAACAAAGAATCATCAGCAAACAATAAGTGGGAGAAAATCAAACCATTTCTACCAACTTTAACACCTCTGATTTGCTTGAGAGCCTCTGCATGGGTTAAAGAGATGGATAAAATATTTGCACACATGAGAAAAAGATATAGAGACAAAGGGTCTCCTTGTCTAAGACCTTGGGAAGGTTTGAAAGACCTAGTCATACTTCCATTAATCAACAAGGTATATTCAACTGTTGTAACACACTCCATGATCCACCTAATCCACTTGGGATCAAACCTCATAACAGTAAGAACAGCCTTCAAAAAGTTCTAATTGACTCTATCATAGGCTTTTGACATTTCAATTTTCAAAACCCCATAGCTATCCCTCTTCCCCCTCTTTTTCCTAACCACATCAATGATTTCATGGGCCAACAAAATGTTATCAGTGATATTCCTACCCTTGATAAAAGCATTTTGAAAAGGGGTAATAATACTATCCATAATAGGCTTCAGTCTATTGACAAGAACCTTAGAAATAATTTTGTAAAACACATTGCATAGACTGATAGGCCTAAAATGGGACACTTCTTCAGGGTTAGGAAATTTAGGGATGAGAGTGATGAAAGTATGATTAAAAGCTTTAAGAAGGGAACCCGAATGGAAGAAAGCTTGAATAGCATTACACACATCAGTTTTAATAATGGACCAGAAGTTCTGAAAAAAGAAAACAGGTATACCATCAGGCCCAGGGGCCTTGTGAGGCCCCATCTGAAAAACTGCCTCTTCAATCTCCATGTTGGATATTCCCTTATTAAGTAAAAGAACTTGCTGATCAGTGAGAGAAGGGATAGGAAGCCCACGAAGTTCCTGTAAAATACTCTCCACAGTTAAAATGGAATTACAACTAAAATTTCTTTGGAAAGAGTCAATAAAGATCTGCTCAATTTCCTTATGATTGTCAATATAGTGCCCATGGTCATCCTTAATTTGAAGAATTCTATTCCTGGACCTTCTTTGTTTAACCATAGTTTGGAAGTATCTTGTATTCCTATCCCTATGTAAAAACCATTTTGTTCTAGCTTTTTGAGCCCACATCAACTCCTCCCTATTCAGAAGCTCCTCCAATTCCTCTCTATAGACTCTTTCCCTCTTTACATCTTCACAAGTCACAATGGAGTCCTGTAACTATTGCAATTGACATTGTTTCCTCTTAATTTCAACTTCCACTTTACCAAAGACTTTTCTATTCCATTCTATGGCCTTGCGCTTGACATTAATGAATTTGTTCCTCAATTGAGTAGCTCTTGACCCTATGGAATGCAAATTCCCAAGCATGATGCACCATCTCTGTACAATCCTCATGGTTTAACCACATAAGTTCAAATCTAAAAGGTCTCCTTCTAAAGGGTGTTTGAACTTCAAGGTCCAGAAGAATCGGGCCATGATCTGATCGAACTATTGGGAGATTCCTAAGGGAGTAGAAAGGGTATTGATTAACCCACTCCACACTCCCAAAAGCTCTATCCAACCTTTCCATAACAAAATCTTCATCCTCCCTTTTATTCATCCACGTAAATCTCTGACCCGAGGCACTCAGATCACATAATTGCAAATCCCTTAGAACTTGTTGAAATTCCTCAACTCCTGGAATGGTCCTATTCTTAAAAGAGAATTTTTCCTCCTTATTAAGGATTTGATTGAAATCCCCAATACAAAGCCAACTAGGATGCGCCCATTGTTTTAATGTTTTCAATTGCTGCCACACCACCCCTCTCTTAGAGTGATCAGGATGTCCATAGACAAAAGTGATGGAGAGGGGGCTGCCTCTATCATCCAATAAATTGACATGTATGAGGTTTTGAGAATCAAACACTACCCTCAGGTCCTATCTGGGTAACCAAGCTAAAATAAGTCCACCACTCAAACCCACCCTAGAGACCTCCCACCCCTCCAAGAAACCACATTTCTCCCACACTACCTTCCCTTTACCACTAGCTAGACGAGTCTCCATGAGAAACAAAAAGTCAGGTTTAAAATCAAGGGCTTTTTTCTTGCACTGTTGAATTGCAGAGGATTTGCCCAAACCCCTGCAGTTCCAGCTCATGATCCTCATTGTTGATGGGGAAGCTGATTAGGGCCAGCTTCCCAACAACCTTTTGGATTACACAGGAAATTCTCAACATTCGTATTAAGACAAGAGTTATATGAACAATTCTGATTGAGAGAGGAGTAAAAGGTACCTTCCTTGGAAAAAGACCCACAAAGTAGTTTCTGCCTAATGTTCCTCCCAATCCTGCCCAGCTCAGTACCAAATCTCTTTTTGGAAGGACCACAAATACCAGGATCAGTCCTAGCCGAAGTAGAAGGAGATTGACTGGAAGCTGTGTCAGAGACCTCTGAATTCCTAAGAACATCCAGTCCCATATCAAGGCTGACAGATTGGACTAAGTTAGGTATAGCATGAATTTCATGCATTTTCTGAATAGGGCTTTGATATTAGGTCGAGCCACCAGCATGAATAAAAGAAGGCCCATTTCTTACACTTCCTACTACAACCCGTACTCTGACCCTTTCCTCTCTATTAAACACAGGGTTGTTAAGTCCATCAGGAGACTCTGGAATTTGACCCCTTTCTTGTGCAATCCCACGTAACCATTTCGGACGATTATCATTGTGTCGATCTAAGTTAAACAACACAACCGTCTCCGAATCACTTTCAGTAGCTGAGGAAGACCCTGTGGCCTCCCTTAATTCCCCATTCGTCAAAGACAGACCTATACCATTAACCCACATCTCATGCAGAGAATTATTATTCTGATTCTCCTGGGTTGCATGCATGCTAGTATTAGAATTCAGACTTGGGTTAGGCTCAAAAGGAGGGTCTGCATGCAGGTTTAGGTTCGGATTTAGATTGTGTGGAACATCAGAAGATGAAATTGGAGGGTTTACATGATCAGGTGAAACATTCCCTCTGTTGATAGACAGGGAGAGAATGGTTGTATGGAGAGAAGCCTGCCCAGAGTCATGATGATGAGGTGAGGGGTGAGGTATGTGGTTAGTAGTGTTACTTGGGTTGGGATTAGGATCAGGGGCCGGCTGTGGTTCAGGGTCCACAGTAACATGCGAGGGATGCTCTTGAGGGAGGTGGTCACCATCCGCATACCCAAATCTTGCTCTTGTAGTCCAGCACCTCCTCTTATTAAAATAAGCTCTCAGTTCCTTATGAAAATAAGGTTCAAGAGAATCATAAGCAAAGGAACCTGATGTAACCTTTGAATCCTCTGCCTCTGACGGATAAGCATGCGCTCCACTTCATCTAAGCTCTCACTACACTGACTTCTAGTATGTCCTATGAGTCCACATTTAGTGCAAAGTTTATGCACTCTCTCATATCTGCATTGAACCCAAGTCTCAGTACCATCATCCAGACAAAGCATAAACCTCGAGACAACAGGCATCCATGGATTCAATCCCACTTTTATCCTCATAAATCTTATATTCCTAGGCTGACAATCTTCCCAATCAATTTTCTCAAAGGATCCTATCATTTTAAAAGCCACACAATTGATATATATGTAGGAACATCGTAAACTAAACCCACAATTATTACAAGGAAAAAAAATAAAATCAAATCAAAATAAAAACCTTACTAATTCGAACATTTACATTTGCAACCATTACAAGGAAAAATAAAAAAAAAATAAAAAATAAAAACCTTACTAATTCGAACATATACATTTGCAACCATTACAAGGAAAAAAAATAAAATAAAATAAAAATAAAAACCTTACTAATTCGAACATATACATTTGCAACCCACTTATACAATTGCAACTCGAGTACGACCGTTTTCTTGTTCCACTGCGTCATGGGTCAAAGAAAATGCCTGAGAAGCTTCAAAACAAACTGATTGGAATTTCTGTTGGATCCAAATACAAAACTGGCAAACATATTGATATATATGTAGGAACAATTCTGCTATTGACGCGAGCACTAGATTAGTTCCGTGGTATAGATACTCGTTAGGGGTGGCAAATGGGCGGGTTGGGTCATAAATGGGTTGGGTCATAGATGGGTTGGGTGTATAATTACCCATTTATCCATTTATGACCCGTTTATATATAAATTAATTATCCATTACCAACCCAACCCATTTAATTAGTAACCCACCCATTTAACCCAATATGACCCAAATACCTCTAAAACTACTTGAATACCCTCTTGACCTCCAAAATACCCATAAATACCTAAAATGATACAAATACCCCTAATCTTCCAAAATTACCAATATACCCTTGGACATCCAAAATTATCCCAAAAATCTCTAAAATTATCCCAAAATACCCATGAAACCTCTAAAATGACCAAAATACCCTTGATATCTCAAAAATCACCAAATATGCTTAAAAACCACTAAAATGACCAAAATACCCCTGATATCTCTAAAATCACCAAATATGCTTAAAACCTACTAAAATGACCAAAATGCCCCCTAAAACCCAAAAAATGACCAAAATACCCCCAAAACTCAAAAAAAATGACCAAATACCCCCGAAACCTAAAAATTACCAAAATACCCCCCAAAACCTAAAAAATGACCAAAATATCTCCAAAACCAAAAAATGACCAAAATACCCCAAAACCCAAAAAATGACCAAAATACCCTTAAAACCCAAAAAAATGACCAAAATACCATCAAAACCTAAAAATGACCAAAATACCTCCGAAACTCAAAAAATTACCAAAGTACCCCCAAAACCCAAAAAATGACCAAAATACCCCCAAAACCTAAAAATTACCAAAATACCCCTGAAACTCAAAAAATTACCAAAATACCCCCGAAACCTAAAAATGACCAAAATACTTCCAAAACCCAAAAAATGGCCAAAATACCCCCGAAACCCAAAAAATGACCAAAATACCCCGAAACCTAAAAAATTACCAAAATACCCCCAAAACCCAAAAAATGACCAAAATACCCCGAAACCTAAAAAATTACCAAAATACCCCCGAAACTCAAAAAATACCAAGTACCCTTGAAACTCGAAAAATGACCGAAATACTTTCGAAACCTAAAAATGACCAAAATACTTCCAAAACCCAAAAAATGGCCAAAATACCCCCCGAAACCCAAAAAATGACCAAAATACCCCAAAACCTAAAAAATTATCAAAATACCCCCGAAACCCAAAAACTGACCAAAATACCCCCAAAACCTAAAAATTACCAAAATACTCTCGAAACCCAAAAAATTACCAAAATACCCCCAAAACCTAAAAATGACCAAAATACCCCCAAAACCTCAAAAAATACCAAAATACCCCCGAAACTCAAAAAATACCAAGTACCCTTGAAACCCGAAAAATGACCGAAATACCCTCGAAATCTAAAAATGACCAAAATACCACTGAAACCTAAAAAATTACCGAAATACCCCAAAACCTACAAATTACCAAAATACTTCTGAACCCTAGAAATTTACTGAAATAACCCTAAAACTAAAAGATGACAGAAATGCCCTCGTAACCTAAAAAATGGCGAAAATACCCTTAGAATCTAAAAGATGATCAAAATAACCCCAAAACCTAAAAAATTACCGAAATTCCCTCGAAACCCATAAAATGAATGAAAGACTCTTAGAACCTTTAATTTGTCAAAAATATCCTTGAAACATCCAAAATACCCTGAAACCTCTATTTCGGTAATTTTAGATGTTTCAGGTGTATTTTGGTCATCTTACATGTTTAGGGGCATTTTGGTCATAATTTGGGTTTCATGGGTTTTATCGATCATTTTTTTAGGTTTTGGGGTTATTTTGGTCATTTTTTTTAGGTTTTTGGGGGTATTTCGATCATTTTTTAGGTTTCAGGGTATTTTGGTAATTTTTTTAGGTTTCTGGGGTAGTTCAGTTATTTTTTAGGTTTTAGAGGTATTTCGGTCATTTTAAGGTTTATGGAGTATTTTGGTACTCCCTCCGTCCCACTTTGTTTGTCTTGTTTAAAAAGTCAAACTTTTTAAGGGAACATCATTTATTGTATTGTCTACCTTTTAAAAATGTATAAGTTTCCAAAACTACCATTAAATAAATTTATCAAAAAATTAAATTAGTAAATTAATAAGGGTATAATAAGAACATTAGTAAATTAATGATTTTTATTTTTAGAAACAGGACAATATTTTGGGACATCCCAAAATGGAATAGAGGACAAACAAAGTGGGATGGAGGGAGTAATTTTTTAGGTTTAAGGAGTATTTTGGTAATTTTTTTGGTTTAGGGCGTATTTTGGTAATTGTTAGGTTTTGGGGATATTTTGGTCATTTTTTTAGGTTTTTGGGGTATTTTGGTCATTGTAATAGGTTTTGGGGTTATTTTAGTCATTTTTTAGGTCTTGGGGTATTTTAATCATTTTACAGGTTTCAGAGGTATTTTGGTCATTTTTTAGGTTTCGGGGGTATTTTGGTAATTTTAAGGTTTCAAAGGTATTTCAGTCATTTTTAAGGTTTAGGGGGTATTTTGGTCATTTTTTAGGTTTATGAAGCATTTTGGTCATTTTTTGGGTTTTTAGGGTATTTTGGTAATTTTTAGGTTTTGGGGATATTTTGGACATTTTAGAGGTTTTGTTGGGGGGGGGGGGGGTATTTTGCTCATTTTAGAGGTTTTCGAGGTATATTTCTCATTTTGTGGGTTTTGGGGGTATTATGGTCATTTTGTGGGTTTTGGGGGTGTTTTGGTCATTTTTTGGGTTTTGGGGGAATTTTGGTCATTTTTTGGGTTTCGATGGTATTTTTGTCATTTTTTGAGTTTTGGAGGTTTTTTGGTCATTTTTAGGTTTTAGGGGTATTTTGGTCATTTTTTGGGTTTTAGAGGTATTTTGGTCATTTTTTGGGTTTCAGGGGTATTTTGGTTATTTTTTGGGGTTTGGAGGTATTTTGGTCATTTTTAGGTTTCGGGGGTATGTTGGTCAGTTTTTGGGTTTTGGTGGTATTTTAGTAATTTTTAGGTTTTAGGGGTATTTTGGTCATTTTGTGGGTTTTGGGGGAATTTTGGTCATTTTGTGGGTTTCGAGGGTATTTTTGTCATTTTTTGAGTTTTGGAGGTATTTTGGTCATTTTTAGGTTTTAGGGGTATTTTGGTCATTTTTTAGGTTTTGGGAGTATTTTGGTCATTTTTTTGGGTTTCAGGGGTATTTTGGTTATTTTTTGGGTTTTGGAGGTATTTTGGTTATTTTTAGGTTTCAAGGGTATTTTGGTCAGTTTTGGGTTTTGGTGGTATTTTAGTAATTTTTAGGTTTTAGGGGTATTTTGGTCATTTTTTGGGTTTCAGAAGTATTTTGGTCATTTTTTGGAGTTTGGAGGTATTTTGGTAATTTTTAGGTTTCGGGGGGTATTTTGGTCATTTGTTGGGTTTTTGGGGTATTTTGGTCATTTTTTGGGTTTCAAGGATATTTTGGTCATTTTTTTGATTTTGGGGGTATTTTGGTAATTTTTAGGTTTTGGGGGGTATTTTGGTCATTTTTTGGGTTTTGGTAGTATTTTGGTCATTTTTTTTAAGTTTTAGGGGTATTTTAGTCATTTTCTAGAAATTTAGATTTTATGTTGTTTATTTAAATTTTAGATGGGTTTAGTGGATATTAGTGGGATTATCCATTTAGACCCATCTAATTAAATAACCAAATGGGTCCTTACCCATTTAACCCAAATATTCAAATGGGTTGGGTTAAGACTTATCCAAATAAGGTGGGTAATGGGTGGGTTCATGGATATGGATAAAAATTGCCATCCCTAATACTCATAAATTGGTTGGCGCCACCGACGCAATATCTCAACAATTACAACTAGGATTATGCATAAATTAAGTATGCACCACCATAAGTTAGAAATGAGTAGTCCAAAAAGTAGGCCACAAGTGAGAACTCCAGAACCCAGACTAGCGAGGCGCAATAGGGGAAGGTACTTTGAGTTACGAGGTTGTACAGTTATCCACGCAAATGCAATGCTGTGTACCACTGCAGCCATGACGAGAAGCACGTGCTTTGCAAAATGTGTTTCAACTGGGGACAACTTCATGGTTTGAAAGTGTAGTCCAACTAAGGCAGCAAGCAGTGTGACGAGAAAGGCGAAAGGTTGATGGAGTGCTTTGATCGAATGGAAATCTTCCTCACTAGCACATAAACAAAATTCTTTCAGTTTTATTTTTACTTTTTCCAAAGTACAAGAAAATCAAAATGCTACAAACTTGTGTAAATTTTACGGATTTGAAGTCTTAGATTTTTCTCCAAGTCAACCATAATGACTGCGATATCTATCAAGCCAATAGTTTAACATATTACTTTTTTCTACTCTTAATGCATGAGATAATTTATGATAGTATGTCCTATAAAAATTTTAAGAAATATTCCCTTTTTATTTGACCGTTGGGTAGACCTTATTATATTTGATAGGAGAAGTTAAGTTGCACAAGTATATTTGATTATTTTGTTATGATAACAAAGGGTTATCATCAAGCGCGGACGTTAAAAATTGAAACTTTCTATTAAAAAAAAAAGTATATTTAATTATTCAGCTAAAAAAAATTAATTATCTTGGTTTGATGACAAAAAGCTATCATTAAAAACGGATGTCATAAATTGAAATTCCTAAAATATATATATACACACTCGTATATTCAAAAGAAAAAAAAAAGTATATATGGTTGAAAGGGGTAATGACTAATGTTATCACCCTTGGGCTTTTGGCCTTTTGGGGGCACTTTTGATATTTGGTTGTAGTTGGGTTCTCTCTTTGATCATTCTTACAATCTCCTTCGCATTCTCTTCCATCTCTATATTACAAGTCAAAGCCAATTAAGGATGGTAAAATACCTCCAACTACATACCTCCAAGTCTCCAACCCACACTACAACTATACAAGAGGATAGATATAATAGGCACCCTTGACGCAACCCAAATCCGACATTTTGCCATTTCTAGTCACTATTTAAAAGTTAAGACATTTGGCACCCAAGTATTAATAAAAATTTGAAAGTCACAAACAAAAATATATATTTAAATATATCAACCTGTGTGTGTTTATTTGTAAACAAATACCTTTAGAGAGTCCTAAATAATCATATGCTTTCCTTTAATAATTCTTTATGGTACAACTTAAGAACAATATATTATGTACAATAAATAAGTTTTTTTCCGCTGCTTTGTATGATCTGATTGTTTTGTTTTAACCTAAATCTGAATAATAAACCTAAGTATTCACTTGGTTAATTAATTAGGTTAAACAATCTAGTTTACAGGGATCTAAAACCTTACAACATTGATTTCATAGTATTGTCCACTGTCCCAGCAGAAAACTTTGCTTCAAGCTCTGAGATATTGAAGCCCCAAAATCCATTCTCGATAGAGACCTGAAAATCGGGGAAAAAAAGAGATTCAAGAAGGTGGTTGATTAGCCAACAGTGATCCAATTACGTTTCTATGAAAAGTATCAGAAGCCCAGTAATTAAATAATTCATAGATAGAATTTCAACTTTCGAGTATAGCATGACTATAGAACAACTCTATGTTTAAACAGCTCATTTAGCAGCTTTTAATGATGTCTACATCAATAGACGAAACTCATCAAGCTATAATAAATTCTGAAAAAAATTGACTGGTAGACGTATTATGTTAGTATCCTCAAATTAAACTTATCAAATCAAATCCTTTACCAATCCATGTATAATTCCATCCATTGCACCCCCAGTAATCAAGCATAGTCAAAACGTGACAAGATAATGAAAAGGGAAGGGCTTGTGTCCAGTGAAAGTTATCACTGGACACATCAGGATTCGGACACGTGTTCAAGAGTGGACACATGTCTACAATCCAACGTGTCCATTGGTCCAATATTCAAGCCTTGGAAAAATAACAATGATGGTACTAGTACCTGCCTTGCTCCGCTATGTGTAATATTACTCTGTCTATTACAGAGCTGGTCATGAAGTCAGTGATCAACACCCAACTCTAAGTTCAATCCAATTATAACAAAACAAAACCAAAAAAAAAAAAAAAAAATCAAATCTTTCTATCAAATCAAATAACTTGGTGTAAATACAATTCCTCACAAATACCAGATTTTACAATAAACTTTACCCATATTTTCTTTTTCCTTTTTTGGTTTACACCCAAAAAAAAAAATTACATCTATGCTTAAAAAAACCACAATTATGCAACAAGTAATCCTGATTATAATTCAATCAAGCATTAAAATCATAAATTAATTCATAATAAAGTAACCAAATTTTACACTAGCCGTCAACCTACGCAACCTTCTTTCTTTCTTTTTCTTTCCTTTTTTTTTTTTTCTTTTTTTTGGGCGTTACAAACAAAACAAAATATATGACACTAAACACAGATTGTATTAAACTAAAAAATTCAATCTTGATCTTACAACATCAACAACTACTCAAATTAATCAAATAAAAAACGTCACATCTAACCATCAAAAATATCAAAACGAAAAGGGTCCTGTGTTTTTAAGACAATTGTTAATAAATTATTTTAAGAAAGTTTTGTTGCCTACATTCATCGAAAATAAGTAAATATCAAAACCCATCAAAAAAAATTAATTACTTTTTTTTCATATAAAAAATTTCTAAAAATAATTTCTAAATCAATATATAGTCAAATATCAAATGAAAGTCATATATAAATATATATATATATATATATATGTATATAACATCAACAACATCAACATCAACAACTACTCAAATTAATCAAATAAGAACGTTGTGTCTAATCATCAAAAATATCAAAACAAAAATTTTTAATAAATTATTTTAAAAAAATTTTGATGTCACTTTTATTAGAAATAAGTAAATAACAAAACCCGTAAAACAAATTAATTACTTTTTTTTCTTCCCTAATATAAAATTTCTAAAAATATTTTTCAAACTAATGCATTGTTAAAATAAAAGCATATGGCCATACAATTAAAATATCAAGTGAAAGCTATATATATATATATATATATGGCCTTACAAGCTCATCACATATATTTATATTAAGTGTGAATATTAAAAATCTAATAGTTAGATTGTATGTTCTTATTATACTTACGATGCTTATAAAATTTAAAAAAAAATCAAAAATCAATTTCTATATCATCAAATAAATATTATAATTTCAAGTTTTTATAATTTAAAGTTATATAAAAAATAAGTTAAATAATTAGTAAATAATATCTAATTTGAACCAAATTTGATATATATTAAGCACACTTATGTATGAAATTCATCACACTTAAAAAAGAAATGAGAAACTTCTTGTTCTATATATATATATGGGGAATGTGAAAAGACAGAAAAGACCTTGAGTTTGGAGGGATCGATGGTGACGTTGTCGTCAGTGAGGTTGTTGGGATCACCGTGAAGGGAACTAAGAGCAGAGACGACTTGAGATGCGGTCTCGACGCGGCGGAGGAAAGGGGACACGAAGACCCGGTGGATAGGGAACCCGAATTGATTTCGGATCTTCCGACCGGGGCAAAAGGCCCGGATCCGACCCTCCTCGACGAGAGGTGGGTCCCACGGCCTCTCAGGTGTGGTCACCCACAATGGTTCGAAGTTGTCCTTGCGGTTTCCGTGACGCATTACGACAACGTTTTGGTGCTGCTGCTGTTGTTGCTGATGATGGTTTTCCTGGGATTCCGAGGACGGAGGCTCCATTTTTTATTTTTTTTCGAATTTCTTTCTTTTTTTTGTTTTTTAGAGAGAGAGAGAGAGATGGGATTCGATCAATTGTGTTTGGTAGAAGTGGAGAGCTGTATATAGAGGTAAAAGGAAATGGGTATTAAGCAATTTCCTAGCAAAATTTAAATACCAATGCAATAATTTGCATTGGTATTTAAATTTTGCTAGGAAATTGCTTAATACCCATTTCCTTTTACATTGCATTGGTATTTAAATTTTGCTAGGAAATTGCTTAATACCCATTTCCTTTTACCTTTATATAAGAGCATCCACAGCACTGGAGCTAAATATTTAGCTATTTGGCTCCACTAAAATTTACTTTATCTATTTTACCTATATATATGCATACATACGCTGCAGCAGTGGATCTATTTTAGCTTTCAATACAATTAAATAATATAAACATCACAATAAAATATTATAACCACTACAATAAAATAATATATTTCACTACAAAAAAACATTCACAGTACCAACCGCATCCACCTCTAGCCACAGTCACAGTCACAGCCACCACCACCACCACCACCGGTCCATAGCAGGAAAAAGATGAATAAATAAATAAACTCAAATCTCAAATCTTTTTCCTCAGCCACCGCCATAACCACAACCACCACCAACACCAACACCACCACTACCACCACAAGAGAAAAAAAAAAAAAAAAAAAAAAAAAAAAAACCCAAATCTCCAATCTTTTTCCTCAGCCACAGCCACAACCACCACCAACAGCAGCAACACCAGCAGTCCACAGCAGAAGAAAAAAAAAAAAAAAAAACCCAAATCTTTGTAATAGGCGATCGGCGGAGTGGGTCTGCGATCGGCGGCGTGGGTCTGAGATCGGCGACTTAGGACTACTGGGTTGGGCCGGCGGCAGGGAATGAGGGAGCTTGAGAGAGTGATGGTGAGAGAGGAGAGTGACAGTGAGTTTTGAGAGCGACTTGGGACGGCTGGTCGGGCCGGAGTGAGAAAGAAGATGAGAGCTTGAGGACAGCTGGTCGGGCCGGAGTGAGAAAGAGGATGAGAGCTTGAGGACGGCTGGTCGAAACGGTGAGATTGCACAGTGACAGAGAGGAAGAGAGCTTGAGAGAGTTCTGGGGAAAGGATGAGAATGCAGACAGAGTGAGAGAGAGGCACAAAGTGAGAAAAAAAAAAAAAAAAAAAAAAAAAAAGCAACGGTATTATTTTAATCCCAGTCAGAATTAAATATTATTATTTTTGTTTAGCTCTCATGAACAGTACACATCTATAAATAGATGTGTACTGTTCATGTGGAGCTAAAAAATATGGATATAGCTCCACTGCTGGAGCGTAATTTTGGTATCAATGGAGCTAAATTATAGCATTATAGCAATATAGCACCACTGTTGTGAGTGCTCTAACTATAATATTTTAGATTGCAATTTCCTAGTCCCATCTCTACTATTGAAAAAAAGAAAAAACCCCTTTAATACCCCTTTCCTTTTACCTATATATATAGCAATTTCTTCCTAGCCATCTAAAATGTTAGTAACATTTTAGATAGCAATTTCCTAGCCCCTTTCCTCTTTACTAATAAAAATGGGTAAGCTTATCAAATAAAATAAATTAAAATAATAATAAAAATGGGTAAGGGTGCAATACCTCCTCGCCCATTTTTATTAGTAATTTTCTAGCTCCTTTCTTTTTTCTAGTGGAACTAAAAATTATATAAAGATCCATACTAAAAAAAGGAAAGGGACTAGTGTCTTTTTGTCTTGCGCAATGATTTTTTTTTTTTTTTTTTGAGAATCCAGATCAAAGACCTGGGAACTTTATTTCACAAAACAAAAACTTAATGAACATCGTACAAAAGCAACGGGGCAATATCAGATGGCAAGTCAGATAGCCAAACCTGAACCCCCCTAACTGACTTTGCTTTCTTAACAAGCGCATCTGCCACAGCATTACACTTACGATTAACAGAAGCAAATTCTACGAATTGAAAAACATCAGAGTGCATCCGAATATCGCCTAAGATATTGCCGAAACTGGCCATACAATCCGCACCATGAAGGAAAGCATTAATGATAACTATAGAATCCCCTTCAACCACAACACGAGTGAGACCAAGCTCTAGAGCAAACTGAACAGCCTTCAAAGAAGCTAAGGCTTCCAAATCCGCCATTGAATGGGCCAAAGGAATGGACGCAGACAGAGCACCCACGGCCTCCCCTCTATTGTTACGAGCAATGACACCTAAACCTGCCAAACGTGAGGCACGAAACACCGCGGCATCGAAGTTTACCTTTAAACAATGAGGTTCAGGGGCGCTAGTGCTGCATAGGAAAAGGACAAAGTGGAACGGGCTCCTCTGTCTGTGCTTGAAGAAACTCTTGCAAGTAGCTCCCTGCTCTACTGCAAATGCTCTGGACAGGAAGGGCTGGGCAGCCAAAGTGGATCGCATTACGTCTATTCCACAAGAACCAAGCAATGGTAACAAAAATCTCAGCTCTGAACTCTTCACGGCAAAATAGGAACCTGGAAAGTAAGTCATTGAAGGAGCTTGGTTCTACCGGCATGGATTGGTTGAACCATTCCAGCGTGTTCCACACACCCGAGATAACTTCACAAGCCCAAATTGCATGGATGGAGTCTTCAGGATGATCTTTGCACAGTGCACAGTTCGCATTTGGAACGATGTTACGCCGATGAAGGTTCACCATTGTTGGCAGGGCGTTATTGCATATTCGCCACACAAAGTGCTTTATTTTGTTAGGGACCCGTAACTGCCAAATACCCTTCCAGAATTTTCTCTGAACTTCCGGGTTTGAGCTACCTGCACTAGAAGATGAATCACAGGAAACTGGCAATTTGTAAGCACTACAAGTAGTGAACATACCAAACGGCGTGAACGCCCATGTAATTCGATCATCAGGACGTCGAATGCTCAAAGGAATTCCCAAGATAATCTCGGCTTCATAGGGCAGAAACAATTGCTGCACAACCTCCGTTTTCCATGCCACTCTTTCTTGATCAATCAAAGAGGAAACTTTCGCATCAGGAGCCAAAGATGGAAGGGGTGATATAACTGAACAGTTAGTACTTCCAGGCAGCCACCTATCCTCCTTAATTCGCACAACCTCCCCTGTACCAATGCGCCAAACCATCCCTTTTCAAATTACATCCCTAGCACTAATAATGCTTTTCCAAGCATAAGACCCCGAGCTAGAAGCTTGAGCTTCCAAGATAGAACAATTCGGGAAGAAACGGGCCTTAAAAACTCTATGGCATAGAGAATCAGGATTATTAATCAATCGCCACACTTGTTTCGCCAATAAAGCGTCATTGAATTTTTCAATTTCTTTAAACCCCAACCCACCTACTTCTTTGGCTTCACATAAACGCTCTCATTTCACCCAGTGGGTTTTCCGATGCTCTCCACCATATCCCCACCAAAATTTGCAAATCAATCCTTCCAGATCCTTAACAAGACCCTTTGGGAGTTTAAAACAACTCATGGTATAAGTTGGTATTGCTTGAATTACTGACTTGATCAGAACCTCCCTACCCGCCTGTGATAAAAGCTTCTCTTTCCACCCTTGAAGTTTTTTCCATACTCTTTCTTTAATATAGATAAAACTCTATTTTTTTGCCCTACCCACCAAAGCCTGTAAGCCCAAATACTTCTCAAATTGGCATATAGCTGGAACATCCAATACCTGTTGAATCCGAACCTGCACCTCCTGGGGGGTGTTAGAACTAAAAAAGATATTAGTTTTCTCACGATTAATCTTCTGCCCTGTACCCCTCTCATAGGTAGCTAGAATTTCGAGAATTTTCCGACACTTAGCTTCTTTGGCACTGCAAAATAACACACTGTCATCTACAAAAAATAAGTGTGATATTTTTGGGCCATTTCTACGGATAGCTACACCCCAAATATGCCCCTCAACTTTAGCTTTAGTCAATAAGCTTTGCAAACCCATAGCACAAATTAGGAAGAGATAAGGCGACAGAGGATCACCTTGCCGAAGGCCATGACTAGGTTTGATATTACCAACCAGTTGCCCATTGAGCAAGACAGAATAGGATACCGAACTAATGCACGACATGATGAAACTGACCATTCTTTCCCCAAGTCCGAGATGCCTCATAGCACGCTCCAAAAATTCCCATTCGACCCTATCATAAGTTTTGCTCATATCTAGCTTAAGCGTCATTTGACCTACTCTCCCATTTGTTTTCCTCTTAAGATAATGCAGAGTTTCAAAGGCCACAAGCACATTATCCAAAATAAGCCTACCCGACAAAAATGCACTTTGAGATTCCGGGATAGCACTAGCTAGGAATTTTTTCAAATGGTTCACTAGCACTTTGGAAATCAATTTATAGACCACATTACAAAGGCTAATAGGGCAGAAATCAGCAGCTTTCTTTGGATGTTTAACTTTAGGGATCAAGGCAATAAAAGTGGAATTAAGAGACTCTGGCACTACCCCAGAATTGAGAGCATTTAGTACCACAGATGTTACATCACCACCCACAATATGCCAAAAAGACTTATAGAAGATAGGGGACATACCATCAAGACCAGGAGCAGTAAATGGAGCCATTTGATCAAGAGCCCTCCTTACCTCATCAGCATGGAAATCTCAGCCAAGCAAACCAGCATCTTCCTCAGTTATTGCTGGGTGAATACCACTCAAAATATCTTCAAAACCTGAAGGATTTGATGTGGTGTAAATGTCCTTGAAATATTGCTTAATAATACCACCCATTCGGCCTTCATCATCTCTCCACACCCCATCACTATCCTCCAAACCAGCAATGAAGTTTCGACGATTTCTTTGATTTGCCCTACAGTGGAAAAACTGTGAATTGCTATCTCCTTCCTTAAGCCAAGCATTCTGGGATCGTTGCTTCCACATGCATTCTTCCCTATTTTTCAACCTCTGAATTTCTTCCCTCAGCATATAAATTCTCCTCGGGTTAGTTCTATAACAGTCACCTTCTTCAGCTTCTTGCAACTCATTAAGCTTCTTTTTCAAGGAATTGCGGACATGCCCAAAACTTCTTTTATCCCACACCTTCAAATTGAGTTGACAAGCCACGATCTTAAGTGTGTGTAATGATTTTAAGTGTGTGTAACAGTCTAAGAATGTCATGACAGCCTATTCCACATCATTTATGAAACATTTACCTTTTTTATGTTTTGTTTTATAAAGAATTGCCATTAATTTTAAGATAATTTGATGATACGGTAAGTTGGCAAGTTCTAACATCACAAACAGAGAAAGAATTGAAAAAAAAAAAAAAATTCTACCCTCACATTTACGATTTTATTTCTCTAACTCTCCTTCAATTCTCATTTGGTTTTGTCTATGTTTCCAAGGAACAATTTTAATTTAGAATAAATTTTTCTTTAATTTTTCCCTAATAGGATGTTTTCCCAAAAGGAATTGTTGGCACTTGTCAAATCATCTAATCTTAAGGAATTTCTTGTAAAGCAAACCATAAGTAATGTAAACGAACACAAGATACCTCCATATACATTTCAAAGAGAATATATTTTACAATGTGATATGTTGTTAAAACCAAATTTGCAAAAAAAAAAAAAAAAAAAAAAAAAAAAAGGCATTATGTTCAATTGCATGATGTGATTCTTCTGTTTGAAAAAGAGCTAGGTACATTCTATTACACACGCATTTTTAATTTTTTATATTGTTCACCATTTCAGTTCAAAAAGTTTGTGTACGTAAGAGATATTAGCCTTTGAGCTAGGCTTGAGATGGCATCACTCAAATGTGAAATCTCATGGTCCGTAGTCCAAGTAACAGATATCTGTTAATGGGCCCACTGGATATCTGTTACTAATAAAAATGGGAGCTAGGCTTGAGATGGCACCACTCAAATGTGAAATCTTCTGGTCCATAGTCCAAGCAACAGATATCTGTCAATGGGCCCACTGGATATCTGTTACTAATAAAAATGGGTGAGTGTCCCCCGCCACACGGTATTCACCCATTTTTATTAGTAATTTTCTAGTTCCTTTCCTTTTTCTAGTGGAACTAGAAATTATATAAAGATCCGTACTAAAAAAAAGACACTTACATATACACAACACATGATACATGACTACTCAGTATTCTCAAAAAAATAAAACTACAATTAATTGTAGTTATGTATCATGTGTTGTGTATATAATATTACATACTATATATGAGGGACTAGAAATTATATAAAGATCAGGAAAAGAAAAAAAAAAGGAAATTATATAAAGATCAGTACTAAAAAAAAGGAAATTATATAATTTCCTTTTTTTTTTCTTTTCCTGATCTTTATATAATTTCTAGTCCTTTTCCTCTCTTTTTTTTCTTTCTTTTTCTAGTAATTGGAAGGAAAAGAAAATAAATATAAAAACCCACCTTTCCTTTTACCTCTATATATATATATATATATATATATATAAAAGAGAAGTGTTACGTACGTAACATCTTCATAACATTTTTATAATAAATTACTTTGTTGTTAACTTGTAACAATTAATAACAATCTACCAATTAAGAAATATTTTTAGAGATAATTACAACATGTTACTAACTATATAACCCGAACTATTTCTCCCTTAAACTCCAAACACTTTGTATATAGGAAAATATGTCAATTCAATTACAAGATCTTTGACATCACTTAAGATTTTATTATGAAAATGTTACGTGAGTAAATTATTTGAATAAAAGAATCGGAAAAAAAAAAATCTGAGATATTTTCATCAATGTCTTCTACTTCTTCACAAAAACTAAAAAAGATAAAAAAAAAATCATAGATTTAATCACATACAGAGTTTTAACAAGTATTCCATTTTTAGCTTCAAGTCTCTATTTATGTCTTTGATTTTGGAGTTCAGCATTGATTTTTTAATTCAATCCAAGGGAATAGCGTGCTGCGTGGACTGATAAATTAGAAACCAATTGCTTCTCTCTTTCTATTTTTCTTTTGAGACTGAGATTTGGCCTTTGGGATTATGCATTTATGCTTACCATGCCGTTTGATTACAAGCGAAAGAATAGAACGAAGAAAGTATGTGGATCCTTTTTGGACTTCTTTTTGAGTTTATCTGAAGAAGAAAAATAAAAAAATTGACGAAGATAGATCTCAAGCTTTCTGCAATTTGCGTTACCCTTATGTCAGTGTGGTTTTTTTTTTTTTTTTTTTTTTTTTTTTTTTTTTTCACTCAAGAAACCTTGGAAGGCGTTAATATGCCCAAAAGAAAAATTACGTGGCTTTACTTTTAATCTCAGCCGTTTGTTAAAAAGTAAAAAAGATGTCATGTTAAAAAATTAACTAGATGCAAGCCAAACCCAAGTAATAACCCATCAATCCCTCACACCGTTCAAAAATAAAATAAAATAATAATGTTCAGATTTACTAAAAGACAATTATAGAGTCATTCAAAACTTTACCAAATTAGATAACAAGGCTGTTTGGTAAAGGAGTTTGAATAAATATTGTTTGAGTATTTTTGATATATGTGTAGGTGAAAAAGTGTGTTAGAATGTGAAAATGTGTGTTAGAACTTACTTTGCCAAACAGCCCAGTCTAAGTTTTTTAGCATTCAGCTTAACAAAGTAAATAGTCTCAAACAAGTCTCACTCAGCTTAACAAAGTAAAAAGTCTCAAACAAGTCTCAGTTTTTTAGCATTCGGCTTAACAAAGTAAAAAGGCCAGCGTCTGGTGTTTTGTGTTTTTTTTTTTTTTTAATTGAGAAGCGCGTGAAGATGCTATCTGTCACTGTTCACGGGACAGTGATAGACATTTGACCAGAGAATAAGTGGTGGACAGTGCACACCAGTGAGTTCTGTGCATTGTTTACAAGACCTACAAACCTCTTATTTTAGCAACTTTTTTAGTAAAAATGGGTCTCACAGTACTATTCACACATTTAAAAATTGTTTTGGTACAGTATTTTCAGTTTTTAGTTTTTAGTTTTCTGCAAAATAAGCGGTATCCAAACGATAAAAAGTCTCAGTACTATTCAAACAAGTCTTAGTTTTATAGCATTCAGCTTAACAAAGTAAAAAGTCTCAAGCTCTTAGCACTTTGAAGGTTTGACAAAACGTGATGATAAGCAAGCGCAAAAATGTAGTGCAGAAAGAAAATAAAGCCAAAAATGAAAGGGGAAAAGAAAAGATAGAGCATGCAGATGAAGGTTGGACACTGCCATTGTTGTTAATTTTCTTCTCTCTTCTTAATTTCTTTTTGGGTTGTGATTATTTTCTTATATATTTAAAGCTTTAGATCTTGTCAAAATAGAAGCTTTACACATGTGAATGGATCTGATAGTATCTGATTTGAGATTTAAAACAACGTAGTTGCAGGATATATATATCCAGTACCGGCCGAAATTCCCATTTCACCTGAAATTGGCTTGAATTGACCGAAACAGCCAAAACACCCCAAAACAGGCCGGAATTTGACTTGAGGTGGAATGGGTGGTAGTGCCATTCCGGATTGCACATTGGTGCGAGAAATTCCGGCCATTCCGGTCGAAACGGAACGGAATCAATAACATTGGTTCAGAACACCTATATATGTTAGGAAACAATTATATTTGTGAGACTTAATTCATATAAAAAGTAAGCTAGAGAAGTAGAGATGAAATGGTAAATGGGAAAAAGTTAACTATGCCTTAAGGGAAATATTTTTAGAAATTTTTATAGGAAAATAAAAAATTCATTAATTATTCAATTGTTTTAAATGCATTTTTTATTAACATAATCCCTCTCTCTCTCTCTCTCTCTCTCTCTCTCTCTCTCTCTCTCTCTCTCTCTCTCTCTCTATATATATATATATATATTAATAGACAAAGTTTAGAGAAAGTCCAATTAGATTTTTTTTTTTTTTTTTTAGAATACTAAGTGTAAGGGCAAGTTTTGGATCCTAGCCCAAAAGTTAAAAGGATTAAGACCTGAAGAACCCAATACAAAGAATTTGTAGAGAGTGGGCTAAAAACTAGGTTTCCATGAATTGGATCACGCTCATGATGGACTACATATGGTAAGAAAGCAATGAAAAATAAAGAAAAACCTGTTTTTCTATAAAGAGATTTTTCCTCGGCAAAGTCTGAGGAAAGTAGTTCTTGAATATATTTCTCTTATACTTGGTTACAAGTTTTTTACCAATTCGTTAATCTCCCTATAATGGGGTTTATCTTCTTTATATCCCCCTCCTTTGCTCTATCTCACCCCTCCACGTGTAGATTAAATGGCTGGCACTCATTCTTGTCCCATCAGCACCTTCTTAAAACTTTTTGAGGTAGCTGTAAGGCTGAACATCACTGTTCAGGTATCACTTTCACATTAATGTGGCTAGAGAGTTAGCTAGAGAGCATTTAATGCGGTGATAACAGCTTTCTCTTAGATATTTCTTACCT
This sequence comes from Quercus alba, assembly GCA_036321655.1. Lineage (NCBI taxonomy): Eukaryota > Viridiplantae > Streptophyta > Magnoliopsida > Fagales > Fagaceae > Quercus > Quercus alba. Next base: position 54,979,916 of record CM070308.1, on the reverse strand, counting down.
TTCCCTTTTCTTATTCTTTCCTGATGCTTATCACTTCTCCATCAACGTTTACCGGTCCTCGGACTACTAAATATTCTCAGACAAGGTCCACGGTCCAATATACATTTCTGAGCCTATCCTCCCTACACTAAGTATTAACACACACACACACACACACACACACACGGGGAGAAGGGAGAGGGGAGAAGGTCTTTTAGAGAAACTTACAGTGTTGTATATCCAAAATAGCCTAACTCTTGGATGCATAGCACATGCTTTAAACCTTTTTAACTCACACTCATTTTCCAATGTGGGATTAATCCACTATTTTTTCTTTTTGAGAATACTAATTAGATTTTAATTAGATTCTCAATTTTGCGTCATGTGTTCCATTTAATTTTTAATTTTGTGCTAAGTGAATTATTGAATATAAAAATCGAATAGTCAAAATCCAATTAGATTCTAAATTAGATTTCAATTAGAGCCTAATTTTCTGCTATGTGTTCATCTAAGTTTTTTTATTTTTGTGACAAGTGAATTATTGGGTGCAAAAACCGAAAAGTCTAAAACCAATTAAATTATAAATTTTATATATATATATATATATAATGAGAAACTATTACATATTTTAGAAATGTATGCTTTAAAAAAAGTGTAAACTAATATCGTGTATAATTTGAATCTCTTTTAAAAAAAATATAATTTGAACCATATAATTGTGATTATTGTTAATCGTATTTGTGTATATACGAAGAGCTGCACACTAATAGTAAATAAAGATGATGACCACACTATTGATTGTGGTTAGATGGCTTACCTTTGCCACATTGTTGGAGATGACTCAATGATGCATATTTATTAATCAAAGTGGATTCATTATTTTTGGTATGTTGGGAATATTATTGTGTGTGATTGGAGAGGTAAGTCAATAGGTTGACAAGCCCTATATTATATTATATTATATAGTAGAATAATAATTAAGTGCTTAATATCGACAGTGAATCACTTGGTTGCATGGTTAAATGGTAGACAAAGACTACTACCTAAACAAATAGTGTTGATGCCAAGATCGTTAGTAGAGATGATCGTTCAGTAGGATCATGACCAAGGTTGTCCAAAAGCCCTGCAAGAACAAATAAAAAGAGGGAACACTGGTGTGGTGCCTGCCACAGAGCCTCCGATGCTTAAGTCAGTTAGCTGAGAGAGAAATGGGAGTTTTGATTCTAAAATATCAGAGTTTCTGTATTAGAATTCCATACCCCTTTAGGTCTTGAGATGCTTGCATATATACCTGCTTCCTTTTCCTAGCCATTAGGGGTGCTCTAATGGTGGTTTAAATGTGGTATTTGTAACACTTCCTGGTGGTGTTAATGAGATGATCTTCGTCTCTCCAACGGTAAGGAGACTTATTGTAGTCTTGTAATGTATTGCCATTATTTATGACTTGGTGGTCCTTCCTTCATCCAATGGATTTGGGAAATGACGGAGTGGAGTGGTTCCTTCGTCCATTGGCTCCTCTTTTGGACAGGGAGGTTGCCCAAGAGAATTGTGATCATCCTTCAAATAATGATTGGATGAATACCAATTGCCTTTCATAAATGACAAGTTCTGTCTTGTTTCTCCCAAAAAAAAAAAGAAAAAAATCAATACTAATTTGATGTACAGTTGCAAATTTTCTAATGCTTAATTGAATAAATATTTGTTAGGCATTTTTTTTATATACAAGATAGAAATTCTACTCTAGCCTAATCTAAGTGTATATGTGTGTAAAGCTCCATCTTAGAGACTTGAACCCCAGCCCTTGCCGCTCAATACCCTACAAACACTTATATTTTGTGGAGTGATCATCACACTAAGGATGTGTAGTGGTATTTGTTAAGCAAATTGAATAGAGTGTAGTTCTTTTCTTTTCTTATAATCTTTATGGTGTGGTTAACAGAGAATAACTAGTCGCTAACCTGTGCGATGCACGAGAAAACTATTGATTATGAAAAAAAATCCAATAATGAATGAAGAATTTAAGCTATTATTAAAAAAAAAAATAAAGAATAAAGAGTTTAAACTATCACCTATGCAATTTTTTTTGTGCATTTCAGTTAGACTTTAGATAATAATAATATGATTATTACTTCTACTATTTTTGGGATGAAATAAGTTTTTTTTTTTTCCTACATTGAAATAATTTTATTTGTTTGCTATTTTTTTAATGTCGGAATTTATTTACTGTTATTGTTAAGCTAAAATATTTAAAAATGATTACCTAATTATTTATTTAAAAGAAATATTTTTATAAAATGATGTATTGGTAGTTTTGTGAATAAAAAGGCATGTGATGGCATTGTAAAGGAAGCACATTCCTAGAAACTTCCTTTCTACCCCTCCCAAGTGTCATAAATGTCATCTCATTTTTTTTTTTTTTTTAACTCTTTTCATTCATTTTCTCAGACTACTCAAGCTTTTGCAAATCTATATAACACTCCTCCTTCATCTCATCTTCTTCACTCAACTTTTTTTTTTTTTTAATCGGTTTTCTTTTCTAACATCCGCACCATCAAATCCAAAAGAAGCTACTCAGTGAAAACACATTCTTCATTTAGCTCAAAAATTCATATTCTGTTCAGAATGAAAAAATTTCAACCGAAACACCGGTACAAGCCGAATTTTGAAACGGAATAGAATAGTAGGGTTACCTATATCATGGTTTTGAAACCTGGACTGTTCAAAGAACCGAAGAAGGAAGAGGTTCAAGATTTTCGAGTTCGGACCGAGGTCGAACCGTGATGATGTTATAATTAATTTAATAGTTATTTAAAATATAGATAAATACAATAAATTAATATAAATAGAAAAACTAACTAAAATAATTTAAATAAATATAAAGACCATCATTCAAATGTATTTTCTATATCATAACTTTCATTATGATATATCAAAAATCAATAGAATGTTATTATTAATTGTTAATAATAATAATAAAATTATTAGTTTACATTATACTATCAAGATAAAATAGATTTATATTATAAACAAAATGAATGTATATAACGTTATATATTTTTATGCAAATATGTATAATATTGTACACTTTTTTTATAAATTTATTGTACACTTTTTTTATAAATTTATGTAATATTATACCAATTTAATCTATAATATAAATTCTAATTTACAATTACAGTACATGAGTGGTTGTTGAGAAGAATAGTACCTGAACTTAATATACGAATATGTGGGTTTGTAGTACCAATATATAATGCAATTAAATATTTAAATGTCCTATAAAAAACGCAATTAAATGAAAAAAAGTTTTAAAAAATTTAAAAGTAAATGAATGGTAAAAGCGTGGCCACATGTCCAACTTTTTCATGGGGAAGGGGTAGTGTCTGCCATATTGGTAGACAACTTTACTGGAAAAGAAAAAATCTAAGGGCCCGTTTAGTACGTATGTTTAAACAACAGTTTTTAGTTTTTTTTAAAAATACGTGTGAGTGTAAAAGTGTATGGAAATATGTGTAATGTTGTTTAAAAACTGAAAACATGTGTTTAAACTATTGTACCAAACGGGACCTAAGATTTTTGATTTCTTTAGGTTTTGGGCACCAATGACAAAAGAAGAAAGGAAACGCCAAAGAAGCAAAAGAAGAATAAACGCAGAAGAACGGAGAAGAAGGAAAAATTGGAAAAGAGAAAGAGTTGATCGAGTTTTTATAAGGAAGGAAAATGAGTATTGGGGAGAAATAGTTATTAAAATCAGAATTTTTGTTTCATAATGTTAATGTTTTAAAAATAATGAGTTTCAAAAGATTCGGTTTTATATATATATATATATATATATATATTGTAGGGCCACGTTTTGCAGCCCAAGCCCAAGATGTATGGGATCTTGGCTCAGTGAGCCTAGTACAATAAATTTGTAGAGAGTAGGTTAAAGAATTAGGCCTTAATGAATTGAATAATGGCTAGTATTGAGTTAAATGACAATCAAACATAAATGAGAGATTCTGATATCAATTAATTTACAGTTTGAGGAGGTCTTACTCCTATAAATTGAGGACAATTGGGTACAAGTACAATTTAGATTGCTACAGTGTTCTTTCCCTATTCTTCCGATCCTTTTCTTATGAAAGGTCTCTCACATTATATAGTTCCCTTTGGACCATCTTGATCCTACACTTGTTGATCATCTGAGCCCTTACTTGAATACCTGTCCTATCAGACACTTTCTTTGACTTTCTGTGAATTGTGATAACTAAGGCAACACTGTTTAGAGGTCTTCTCCACATAAATGTGGCCAGAAAAGTAGCTACAGTGCATTTAATGTGATAGTAGCAGCTTTCCCTTAGATATTTTTGGGTTTCCTTCCTTCTCGTATGTTCGTGAGACACGTCTCTATTATTGGAGTTTCTTAGAGAGTCACTCTAATTGCTGGAATATGTACTTAAGCTGCATTTATCATATCCAATGAGGAGTTACTCCTCGGACCACCTTCCATTCTTTTCTTACTCATGAGATTTTAAATTGGAACCCCTAATAACTATTTGTCCCTCCTCAGACCATTCAACGTTTTCGGACAAAGCCCAAGGCCCAATATATGATTTTGGGACCTTATCCCTACATATATATATACATAGATGATCGTAATTATTGGCATGATTCTTGGAACATGATTAATTTGATCAAGGGTTGGTTGTTTAATGGACAAGCCTAAAACTATGTTGTTTTGTCTATATCAAGAAAAAAAATATTTATATTTCTTTTTCATGAAAAAATTTCTATTATTATTTTGGTTTTTTTTTTTTTTTTTGCTTTTCATTTTTCTTCTTCTTTTTCCTTCCATATTGTGCCTATTGAAGCTAGTTCAATTTCTCATAAAATCAAAATTTTTATTGAAAAAAAAAAAAAAAAACAAAAAAACCATAGCTCGTTAGGGAAAAAGGATAGGAGAAGAGAATCAGAGAAACCAATTAAGAGAAAGCCCCCGTAGTAGTAAAGATCAGTCCATATATGGACGTTAGCTTGATAAAATATGGAGGCTTCATAGAGATGCAAAATAAATAAATAAAAAATTGGACATGAACTTTTTATTATTTGATCTTTCTAGAGTCTGACAATGTGTGATTTTCCCCCCCAAACATTTGTATAAAAAATGTTATAAGGGAGTTTTAGATGTCCATGGAACTTTTATATATTAAGCCACACACAACAACAACAACAACAACAACAACAACAACAAATCATGTGCCTCTCGTACTAAAGTTGGAGGGAATTGGAAGACCCAAAATTTGAATAGGGCATCTTTTCTTTATGAGAAATAATAATAAGTTTCATATCTTGTCTTCTCCTACTTCCAATTTTTTTTTTTTTTTTTTAAGAAGGAAACCGAATACTTTTATTAAGTTAAAATGGCAGCATCAGCCTGCAAAACAGAATAAAATTATAGTAGAACATTCTTCATCCACACTAACAAGTTTGAAATACTAATAGTGTATCTAGAGTTCCGATTCGGACCACACCGCAACCAGTTCTTGGCAATTCCACAAGGCAAATTACAGAACTTGTCATTTATGAAAGGTAATCGGTATTCATCTAATCACTATTTGTTTAGGTAGTAGTCATTGTCTTTGTCTAGTCCTCAATGTATATTACAACAAGTAAACATTTATTAGTTTTGCCTTTACATGGGTCGTTGGACTAGTGGCAGCACATTGAGATCAATTTCCTATTAACTTCCAAAAGTATTTATTAAAACCAGGATCCTACATAGGATCGTTGAAGTGAGGTTGGATCATAAATCGTAGGATCGAATCATGAATCATAAGATTTTACATATTTTTAGATTTAAAGCAAAAAATACATTTATAGCACTGTGTGTGTGTTAATTGTTGGTCTTGTTCAACTTCTGGAACCTGGGAAGTTGGTGGTTGTGTTAGTGCCACAATAATAAGAGATCCATTTCATTTGTTTTCCTGCTTTGACCAACCAACAACTAATGTAACTCAACCTTTGCTAGTGCGGCTCTATGCAGTGTAATCTCTATCTTCCTAATAAGGGTGCACACAATGTCCCCAAAAGACTCAATCTTAACATTTGCATAAAGCCTATGAAGTACACCAAAAGTAGGTGACAACAAAGTTGGTCTATGGGTAAGACTAGTGGAACAACCAAACAACTACAGAACTCAAACTATGATAGTAAGGTAGTGTTTGGATTGCGTTTTACGTTTAGCGTTTTGCGATTTTTTTTTTTCTTACTAGTGCCTCTTGCACTGTTCATGGGACATAAATAGTGCATTAAGGCAAATGAACAGTGTTTTCATTTGTGAACAGTAATCGGAAATTATTATTTTTATTGTTTTCAGTTTTCAACAAAATAAGTGGTATTCAAATGCACCCTAAATATTGGTAAAATAGTTTAGTTTGCACTTCTTGTGAGAACTTGCAAATAAGGATAAAACAATTCTATGCATCTTTGATACAAGTTCCATTGCTTGTATTTCACATACGGATGGGTGAACACAAAAAGATGCCTCAAATGCGCACTGACACGTCGATTGCCATACTCTAGACTCTGCTAAAACAGCCTTTGGCCTTGTGTCTTTTGTCAGCATGGCAAAATAAATCAACAACATTTAGGAGACCAAAAATTTTAAGATTTTATTTGCAAAATTAGTGACAGGCTATAAGACCATGTGAAAGTAACGTATCAATCCCAATTTATCACCTTATTACTAAGTTGTGAAACTTTTGTTATCTTGGTTTAACAATAAGTTTAATGATGCAAAACATTTTACAATTAGTGTTGAGGTGCAATGTTGTAAAGTGGTGAAAATTATGTAAAAGTGATGCGTTATCTCAGCAAATTTTTGTAAAAGTGATGCCTTCAGTGTGAACTTTTTTGAGGTTCAAAAATGGATACTATAGGACGAGATTCTGCTGTTTGCAACGAAACCTGTGGCTGCCCTGTTCCCTGTCCCGGAAGTGTGGATTGTAGGTCAGTCAATGTTCACTTCTTACATTCTACAAACTGTGCCTTTTGTTTGCTGATTTGTGGAAGAATAAAAAATATATTAAAACTATTACTAATTTTACTATAAAAAGTTGCAAAATTTTTCTTTATGTTTTAAAGTTGGTGCAAGTATCATTCTAGTGGAAAATGGATTTTAAGTGATGATGTTTGAAAACTGTGGTTGGACTTTTCTAATTTCTAATGAAAACATGGTATTATTGCCTCTTCTTCCAAATTGTTAGGCAGTCTATCTAAGACTAAGAGACCACCAAAACTCAAAAAAGTGAGAAATTTTCCAGATACTTTGCAGGATCAATGAACTGAGTAGTAATATTATACTGAACTGTAACTGAAAAAAAAAAAAAAAAAAAAAAAAAACCTAGATTGTTCTCATTTTTTCAAACCAAAGCTTCAAACATAAAGTGGCAATAAGGGGGTAAAACAACAAATGAAGAGGTTCATGAAGTCCAGGTCATTGAGTACAAAAAAAAAAAAAAAATTAGAGTAAGAGTTAGGTAAGTGTCATACTTTAACCAATTGATTTTATTGGCTTATGAATCACATAATTGAATTTAATTGTCCTTAAAAAAAATGTAACATTCCTTTTGCTAGATTGGTCAATACAATCATGTAGTTGAATTCAATTGAAGAACAACATATGAAGAATGGTACCTAAAATTTGTATTCTAAAATAATTTACACAAAGCAGTTATTACATTTGAACCCACATTACTATTTATCACTAAACCTTACTGTGTCGTGGAAATTTTGATCCATGTGACATAGAAAAGAAATATGTTTGTAATGTGATCATGAACAGGTGCACTACCACAAGCGTGAGCTCAACCACAGCCAAAGATGATCATATGACATGCTCATGCAGCAAGCACTGCAGCTGCAATCCGTGCACATGCCCTAAGAATGTGCAGACCATGGGAACTGGCAGGGCCTTTTGCAAGTGTGGTGATGATTGCACATGTGCAACTTGCCTTGCCAAATGAGAGATTGAATTACTATGTACTGGGGTGTATTAGGGGTAAACAGCTAAAAGCCTCATCATTACTGTGATGAGTGGCAAATAATGTAGATCAGGGCTGGGTGTATGGTTTACATTGATATATATATATATATATATATAAGAATAAGTCTGAGGCTGTTGATGTACACAAAAACTATTGTTTCTGAATGTTCTCCTTTTATTTTCCCTTGTGTTTTTTAGTAGGCAGCTATTCTAAATTAGACAAGAATCAGGTCTCAACATAGGAAGCAAAGCTGATAATTCAGTACGGTTCTAATGACATCATGTCAAGTAATAAAAGCTGTGTACTTGCAACCCCCGTATCAGTCAGACAGTCACTTGTTTTAAAAACACATAATTAGTCAAGGAAAATGCCAAAGTTGTTAGCTTTACAAACTGAGATAACCATGAATACGATTGGTGTCACTTCAATAACATAATAAATAAAATTTGAAATTACTCTTTGCTTGCTTCGTGACACATCAGTTTATAAATCTTCTATGTAGTAGTCATAACTGTAGCATCACTCATAAGTCACACTCACTAATTATAAACCAACCTGAAGCTCATTAGCGGGAAAGTGCAGCTTAAAGCCGAGTGATCTTGTCTTTTAAGAATGGGGAGGCAAAAATACCCTCAATGAACCCAGCTCTATGCAATTTTACCACTCTCTTTTCGAACAAGGTTTCTTGAAAGGGCTCAATTTAAAGACACTAAACAATTGCATCGCATTAAGCACTCAAAAGAAAATCATAAATAGTACCAACCAAATCAAACATGGTGAACTAATCAATGAAGTCCAGTTTTATTGAATGATTATTCAACAAGTGTAGGAGAGGATTTGTATATGCCTCACATCGTGCAAGGTTGAGTTATATCTATTTTCCTCTTAACAACTAAAAGAAAGAACAAGGATGTCAAAACTCACAAGTTATCTAGCTTGACTCTACTCAGACAAGATTGACCATAGAGATTGTTGAGCCACCATATTCCATCAATCACTTTGTCTCTTCTATCTGGAAAGTTGCAGTCTGTTCTCTCCACAGATCATTCTCCAGATGCCTCTCATAAAAGAATACTTCCCCAGTTGCTTTAGCAAACAATGCAGAAGTGCTTCTAGTGCCATAACGTCCCTATGCAAAAGAGAAAAACTTGAGAAACTCAGTCAAAAATATTACAAATTTTACTACTTTAACCTTACAAATTGATGTATCAAGAAGTAATTCAAACATTCCAATCACATTCACTGTCACATCAATTTGTAAAGTTGTAGTAAATTTGTGATATAATTTTCACATTTTCTGAATCATAATGGAACAGAAACTAGATTTACCAATGGAGTATTTGTGTCAACAAATATGGAACTTAAGTTGTACTCCCTTTCTGGAGGAAAAATGTGAGGTAGCAAGCTTTCATCGTCTTTCTCTGTGTTTTTCATTAGTTTTTCAACCATCTCTTTCACAGGTAGTTCTTCTTCACCATATGTATCCAATAGCTCTTTGAAATTATTGCCCAGTCTTTGAGCCTGAAATAGAAAAATGATTCAGACTAATTTGCTGAGAGAGTAAATGATGCAGAAACTTACCATAAATCAGGATATTAAGTATAAAAAGGCTAGCTGATATGGTATAGAAGATAAACCAAATCAATTAAAGTTACATTACTCAAGATGGGATTTGTTTTAACCTATTAATTTATCTACTTTAAAGGAAATGAAGTAGCAATTAGATCTCACAATATGCAGCTTTTGAGTATGCAGATTTGAAATTTCTCTTTTTGTGTTCATGAATAAGAAAATATGACTTTTTAGTATGGTCAGAATTGCAATTATATAATGTAGACGAAGAAGTATAACATACCTTCTTACCTTAGGCCATGGAGAGTCTAGGCTTGCATTTGTTAACACATGAATCCCAGTTGAAACCTCAGTGACAAACTTGTTATCTTCTTTTGCTCTATTGGTTACGTATACCATGGTTTTGGAACAAAGATCAGTTAATATCAGGTTAAACCCATTATACTGATCCACCTCCTTTGCCACTTCTTCCGCAAAATCCATGGGTTTCTTCTTGCTCTACAGCCATGACAAAACAATCATTCAAGGTCTTAAAAAGAGTTACCTTTTTAAAAAAAAATCAATCTCATTAAAGTTGGCTAGCTATTGAATTATGAGTTTAAAAGCTTAAAGGTAAAGCATCCAAAGTGCACAGAACTAGGATCAGTGAGTGATGCTATGGATACTCTAAATTTTACCAGATAAGTGTGAACTTTTTTACACACAACAAAACAAGTAATTTGGAACTTTATTTATTACGTTATTGAGACACCAATCAGATTCCCTGGCATGTCAGTTTGTGAACTTGGTAGTTATTTTAGAAATTTCCAAAATCATTCGGCATCTCACATCAGTCGCGATCTACTTGCAAGTCTTAAACAGTAAATAAAGAGAGAATATGATAGAAGGTGTGGCCTGCTTCAGTTCTTGATACAAGATCGGCTTTCTTTCATCATGATTCATACATGGACAAAACTTAGCTACATTCTTTATGAGCTGAACAAATATTCCCAGTTAAACTGAATTATGTCGCCACATTGGCCAATTACCACATGGTCAAATTTAATTATCCCTGAGAAAGATAATACATTCACACTCATTGGTCAATGCAATCACATTAAGGAACCTATGGTATACATCTAAGGTACAACATTTAATAAATTGTACGTAAGTATTGTCCTTTATACACTGCCCCTTTAAATCATTCAAATTACAAGGAAAACAAACAAAACAGAGAGAGTGAGAGATAGCAAAGAATTTTATCAAAAGCTGTTAAAGATAATGTTTATATTGGGTTTTAACTATGTGTAATGGCCCCAGAGGCCTAACTGTATTAGTCAGCTCATGTACACCTAAACCATATTGGGGTCATTGACATTGACTCATTGTAATAGACACGGATAATAGTAACAATTAGCCGTCAAGGGCTTTATCCCATCAAGCTGATCCATGTAATCCTAGCGTTCTCCATCTTTCTCGTTCTCTCATTACTTCCACTCTCTAGTCTCTACATTTTTCTCTTTAGATTTAACAAAAGCAAAATGAGATTACCTGCAAGAACCGAGATGGGAGATCCCCTCTACTCTTGGCATCAGGAAGACACTCAACTTCCCTAACATTTGTGAGAAAAGCAACCCTTCCATCCCTGCTACAAGCCAACCATGTCCCACCTGCTAGCTCATCTCTCCCTCCCAATATTTCACCACCATCCCACCATTCCAATTGCCTTGTAGGCCTTCAAAACCAAAACCAAAACAAACCCAACAAAAAATAGTACCTTGTCAACCTCAGAAACCATATCAGACAGCAAAAGCTAATCCAAAAAAGAAAAAAAGAAAAAAGAAAAAAAAAAAAAGGAAGACCCAGATAGAGATTTGGGCTCACCTGCTGTGATATTCATCCCTGTTAAGCAAAAGAATGAGTGGGTATAGAGGGTGAGCTCGCCATAGAAACACTGCAATACACATGTTCAATTTCTTTGTAGGCATAAAACAATCATGTTTGATTCTTCGGTTTTTAGTACTTTACAAACTACTTGATCGTCCTCTTTGTTCTGTCTCGCTGCTCAGCAGAGGTTGATTCCTTTACGGCACTGTCTTTTCTGTGCTCCAACCAGCTCTTGCCACGTGGCTTCTTGGGCCCCACTAAAATATTGGTTAATGACATGACACACACAATGGATCAATGGTGGCCGAACTTTTTCTCTTTTTTTCGCTTTTAATAGATATTTTCCTTTTGACATTGGATTGGAACTATTTGTTATGTTTCGTGTTTCGTTAAAAATAGTAATTTTTATTATGAATTTAACTCAACCCATTTCGAATGGTTAAAAGATATTGCGATTTTTTTAGCAAAAAAAAGACATTGTGATTTGGTTGGTGAGAAGTGAAATATGTGTCTTCATGATAACCAAATAAAATAAATAAATAAATAAATATGCGTCTTCCCATCCTAAAAGGGACTTTTACTTTGCTTCCCATATCCTAATGTTTCTATTATAGTATTAATGTTTTGTCTTGATGTTGCAACTTCCTTTTTTTTTTCAATTTTTTTACTTTTAAAAAAAATAAAAAATATAATAAGAACTTAATGAAAGTGTGAAACTACATTAAGATCTCTATGAATAGTTTAAAAACTTTTCACATTAATGTGAAGTAATATTCTAGTTAGAATAACACATGAGATAAATAACACCTTTACTAAACAATGTTAATTTCTATGATTTTTTTGTTTGAATAAGTTTTTTTTTATTTTTTATTATTCAACCAAAAAAAAAAAATTTGCCAGCCTCTAAATCAAATAATATTTCTTGTTATGTCAAGCGTAGACTAACTAGAAAGAAGAGATTATTTGTCATTACCCCTTTACTAAAAAAAAAAATAGCTTATATTTTTATGTACAATTTTTTAAATATTTACTTTTTATAGATACAACCGTATTTTAACTAACTTTCAATTAAAAACAAATAGTAAAATGTCAAAAAAGTTTGTGCCAAATAGACATATATGTACTTTACTTAAGCTACTATTAAAGCATGTCATACTTCCTCAAAAAAAAAAAAAAAAAAAAAAAGCATGTCATAGGATATAATATAATGCATGAGTCAAAAAACAACAACTAGATATTTATGGCCCTAATCATAAACAAACCTAAGAAAAAAAAATTAGTAAAACAAAGGAAGGAATTTGTTAAAGAAGAACAAACTGTATTACTGAGTTATTCATAAACAAACTAATCACTCTATACTTAATGTATGCACATAACTATATCCTATATTTATCAAGGATTATTCAGAATTCAAATTTTCCTTCTTTATTGTATTAAAACGAATTATATTTTTTTTTTAACGGTACATCCTATAATTATCAAGTTCATTCCAAATATATTAATCATTTTTGAACCTAAACATATTTTTATTCATCAAAACTCAAAAGTGATTCAAAAATTAACTTCAATATATCTAAGGACAAATTTTGACAATAAATTTAGTTGTAACCTAACACCATAACTCTACTCAATATCTTATTATTGGATATGAATTTCAACAAATCCACCATTACATTACATTTTCTTCTCATATCATTCATCTTTACAAATTTTTCATAAAATTTAATAGTAAATAATATCCAATTAGCACAAAATTTAATATGTGTTGATGAATATAAACAACATAGTATAATTCAACAGTTAGATTTTCAAAATATGTGAAAAAATACTATATATTTTGTCCAATATCTAATATTCGTTTTATTCTATTAACCACTTTGAATAGAAAGTTCCAACTTTGATTTAGGAATTTAAATTAATTAAAAAGACAAAGAAGAAGAAGGATTATCCTAAAATCCCACTGTCTTGATTCACAACAACACGTGTTAAAGTAGGATAAACCCCGTGTGAATATCACGTGCTTGGCATGCACCCCTCAGAAAAATTAATATATATAAACAAAAAAATTTTAAAACAAAAACAAAAAAAAATTAAAATAAATAAAAAAATTAACACCCTGTTTGTTTGTCTGTCTCTCCCTAGAGAGAGAGAGAGAGAGAGAGAGAGAGAGACTTTCACAGAGAGAGAGAAAGAGGAGAGAGAAACAGAGAGAGAGAGAGAGAAACGAAGAGAAGCAGAGAAATGGGTAAGGTAGTAGAGAGGAAGAAGAAGAAGAAGAAAGGCCGTCCTTCTCTCTTAGATCTTCAAAAACGCACTCTCAGAGAACAACAACCACAACCACCACCTCAACCACCACAACCACAACACCAGAAGCGTAATTACAACTCTGCCCCTCATTCCGCTCCTAATTACCGAACTACCCCTCCTCCTCATCCTTCTCCTTCTCCCGCCTCCGCTCCTCTCCGCCGATCCACTCGCCGTAACCCTATCCCCGACGAAGACGAAGACGAAGACGAGGAAGAAGAAGAAGAAGAAGAAGACTCGAACTCGAACTCGAACTCCGACGATAACGGCAACGGCAACGAATCCGCCGCCGGGAAGAAAAAGCGCCGCCGGGAGAAGAAGCTCAAGCTGGTTCTCCGGCTGCCTCCTTCGCAGAAGTCCTCGCTCAATTCCGCGTCTTTGAATTCGTGCAACTCCGATTCCATCGCCGACGACGACAACGCCGCCGCCTCCGATTCCAACAAGAAGCGTAAGATCAATGCGATCCCTCGTGGATCTGACTCTCTCAAGGTATCGAATTTTTGTTCAATTTCGCGCTTTCAAAAGCGCCAATTTTTCCTCTCTCAAGTTTCAATTTTTTTTTTTTGTCTGAGAAAAACAAAAAAAAGTTTCAAAATTTTTTTTTTATATATTTTTGAAAAAATTGCTTTTTTTCTATATGGGTTTTCAATTTCGCGGTTGAAAGCGCGAAAATTCGTTTTCTTTTTTTAAACGTTGACGTTTTTTGAAAACTCCTTGAATTTCGCACCCTTTATAGAGAGTCTTGGACCTTGTATTTTGTGAAAAAAGGGTTTGACTTGGTCCTATATCTTTGCAAATCAAAAATCCAAATTGAATTTCTGGGTGGAGGCAAAATTATTGAATTACTTTTTTGAATTTGTTTTAGGGATTGTTAAGCAATTTAACCAGTATTTATTTACTCAACCTTAATAATGATTTGACTGTCAAATCTAAAAAAAAAGTGTTAATTTGTCTTATCTTTTTTTTTTTTTAATAATTAGTTTACAGTTTGTAACTGTATTTTCCCTTTTTGGGTGCTTTGAATGTCACCTTAAAACTTTGCTTTTTTTTTTTTTTTTTTTTTTTTCATTGCTACTTTGGTTTTTTTTTGCTTCACTACCCACAATAGAAAATACTTTCTATTTTCCCTATATGTTTTTTTCTTTGTTTTCATAGCTCATTACTTTGATTCTATTTGCTATTTTTGTTTTTTTCTTTGCTTTGCAGGGTGAGAAGTCTATTTCTGGTACAAACCCCACAAGCACCCACCAAGGTTTGCTTATAATCTGACATCCATTTGGTTAAAAAAGGAAAAAAAATTTACTTTTTTTTGTTTGTTTGTTGTTTTTTTTTTTGATGATTAAGTGGATGATTATGTGTAGGGGGTCAGTTGGATTCGGGTCCCTCAACGCCTTTACCAGATAAAAAGCTGCTACTATTCATCCTCGACAGGCTTCAAAAGTGTGTTTTTCAGTTTTCCCAGATTTGCATTTTTTTGATTACTTTGATGTAACTTTTTGGTTTACAGTTTGCTGAGGTGTGTTTTTTTTTTTTTTGAAATTTGATATCAGGAAGGACACTTATGGTGTATTTTCCGAGCCCGTGGACCCAAGTGAGGTTAGTTCTGTTCTTGAGGGTGACAAAAAATGCTGATGCATTAAGTTCTAGGACTTGTATTGTATGCTTTTATTTATTTTACTATTCTGAGATTTATGTATTTATGCAGCTTCCTGACTATCATGAGGTAATTGAGCACCCAATGGATTTTGGAACTGTGAGGAAGAAAGTTTCTGGTGGAGCTTATGCCACTTTGGAACACTTTGAGGTTGGTTTGAGCTCTTATGGTTTTATCTTAGTTAAAATTCTCTTCTAATTTTAGTTTACTAAGTTGCTAATTTACTGTAAATGCTCCAATTGGCATTTGGTTCTCTAAAGACGTGAGATTACTTTTGTCTTCACTCTTCCATTAACTCCAGACTGAATGGATTGAGTAAAAGATGTCTAATTTGGAATTCAAATTGTTTGTGTTGGCCATGTTTTGTCTTAAGTGTCTTATTGTCTGGAATGGCTACCGCCGGGTTGGCCTGCCATGCATTACAACTGATTTAATTTATCTTTTAAGGATCTACTGTTGTCGGGATTGAACTTTGGAATATACTAAGTGTCTTTGATTCATTCCTTTTAAAATGCCTTGTTGTATATTTATAAGTTTAATGATCTTGTTGTCAGCTGTTGTGTTTTGTAGCTTCTGTAGAAGGAAGTATCTGTCTCATTTTTTTCTTTGTAGCAACGGTGTAAATGTTTGCACTATATTCATTTAGATATATATCCAAGCCATGGTTTAATAATTGAATCATGATACTGTCCAGATTAGCATTTAGTAATCTATCATGTGTCCCATGCTTTGTAGCTTAACAAGCTGCATTCAAGTCAACGAGTTCAAGTATGTAAAATTTGATTTTCATACTAACCAATGTTACTCTTTTGATAAGTACTAATTAATGTTACTCTGAGTGAGCTTTACCTCTTAAAGATCTGTGAATCATAATTTTTCCTTGTTTCTACTACTCACTAGGAACTGTTTCAGTTTTAGAACCAAGACACCTCTAGACCTTAAGTCTGTTGGTAAACGATTTTGGTGGGCTTGGACCTAGGTTAAATCTTACCAATTAAAGAATGAAAATGAAAGGTTTTAGAATTAATATTGCTCAGTATACAGAGTCTAACTAAAATTTCCAACAGGCACAGCATACTACTCAACTTGTTTACATAGTTTTTGACTGTTGGAGAATCCCAAAACAAGCTGTTTATATAATTCTTGTCCATTTGCAGTTTGGTTGTCAATCTGCTCATAGGAAGTAGAAGCTGATGTGCAAGTATTTTCTTGCAGTCTTTGCATTAGATTGTAGCGTGTCATGGGAGATTGGATGTGTGTGAAGGAGCTTCACAGTGTCACATTAGTGTTTCATTCAAATTACAAGAGACGTCAGGATTAATGTGATGCTTGACATAAATGATGTGTTGTGGGAAGAATAAATGGGAGGACAATCACATTGCAAAAGTTAGGCTGCACCATGTGTCAGTTAATGCATTTTAGTTTATAGACCTTTCATATGCAGCATATATTACAGTCTTCCTCTTTTGCATGTATAAGGGAATCTACAATTACGAGAGCAATGTGCTAAGCATGTCAGATGTATGCTATGCATACATAATGTGAGTGATTAGCAGTAGTCTTTGTCTATTCTTCTTTTAGCATCATTGCTTTCTATCTTGTATGGCTGACATACCTGAGAGAGAGAGAGAGAGAGAGCAAGTCTCTTTCAGATGTTTCTGTTGGTTCAGCTGAAACAGTTAAAAATATTTTTTAAAGTACTCTTAGGCAAGATGTACTAGTAAACTTCTGCTATATATATATTATGGCTTTTTTATATATTATTTCGGCATTAATGTGCTGCTAAGACTTATCTCCATATATAATTGCTTGGTGGAAATCATAATATGTTACAGATTTATATTTTATTAATTCTGGAAAGTCTTTCGATGATGCCCCTAGAATTATAGGCCAATGGCTTAGTGGAATGATGCTCTGGAAGTCATTCTTCATGCATGTTTTGCAAGAATGCTTGAACTAAAGTTCCTGAATATTAACTTGATGTTCTTGTTGTGCAGAAAGATGTCTTCTTAATCTGTTCGAATGCAATGCAGTATAATGCACCTGATACCATATATTTTCGACAGGTATGGTTTGTTTTAAGCTTCTATCTTGCCATTGTTAGGCCATCCTTTTGTTTTTGTCTGTAACATTCATTTTGTTTTCAGGCACGATCCATACATGAGCTGGCAAAAAAGAACTTTGAAAATTTGAGGCAAGATAGTGCTGATGATGAACCAGAGCCCAAAATAGTGAGAAGAGGCAGACCGCCAACCAAGAATTTAAAAAAATCCCTGGGCAGGCCTTCCTTGGAGCGTGCTGGCTCAGAGTTTTCTGCTGATGCCACTCTTGCTACTGGGGGAGAAAACAACTGGTCCAATGATCTGAGAAAAGGAGCTCATCTTTCAGACAAATCTGCTTTGGCAGATTCATCTGGACGATTCCATGGTTCTCGCAATAATGATGTTTATACTAATTGGATGGTTGATAACAAATCTGAGAGGAATGATGAATTTCCAGGTTTGAAATTTGGGCATTGGCTTGCTTTTGGTTGTCCATTCACTTCAATTCTCCTGCTTTGATGCATAAATCCACTTTTAGTGGAGGCTTGAGGCTTTTTTACTTACGTTACAGGTTCCATGATGAAGGGTTATCAAATAAAGAATGGGAAGAAACCATTTGTACTTGATGAGACCAGACGGAATACATATAGGCAATCCCATCCATCAGCTAGTGGACGAGAGCCATCTGTGTTAGCTACTTTTGATATAGAGAGGAAGCAGCTAATGGCTGTATGTATCACATTAATATTGAGTTTTCTTTTTAATTCTTTGAAGATGAAATTGATGCTACTCAGCCATGCATGAAATCCCTGTTGATTGATGGGAGAGCTTAAAAAAAAAAAAAAAAAAAAAAAATCTAGAATGAACCAAGGCCAAATGATTGAGTTACAAAAACTTACAAAACAATCACCAATAAAAAAAGATAATTGGATTTAACTGGTGTCACCCTTCAACTATGTTTGGGTCCTGTCCTCTAATATTTCGCTTTCAGGAATCATTACATAATCAGTATAAAACTCCTCAGAAGTTTTGCAGTCTGTGTTTGGTTGACAAATTATTTGGTTCTCTTAGCTGACTCTGGATTTTGTTGGTTAGTTGACTTGGCTTTTATATGAATCAGGTAGGGCTTCATTCAGAGCAGGGGTATGCAAGAAGTCTGGCTCGTTTTGCAGCAAATCTTGGACCCATCGCTTGGAAAGTTGCTTCTAAAAAGATAGAAAGGTCTTTGCCTGCTGGCATTAAGTTTGGCCCTGGATGGGTTGGAGAAAATGATGTCATACCACAGAGGCCACTGCTACTCCCTTCATCGTTACCAGGGCAGCTATCACCATTGCAGCCATTTCCTGTTATCAAAAGTTCATCCTCTACCGTGACACCTTGTGCTGTTGAATCGAAGGGAGATGATTTGTCAGAGATGATGCCTGAAGGGAATAATTCATCTGAGAAACATGTACCTTCTGCTCACTCAGCTTTGGATGAACATCCAAGCAAGCACCTCCCTCCGTCTGCCACCACCTCATCATCCCCATTTGCCGCAAATAAATCTCCTGAACCTCTGACAGGAAAAGCAGAAGTTGCTCAAGGAATAAATTCTAACGCTGGGATTAACATATTGAATAGCAGTACAGGTGCAATCAGGCCAAGGCCGTCCTTTCCAACTCACCAAAGCCCTGTAATTCACCCCGGCATGAATGGATTTAGTGGCTCATATGGGTTTAACATTGCTGCTCACATGGGGAAACTAATTGGAGCAGCCAGGCCTCCTGGTTTTAACTTACAGTCATCGCAGGTGCTTGACACAGTCTCTAGGACTAATACTAACTTCATCCATCCGGGGACTGCAAACAGCCTTAACTCAGAAGACCCTTCAACAAATTCTGGCAGCTCATTGCCAAACTCTGGGAGTGAGGCATTGACTCCCCCAATAAGGGGGCTTCATCCACGGCCAACTTGGCAAGGGTTGTCACCACAACAGAAAACTGAAGCTAGATTGACACCGCAACAGAAACCAGATTTGGTTCCACCTGACCTGAATGTCATATTTCAGTCTCCAGGATCCCCTAGTTCTAGCCGGGTTGATTCGGCACAGCCAGATTTAGCATTGCAGCTATGAGAATAATTCAATTTTTTTTCATCTCTTTTAACCATAGAAAGGTGGGTTTATGATTTGTTGCTCCTAGTTATGAGACCAACAGGGGGTTTCTAAATGTGGGGCCGATTAGAGCCGCACCTAATTGTATTGTAGAAGAGTGTAGGTTGTTCCTGTACAGATTAATGTATTCTAATTCTTAGGCCCACAAGGAAAAAAAAAAGGTTTCATTTGTAACATTGGAAACCATTATTTAGCAAGAATTTGTTAGATAATGTAAGATGTTTATTTTATATTATAATCCTCTGTTAATTATAACAAATAGAAGTTGCTTGAGATTTGATAATTTGTAGACTGCAACGTTGCATGCATGACGATGAGACAAATATGAATGTTTCACTGGTGACCTTTCAATATTTGATCCTACATAATACCAAGTCCACTAAAAAGCTTTCCCACTTTAAAAGCAAAGAGTTAAATGATTCGGGACCTTGGTACTTCTACTTTTGTTGCATACCTGCATGTGCTTTTAGAACTTGAAAACTGCATATAATGTCTTCCTAATTCCCTCTCTTCATTTTTCCCCCTATAATACATATAAGGTGATCTAATTATTAGTATCATTCTATAATTGAGTGTTCTTGAACAAATGGACTTTGTTTCATGAAATATGATTTTCAACATATATGATTGCTTATTTGTTGAAAGTGTTGTAGACAGAAAGGGGAGGAAAAGTATTCTTTTGGGTGTAGGCCTTGCCAAAATAAACTCAAAAAACCCAATTAACTGACTCTTTTTGGACTCGCTAAATGCATTTCCACCCCCCACCCCCCCCCCCCCCCCCCAAAAAAAAAAAAGACCTCAGCTATGCCAAGAAATGCTTCACATTACTCTAGGTGACCGGCTCTTTCTAGGATCTGCAATCAATAGAATTTTGAAAACTACTAGTCTGTCTTATGGGGGTGGAACATTACCAGTCGCACAGTGGGGATTGAGATAAAGCTATTCATGAAAAGCATGGATTAATTATTACAGGCCTGAGTTTCAATGTTATGAGTACTTGACCTTTCAATGTTATGAGTACTTGACCTATGGCTGCCCCAATAGACAACTAAAAAAAAAAAAAAAAAAAGCTGCACTCAAAAATTCGGTATCTTGATTTTGATATGGTCAATGCCTACATAAATGGGATTGAGAAGTGTGTTTCTTAATGACCAAAAACCCCAGAAGTGGTTCAATGGATTCAATGGAATACAAGCTGTATTGAGGCTTCCTGGACCCTATTCACCAACTACCTGATAATCCAGCATGCTGGTAATTTAGTCATTTTAATAGAATTGTTTATACAGTGGGGCCCAGCCTAATCAAGATTAGAAGTTCATATTATTTTCTCCCTATTTTTCTGAAACTGAAAGGCTAACAATTCAGACCAAAAAAAGAGAAATTATGAAAGATAATATTCAGTCAAAGAAAGAAGCTGTGGTGCCATGACTTTGACTTTTCTCTAATGGTGTATGTGGAAAGCTATAATTCGAGGATTCACAACTGAAATAAAAATTGTCCGAGTGAGTTTATTTTTATTTTTTTATTATTTTAAAAATAATTTGGATAAAAATATAGTAAAAAAATATTAAGCTGTACATAAGTAGAAAAGTTGAATAAACTATGTTAGAGTTCTAAGTGCGAGCAACAAGGTAATTCCAAAGCCGTCAAGACTCTGTAATTCTTTTCTATTTGACCATCATTATTTTTTATGTAATTATTGTGGGCACATTCTGGTAAATCAGATGGAATCTGTGCCTAGTTTATATTTTTTGTCTGGTTTGCTTTTTTTTTTTTTAATGAAATTCATTTAGAAGAAGAAAAAGAAAAACGCCAAGACTCTTTTACTGCACAGAAAAGTAAAACATGATGTTTCAAAAAAGAATATCCAAATTAGGTAAATTACCAAAATCAACCAAGAAATGAGGAGACTAGAAATAACTACTAAGCTCCTTTAAAGAGTAACAAAAAAGTTACTTAAACAAGAAAAGAAAAAAGAAAAAAAAGGTAATACCTAGTAGAGCAACCACATCAACTCTTGCAAAGTATAAAAAAAAAACTTATTTTACACATTTTGACAAAAAAAACACCCATATCAATGCACATCAATAGGTGTAAAATTGTGCATAAATGTATAAGTGCTACAGTAACCGTGCATTAATGCACGGTTACTGTAGCTCTTATATACAATATTTTAGTATTATTTCTCTCTCCTCACATTCTCTCTTCCCCTGAGTCTCTCTCTCTTCAACTCATAAAAATATTATTTATATAAAATATAGTGTATAATAGATGGATTGATGTGGGTATTTTGTAAAAAATTAAAAATAATGATATAAAATAAAAAAAATAGATTTTTTGTGTAAAATAAACAGAATCATTTAGAAGAGCTGATGCAGTTGTTCTAAATCTTATCCTATTAGCACTCTGCTAAAATGACTAACTAAAAACACCTATACAGCAAAGTTGTTAAAAAAAAAAACTTATTAAAAAAAAAAAAAAAAAAAGGTTAAATTCAGTGCTTTACTCAACCTCATCATTATCTTCTCAATCTCAAATAGCTTTTTTTGAACTGAAACAGTACTAGTTATCACCTTGTATGAATATGATGCAGAAAAACTCGTAAAGTAACCTCGAATGAGTCAAAATAACTTTGTTTGAAATGAAACAGTGCTAGCTGTCAGTATGTCACCTTGTATAATGCAGAAAATTTAGTAAACTCAAGTGAGTCAAATTGAAATAGCTCAATAAAATAAAAGTTTGTGATTAGTTCATAATAAAAATGTAATAAATTTATATACACTATATATTTCATATTTCGTAGTTATTAAGGTAACAATTTATGATTATGATTGGTGTATAATAAAAATAATTATAAATAATGATTCTATGTGAAAGTGATGTAATATTAATCACAATCACTGATAATATATTATAAAAAAGATTACGTATTATAAGAAATTTGAAGATTATAATATGAGTGAAATAAGTCAATAAATACAATAAATTTTACAATTATTTTTCCATAATAGTTACGTAACAAGTTATAATTAATGAATAATAATGTGAATGCTTTAATGGGAATGCTCCAACCTTGTAAATGATGATCTTATGTAGGATTGATGTAAAACTAATTACACTGCACCTTATAGATGTCAGTGAAATGCGTCATGTCTGATGTAATGTGAGAAATTTTTAAGGTAATTCCCACACTGTAACTAGCTTGGTTTGAACTTTGAAGTGAAACAGTAAAAGCTGTCAACCTATGTATGACGCAGAAAAATAATTTTATAATTATTTTTCCATAATGGTTAACGTAGCAACTTATAATTAGTGCAGAATAATGTGAATGCTCCAACCTTGTAAATGATGCCAATCAAAAAAAAAAAAAAAACCTTGTAAATGATGATCTTATGTAGGATTGATTTAAAAGTAATTACACTGCACCTTATAGATGTTAGGGAAATGCGTCATGCCTGAGGTAATGTGAGAAATTTTTAAGGTAATTCCCACCGTAACTAGCTTGGTTTGAACTTTGAAGTGAAACAGTAAAAGCTGTCAATCTATGTATGATTGACGCAGAAAGCTTGTGCCTAGAAAATGACGAAGTTTCCTTTCCAACTATGTATTTTTCTTTTTTGTTTGTACTTTGTGCCCTCCTATGGCCATAAACACACTGTTGAATTTTAAGAAAAAAGAAAAAAGAAAAAAAGGAATTGCATTGAATTTCTTCTCTCTGACTTGACCAAGCCCTGCGAGCACGGCAATTGACTTGGAATAACGTTGTTAAAAGTCTGCAACAACGCGCGAAGCTTTAAAAGGTTATAAAAAACCCATTTCCTTTTCTTAGTAGACTCAGTCATCACGCAATTAGTGTCTCCCAGTAATATATTTATATTTTTTCCAAGTTGAATGCTACAGTTTATTGCTTATTCTGGTTTGAATAAACATAGACACACGGTCATATACACAACCCCAGAAAGTTAAGAGTCAGAGCCCAGAGGTTTAGACTTGTTAATAGGTAGATAGTGCAAGGAGAAAGGGAAGTTTCAAGCAAAAATAAATTAAAACCCATCTCAAGTTGTTGAAGGATATATAAAAAAAGATTGTCAAAATCACAGGAGTTGAAATAGCTCTGAATCATCAGCAATATCATAACAAAGACTACCCCAAATTTTGTGGCTCTAGCAGGAAGAGAATAGGAAGTTTCAGATGGGGAATTGTTGGGGTTCCAAAGCTAAAAACCCAACTCCAAGCACTACTGGTCGTCTCAGTTCAGGTACCCAATATAAAAAGTTGTGATTTTGAGTTGTATATATTCATCAAATTCTTCAATTTCTTATGTGGGTTTTGTTGTTTTTCTTTCATGTTTCATAATTTCTCTTTTTTGGTCATAAAGTTGGTTTTAAAAAAAAAAAAAAATTTATTTATTTATTAATATTATTGACTTTGTAATCAGTGACAAAATTCTCTGTTATGGATTTTCACAATTGTTTTTAGGACTATTTTGATCTGTCATTACAACATGAACACCTTGATTGTCTTCAATTTTGTCATGTGGGTTTTTAGTATTTTTAATGTTTGTTTAATTACAACTTCTTCAATCTACATGATAAGTTGATTTGGATGTAAGCTACTGTATGATCAACACCAAATTAAATCCCCAGTTTGTAACATTGAATTATGTCATTTGGGTAATTCTAACAGGGACAGGGACAGGGACATCTCAGACAATCAGCAACACAATTTCTTCTAAGGGTAGTAACATCTCTGCAATAAGCCAATTCTCAGCTGCTAGTGGGGATGAGGCTTATCCAAATGGTCAGATCTTGCCCACCGCAAACTTGAGGATCTTCAGTTTTACAGAATTAAAGGTTGCAACCAAGAATTTTAGACCTGATACAGTACTTGGTGAAGGAGGATTTGGGCAGGTCTTTAAGGGTTGGCTCGAGGATAAGGGGCAATCCAAGAGTGGAAATGGGACGGTAATTGCTGTAAAAAAATTGAACTCCGAGAGCTTGCAAGGATTTCAGGAGTGGCAGGTAATTCTACCCAACTTGCTAGGGAAGAATATATAGTTGTGAAGTTCATGTGTTTTGAATTCCTTTAGTCCTTTCAGTTGCACTTTTACTGTGCTTCTTGTGAATCCATTTAGGCCTCTCAGTTGCACTTTTACTGTGCTTGTTGTTGCTATATTCATCATTGCTTGTTTCTTTCTAACGTACCCTTCTCCACTTCTAGAAAATGATCATGCAAAAGGTAATTGGACAGGAAAGGTAGTTGCAAATAGTATAAACCACTTTCAATTGTAGTAATGTAAGATCTTATTCACGACTTCTCTTTCTTGTTTGGGTTAATTGCAGCTATCCACCCAAAACTATAAGCTCATTGCAATGTTTATCATCATTTTTTATTTTTCTTGCAATCAACACCCTGATTTGAGATCAATTTGTAATGTTTACAATGCTATTTAAATTTAGTATCAAACTTAACAAATTAGTGGGCTGATTAGGTGGTGGGATGC
Organism: Quercus alba; assembly: GCA_036321655.1. Lineage (NCBI taxonomy): Eukaryota > Viridiplantae > Streptophyta > Magnoliopsida > Fagales > Fagaceae > Quercus > Quercus alba. Next base: position 54,954,817 of record CM070308.1, on the reverse strand, counting down.
TCTAATGTGTTAGTTTTCATTAACTTGCAATGTCCACCCTAACCAACTCACTAATTTGTTAGATTTTTAACACTAATTTGGATGGTTGGGTAAACATTGCTAATTAATTTCAAATTAGCACGTTGATTTCAAAGATTTGAGATTTAGAGTGGACATTGCAAACAATCCCATATTTTATGATGACAACTATAATGAACCCTTTGATATATTATATCCAAAAAAAAAACCTTTAGATATGTTATTTTGCTGTGTCTTAAATAATGTAAACAATTGCAGAGAAAAAAAAGAGAGAGGAAACAATGTATTCAGTTGTGATTTGGTTTACTTTGGCTGAACTGCGGCTTCCTCATTGCTACTAAGTCTGGGGTACACAGTACTATTCTGGTTTAGAATGATTAGTGCAGATGGTGCCTAACATAACTAGTTTAAGTGGAGAAGGCTTTATAGACAATTAATTACCTGATGTTCTGAATGCTTGTTCTGTATTAAATTAAGCCAGAGTTCTTGTTTTTCTAAACCACATCAGAGTCTCCTCCCCCTCAACACACACACACACGCATTATTTGGAGTTTGGTTAGATGTTTCACTAATTTGCTTTTTAACATTACATTCAAACCATTTTAAATATGTATGCTTATCTCAGTGCTAATTTATTGGTGCAGTCAGAGGTGAATTTCTTAGGAAGGCTCTCTCACCCTAACCTAGTCAAGCTGTTAGGCTACTGCTGGGAGGACAGAGAGTTACTCCTCATTTATGAATTCATGCAAAAAGGCAGCCTAGAAAACCATCTGTTTGGAAGTAAGAGCTTAAAACATAACTGATTTCTATTAATGTCCGTATGTGCAGGGAATGTGATTCAAATATAAAAGTTCATTTGGTTCACCATACATATCTTTTATTTATGCAGGGGGGTCAGCTGTTCAGCCACTTCCATGGGATATACGGCTTAAGATTGCAATTGGAGCAGCTCGGGGCCTGGCATTTTTGCACACATCTGATAAGCAAGTTATTTATAGAGATTTTAAGGCCTCCAATATACTGCTGGATGGGGTAAATTTCTATTGAAAAGTGAATAACTATCAAACTACAAGAGATACACCAAGGAATGATATATTGCTACTGTCCCTGGCCCATTGATTATTATATCATTTTTTCATATTGTTCACATTTCCAACCTTTATGTGCACTCATTTTTCCCTTTGTGAACCCACCTCTCACAATTGATCCACCACGTCATGGAATTAAGAAGTTTAAAAATTCCTTGGTCACAAAAAGAATGTCCCGCAAATAAATTTTGAACTTGTCTGACTTCTGGTTTTATTGCAGTCCTATACTGCCAAGATATCAGACTTTGGCTTGGCGAAGTTGGGTCCATCAGCTAGTCAATCACATGTGACAACACGAGTAATGGGCACATATGGTTATGCTGCTCCGGAGTATGTTGCCACAGGTATTTTTCTGCCAAAGCTTTTGGACTTTTGGTGCTCTTAAGGTCAAATGAGGGTGAGGCTTAAGCCTGACCTAAATTTTGGCAAACTACAGCTACTTAACCCTGAATGTTTTAAAAGCTGTGCCATGACAATATGTTATGCTGATTATGCAGGGCATCTGTACGTCAAGAGCGACGTGTATGGTTTTGGTGTTGTGTTAGTTGAGATACTAACGGGTTTACGGGCACTTGATACAAATCGTCCAAGTGGGAAACATAATCTGGTGGATTGGGTCAAACCATATCTATCAGAAAGAAGAAAGTTGAAACAAATCATGGACTCCCGGTTGGAGGGAAAATATCCATCCAAGGCTGTATTCCATATATCTCAGCTTGCTCTAAAGTGTCTTGCAGCTGAACCTAAGCACCGACCATCAATGAAGGAAGTTTTAGAGAAATTGGAACGTTTTGAAGCTGCCAATGAAAGACCAAGGGAGCCTAGAAATCATGCTAGTCATCCTATGGTTCATCGACAAGGCCAGCAGCCATTGCACCATCGTTCTCCACTTCATTCAAGACTGGATGGAAATCCAGCCTACCAAAATTCCTCCCGAGTAAGGTGACTTTGATAAATCTGCTATGTACAAGCATAATTCTTCACTTGTATGCTGATTGTTACTCATGAAAAACAACAATTACCACTTTATTTTTTAATTTTAATTAATGTGATCTTTTGTAAGTTACTATGAGTGTTATTATTTTACTGGTGACTTGTATTTACTGAATGAGTATTTAGCAGCGGGACTGTAATTATCTAGAAGGTCTGGTGAGTTGTGCTTAAGGATGTGTTACAAAGTTCTTGGTTTTGTTCCCGAAGCCTACATATTATATATTGGGATCCATTAGTTTGAATATCAAGAATTCTTTCTTCTCAATCTTCTCATTCTAGTGAGTTTTTACATTTTCCAGCTTGTAATTATTAAAGTAGTGAAGAAAAGAAACTTGATTAGCATCATCTTATCAGTAGTGTGAAAAATATACTTGTATGGTTATACAATCTTTTTATACAACCACGTGGAAGATTGAAGGAGCTGTGTTGTGCTTGTGGACCCTTTTGGTTCGGGTTATGATTCATTTTTGTCAAAGAGACATCAAGATCTCATTCTTTCTGAGTGCATGCCATGCATCTGAATTTTGAGTTGATAAATTAGTAAAACCCATCTGATCTCACTGCTCCTATTTTTAAATTGAAGAGCATCATAGAGTAGTCTTATTTAATGGCTTCTTATATTGGATAGAGGTGTGTTTCTTATATGATATCAGCAATAGAACGGGCTAAACAATTCAAATAACCCAATAAATGGAATGCAGGCATAGCCTTGAAATTGAGATTGCATTTGGATTTGAGGATTTTTTTTTTTTTTTTTTTTAAATTGCTACTATAATTCAACAGCACATAAAATATTTGAGTTTAAGAATTTTTTTTTTCAATCACAAGAACTTGTGGTATTATGGATTTAAAATGCCATTATACACCTACATATTTTAAATTTGTATATTTATATGATATCTAAAGCTTAAGTGTGTCACTTATTGTTGCAACACTCTTGTTAAACCACATCTGCGTAGCATTTAGGTATATTTTAGTTCACTTTAGTCCATTCTGTCCAGTTTAGTCTCTTTGGTTTTTCTCAATTTATATAAAATAATATTATAATTATATAATTTAAATCTTTTTATTAAATTACATTTTTCATATATATATATGTACACATATTACTATATATTGTTATTGAATACAAAATACATTATATGTTCTATTACATAAAACTTATAAAAATAGAAATTATTTTTAACTGACACACGCACTATTTAATTTACAATCTTACATTATATTTTTATATAAAATAATTTTATTACATTTTTTCACATGTATCACATGGGTTTGCGATTAGTATTTACTATCTATAAAGCTTGTATCCATCCAAAAAGTTCATTAATAAAAAAAATAATTTAAAAAAAACCTCCATACTCTATACAAGTTACTTAAAACTACAAAGTGAAATCCAAAATTCTCTCTTACACACCTCTATCCAAATGAATCATAAAAGAACTAAGAGCAAGCTTAATAACATTATTATTATTTATTAGTTCCAACAAACATGTCTATTGATAAAAGTGAACTTAGAAAAATGTGGAAGAGAGGATGCATCTATTGATCCTTATTCTTTAAGTTTAACCACATTGCTCCTCAACTCTTGGCTCTTCACATTGTATATAAACAACTTGTGGCAATGTATTATCATGATTTTTATTGGACATAACTTGTCACTTTGGTATATTGCAAGAGGTAAGAAATAATTACTGATGATGAAACTCTTCAAAAATGCTTGACCCAAATAGGTTTAACCCAATCCCTCAAGAGTCAAAAATCAAATTCATCTCCGGAAATTTGAGTAGCATAATTAAAAAAGACTATAACTAATTTTCTGAATCCTCTTAATATATAGGGACAATTTAATTTGCTCTTAATCTCAATTTAGTTGTGTTTTTTTTTTTTTTTCCTATTAAAAAAGTGGGATTATTATTTTAAAAAAACATTTATTTATGATTTAAAAAAAATAAAACTCACATTTTAGGTAATTGTACACAAGTGAGCTTCCAAGAAACTTCCTATTGACTACTTTTTCAGTTTTTCTCATTTTTCAGCTTCCTAAATAAACAAATATTAACAATTTTTTAGAATATTATAAGATTAAAATGTATATAAATAATAAAATATAAAAAATAAAAACTGAAATTTATTTTTATAAAAAAACTAGATGACATCGTGGAGTTGAGGAGGGCTGGCCCGGCTGGGGGCTAACAAGTTAACATAAAAAGTTGAACTATAACTTTCCTTTCAAATTCTAGTCAGGCAAATCACAAAGCTAAAAATAATAATATTACAAAAAACAAAACTAAACACAGTAAAAAGTTGAACCAGGCAGAAAATAGCCACAACAAGAATTAATTAGAAAGAAAAAAGTTGCAGAGGATGAAACGCACAGAAACACTGAAGAAGAAGAAAAAGTAGACTGCTGTGATGAGATACGTTTCTTCAGGTGACCGGTGCTGTGACAAGATGGGTTGATCGGGTTTGATTTTAATACCGGCTGGAATTGGTATACCGGCCGAAACTCACCGAAATCAACCGGAATGACCGGAACGGCCCGGAATCAACCGGAATTCAACCCGAGGTGAAACAAGGGGGTGCATTGTGCCGGTGAAGTGACCGGTACGAAATTTTCTGGCCGGAAACGGAATCAATAACAATGTGTTTCACGATTCCACCCAAAAAAAAAAAAAAAAAAGAAGCTTTTTCCTTCTTTTGTGAAAGTAGGACCCAACTCTTCCGGTTTTCCAAAAAAGAATGCTAGCTATTCACATTGAGAAAGAACTTGGAAACCAAAAAAAAAGAAGAAGAGAGAAATCCAAAAAAGAGACAACCAGTTTTTGCTGCTTTGCTGTTTGAGCTTTGGCAGGCGCAAGTGTATTACCTCAATTGGGTCTGTGTGTAGCAACCATGGCTCCTTCTTTTGAGGTTTTCGTTAGTTTTCGTGGGGCAGATATCCGCTTAAGATTCAGAAGCCATCTCTTTGACGCTTAATTATATTACATTTTTTCACATGCATCATGAGGGTTTGCAACTAGTATATACTATTTATAAAGCTCCTATCCATCCAAAAAGTTCATTAATAAAAAAATAATTTAAAAAAAAAAAAAAACCTCCATACTCTATACAAGTTACTTAAACTACAAAGTGAAATCCAAAATTCTCTCTTACACACCTCTATCCAAATGAATCATAAAAGAACTAAGAGCAAGCTTAATAACGTTATTATTAGTTCCAACAAACATGTCTATTGATAAAAGTGAACTTGGAAAAATGTGGAAGAGAGGATGCATCTATTGATCCTTATTCTTTAAGTTTAACCACATTGCTCCTCAACTCTTGGCTATTCACATTGTATATAAATAACTCGTGGCAATGTACTATCATGATTTTTACTGGACAGGACTTGTCACTTTGGTATATTGCAAGAGGTAAGAAATAATTACTGATGATGAAACTCTTCAAAAATGCTTGACCCAAATAGGTTTAACCCAATCCCTCAAGAGTCAAAAATCAAATTCATCTCCGAAAATTTGAGTAGCATAATAAAAAAGACTATAATTAACTTTTTGAATCATCTTAATAAATAGGGACAATTTAATTTGCTCTTAATCTCAATTTAGTTGTGTTTTTTTTTCCTATTAAAAAAGTGGGATTATTATTTTAAAAAAACATTTATTTATTATTTAAAAAAAATAAAACTCACATTTTAGGTAATTGTACACAAGTGAGCTTCCAAGAAACTTCCTATTGACTACTTTTTCAGTTTTTCCCATTTTTCAGCTTCCTAAATAAACAAATATTAACAATTTTTTAAAATATTATAAGATTAAAATGCATATAAATAATAAAATATAAAAAATAAAAACTAAAATATATTTTTATAAAAAAGCTAGATGACAATGTGGAGTCGAGGAGGGCTGGCTCGGCTGGGGGCTAACAAGTTAACATAAAAAGCTGAACTATAACTTTCCTTTCAAATACTAGTCAGGCAAATCACAAAACTAAAAATAATATTACAAAAAACAAAACTAAGCACAGTAATAAGTTGAACCAGGCAGAAAATAGCCACAACAAGAATTAATTAGAAAGAAAAAAGTTGCAGAGGATGAAACGCACAGAAAAACTGAAGAAGAAGAAAAAGTAGACTACTGTGATGAGATGCGTTTCTTCAGGTGACCGGTGCTGTGACAAGATGGGTTGATCGGGTTTGATTTCAATACCGGCTGGAATTGGTATACCGGCCGAAACTCACCGAAATCTACCGGAATGACCGGAACGGCCCGGAATCAACCGGAATTCAACCCGAGGGGGAACAAGGGGGTGCTTTGTGCCGGTGAAGTGATTGGTACGAAATTTTCCGGCCGGAAACGGAATCAATAACAATGTGTTTTACAATTCCACCCAAAAAAAAAAAAAAAAAAAAAGCTTTTTCCTTCTTTTGTGAAAGTAGGACCCAACTCTTCCGGTTTTCCAAAAAAGAATGCTAGCTATTCACATTGAGAAAGAACTTGGAAACCAAAAAAAAGAACTTGTGATATTATGGATTTAAAATGCCATTATACACCTACATATTTTAAATTAGTATATTTATATGATATATAAAGCTTAAGTGTGTCACTTATTGTTGTAACACTCTTTTTAAGCCACATCTGTGTAGCGTTTAGGTATATTTTAGTCCACTTTAGTCCATTCTGTCCAGTTTAGTCTCTTTGGTTTTTCTCCATTATATAAAACAATATTATAATTATATAATTTAAATCCTTTTATTAAATTACGTTTTTCATATATATATATATACACATATTACTATATTGTTATTGAATACAAAATACATTATATGTTCTATTACATAAAACTTATAAAAATAGAAATTATTTTTAACTAACACATGCACTATTTAATTTACAATCTTACATTATATTTTTATATAAAATAATTTTATTATATTTTTTTACACGCATCACATGGGTTTGTGACTAGTTTTTACTATTTATAAAGCTTGTATCCATCCAAAAAGTTCATTAAAAAAAAAAACCTCCATACTCTATACAAGTTACTTAAACTACAAATTGAAATCCAAAATTTTCTCTTAAACGCCTCTATCCAAATGAATTATAAAAGAACTAAGAGCAAGCTTAATAACATTATTATTAGTTCCAACAAACATGTCTATTGATAAAAGTGAACTTGGAAAAATGAGGAAGAGGGGATGCATCTGTTGATCCTTATTCTTTAACTACATTGCTCCTCAACTCTTGGTTCTTCGCATTGTAAATAAACAACTTCTGGCAATGTAGTGTCATGATTCTACTAGTCAGGACTTGTCACTTTGGTATATTGCAAGAAGTAAAAAATCATCACTGATAAACTCTTCAAAATTTCTTGATCCAAATAGGTTTAACCCAATCCCTCAAGAGCCAAAAATCAAATTCATCTCTGGAAGCTTGAGTAGCATAACAAAGAATTTCATTGAAAGCTAATAACTTGCAATTGAACATTTCCATGTAGCATATGTTGGGTTTGCATGGCAACTCAATTCATTCCCTAAGCTTCACACTTGATATGTTTATTGTTGTTATATCTTTATCTCTTTCTTCAATACTTTATGCTATTCAATTCAAAGCCCCATTACAGACAATATCAAAACAAGTTATGGAATAACTAGGAAAGATTACATGTAAAGAATAGCTCAATTGCCTCCAAGCAGCATTTTCATTTACTTCATCATCATTACTATCACACATATATGACACTCAAACATATTCTTAAGCAAACTGCCTTGTACTTCTGGAAGGACGCATCATATACTAGTGAATAGTAGCTCTTTGAACTCATTAGTCATTTAACCAGTGCTATTATTATAGACATGGATATCATTGCCAAATATAGATTTGGGAAGTATTAGCCCATCATAGGCAACTTCAATATCAACAATTGTGTAGCAAGAGTGTTGTAATATTTTACTGTCAAATTGCCATTATTTACATTAAAAGCAAAGTATTCAGACCTTGAATTTTATTTTCAATGATGAATACCCACTTAGATATTTGTATATCATTAAATTATGGACATTGACAAAGTTTGAATCACGAATCATTCTAAAACAACTTTTGCAAACCCTTTGGATAAGGCTTTCATCAAATGGTCTTACTAATATTTCAAAGACGACATCTTGATCCAAACAACAATAGGTGAGAATTTGATTTCTTTTCCATGCTCAGCCCCACCCCTAAAGTTTTCTTAAAAACTGCAAATTGGGCACACATTAAAAAATATGTGTTACACACACCAAAAGAAGAAGAAGAAGAAGAAGAGATTAGTGCGTCCATAAAAACACATTGCCAAATAAACTTTATTCTATCCTCCCTCTGATTGGATCATAAAATCCATTTATTATTTGGATAAGCTTAATTTGCTGTTTGCGTATTTGTTAAAAGTACTATAGAAAAGGAAAGGGAAAAGGGGTTTCCTTTTGGTGTGGGCTTGCTAAAATAAGCTCAAAAAGCCCAAAACACTTGAATTTTTCTGGGGCAAAATTTGTTGGATAGTAACTTTTTAGGAAAATTTTAGGTAAATAGCATGCGTTTGAAGTTATTTAGTAATGTAGACTGATTTTGAAACTCGAGGTCCGATAGTATAAGTTTGACATGGAATTTAAAAAATTAAAAAAAAAAAAAACTCATGGAATTCGAGTTCTGGGCCAATAAAATATAATGATTAGTAAGGTGGACAGAAGGTACAAGAAGTATTAGACTTTGGAAATATAAAAGCTAAAACATTGGAATATGCCATCACATGGGGTAAGTGGTGGGACTTTGGAGTGGAGCTTCTTGGAAGCTTTGTGAATAGCTTTTTGGAATAGTATTTTATTTTTTTTATTTTTTAAGTGGAACTCGAGTTTACCAAACTAGAGTTCCAAATGGTTTTTTTTTTTTTTTAATCCATATCAGATGACTACTAATTAGAAATCTAGTTAGCTAAACTCAATTTTGGGTTAAAACTCGAGTTCCAAAAACAGCATACATAACTAAATAATTTCAAACACATACTATTCACCTAAAATTTTCCTAAAAAGTTACTATTTGGCAAATTTTTCTGATTTTTCTGCGTTTGCAAAATGCACGCTAGTGTAATTTATAGACACACTTGTTAGTGATGCCATTTGGGCAAGGTTTCTTATAACCTCATTCCCATAAATTGTACATTATTGTATTATTGACTATTTAGTGTAATCTATCAACACTTGTTAGCCTTCTAAATATAAGATGTGCTTGTAAATTTTCTAGAGGATGGGGCTTGGAAACTCTAGAAAACAAGTAAAGCAAAGATGTGCTTGTAAATTGAATAAATCTCTTTATTAAATTACGTTTTTCATATATATATACACACACATTACTATATATTGTTATTGAATACAAAATACATTATATGTTTTATTACATAAAACTTATAAAAATAGAAATTATTTTTAAATGACACGCACTATTTAATTTACAATTTTACATTATATTTTCATATAAAATAATTATATTACATTTTTTCACACGCATCATGAGGGTTTGCAACTAGTATATACTATTTATAAAGCTCATATCCATCCAAAAAGTTAATTAATAAAAAAATAATTAAAAAAAAAAACCTCCATACTCTATACAAGTTACTTAAACTACAAAGTGAAATCCAAAATTCTCTCTTACACACCTCTATACAAATGAATCATAAAAGAACTAAGAGCAAGCTTAATAACGTTATTATTAGTTCCAAAAAACATGTTTATTGATAAAAGTGAACTTGGAAAAATGTGGAAGAGAGGATGCATCTATTGATCCTTATTCTTTAAGTTTAACCACATTGCTCCTCAACTCTTGGCTATTCACATTGTATATAAATAACTCGTGGCAATGTACTATCATGATTTTTACTGGACAGGACTTGTCACTTTGGCATATTGCAATAGGTAAGAAATAATTACTGATGATGAAACTCTTCAAAAATGCTTTACCCAAATAGGTTTAACCCAATCCCTCAAGAGTCAAAAATCAAATTCATCTCCGAAAATTTGAGTAGCATAATAAAAAAGACTATAACTAACTTTTTGAATCTTCTTAATAAATAGGGACAATTTAATTTGCTCTTAATCTCAATTTAGTTGTGTTTTTTTTTTTCTCCTATTAAAAAAGTGGGATTATTATTTTAAAAAAACATTTATTTATGATTTAAAAAAAATAAAACTCACATTTTAGGTAATCGTACACAAGTGAGCTTCCAAGAAACTTCCTATTGACTACTTTTTCAATTTTTCCCATTTTTCAGCTTCCTAAATAAACAAATATTAACAAATTTTTAGAATATTATAAGATTAAAATGTATATAAATAATAAAATATAAAAAAAACTAAAATTTATTTTTATAAAAAAGCTAGATGACAACATGGAGTTGAGGAGGGCTGGCCCGGTGGGGGCTAACAAGTTAACATAAAAAGCTGAACTATAACTACCCTTTCAAATACTAGTCAGGCAAATCACAAAACTAAAAATAATATTACAAAAAACAAAATTAAGCACAGTAAAAAGTTGAACCAGGCAGAAAATAGCCACAACAAGAATTAATTAGAAAGAAAAAAGTTGCAGAGGATGAAACGCACAGAAAAACTGGAGGAAGAAGAAAAAGTAGACTGCTGTGATGAGATGCGTTTCTTCAGGTGACCGGTGCTGTGACAAGATGGGTTGATCGGGTTTGATTTCAATACCGGCTGGAATTGGTATACCGACCGAAACTCACCGAAATCTACCGGAATGACCGGAACGGCCCGGAATCAACCGGCATTCAACCCGAGGTGGAACAAGGGGTGCTTTGTGCCGGTGAAGTGACTGGTACGAAATTTTCCGGCCGGAAACGGAATCAATAACAATGTGTTTTACGATTCCACCAAAAAAAAAAAAAAAAAGAAGCTTTTTCCTTCTTTTGTGAAAGTAGGACCCTACTCTTCCGGTTTTCCAAAAAAGAATGCTAGCTATTCACATTGAGAAAGAACTTGGAAACCAAAAAAAAAAGAAGAAGAGAGAAATCCAAAAAAGAGACAACCAGTTTTTGCTGCTTTGCTGTTTGAGTTTTGGCAGGCGCATGTCAATTTGGTCTGTGTGTTGCAACCATGGCTCCTTCCTTTGCTCAAGCCTCATCAACCCCAAAATTGACAAATGAATATGAGGTTTTCGTTAGTTTTCGTGGGGCAGATAGCCGCACAGGATTCACCAGCCATCTCTTTGCCGCTTTAGACCGCAAAACGATTCATGCCTATAAAGATGACATAAACCTCCCTAGAGGGGAAAAGATTGGGCCTGAGCTGTTAAAGGCAATTGAGACATCAAGGATTGCAGTTGTGGTGTTCTCAAAAAAGTATGCTACTTCAGGTTGGTGCTTGGATGAGTTGGTGAAGATCATGGAATGCAAAAGGGTGTTCAATCAAAGGGTGCTCCCTATTTTCTACCACGTGTCTCAACCCGAGGTGGTAGAACAGAAGGGGAATTTTGCCGAGCTCCCAAATGGCGCTGAAGACAAGAGGAACAGTTGGAGAGCTGCACTGACGGAGGCCGCAAACTTGGCAGGCTTGCATTTGGAACCAAATCGGTAAATATTATATCTACATTTGATTTTTTTTTTCTTATTAAGAAAAAAACTCTTGAAAACCGAAACAGTTAGGCCCTACTTTCACAAAAGAAGGAAAAAGCATTCCCTTTCCTTTTCTTTTTCTTTTCTTTTTCGTGGAATCATAAATGGAACTAGCCTCTTCAAATTTCTCTCTTGTTTATGGAACAACAAAACAAATAGGTAGTGGAAAACTAGAAAACTAGACCCAATCCTTCGTGTTTTCATGATGCCAATTTCCGATTATCTTCCTTCATCATAAACTACACGCACTGGTTTTTACCTCCATTAGGTCTTTGTGTTTGCAATCATGACTCCTTCCTGTGCTCCATCCTCATCGACCTCAGCATTGAGGTATGATGTCTTCGTCAGTTTTTGTGGGGAAGATACCCACACAAGCTTTACCTGCCATCTCTTTGCCGCTTTAGATCGTAAAAAGATTTGTGCGTGTAGTAGAGGGGAATTTAATCGGACCGAACTGATGAAGGCAATTGAGACATCAAGGATGGCAGTTGTGGTGTTCTCGAAAAGCTATGCTACTTCAGATCGGTGCCGAGATGAGCTGGCGAAAATCATGGAATGCAATAGGGTGCTAAATCAAAGGGTGCTTCCTATTTTCTATGACGTGTCTCCATCAGAGGTGCGAGAACAAAAGGGAAATTTTGAAGAGGCTGCAAACTTGGCAGGCTTTCATTTGAAACCAAATCGGTAATATAATATGTACATATATGATTTTTTTTAATAGATATCTATAGTCTATGATATATAAAAAGCTAAATTTATTTGATTTTTGTTTGTCATAATAATATTGTGTTATATATGCTTTTATACTTGTATAATGTTGAACTCTTTCGTGACAAATTTATAATAAATGACTATTAATAAGATTCAAAATGAATTATAATAAATGTCTATTAATAACTACCATAATTATTAAATTTCATATTTAGACAAAAATAAAATAAAATATTCTAAAAACTATATCATGTAAAACTTTCTCGTGAATTGCATGGATTCCTAATTAGTAATATTAGGGGTGTCCACGGGTCAGGTCGGGTTTGTGCCTGACTCGGAACCGACTCGAATTTTTCGGGTGGGTAAAAATCGAAACCGAAACCGACCCGTTTTAATGGTCAGGTCATCCGGTTCGGGTCCGTCGGGTTTCGGGTTGGTGTCGGTTCGGTTTCGGGTTTCGTCGCCGGTGCCGATATTTCGCCGGATCGGTCTAGATCTGGCCAATATTTGGCTGGATCTGTTAAATTTGGAGTAGATCTCGTCGGATCTCGCCGGATCTGGTGGATTTCAAGTAGATCTTCGTCGGAAAATAAAAAATATCGCCGGATCTGGTGGATTTCAAGTAGCTCTTTGTCGGAAAACCTTTCAATCTCACCGGATTTTGTTGATTTTATGGTCGGGTCGGGTGGCTCGGGTTTTTGGGGAGGAAACCCGTTGGCCGACCCGGAGGGATCGGGTTCTGTGGGTGGTGACCCGCCGCTGACCGTCGGATTGGTCGGTTCGGGTGGTGGCGGTTCGGGTTCGGGCGGGTCCGGTGGGTTGGGCGGGTGGACGGGTTCTGTGGACACCCCTAAGTAATATGCTTTTGGTTAACCTTCTGAAATTATGTCTTATTAGTTTTGGAGGCCTCATAATTTTTCACATTATTATTTTAATATGTATATATATATATATATATATATATGTATGTATGTATATTAAATTTCAATTCTATCATATATTTTTAAACATAGAATATATAGTTTCATATAGGGTTGTCCATGAGTTAGGTTGGATTAGGTTTGGGCTCAACTTGCACCAAACCCAAGTTGATTGGGTGGAAGATATCTCAACATGTCACCAACCGAAGAGATTGATCGGATCGGGCCTTCAATTGGTGGTAATTAGTTTGGTCTACGTCATAGTGGCAAAAATTGGCTAAAAAAATCAAAGAGATTTTGCTGGATTTGATAAGGTCTTGCCAAATTTGGCAGATCTCACTAGAAAACTCCTGTTCAATTGTTCACTTCCAGTTTTTCGGGTTTTGGGGGAAGAGATCCGCAATTAACTCCCCGGAGTAGTCAAGTCAAGTGGCGATTGGCTCGGGTTTGGTCGGTTTTTCGGGTGGTTGGATAGCCTTAGTTTCATATACAAACATAATAATAAAAAATTCCCAATGCAAGAATTTATACTTTTATATACAAACAAAATCATAACAAATACCTATTAATAACTATCATAATTATCATATTTCATATTTAGACAAGATTACTTACTTGTTTTGTTACTTTTGTACAATTTTAAGTACAAATTCATTATTAACAATTATCATTCTCTATTTTTTTTATTACCAAATTGTTTTTTTCTTTTCTTTTTTGAAGAAACTTACCAAATTGATAAAATGGCATCACAGGATGAGTCTCTCTCAAGATTAGGTGTTGTTAGCACCAAACCATAGGCTTCTGTAGAACCAATGTTCCTCCTTAGTGGGTGCTTGGGTGGGAATTGTTTCTCTTCATGTGGCATTGTAGGAAGGAGAAGGCTTTGCCTGATTATGTATAAGTTGGAGTGTGGTGTGTTGGTATAAAGATATTGGCAGCAATGTAGTGATGGATGATTTTGAGCAAAAATGGTCTCCTATTTTAGCAGAAGATGGACAAATTGCAAAGAGAAAAACAGTGTTGCGTGAAGGCTCATAAAAATATTGGAGATTTATATGTGATGGTTGGTTAATTTCTAGTCCTATAGGCAACCATGAATTGCCTAAGCTAGAATTGCCATGGGCTTAGGACCTACGTACAGTTCACGAGCTCACAAGGATATATAGTGAGAAATAGAGATCCCTTGATTGTATTCTTGATGGTGACGAGGTCAAATGACTTATCTTGAAAGAGTTCAGTGTAGGGTGCAATATGCAAACGTGTTTGTGGTTCCATGTAGAAACAGAGGTGGTAGCTTGGCTCCCTTTCTGGAAAAATGAATTCAATCTCTCAATAAGAAGCTTTACTTAGAATCACATTGACATAGTGGTAAACTTGGGAGTTGATAACACTTAGCGTTCCACTAGATTTTACGGAGTCCTTAAAACTAGCAACTAAGAAAATCCTAGGCGTTGCTATTAACCTCGGTCAACAATAAATCCCTCATGGGTTTGAATCAGAGATTTTAACAAAATTACAATGGCAAGGGGACAAGCAAGGGTGGATATGGATTGATTGGAAAGATAACTAAAATAGTTTGTAGACATTCTAGAGTGGTGTGGATTCAGAGACTTAGGTGTTATAGGGCTGCCTTTTATCTGATGTAACAATAGATTGGATGATCATAGAGTATGGGTTTGGATAGAGGGGTTGCGATTGGGGACGGGGTGCTTCGATTTCTATCGGTACAAGTTCACCACTTAGATAACACGTACTGCTTCTAATCACAAATTGTTGTGAATGTATTTGGATGATGAGAATGCTTGGTTTTATATTAGTTGATTTCCTTTTCAATTCAAAGCCAATATTTTTTAGTTTTATGTTTTTACTATTTATATTGTAAACATCCATATTTTCAAATTGATAATATTTTTTTTTTAAATTTTAATTTATCAAGAGTTTTCTATAATTTGATATTATCAAATTTTAATACAAACATATTACCTTTGTATGTATATTAAATTTTAATTAAAATATAATTTAATTTGCTATTTTACATAAAAAGTAAAAACACTACCAAGAAAATAAATATACTTAAATGTATTGAATATTTAATTAATTGGGTTTTCATAATATATTAAGAAATTTTAAAAATACAATCAAATCATATTTTTTTTAAATAGTTATTATCTATAGCTGTTACTTTGAATTAGTTCGTTCATTGCCATGGAAATACTGTTAATCAATTAAATTTCAATGAATAACCAATAAGATCATTCTATTTTCATGGCTCATTTCCTCTTATTGTATGATCTGTTGGTTCACTAACTTCTATTCTTATAAAAATATGACTGTGGTTACACTTCCAATTGCAGCCCAGAGTCAGAGTTTATAGAGGAAATCGTTGAGAACATTTTGAAAATACTAAAGCAGGAATCATCTACCTCTCCATCCCTTCGTCAGAATGATGCTCCTGGTCAACACTCTTCAGCTACCATCCCGCACAATGATGCTTCATCTGGCCTTGATCTGGAGAACTACTCCTGGACACAGACCCTTGAAAAGGTCACTTTAAATGTCACTGGAACTAAATCAAGTTCTGTTGTACGCGAGATAAAAAAGAGCCATCTGAAAGTTGGACTCAAGGGCCAGCCTCCAATAATTGATGTAAGTCTGCTTGTAGGCTTGTTTTTTAGGTGTTAAAACTTGTGTACAACATATTGTCTCTTTATTCCTAATATTGGACTGTTTTTTTGCCTTGGCTCATGTACTTAAACTACTTATAGGGGGAGCTTTTTCGGCCTGTCAAGCCTGATGATTGTTCCTGGAGCATAGGTATGTTATAATATGAATACCTGGATGACCTAATGGAACTTTACATTTGTTTTTTTTTTATACTCAAAAAAAATTAGAAGCTGATTAGATGCATGGATGCAAAAAATTAGAGGAAATTTCTGACTAATTCATGCAAAGTATGCGTGTACAATACTCATATCAATTTGCCAATGTGATCTAGCTCAATTGGCTCTTCATTCCCTTGTAAGAGCTAGGTAAAGGTTGAGTTTGCGGCTTCAAGACCAACTGGGTGCATGTGTAACTTATTACCAATAAAAAAAATTGTCAATTATGTGTAAATTGTTTGCATGTGTGCATGTGTGAGTGTCTGTACACGGTTTGGGTGTGTGATGTTCTAGCTTTTTTTTTGTCAAGATCCATCAATAAAGTTTCTGAGTTGCTCATTATATATGTACCAATAACTTTGCCATTTTACAGAGGATCAGAGTGCCATCTCTATTCTTTCAACCCAGCACAAAATGGAGTCGTGGAAATCTATTGTGAAAGGTGATCCTGAAATCGATACTCAGAAGGTCGAACCTAAGTCCAGCAAACTATCAGACCTGGATCCAGAAACAAGGCAGACTGTTGAAAAGAAGATGGTAAATCATTGATGCTGTATTTTATGCTTTACACTTTGGTTGCCATTTTTTACCATCTTGCCCATCCTCTCCATGTGTGAACTCAGACTCCATGCTCTAATCTAGCCATAGTTGCTTGCAGTAATATCCCCATGGTTTTTTTCATATTGAGGTTCTGGATTATTTTTTAGGGCCGCATTCATAAATGTAGCTCTAGTCTCTCTTGTTCATAGTGAAGATCTAAGGTTTTTTTCCCCCAAGTTTCTGTCTAAGTCTTCTGTTTGCTCTCTCTCTCTCTCTCTCTCTCCCTCTCAGTGTGTTCTCAGAATCTAGCTAGCATATAAGAGAGAGCCTGTGTTCTGTTGCTGCTTTAGATCTTGCTTTGACATTCTTTATCTCTACTTTTTGTCCATCATCAGCAAATGTTCTGGTTCATGTTTTTGTGTTTTGCTATGAATAATTGGTTAATGACCTGAGTTTCTTGCATTTAATGTACGGTTTAAATCTCAAAGTTCTCCCTTTTTTAAAACTGCCAAAAAACTGCAAAAAATTGTCAAAAAAAACTGTTGTTACTATCAAAAGCTGCCAAAAAAATTGTTGTTAACGGGCGTTAACAGCAATCTCCTTTTTTTCCTTAGCTTCCTGAAACATTTCTATCCTCCTCTGTCTGTCTTACTCTGTTTTTTCATCTGTCCTTTTGTGTCACCTTGATCAGTGTTTACATTTACCGGGTTTTTTTTTTTTTTTTTGGGAATTGTTTTTTGGCCATTGATATTGTTCCTAAGTCAGAGGGGCCAGTGCAACAGCAAATGGCGATTCTCTCTTTTATTAGCTGAAGAAAGATAGGTTCATGGAAAAGGTGAGCAGGGGATCACAATTGGTTAGCCTGACATTTGTTAAAAGAACTTGTAATTCTTGAGTATGATTGTATAATTGGTGTTTGGTCAGAGAGGAATTTTCCTCTTAATTGGTGTTTGGTTAGATATGCAACAATTCTGTCTTTTATCGTTACTACAAGAAAAATGCCTATTAGTGACAAGAATTTTTGACAGACTCCAAAAAGCCCTCTCAAAAAATCTTATTTGTGATGGCAAAATAAAGTTCTCGCAAACACTTGGTAAAATGTGAAATATTTGTGACCAATAAGAAAAACTGTCACAATTATGTGTTATGGCCGTCACAAATACTAATATTTTGGAGGAAAATTTTCCCTCCATATTATTTGCAAGGAACAATTAAAAATCTCTCGTAAAAAGTGTATTATTTTCCTTCCATGTTAGCTGCAAAAGTCGCTTTGACATCATTGGTGCCAGATGGAGCCAAAGAGGCTAGTCTTCTGTTTCTTGTGGCCACTTATATAACTTCTTGTATCCTTAGGAATTAATTATTCTAGTGCATCTCTGTTTGCTCTCTCTGTGGGTTGTGTCTGTGCTATTCTTTCCAATTTTTTTTATCTTGGTTTTTCAATTTTTCAGGATAATTCTGGTCTCTACAAAAACCTTCTACAAGAGTTGGTTCAAAAATTGGTTCAAAAAGAAGGATTTTCTCTACCGGTTTATGATACAAATAGATCTGGTGAAGGACGTGAAGCAATTTTTGTTTCAACTGTGGAGATACGGGAGGTTTTTAAAGGACATGAAGCAAGGACCAAAAAGCAGGCGGAGATGAGTGCAGCAAAGATTGCTTACACTACTCTGAAAGAGCGTAAGTTTATTTTTCTTTCAACCCTATTAGTTTCAGGATTGGTGTTAACCTTGAGTAAACCTTTTTCCTTCTAATGCTTCTGTTTAAACATAGATGTTGGATCCTATATGAACATCAGAGACACATAGATATCAAATTGACATGGAGTAGTTCCTCTTATAAACTTAAATCTTAGGACATGTAATTCTTCTATAGCACCAGGTAGATTCACACTTGGTTGTTGATTTATAAGATGGAAGAGTGTCTTTAGATGGTAATTGCATAATGTATGTAATTATTATTTTAACCATGGACCTCTTTTAGTAAGCACCTCATAAATCTACGAGTATAAAGCCACTTAGTGGATATTTATTTAATGCACATTGTTTTGTTAAAAAAGTAATACTCATCTTTGTAGGGTATAATACCTAGTTATTGTTTATATACGGGATTACATATATATATGAAATTGAGTGGGAATTGTATGTATGAATTGCTCAATCTTGTTCTCTCATTATTTGGGCTGGCTTGGGTTTTTCTAGATACTAATTTTTAATGCGTGAAGTTAGAGTGGTAGATTGTGTAATACCTGATGGGTTCACATGCTTTATATGATTGCATCTTTACCTGTATGTTGGAACTTATAATGGAATGGAATATTTGAAGGGGTGGAGTGATCCTTGTGTGACATCAATGCAACTTTTTTGTGCTCTTTGTTTGCCTAGATTGCTAGTTCCTCACTTCTCTACTGATTACCTATGTGTGTTTTTTTTATTGGTAAATTACACACACACCCAATGGGTCTTAAATGTTCTCCATCCCATTATTATTGGAGCAGGAAGTGTCAGTTGAGGTGTAGCTCAATGACATTATGGGCCCGTTTGGTACATATGTTTAAACAACAGTTTTCAGTTTTTTTAGAAATACGTATCGGTGAAAAAGTATGTGAAAATACGTGTAATGTTGTTTAAAAACTGAAAACATATGTTTAACACATGTATCAAACGGGCCCTATATTTCTTCTTTTTCTAAGTTGTTCCTCTCTTGTCTACTCCTTGACACTTGTGTACTTGGCTGGAACCCCCTCAGTCTCTTTTTAAATTGATTTTTTCTTTATAAAAAATGATGATAATAATAATAATAATAATGATGATGATGATGATGTGCTACCTTAGCTTCGTCCATGGTTACTGATGTTTCTTACATTGATCTTATGTTTTGAACATGTTATTCTTGGTTTCACGGCATGTTATTGTATCAATTTCTTTCATGAGTCATAGATATGCAGCATTTTTACAAGAACCAGCTGCAAAACTATGCTCAAAAGAGAAATCTCCGTCTACCTGTGTACTCTTGTGAACGTGAAGGCCCTCCTCATGCTAGTCACTTCAGGTGTAAGGTCACAGTTGATGGACAGACCTATGAGAGCCCAGAATTCTTTTCCACATCGAAGGATGCTGAACGTGCAGCTGCAAAAGTCGCTTTGACATCATTGGTGCCAGATGGAGCTAAAGAGGCTAGTCTTCTGTTTCCTGTGGCCATTTATATAACTTCTTGTATCCTTAGGAATTAATTATTCTAGTGCATCTCTATTCGCTCTCTCTGTGGGTTGTGTCTGTGTTATTCTTTCCAATTTTTTTAATCTTGGTTTTTCAATTTTTCAGGATAATTCTGGTCTCTACAAAAACATTCTACAAGAGTTGGTTCAAAAAGAAGGGTTTTCTCTACCAGTTTATGATACAAATAGATCTGGTGAAGGACATGAAGCAATTTTTGTTTCGACTGTGGAGATACGGGAGGTTTTTGAAGGACATGCAGCAAGGACCAAAAAGCAGGCGGAGATGAATGCAGCAAAGATTGCTTACACTACTCTGAAAGAGCGTAAGTTTATTTTTCTTTCAACACTATTAGTTTCAGGATTGGTGTTAACCTTGAGTAAACCTTTTTCCTTCTAATGCTTCTGTTTAAACATAGATGTTGGATCCTATATGAACATCAGAGACACATAAATATCAAATTGACATGGAGTAGTTCCTCTTATAAACTTAAATCTTAGGACATGTAATTCTTCTATAGCAATAGGTAGATTCACACTTGGTTGTTGATTTATAAGATGGAAGAGTGTCTTTAGAAGGTAATTGCATAATGTATGTAATTATTATTTTAATCATGGACCTCTTTTAGTAAGCACCTCATAAATTTACGGGTATAAAGCCACTCAGTGGATATTTATTTAATGCACATTGTTTTGTTTTTTTTTGTTTTTCTTTTTGAGAAAGAACTTATGAAGTTTCATTAACGTAAATGAGTTACGTCTAACTGTAAAAACTGAACAATATGGGATGGAACATCCTCCATCCAAACTTGAAAATCTAGTATGCATAAAGCATGTTTGGCCAGATTATGAGCTACATTATTGCCATTTCTCTTAACATGAGAATACAATACTCTTCTAAACTTTGTTCCATACTCTTTCACATCTTCTACCAGCAGACCCCATGGCAATAAGTTCTGTTCTTGTGCCTTCAACGCTTGAATTAAATTCAAAGCATCACCTTCAAGAACAATATTTTGGAAGCCCAGCTCGTGTGCAAAGGACAGAGCCTTCAATGCAGCCGAAGCTTCCGTATCTTCTGCCTTGAACGGTTGATTAAATTTTTCTGCACAAGTAGCCAAAACAGCACCCTTCGAGTCTCGAATCATTACTCCCACACCAGACAGCCTTGAGGATTCGGCATTTGCTCCATCAAAGTTCACTTTTACAAATCCGATTGGCGGAGCCGTCCATCTATTTCCCCCACAGCCGTTTCTCCCCACTTGTACCTCTGAAGCTTGCAAATCAGCTCGGTATTGCACCAGTCTTATCCGTGACTGTGCTGCAACGTGATGAAGCGGGCTGGACTGTAAGTTTAACCGAGCTTTGTTCCTCTGGTTCCATACACCCCATGCCATAAAAGCTAAAAGTTCCAGGGATTTACCTTCATCTACCATCCATAGCAGCAGCTCCTTAACAGTTACAAAGCCAACTTCATACCGAAATCCCCACATTCTTTGGTCTGACCACACCACATCCAGTTCCGGGCACAACCATAATGCGTGAATCGGGTCTTCTACTGCATGTTTACACCTCTCACACGTTGGGTCCTCTAGGATCTTTCTTCGCATCAATGCCTGTTTGGTTGGCAAAGTGTTACGGCAAGCCCTCCAAAGAAAATTTTTAACCTTTGGGGGGGCTCGCATCTGCCATATTTTCTTCCACAGCCGCTTCTCACAGATTGGTGGTGCTTGCGGATTTGAGTCCATCTCCGCCTCCTCTTTAAGAAATCTATACCCGGACTTACAAGAGTAATTTCCTGATGGAGTATGAGGCCAATATAGAGTATCCTCTGCTGCATTACGGCTGAGTGGGATTTTCTTTATTAAGTCAGCATCTTCAGTCACAAATAGCCCATCCACCAACTCTTCATTCCACCTTCTTGTGATTGGATCAAAGAGAGTAGCTACTGTATGATCTTCAAAGCTCTCCAAGGGACAAATTGGCAGCTGAGTTGGGTGTTTTTTTGGCAGCCAACATTGCTGCCAAATGTTTATTTTTTCCCCATTCCCTATCCTCCATAAAGCCCCTCTTTGAATGATGTCTCTACTTCTAAGGATACTTTTCCAAGCATATGACCCCATCCTTGAATCGGTAGCCTCCATAATTGTTGAATTTGGGAAGAAACAAGCCTTAAAAACTTTGTAAAAAAGTGATGATTTATCATGCAATAGCCGCCAAGCTTGCTTTGCCAAGAGTGAGTCATTGAACATAGCAAGATCTTGAAAGCCCATACCTCCAATAGTTTTCGATTTCGTCATTTCCTCCCATTTAACCCAATGGATTTTCCTTCGGTCACCTCTTTGGCCCCACCAAAATTTCTTGATTAGAGACTCAATATCATTGCACAAACCCAATGGTAATTTGAAACACCCCATAGTGTAGGTAGGGATGGCTTGTATGACTGCCTTTAAGAGTACTTCTCTCCCCGCTTGCGAAAGCAATTTAGCTTCCCACCCTTAAAGCTTTCGCCATACCTTCTCCTTTATGTAGTTAAAACTTTCTTTTTTACCTTTGCCAACCAAGGAGGGCAGCCCAAGGTATTTTTCATAGTGCAAGATTTCAGGGACTCCAATGGCCACCTTGATTCCATGCTTCTCCTCCTCTGGTGCAGACTTACTAAAGAACAGTGAGGTTTTACTTCTATTCATTTTTTGCGCCGAGGCTTCCTCATACTCCTTTAGTATATTCAAAACCTTCCCACACTCCTCCATTGTTGCCCTGCAAAAAATCAAACTATCATCTGCAAAGAGCAGATGCGTTAGTTTTGGACCCCTCCTACAAAGGGAGTATCCATGGATATCACCTTGTAAATCTGCCTTTTTAATTAAGCCATTCAATCTTTCCGTACAAAGAAGAAATAGGAAAGGAGAGAGTGGGTCTCCTTGCCTAATACCCTTTGTAGGAAAAATCATCCCACATGGATCACCATTCACCAATACAAAATATGATACAGTTTTCACACAACCCATTACAAGATTTATCCACCTCTCCCTAAAACCCATCTTTCTCATTATCCCCTCCAAATATGACCACTCCACCCTATCATACGCTTTACTCATATCCAATTTTAATGTCATATACCCATAGTTACCTCCCCTAAAGTTTTGTAAATTGTGTAAGGTCTCAAAGGCCACCAGAATATTGTCAGAAATTAATCGACCTTTAGTGAATGCGGATTGGTGTTCAGTGATAATGGATGGAAGTATTTTTTTAAGGCGATTTGCAAGAACTTTAGAGTAGATTTTGTAAAGGACATTACAAAGACTAATGGGGCAAAACTAGTGAGGAAATTCAAGAGAGTTTAATTTCGGCACAAGAGTAATAAAAGTATGGTTCAGAGTGGTTGGTATTGTACTTGAATTTAACCAAGACAAAATGGAAGAGGTGACATCTTGATTAACCATGCTCCAAAAATGCTAGTAGAAGAGCGGGGGCATACCATCCAGGCTAGGAGCTTTGAGGGGTGCCATTTGTTTGAGGGCAATGGCCTCAAACTCACGACACAGGTCACTATTCATCTCCTCATCTATCATTGTTGGAACACAATCCAAAGCACCTGTGGATACAATCCCCTCTGATGCAGTAAATAGAGACTTGAAATAGTTGACCATAACTTCACCAATCTCTTCTTGTCTGGTTCTCCATACTCCTGCCTCATCTTTAATACCCTCTAATGAATTTTTCTTGAATCTCCTAGTAGCACAACAATGGAAATATTTAGAGTTTTTGTCCCCTTCATTAGCCCATAGTATTCTAGACCTTTGAGCCCACATCGTGGCTTCCCTATCCTGCAACACCTCAATCTCTTTTTTAATCTGCTTGACCCTAAAATTGTTTCCACTCACCATGGCGACCCTTTCTTCTTTAGCTAGGGGTTTTTTCAAACGGTTCAACTCCATCCCAACGTTACCAAAAACATTATTCTCCCATTTCCCAAGCTCCTTCCCACACTTTTCAACTTTACTCAAAATCTTACCCTCCAAACTTCCATCACTTCCACTACCCCAAGCCGAAACCACCACTTCCTCACAGCTCGAATTTGAAAGCCACATTTGTTCGAACCTGAAATTTTTTTTCCGTATTGGAGGGTTCAAACCCGATAGGGAAATGAATATTGGGATATGATCCGATGAAGTGCAAGACAAGTGGTACACCCTTGAACCTCCAAACATCATGAACCAACTATTATTAACCAAACACCTATCAAGCCTCTCCCAAATTGAAACCCTGCTATCAAAGTGTTTGCTCCATGTAAATTTAGATCCCTCAAAACCCAAATCCATGAAGCCACACTCATCAATCACCTCCCTAAACTGCTACATCAAATAATATGGCCTTCTAGCTCCTCCTAGTTTCTCCTCTTGTTTGATAATCTCATTGAAATCCGCAAAACAAAGCCAAGGCTTTTCAGGTTGTGAGTTTAGAGCCTTTAATTTGGCCCAAGCTTCATGTCTTCTTGCTGTATCAGGTTCCCCATAAAACCCAGTTAATCTCCACTCATTCTCCATATTTTTATTAATCACCACATCAATGTAGTGTTTATCCGAGTCTTCCACCATCAAATTGACTGATGCTTTCCAATACAAAACTAATCCACCATTTCTTCCCATTCTTGGCACGATCCATCTATGCTCAAAACCAATACTTCTCTGTACGAACTCTAGCCTTGCATCATCTGTAAGTGTCTCGGCTAAAAACACCACAGAGGGATCTTTTGCCCAAATGAAATCACCAAGCTCCCTCACTATACGTAGGTTCCCAAGCCCACGACAGTTCCATGCTAAACAACTCATTGCCCTTGGCGGGGCTGAACATCAGCTCCCACCACTACAAAAGATTTTTCATCTTCATTGAGAATTACTTGGAATCGTTTTGCTGAACTTGCCATATGGGATACCTCAGATGCCGCCATTCTTTTTTTTCCTTGCAACTTAACTTGTGCTGCCGTGTTATTCTTTGAATTAATTCTTTCTCTGCGTGTCCAAGTACGTGCTGAACGTGAAGATTGTTGTTTGTGAACCCTATTTCCATCAGTATCACGTGACAACTTAAGTGATGGTGTGCCACTTAAATTATCACGTGCACTAGGGTTAGAGATATCACTTGGATTAGGGTTTTTTTTAGCTTTCCTATCTGAATCCAATAACTTAGCCACCCCAAATTCTTTTGCCAGACTTAATTCCTCATTGCACGCCACTTCCTCAATTTCAGTTTCCTTAGGGGTATTTAATTCCCAATAATTTCCTCATTAATTCTGTTTTGGTCAGCCGTATCTTCTCTCATAATCCTTCCTCCTTTATTACGCTTTAAAGATACAAATTCATCAGCTTCAATGCCATCATTATTGCTCCCATCATTATTGTTGACTGTTACGTCCTGTGGCTGTTCCGTTGCACATTTGCTGCCATAAACAGATTTCTGGCCTGAATTGCTTACCTCCGGTGTACCTGAACTGACCTTCTTCTTCGTGGCATGGAACCCAGGGACGATGATAGCATTACGTCTAGCAGCAACAAAAGGCTGTGCTCTCAAGTATGGCCCAAACTCATGTTGTTCTGGCTTGAGGGTGCCCTCACTATCAACCCACAAATCGCAATCTCTATCATCATGAGTAAGTCTCCCACACCAATAGCATATGTTGGGCAGCCTTTCGTACTTGAACGCTATCCATACCTGCTTCCCTCCTTCACCTATAGACACTAATCTGCCACGGCACAAAGGTAATGACAAATCAATGGACACCTGAATGCGAACAAAATGACCACCATCAAATAATTTTGGGTTCATCGGAGCGTAAACCTCCCCCAAGACACTGCCAATTTTCTTAGCCGCCTCTATTGTCATATACTTAATCGGAATCCCATGAAGTTGAACCCACAATTTCGTCTTCTCAAATTTTATATCTTGAAGTGAGGACTCATTCTCGTATTGATTCATGACCACTAGATGTTTGTCAAACGTCCACGGCTCACCTTCTAAAATTCTATCCACATCCTCCATGTTGTCAAAGATGAACAGAATTTTGTGGTCTCCAAAGCTCTGAATCTTGAACCCATTCTTGGCTCTCCATAGTGGGTTAAACGTCTTCGCTATGACCTCCATATTGATTGCTCGCCTAGTCAAAAACTTAGCAGCAATGGAAAATTTCTGACTTCTATCATCATCAAGTAGGCAGCAGCCAGGTCCCTCTCTATCCAATAGAGTGAGCCTATTCCAAGACTGAGCCAAATCGTCCATTCTCTCACTCGCTCAACACTATTTCCCCACCCCCAAAAAATAACCCAACAAGCCTAGGAATAACAGTGCTACTACTAGGGTACAACGCACCTTCAATGAAGGGACTCACCAATTCTACTGTGGAAAGAAATTAGAGAGAAACCTAACTTCTAGACTCACAGAGAAACTCATGCACATTGTTTTGTTAAAAAAGAAATACTCATCTTTGTAGGGTATAATACCTAGTTATTGTTTATATATGAGATTACATATATGTATGAAATTGAGTGGGAATTGTATCCCCAAGGTTTCTGTATGACCAAAAAAAAATAAAAATAAAAAATGGTAAGATGTCATTAATGTGGATAATTTCTTGGGTTTATTTATTTATTTTATTTATTGGTAAGTTATACATACACGGGTATGGTTTGAACCTATGACCCTACCCTTGATCTTGTTCTTACAATGGAAGTTGGTGCCATTTGAGTTAGTTCTCATTGGCATAATTTCTTAGGTTTATATACTGAAATCTCAAAAGGAAGCCCTTCCTCAAACCAAAGTTGGAACTTCTTTTTTGAGATAATGAGAGACCTATCTTTGCCTAGGTCTTTAATGTGGTACAGAAGTTGCATGCAGAAGTTTCTCTCTTATTTTTATCCTCTTGAACGTTGATGATAGTCATCTTCATCTTTTCCAAATTTATATTGATCATCTTTTGATACCTTAGTTTGGTCCCCCCACTCAATGAAAAAGCTAAAGCCCACACAAAGGCCCAAAAGTAGACCTTGGCAGTTGCACATAGAATTTATGTGTGGATACTGAAAGGATCAAGGTGGTGTTCAGAGTTAAGTTTTTGAGTGTTAGAGAAATAGGGTTGATGACGAAACTAGCCTAGGGTTGGGAATGGATAAGTGTGACAAGTATTTCTGTGGGATGTCTTAGAGAATGGGATTAGGATATGAGAGTGTTGAAAAATTGTGTGTGTGTGTGTGTGTGTGTGTGAGAGAGAGAGAGAGAGAGAGAGAGAGAGTTTAAGAGAGAAATGAAGAAAATACCTTTGTGATTGGACAGGGAGCTTAAATTTCATGTTTTATGCACCATGTTATGTGTGATTGGATGGCTGCCTTAAGTGGCCATTCATTTTCATTGATTTTTTTATTTCCCCTTAGGACGTGTGTGTGTGTGTGTGTGTTTTTTAATTTCCCCTTAGGACGTGTGTGTGTGTGTGTGTGGGAGTTTTAAGAGAAAAATGAAGAAAATACCTTTGTGATTGGAGAGAGAGAGGGAGTTTTAAGAGAAAAATGAAGAAAATACCTTTGTGATTGGATGGGGAGCTTAAATTTCATATTTTACGCACCATGTGTGATTGGATGGCTGCCTTAAGTGGCCATTCATATTCATTGATTTTTTATTTCCCCATAGTATACTGCCTCAGTACCAAGGGATTTTTGTATCTTTCATTTTTATTTGAATGAATCATTATTTACTTATCCAAAAAAAGGAAAAAAAGAAAATGAGCTTAGGGTTTTACAATTGGTGTCTTATACATGGACTTCTTCAATTCCTATCGGTTGTTCATTTAGCACATGTTAAAGATGGTTATTCCCATATTTAACAAAATGCATCACTATTCAATTAATGAGCTTAGGGTTTTACATTTGGTGTCTTATACATGGACTTCAATTCCTATCGGTTGTTCATTTAACACCAGTGATGGTAAAAGCATGGGGTGCACTTAAGCGCAAAGGCCTCTTGGAGCCTAGGTGCAAAGGGCAAGTGCACCTTTGATTGAAGTAAAGTGCACATTTAAAAAAAATAATTTAATAAATTTTAAAATAATTATTAATGAGAAATACAACAATAAAATTATCATATAAATTGAAATAAAACATTTCATATAAATCATATAACATTTAGATAAGCACTACTTTTTCAATTTTAACACAAAAAATGCAAGTCAAGTCATTTTAATTTTTTTTGGATCAACTAGATATGAGTACTTCCATGTAATATCTCTGATAACCATAATGCCCCATGAATAATCACTAATATTAGTTAATAATTTAATCACCTAATGACTATAAGTCTATAAGATATAGTGTGCTATGTTCAACATCAACGATTAAAGTAACCAAACAATTACGACACACACACACACACACACACACACATATATATATATATATATATATTATGCCATACTTTTTTCATGAATGAGCTAAGAATATCAGGACATAGCAATATGGTAATTGGTACCAAGCAAATATTCAAAAGGGAAAAAATAGAAGAAGAAGAAGAAGAAGAAGAAGAAGAAGCTTGGCGGGTTACTATTTCAAGGAGAAAAAATTAAAAAAATAAAATAAATAGAGAAGAATTGGGGAGTTGTGGGTTTCAGGATAAGTTACACTCAAAATATTTTTTTTGGATAATTTACACTAAAAATATGCCAAATCAATGGTTTATATTAATAATGTCAAGATCCTATAGTTTTAATTCAGTTTTGGTTCTCAGCAAAAAAAAAAAAAATTCGGTTTTGGTTTTCTTTTTTCTTGAAAAATATATATATTTTTTAAAAAAGTGGGCTTCTTTAAATGGCCTCACTTTAGAGGCAAAAAGTGTTGGAGCCTTGGGGCTTCGCACTTCGCTCTTAAGCATGCTTTTACTGACACTGTGCACAGGCTACAACTAACTATTCTAATTAACTATACTAATTTGCCTTGTTACATGAGATAACCCTATTCTGGAATTCCAACTTGAGTTCCCAGCTTGCCAACATGTGTCATTAATCTTCAGAGACTGCTAATTTGGAATCAATAGGAGTGTCCAGGGCTGATCGGCACTTTGGTCCAGGAAGTGCCAATCTGCAGCCTTGAAGTGTCAAATGGGGAAAAACTTTCTGTACTAAAGTGTTGTTCGGAGCTTTGGTTTAGTGATTCTGGATCTGCTCCAGTTTTGCTACTAAGAATCCCCCCCCCCCCCCCCCCCCCCCCCGCCCCCACCTCTTCTTCTTTTAGAACAACTCGCCCTAAGGTGAGGGAACTTCTGCTGCATCTGCTGGAGGTTCTCTCAAGTTACTTCATCATCATGAAGGCCTTGCCACTTAACAAGTTCCTCGGTGATGGTTTGGTTTCACAACTTCTTACTCCAGTGTTGCAAGACCTTATTGGGCTTGGGGACAAACTCAACTTCTTGAACAAGAGCAGGTAGGATTGTGGAGGGAGAAACATTCTTTTCAAGCTTCAGCTTGAGGCATGACATATAGAATGTAGGATGAATTCAAGAATTGTAATTTCAATTAGTAGGCCACCTTCGCAATGAAATCATTTTTGTGGCAATGTGGTAATTGGTGTTGTACGAATACTTGGCTAGGGGAAGCCATTCCGACTACAAGTTAGGCCTATCACAAGCATGCGAAAATGCCATCGGAAACAGTTCCCAAGAGTTTTAATTTTCATAAACAAACATCCGTTGGTAAATTAATCCTAGAGTGTATGCTCTATTTATGAAAAAATAAATAAATAATCCTAGAGTGTATGCTCTAATTTCAGCTTTTAGAGGGACATTCTAAGCATAACCATATTATAGAAAAACAAGGGGAAAAGAAATAAAAATGGAAGGGGTGCATTAGGTACAACCATGCAACGTTGCATTTGCAGGAATATGGTCAATAATAGTACTTTTTAAACATTGTGCCTTCCTCTCAGGTAAGTCAGGTCAGGGCCCCTTGATTGTATCTCCTGCGCACAAAGGAAAAGAAACTCCTGAGATCTCATCTTCTAGCTTGCAACCAAATGTCACTGCTGATCTGCAACAGCTTGTTGGAGCTACCATGAATTTGAACCCATGCACCATTGCTGAAAGGCAAGCTGGGGAGGACAGAGGTGAGGTTTCAAAAAACCCTTAGCATTTTATTTTTGAAATCCATATTGCTATTTTTTTAGACTATCATTCTCTACTTAAGATTTGGTTTTTGATTTTTATAATTTTCCCACTTTTCACTTGCCAGGTTCATACTTTTTGTTTAGGCTAAAATGCACTTTAAGTTTGGGGTCACTTCTAAATCGGTCCATTGGCTTTCAAACTTTACAAGCTGCACACTTGACTATTAGAATGTGTCCCTTATGCTATGGGCAGCCACATTTTCATCGTTTACCCACTTAAGAATGACTTTGTTTTCTATTTTTCTGTCCAAAACAATGTCATTTTTGAGTGGGTTAACTGCAAGTTTCTAACAGATGTTAATGAAAGGGGCAAAAAGGGTGTATAAATGGTGTTTTAGCCATTTGTTTATGCTTCTTATATGCATGCAATTGCCTTTTGTGGGACTAACCTCCTCTTACACATAACTAGATCTAAAAGGACATTAATTGGAGTATTTGAAGGTTTAAATATTCTCAAATTCCCACCAAATCTATGACATAATTTGCATAAATAAAAGACCATGCCATATTGAAATGTTGACTCATTACAACTATAGAATTTTTCAAGCGCGCTATATATGTGTGCATTTGTGGGCAAAATTCATTAGAGTTGCATGTATCTTTCTCAGATTGGTAGGTAAATGATTTCCATGTTGGCACTGACCTGTAAGACATTAATGGTATTTATGTCTCTAAGAGCCTTCTCATTTGGACCTGATTACAGTGAGTACCGAAGTCAGCCTTAATCAGCCCCCCATTTTATCTTCAGGACCTGATACCATTATAACATGTAATGGAGGTTCTTCGGTGGACGCTTCATATGGCTATGCACCAGATACACTCTTCTCTACCCCTTGCAAGTCTGAAAATGGCCTATCTTCACATTCTTCAACTAATTTGATTATGGACTCAAGTCTTGTGCCACCAGCTGAAACAATTATCTCATCTTGTAAAAGAATATTTGTTCACCCTCGCCTGCCAAGCATGACAATTCCTAAGGGCTACACTATATTGCCCAAGAGTGATGACAAATGGGTTGCTTTCTCCCCTAATTGAGATAGCAGGCTGACCAGTTTTGTTTCTAATGACCATTTAGTGATATTTATGAGCTCACAATTGTACATGTACATTTATAAACACTAGAAGGTTGCCTGCGCGTTGCGTGGATAATGCTGTAAGCTTTTATGTAAAATGGTTTTGGAAATTTTTGTACATATATTATAGCATAAATAATATATATTTTCATTGCTAAAATCACCTAAAATTATAGGAGAAACTTTAGAGCATGTAGACATATTTTGTTGCCTACCATCAGTTGATCATAAAACAATTAATTGCAAGCATACATTATGCATAATTGCATATCAAACTCCTTGAACCTATCCCTTGTCATACGAAATGTCTAACGAAGGCGTTGATCTTATGAAGCATTTTCAATAATATTTTAATTATAGCCGTGCTAAGGTTGCATAGTGATTCATGTCTAGGCAAAGCAACAAACTCACTTTGATATTGTCAATGCTCTCGTGGACAGCCGTACATGATACTTGACCAATAGATAAATAAATAAATAAGCAAGCAACTTCAATGATGATTGAGCTAGACATGATTAGCATATTTAACAATTTTTTAACAAAGGTGTATCAGTATAATATATTTAACAATTTTTTTAATACTTTTTTGAGTTAATATAGAGTATAGGCTAACCTTTAAATAATGGAGACACCACATAATTTTTTTTGCCCACCTAGTTCTTAATTTGTACCTTTGCGGTTCTCATTGTTTCTTTCTTTGTTCTTATTTTTAGTAATTGAGTTTTTGTTATATAGTAGGACATAGAATATGTGTAGATTGTGTTGATTATTTTAAAACTTTGCTTCCAAATAATATTTAACCCCTCAATAGGTAAAAGAAAATTATTCACCTAAAAATAATAACAACTTTCTAACTCGTAGTTAAGTTTATTTGTTTCACTCGTGTCAATTATATAGGCTGCTACATCATACAACCAAATAAAAATTATAAATTTTCTTCAAGCATTTTATCAAACACTATGGATTCAAAATAAAATATATAATTACTCCTAGGTTCTTAGCACTTTGAATCCCACAAAAGTTTTCCCATTGGCATTTTGAATGTGACCCAATTCATATAGATACATGGGTATGTGCTCCAACTACATGTGGCGTTGGGGAGCTTGATTTGTTGATTGAGCTTCTTCCTCATTGATCTTTCTACTTGCCTAACAAAACCGGATTATTTACTCAACTTATCTTTGCCCTAGGGTCTAAATAGTACCCAATTCAACTAATTTTCTTTAATCACATACTCATGTAACATATTTAAATCACTCACCAAAAGCCAAATTATAAATTACAAAAATGGTGTGGCTTAGTAAAAATCTCAACCAGTAAATAGTTCAAATGAAAAGAAACAAACCACCATGTAGTTTGATTATCAAAAACCCATTACCTAAGGGTATGATAAATTTGGGGCCGGTGGCTTTTTCTCCTTAGGTTTAGTGACTTTAGTCCCCGACCAAAATAGGAAAAGTTGAAGCTTCAATCTCCTAGAGTCTATCTTCCCTCAAACATTGCAAACCACAAACTCAATACCTAAAATAAAATAAATAAGTAAATAAAAATGAAAGAAAGAAACAAAGAGTGAGAGCCGGAATATTTATTTATAGACACTGAGAAAGGAGTTTTTGTCCATGAACTCGTAGAGGAATCATTGATCCATCAATAGAAGGAAGATCCATCAATATATAATTTCCAAAAGAAACAGGTACATTAGTGTGCGTTTAAATTGAAAGGGGAAGTGAAAGTTTTTTCATTTTTATTTTTATTTTGCTAGAAGGACTGAAGAGTTAAGAGAGATAATAAGTGAAAAAAAAAAAAAAAAATTAAGATGGGTTTGATCTCAGCGGAAATATATTAAAATTTAACAGTGCAAAGTTTTTTTTTTTTTTTTGGTGAGAAAGTAACGGTGCAAAACTTGGTCTCACTTTGCCAAGTGCTTATCCGTAGTGTGCATTTAAATTTGAAAGGCAAAGTGAAAGAGTTTTTTTGTTTTTTGTTTTGTTTGTAAGAAGTGAAGAGTTTGGAGAGAGAAATAACTAAATTGATTTTTGCTGAAGCAATAAGTGCTAAACATAAAAGCTACCTTCTTTTAATTTTTGAGGTTGGAATGAAACAACATTGTTTCATAATAAAGAAGATTGCAAAGAACTCATATAGAGCGCCACATGGCAAAACCTTATGCACTCTTGCATAAGGTCTCTGCTTTTATATATATATTGATGATTTGATTTGACCATCTTACATTGATATTTTCAACTTGCCATTAAAGATGGCATTAGCAACCGGAATAATCCTCGACATGATTGCTGTCTTTAGTGAGAATGCAGTAGCTGCTAATTGTTGGATTGATATTCCTCTTGGAGATACGTTAATATTGAGCAATCAATGTGAAATGGCACTATCGTCCCCTCCCCTCATTTCCCAACAGGCTGCTTAGAACTTCAACGAATTTCAGTAGCAAGCTGGCACCCTCAATTATCTGGTATATGCATCCTTGTAATTTTTTTTTATCCAATTAGATTGTATCACATAATTAATTAAATTTAGTCCTTCAAGTACCCAATCATAATCGTACATGATCAAACTTAATCATACTAATCATTAGAATGCATATCAACCGTGGATGTTTAATTCTCACTAGTCCTATTTAAGCTCATAATGTCATTTTTATTGTTAGGAATTTTTTTTTTTTTGAGAAAAAATTAAATAAATTTTATTGAACTAAATCCGATTAGTATTGTTAGGACTTAGGAGTTAGAAGTTAGGGCTCCTAGATTTATTTTTAATTAAGCATTTGAAAATCTAATAGTAAAATTACAATTTTTTCTTAGGTCGTGAAACAATGATTTTTCTCTTGAAGTGAGGTTAAACATAGTTGCAAAATGGGGTGTCTATAAAATGTCCCTCATTGGCAGGCTTTGAATAAGCGAATGCTAATGTAAAAGAAGACATCAAATTTTGTGACTAGATTTTAACCGAGGTGGATGGTGAAAGAATGTTAACAATGTTTGGACTCTCTTAATCATAGAAACTTAGCAAATAAAAAAAAAAATACAACGGAATTTTTTAAAGATGATTCTAGACCAAACTAGTTGTCTCACAATGAGAGCTCAAAGGAAGTTGGGGGTATTTAGAATCTCTAAAATGTCTAACAAGGTCAATCTAATAACTTGATTTTCTATATTAACTTGATTGTTTAACAAGGGAAGCTCTAAATGAAATATATTTAGGGATATTAACTAAAAGGAAATGTTTTCTAGAACAACTTTACCATTTAACCTAGGAACTTTAGGTATTCGTAACTATATAAGATGTGTGATACCTAAATTGTGTGGTTTGGATTGTTTGAGTATGTGTTGTGTGAGCATGTGCTAAGTCCCACGTCAAGAATTTAGTAATGTATCTTAGGCTTATAAATGATTGCGATGAGCCCCAACCAAAGTGCCAATTTTGCACTTTAATAGTAACAATTGGCACAATCGGCAAATTTTCCTCTATTGCGTTTTTTTTTTTTTTTTGGTTCGTTTCTTCATCCAAATCTTATTTCTTTTAAGATAAGACTTACCTACTATGTAATGGCAGACTCTTTAAGTTATCTTAGCTTATTTTTGAAACCACTTCCACCTTAAAAAATAAAGGGGGCTCACCCATCAGTGATGGAAATATGAACGTACGCAGTGGAAAATTAACGGATCTACTTCATTCGCAATTGATAACATGTACTAAGTAAGTTTCAGAATTTAGGAATAAGAGGGTGTACCTTGGTATGGTGAATTTCAAAACAAAAGATCAGAAGTTCTTGAGAACACTTTCAATCTTCACTCCAATTCCACTTGTGCCCAAAAAGTATGGTCTCTCAATCAATTATATGTATATATTCTTAGAGAGAATAATAAGTGTCCAACAACCACATGCATACCATTTCATGTTCTTACAAAAATTCTGTATGTTTCTCTTCACATAACTGATTATCTAATTGGACTATCGTTTTGGGCCTTTCTAATTGGGCTTTAGTGTGTGGGTTGGAGTGAGACCAAAAGGGAACAAATAAGATTCTAGCTCCAATGGGCCTTGAGCTTTTCTGTCAACTCTTGACAAATCTAAAGTTACCATTAATTATATTTAATACTACTATATAAATATAATTGCACTCTAGGCCTTATTAATAAATTATATCCCAAGAATTTATTGTACATGCAACCCTTTCACAAAATATTCATAGTAATATAAAGTCATGAATGAATACTGCCACTTTGTAGATCACTACATCTTAATCCTTGAGTACCTAATTTAATCCTTTAAAGTTATTCATCATATATTTATGAAATCCAATTTCATAAATATATAATTTAGTAATTCATTACTAAAGTGGTTAGGCCTAACACTGAATAACCGAACCCATTAAACTTATCTCAAGGGAATATTTTATATCTCCGTTAAGAGATTATGAATTCCTTCTTGAGAATATATGTTCCATCAATACTAAATGTGACTGCCCAAGATACTGAGGTTTTAACCGTTACTTTAGATCTCACTCCTAATATATTAAAGTAACCTACATTCCATGATAAAGTCCATTATTCTCTCAGGATTAAGACTTCGTGTAAATATAAGTCGTGAGATTTATTATTCATTTGACAGTCGTTAGGAGAATAATAAATCTCACAGCGGTCCAGTTCAATATGTTTTAACTCTTAAAACATATTAACACATCAACTAGAAGTCACATGCTATAGTCTTCGCAGATGAAATGCCCAATTTCATCACCGATTACGAACTAAAATTCTGAGTTTACGAAAAACTTGTGACTTATATCTTCTGTGACTTAATCACGTAAATCACATACTATGCATCTCATGGACTATATGATAATGTCCGAATATTCATGCTACCATTATTTCAGATAATAATAAAACAATTTTATTAATCACAATATTAAGTCATACATAATATTATACATAGTATCATACAATAGGATTTAAGGGCACTAATCCTAACATAGTGGAGGCACACACTATTCCCCTAATTTTTTAGAGATTCTTGAAACTGTACAGGAATTCTGATCTTCACTAGATCAAATTTTTGTAAACTCTCTTCAAGTTTTTCTCATTTATTAGTACATTCCTCTTAGACAATAGAGAGATCATAACTTCACCATTGATTTCATTAATCTAGAGTTGATTTTATTTTCAAGATCTCTCATTTCATCAAAAAAAAAAAAAAAAAATCTCTCACATTTCTAAGAGGATCCCCTTTGCTTTCATCACTATATGGCAGGTATATAACATATTTTTAATTGCAAAATTTGAATTTCTCACACATGTTTTAATTGTTTGATTTGAATTGCCCACATGATGAATTATTAGATCTATTGTCTCCCATGCTTTAGAATCAATATTTGTAAGACGTAATTTTAGAATCAATATTGGTAAATAAAAAAGTGATGTAATGGTGAATCTAGATGAAAACCAATAAAAAGCTTGCCACATCAACAATTTGTAAAAATGTTGTAAAAAAATTTGTGACTACAGCATTACTCCTCTTTAAATCATTCATAGATCTATTGTTTTCCATGTTAAAAATTTATTTTCATATATAATATATCTAGATATAGTATTTTCATATCTAAAATGGTTTTTTTTTTTTTTTTTTTTTTTTTTTTTTTTTTTTTTTTGCATATTATACATTTAGATCTAAAATCTTATGTATTAAAAAAAGTTTTTCCATGTATTAAATTCTTCATTTTCTTTTTTTAAAAAAAAACCATGTATTTTCTCTTCTAAAAACCATCTCTTTATTATTAAAAACTAGATCTAATATTTTAATCCATTAAATTCTTCACTTCCTTAGACAAAACTAGATCTGATTTTTTTTCTTCTTATAAAAACCTTTTTTCTTTTTTCTTTTTTTGTTAAAAAAAAAACCATATCTAATATTTTCTTAATAAAAAAATATGTTCTTTCACAAAATAATTCCAAATTTACTATTTTATTAATAAAAATGTTTTCGTTGCATAGTATAAATCTAGATCTAGTATTTTCTTATTAAGAAATAAAAATATTTTTTTCATGCATAAATCATAGATATTAGATCTACTTCTATCTTATTAATCTCTAAATCTTAAAACTTGCCTTTTAGATTAGATCTATGAATTTTGGTTGAAAGAATAATTCTAGATCTAAGAGAAAACCTAAAATTTGAGTGTTTGCAATTTGATCCAATATCAACATGTTGTATGTTTTGTGTCGTGTCTTGTATGTGGATCAGTGGATATGTGAATGGTCATTCAAAGTCTAGAAGACTGGATCTTCTGGGCAAAGCAGGTGCCTAACGCCTTCTAAGTTTGTAACCTAGTCCCTAAGCCTAAAATTGTGGTTCAAAGATTAGTGCTTTATCATTTTTTTTTTTTTTTTTGATAGAATGTATTTAGGACCAAAGCCTTGTACTTTCTTTAGAATGTAACTTGGACCTAAGCATTGTAGATTTCTATCAATTGTAAAAATTATCAATGTAATACAAATTTATTTATTTTACAATTTTTCTTATTTTTTTTGTATAATTAAAATATAAGTGGCAACTCTAGAAAATAATCTACCCCCAAAGAGATTCCATAAGTCCCTTTTGAGAGCATCTAGTTTACTGATCTCTCACACCAACTTGTCCCTTTCTTTACAAGACCTTTTTCCTCTTTTGGGTAATCATTGGTCCAAACTCTAAATGGAAGAGCTACTATTGGGTATGGTTTAGGTTTCAACAAAATGGTTCCTAATAAAGCATAAAATGGTGAAAACTATTAATGTTGTTCACATCCAAGCAAAATGGCCCTTTCCTAAGACATGCACTGCTCAGTATCCCTCTTTGGCATGGGGTGCTTTCCCTAGATGGAAGCCATGGCAAGATACCAAAACTATAACACTCCTCCCCGAGCTTCAACAATGATGGGTCTTTCTCTTACTCTCATGCCTAGGGTAGGATGTAGATAAGAGTTCCTTATGCCTTCCTCACTTTACCCATTGGCGTATGTGGTTTCTTTTGCCCAGTTCTCTTACTTGGATACCTAATGAAGGCTTTAGTTTAGGCTTCCTTTGCATATTTTTTCTTCTCCTCTCTTGCAAGGATTGGTTCTTGGTCTTCCTTTGGACTCTTTTGGTTGCTTTGTTCCTTTAACAGATGCCTTGGGCCACTTCATGCCCATTTCAAAGGCCATTATGCATACTTTTTCTAACTACTAAGGGCTTTAAGCCACCTCTGGGATCATTCATTCTTGCCTTATTCAAAGGTTAATTCAGTACTATACCAAACATGTCTAATGTAGGATATGTTAGAAAAAAACTAAGAGTTCAGGTTTGCATCTTGAGGCCATTGCCTAGAAGAGTCAGTCATGCAATAGGTGTTATCAAGATATTAAGTCTT
Organism: Quercus alba; assembly: GCA_036321655.1. Taxonomy (NCBI): domain Eukaryota; kingdom Viridiplantae; phylum Streptophyta; class Magnoliopsida; order Fagales; family Fagaceae; genus Quercus; species Quercus alba. The sequence continues at coordinate 54,916,124 of CM070308.1, read as the reverse complement.
GTGCTTTGAAGGTTCTGGCCTACATTTGCATGCATCCATTGTCCTGATTTATGAATATGGAGTTTTTCATTTTTCTTTTTTTGTATTTTTGCAATATTGTGGGGAACACTTATGGTAGGGCTTACCATATCTTGCCCGCAATACTGGAATTACATCTTTTTGTTATTATTGATGCAGAGCACTTGTGGAAGTAAATCCTCTCCAATATGTCCCAAAGGATATGAATGTGACAATTGGAACTGAGCAAGAGCGTTTTTTTTTTTTTTTTTCATTTTTGGGTGCCCAATGTGTTTTTTGGGCTTTACATTCTTCTTTGAAGACAATGTTTTTTGCCTAGTGTTTTTTGGGCTTTAATTATTGCTTTCAAGACAATGTCCTTTGCCTAGTGTTTTTGGGCTTTAACTGCTGATCATGGAAAAAATATTTTTATGCTACAGTTTATTTTCATACCTTCAATGGTCCTTCTTCTATTCCTTTTATGGTCGTCATGCTAACATTCTCAGTGATTTGCGTGTGACTTGCGTTTTTGCGAGAATCCTTTATGCTTTTCGTTCATGACTTGTATCCGTCCAACGAATTTTAGCACTTATTCCTTTTTAGGTAATTTACATCCATTTGAGGAATCTTATCACTTTGGCTTTGTCACTGATTTACATCCGTCTAAGAGAATTTTATCACTTAGTCATTTTTAGGTGATTTACATACATTTAAGGAATCTTATCACTTTGGCTTCGTCAATGATTTACATCTGTCTTAGGGAATTTTATCACTTAGCAATTTTTAGGTGATTTACATCAATTCAAGGAATCTTATCACTTTGGCTTCATTAGTGATTTACATCTGTCTAAGGGAATTTATCACTTAGCCATTTTTAGGTGATTTACATCAATTCAAGGAATCTTATCACTTTGGCTTTATCAGTAATTTACATCCATTTAAAGAATCTTATCACTCCGGCTACTTTCGGTGCTCTATACTTGCATACAATCTGTTGGAATATTGGCTGAATAGTACTTTTATTACCTTATTTCAAATGAAAGTGTCACTTTCGTGAATACAATGGTACTTTACATTTATTGATGATATTTTTTCAGATGCTCGATGTTCCATGGCTGTGGTAACTTCTTCCCGTCCATTGTCTCCAAGTGGTAGTTGCCTTGTCTTGAGTAATGGATGACCTTGTAGGGCCCTTCCCAGGTTGGTCCAAGCTTCCCTTGGGTTAGATCCTTTGTCGGCTACGTGACTCTACGTAGAACGAGGTCTCCTATGTTAAGTCTTCTGAACTTCACCATCTTCTGCTGATATTTCGTCATCTTTTGGGATGCTTCATCTCTTACTTCATCCAGGTAGTCCAAGTTGACTCTTAATTGATTGTTGTTACTGTCCTCATTAAAGGCCTCTCTTCTTATGCTGGTGACTCCTATTTCAACTGGAATTACTGTCTCGGTGCCATAGGTAATTAGGAAGAATAAATTGTGTGGGATTTGTTAGGTGAAATCAACCGCTCTAGATCCATTTTTATCATTTTTTTTTTACGCTTTTAGATTTTTACGTTTTGTATTCGTAGATTTATTTTTATTAAATAGTTTAATTAAATTTAGATGGTAAAACTTCCATTTATTTTCGATTTTCCAAATAGTAATTAATTTAGTGAATTTCGGTATTCAATAACATAGTTAATCCCTGTGTGTTCGACATTCGTTTTCTAAAAACATTTTACTTCTTGTTACGATTCTGTGCGCTTGCAGATTATTTTTCGTGAACAACCGTCAAATGATTCGAGCTGTGGGAGATGAAACTTTGAAGGCATTAGGCATTCTAGGACCCTCGTTGTGAAAGGCGAGTTCGTCCTCCTGACCATTCCGTCTAAGTTTCAATCTGTTTTCTCCCTTATCACACTTCTCAGCTTGTCCAACTCTCTTCTCATTTCCCTGAGGAGGTCTGAATTCGCTTCCTCAGGGGTATTTGGTCGTCGGTGGTCGTTCCTTCTATGGCTGTCTTCATCGTCATTCCAGTTAGTCCCAGAGCGATTATCTTCCTACTGAAGCTGCAATCTCATCTCCTGGTTTTGTCTTGTGAGCTCCTCTACATTGGCTATGAGTGTTTGGATCTGCAGGGCTAATGCTGCAGAATCTTAGGTCGTGCTGGACTCCATTTGGACTTTAGAGTTTGAACGGAACTACTACGCTTTCGGATTTGAGTATGAAATTGTCGTTTCTCACAAATGGCGTCAAACTAATGATGCCGAGATCGTCAGTTGATTAAGTTTGTCCAGATAGGCCAGCACGAGCTCGTCTTCGCGCCTGCAAGGTTAAAAACAGAGTCCTCTTTGAGTGGTCACCGATGTGGTGCTGGTCACGGAGTCTCCGATGATAAAATCAATAAATGAAATTGGCAGAGAGGGCTTGTGAGAGCTAGAATGAATAATAAAAGTACCAATATTTTTGGTGTGTATGTGCTTTATTTAGTTCTGGAATGCGCACGCGCGTGCACACACACATATATATCCCTCTCTTTCTTCTAGTCGCGCGCGCACACACACATATATATCCCTCTTTTTCTTCTAGCCGTTGTACCCTATTTATGGTGGCATAAGCGCCTCTTTTGTAATGCCTTTGGGCTCATTCAATGTGGGCTATGATGGGTCTCCCAACGGTCTTCTGGTTGATTCGTAACTATCCGAGATATTGAATGCTCTTTTTATGATTTCTCTTCTATCGTCCATGTTGGGTCTAGGTAGACGATGGTACCTGATGGGTTTGTCTGGACAATGGCATTTATTGGGCCTATCATGTTGGTTCACTAACTTCTATTCTTTAAAAAATTTAATTGTGGTTACACTTCCAATTGCAAGCCAGAGTCAGAGTTTATAGAGGAAATTGTTGAGAACATTCTGAAAAAAACTAAATGAGGAATCATCTACCACTCCATCCCTTCATCAGAATGACGCTCCTGGTCAACACTCTTCAACAACCATCCCGCACAATGATGCATCATCTGGTCAAAATACCAATATTAATGCTATTGCTGACTGGACTCCTTTTTTTTTTTTTTTTTTTTTTTTTCTGCTTGACCCAAAGAAGAGACAGTCTTTTTTTATAAGAAAGTCTTCGTCTCTTTCACACGTTGCGTGCGGTACGAGTCAGTGGTCCCGTTTTCAAGCTGAGTTGTTGGTCTTCAACTGGTACAAACAAGTCGAATCGTCCCTTCACCGTTATTTCCAAGTAAGGATTGCAAGTGCAAATCCTCATAGAGTAGACTCACCCCCTTTCGTTTCCCTTCTTTATTCATCTTCTCTGTCTTTCATTATCTTTCTTTTTGTCTTTCTGTGGGTCCAACGTTGTAATCTTCTCTATCTTTTTTTTCTTTTTCTGTTTTTCGTCTTTTCCATTCTGCGTTTATCGCCATTGCTCACTTTCATCTTCTTTTTGCTAAATCTTGATTTTCGTTCTATTAAAAAATTGTTGGAAAACTTGCAAAAGACAGAAAAAAGAGGAAGAGACAGAACTTGGAAACCAAAAAAAGAAGAAGAGAGAAATCCAAAAAAAAAAAAAAAAAAAAAAAAGACAACCAGTTTTCGCTGCTTTGCTGTTTGAGTTTTGGCCGGCGCAAGTGTATTACAACCATGGCTCCTTCTTTTGCTCCATCCTTTTCAACCCCAAAATTGATACATGAATATGAGGTTTTCGTTAGTTTTCGTGGGGCAGATAACCGCACAGGATTCACCAGCCATCTCTTTGCCGCTTTAGACCGCAAAACGATTCATGCCTTTAAAGATGATATAAACCTCTCAAGAGGGGAAAAGATTGGGCCTGAGTTATTAAGGGCAATTGAGACGTCAAGGATTGCAGTTGTGGTGTTCTCAAAAAAGTATGCTACTTCAGATTGGTGCTTGGATGAATTGGTGAAGATCATGGAATGCAAAAGGGTGTTCAATCAAAGGGTGCTCCCTATTTTCTACAATGTGTCTCAACCCGAGGTGCTAGAACAGAAGGGGAATTTTGCCGAGCTCCCAAATGGCCCTGAAGACAAGAGGAACAGTTGGAGAGCTGCACTGACAGAGGCCGCAAACTTGGCAGGCTTGCATTTGGAACCAAATCGGTGAATTTCATATCTACATTTGATTTTTTTTCTTATTAAGAAAAAAAAAAAAAAAAAAAAAAAACTCTTGTTTTTGTTCTAAATAAACTAGTTGGTAGCTTGGTATTTTTAAGCCATTCGAACTTCAAATTTCTCTCTTGAATATACTATTAGAATACTTTTCCCTAAAGTTTCTTTTTGTAATGGGTAGTGGAAAACTAGAAAACTAGACCCAATCCTTGTGTTTTTTCTTAGATAAACAGTCCTTCGTGTTTTCATGATGACAATTTCCGAGTATCTTCCTTCATCGTAAAAGTCATATTGCCATATGACGTTCTTGCACAAGACCAAAAAAAAAAGGAAAAGAGAGGAGAAGAAGAAGAGGAATCGTAAAGAAACAACTAGTTCTTTCTTGTTTGCCCTTGAGTTTAGGCCAGCGCACTGTTTTTTACCTCCATTAGGTCTTTGTCTTTGCAATCATGACTCCTTCCTTTGCTCCATCCTCATCGACCTCAGCATTGAGGTATGAATATGAGGTCTTCGTTAGTTTTTGTGGCGAAGATACCCGCACAAGCTTTACTTGCCATCTCTTTGCCGCTTTAGATAGTAAAAATATTTGTTCGTGTAGAGGGGAATTTAATCGGCCCGAACTGATGAACGCAATTGAGACATCAAGGATGGCAATTGTGGTGTTCTCGAAAAGCTATGCTACGTCAGATCGGTGCATAGATGAGCTGGCGAAAATCATGGAATGCAATAGGGTGCTAAATCAAAGGGTGCTTCCTATTTTCTATGACGTGTCTCCATCAGAGGTGCGAAAACAAAAGGGAAATTTTGAAGAGGCTGCAAACTTGGCAGGCTTTCATTTGAAAGCAAATCGGTAATATAATATGTACATATATGATTTTTTTTAATATTTATCTATAGTCTATGATATATAAAAAACTAAATTTATTTGATTTTTGTTTGTCATAATAATAGTGTGTTATATATGCTTTTAAGACTTCACAATATATACTTGTATAATGTTGAACTCTTTCGGGACAAATTTATATATTAATAAGCTTCAAAAAGAATTATAATAAACGTTTATTAATAACTACCATAATTATTAAATTTCATATTTAGACAAAAAAAAAAAAATATTCTAAAAATTATATTATGTTAAACTTTCTCATGAATTGCATGGATTCTTAATTAGTAATATACTATTGGTTAATCTTTTGAAATTTTGTCTCGTTAGTTTTGGAGGTCTCATAATTTTTCACATCATTATATATATATATATATATATATATGTATATGTATATATTAAATTTAAAACTCTATCATATTTTTTTAAACATAGAATATATAGTTTCATATAGGGTTGTTGAGTCAGGTCGGATTAGGTTTGTTACTTACTAGTTTTTTTTACTTTTGTACAATTTTAAGTACAAATACATTATTAACCATTATCATTCAATTTTTTTTTAATTACCATTTTTTTTTTCTTTTTTGAGGAAACTTACCAAATTGGTATAATGGCATCATAGGATGAGTTTCTCTCTAGATTAGGTGTTGTTAGCACCAAACCATAGGCTTTTGTAGAACCAATGTTCCTCCTAAGTGGGTGCTTTGGTGGGAATTGTTTCTCTTCGCATGGTATTGTAGGAAGGAGAAGGCTTTGCCTAATTACGCATAAGTTGGAGTGTGGTGTGTTGGTATAAAGATATTGGCAACAAGGTAGTGATGGATGATTTTGAGCAAAAATGGTCTCCTATTGTAGCAGAAGATGGACAGATTGCAAAGAGAAGAACAATGTTGCGTGAAGGCTCTTAAAAATATTGGAGATTTATATGTGATGGTTGGTTAATTTCTAGTCCTATAGGCATCCATGAATTGCCTAAAGCTGGAATTGCCATGGGCTTAGGACCCACGTACAGTTCACAAGCTCACAAGGATATATAATACTGAAAAATAAAGATCCCTTGATTGTGTTCTTGATGGTGACAAGGTCAAATGACTTATCTTGAAAGAGTTCAGTGTAGGGTGCAATATGCAAACATGTTTGTGGTTCCATGTAGAAACAGAGGTGGTAGCTTGGCTCCTTTTCTGGAAAAGTGAATTCAATCTCTCAATAAGAAGCTTTACTCAAAATCACATTGATATGGTAGTAAACTCGGGAGTTGATAACACTTAACGTTCCACTAGATTTTACGAAGTCCCTAAAAATACCAACTAAGAAAATCCTAGGCAGTGCTCTTAACCTCAGTCAACAATAAATCCCTCATGGGTTTGAATCGGAGATTTTAACGAAATTACAATGGCAATCCAAGAGTGGACACGTGTCTGCAATCCAACGTGTCCAGTAAAAACTTTCACTGGACACAAGCCGAACCCAAAAGTAAAAACACTACCAAGAAAATAAATATACTTAAATGTATTGAATATTTAATTAATTGGGTTTTCATAATATATTAAGAAATTGTAAAACTACAATCAAATCATTTTATTTTTTAAGTAGTTATTATCTATAGCTGTTACTTTGAATTAGTTCGTCATTGCCATGGAAATACTGTTGATCAATTAAATTTCAATGAATAACCAATAAGATTTTTGCATTTCATGGCTCATTTCCTCTTATTGTATGATCTGTTGGTTCAATAACTTCTATTCTTTAAAAAATATAACTGTGGTTACACTTCCAATTGCAGGCCAGAGTCAGAGTTTATAGAGGAAATTGTTGAGAACATTTGGAAAAAACTAAATGAGGAATCATCAACCGCTCCATCGCTTCGTCAAATTGGTGCTCCTGGTCAACACTCTTCAGCAACCATCCCGCAAAATGATGCTTCATCTGGTCAAAATACCACTATTAATGCTATTGCTGACTGGACTCCTTTTTTTTTTTTTTTTTTTTTTTCCGCCGCATCTTGAGATAAAAAGTCCAACTTAACTAGACATCCTCAAGGAAAATTCAGCCAAAAAAAAAAAAAAAAAGAAGGAAAACCCAACTTAACTTGACTTACTTTACTTTTCATTTCCCTGCTTTATTCATCTTCGCTGGCTTTCATTATCTCTTTTTGTGTTTCTGTGGGTCCAACGTTGTAATCTTCACTATCGTTTTGTCTTCTTCTGTTTTTCGTCTTTTCCATTCAGCGTTTATCGCCATTGCTCACTGTCATCTTCTTTTTGCTAAATTTTGATTTTCGTTCTATTTACCAAATGGGAAATGATAACAAAAGAAAAAAAAAAGTTGTCAAAAAAATTTCTAAAAAAATAAAAAACTGCCAAAAATTGTCAAAAGCTGCCAAAAAAAAACTGTTGTTAACACAATCTCCTTCTTTTCCTTCGCCTCCTGAACCATTTCTATCCTCCTCTGTTTGTCTTACTCTGTTTTTTCATCTGTTCTTTTGTGTCACCTTGATCAGTGTTTACTTTAACCGGGTTTTTTTTTTTTTTTTTTTTGAATTGTTTTTTGGCCATTGCTATAGCATTAATAGTGGTATTTTGACCTATCTTTCTTTTGGAGCAAATTTTAGGTTCAGAGGGGGGCCAGTGCAACAGCAAATAGCTATTCTCTCTTTTATTAGCCCAAGAAAGATAGGTTCACGGGAAAAGCGAGCAGGGGATCACAATTGGTTAGCCTGACATTTGTTAAAAGAACTTGTAATTCTTGAGTATGATTGCATAATTGGTGTTTGGTTAGAGAGGAATTGTCCTCTTAATTGGTGTTTGGTCAGATATGCAACACTTCTGTCTTTTATCATCTTTGTACTAGTACATTGGTAACTTTAGTAGATGTTAAAAAAAAAAAAAGCTCATTTGCTGGAGTGAGTGCCTGGTATTCTAATTAATCATTCAAATAATGTTATAACCAACTCTCTCCACAAAATTAGCAAATTGGGCATCTATTGCAAAAAGAAGGAGATCTAGATTATTCAACTTAATTTTGTTGTCAACAAAAATATTGAATAAATTAAAGGGAAAAAAACAGTAGTAGCTAGGTCATATTCTATGTTCATAACAATATATATTATCATTTCAATATTTGAAATCTAGGATTCAACTTGTAGGTGAAATTTGTTTTCATATGTGGGATGGTGTATTCACAAAAAAGCATGAAAGTCCCATTTTTAAAGAAATTGGTTTGAGCCTATCTAAAAATTTGTTGGAACTTAGCTAAGTGCTCGTTTGTTTCAGCTTTTAGAAGTTGAAATGCACTTTTTGAAACCAAAAAAATAAAACATGCATTTGGTAAGGTCTTAAAAGTTTTTATTTATTTATTTTTTTTCTAAAAAGTTGTGTTTTCATTTGTGAAGGAAAAGCCCAAATCGCGAAAGCAACAACGAGCTCCATTGCAAAAAAGCGTTGAAGCGTGTTTCATGTTACCGTTGGAAGTTGCACAAATTTCCCAAATTACCCTCTAGTTATTCTTAAAAACCCAATTGCTTATTAATAAAAATTAATAATTATTAATTAAAATTAAAAAAAATCAAACTACAAACCAAATTGCTTATAAGTTTTTAGACTCAAAGTTAAGCTCAAACTAACTTACAATCCCAAATTCTAGAACTAGATCCAATCAATGAATCAATCTATATATATTTAAAATTGAAGCGTAGCATTTATTGTTGCTACGCTCTCGTTAAGCCATATCAGCGCCATATCATCATTTATTTTCTTTTTTTCTTTTTTATTTTTTGATTTACCTATTGATATTTATTGAGCCTATCTTTAAATTCAGGTGTTACTCTATCTCTAATTCTACCGTGTGTTCTCAATTAACCTAGACTTTTCACATGCCACTATTATATGGAATTCTAACAGTCATCAATAGAAAACAACCTCCTCACCTCCTCACTTGTCATATTTTTTTTTCTTTATAAATTTTCAATTGTTCTCTCCACAAATTAATTGGTATGGCCTTCAATGGGATAATTTCTTGAGTGTTTTTCTCATTTTTTCATTCATGACTCAAGTTCGTCTGCCAAAACCCAATCAAATTAGTGCAAGAGACAGAGCTTGCAAACGAAACTGAAGCACGTAAGAGGCAAACATTAGTATCCTAGGTCCAAGGTGTATGAACTCAAAATGAGTTTTATTATTTGTATTATTCTTATTCTATACTACTATTTAAAAGGGTTTCCCCTATTTGGAATCCTTATTTTTTTTGTTCAAAAATGCCTTTACACCCCAATGTTTAAGTACAAACAAAATAAGTATTAAAAGCTAGAGATATGAGTCCTAAAACAACAATAAAAATTATAAATATTCATAAGAATGCCTCAAAATTCAAGTTACAATAATATAGACATTATACTTATATTTAGATTAATGTAACATTTTACATGTGTTCCATGGAATGGTGATGTACATTTTTTTTAATATTCATGAATATGTTCAAATTAGTCGACTGATTATGGAATATTTAAAAAAAAAAGTGCTTTTAATAACATTTTCTCCATTTATATAAAACAATATTATAATTATATAGTTTAAATCTATTTTTTAAATTACGTTATATATATACACACACATTATTACTATATATATATATATTGTTATTGAATACAAAATACATTTTATGTTCTATTACATAAAACTTATAAAAATATAAATTATTTTTAAATAACACATGCACTATTTAATTTACAGTTTTACATTATATTTTTATATAAAATAATTATATTACATTTTTTAGCACGCATCACATGAGTTTACGACTAGTATTTACTATTTATAAAAAAAATAATTAAAAAAAAACCTCCATACTCTATAAAAGTTACTTAAACTACAAATTGAAATCCAAAATTTTCTCTTAAACGCATCTATCCAAATGAATCATAAAAGAACTAACAGCAAGTTTAATAACATTGTTTTTAGTTCCAACAAACATGTCTATTGATAAAAGTGAACTTGGAAAAATGAGGAAGAGAGGATGCATCTATTGATCCTTATTCTTTTAAGTTTAACCACATTGCTCCTCAACTCTTGGCTCTTCACATTGTATATGAACAACTTGTTAAGAGCGAGCTTAATAACATTATTTTTAGTTCCAACAAACATGTCTATTGATAAAAGTGAACTTGGAAAAATGAGGAAGAGAGGATGCATCTATTGATCCTTATTCTTTTAAGTTCAACCACATTGCTCCTCAACTCTTAGCTCTTCACATTGTATATAAACAACTTGTGGCAATGTACCAGGAACGAACCCAGGAGGGGCTCGGCTGACTGTCCTTGGGTCCAATTTTTTTTTTTTTTTTAGTAATTCTCTATTTTATTTTTGTATTTTCGCCCATTCTCACCAATCAATCTAGTTAGCCTAACTCAAATAGCAACTCTCCAACCCAAAAACTTAACAAAAACAATAAAAATATTCACAATGATGATTGTATTTTAGCAAAAAAAACTATTTTACCACCAAAGAACACAAAAATCATGTATTATTTGCAACTACAGTAAATTGGTATAAATACCAGTTTGCTGTAACAAGTTATTAAAAATAAAATACAATATTTTATTAAGATTATATCTCTTCTTTCAATTAAAAAACTCAAATTCTCCCTCTTCCTTATTATTTTAATGAGTTGTTTATATTATTTTAAATGAAATGATAAAAAAATAGAACATTTGATATTGGGTGTAATGTAAAGTAAGGTAATAAAATAGATAAAGTAGCTTTTTGAGGTATTAAAAGGCAAAAGCTAAAATTTTTAGCATTACCATTGTAAATTCTCTAACTTTAAAATAAAATAAATAAATAAAAAATCCTAGTCAACCTAGTATTAAAAAAAACATTATTTTGTTTTTGTTTTTGTCTTTGTTGGTAGATGCTTGCATCTTAATGTATTTAGAAATAACGATTTTGTGTATTTATAATTTTTTTAATAATATATAAATGCCTAATTGGATTTTTTTTTCTTTATACTTCGACCCTTGCTAGCTTAAAATCCTGGGTTCGTCCCTGCAGTGTACTATCATGATTTCTACTAGACAAAACTTGTCACTTTGGTATATTATTGCAAGAGGTAAGAAATTATCGTTGATGATGAAACTCTACAAAATTTCTTGATCCAAATAGGTTTAACCCAATCCCTCAAGAGTCAAAATATATACATCTCTAGAAGCTCGAGTAGCATAACAAAGAACTTCATTGAAAGCTAATAACTTGCAATTGAACATTTCCATGTAGCAGATGTTGGGTTTGCATGGCAACTCAATTCCTTCCCTAAGCTTCACACTTGATATGTCTAATGCTTTTATATCTTAATCACTTTATTCAATACTTTCTGCCATCCAATTCAAAGCCCCATTACAAAAAATATCAAAACAAGTTATGGAATAACTAGGAAAGATTACTTGGAAAGAACAACTCAATTGCCTCCAAGCAACATTTTCATTTACTTCATCATCATTACCATCCATAACACATGTATGACACTCAAACATATTCTTAAGCAAACTGCCTAGTACTTCTAGAATGACACATCAAATACTAGTGTATAGTAGCTCTTTGAACTCATTAGTCATTTAGCCAGTGCTACTATTATAGACATGGATATCATTGCCAAATATAGATTTGGGAAGTATTAGCCCATCATAGGCATCTTCAATATCAACAATTGTGCAGCAAGTGTGTTGTAATATTTTACTGTCAAATCGCCATTGTTTACATTAAAAGCAAAGTATTCAGACCTTGAATTTTTTTTTCAATGATGGATACCCACTTAGATATTTGTAGATCATTACATTATGGACCTTGAAAAAGTTTGAATCACGAATCATTCTAATCCAACTTTTGCAACTTTGGATAAGACTTTCATCCAATGGTCTTGCTAATATTTCAAGGTTGACATCTTGATCCAAACAACAATATGTGAGAATTTGATTCCTTTTCCATGCTTAGCTCCACCACTAAAATTTTCTTAAAAACTGCAAATTGGGCACACATTAAAAAATATGAGTTACACACAAAAAAGAAGAAGAAGAAGAAGAGGAGGAGTTTAGTGCTTCCATAAAAACAAATTGCCAAATAAACTTTATTCTATCCTCCCTATGATTGGATCATAAAAACCATTTATTTGCAGGAATTTTTTAAATAATTATAATATATTATTTGAATATATAGGTTGTATACCTATAGTTGTTTTTGCAATAATTAATATAAATACATAATAGTTTTCACAATTTTACTCTCAAGAAATAGCACAATTGATTGAAGATCACGTATTATGAAATAGAAGTCATTATTTTGAATCTTTCATTCCCCATTCGCCTTGCCAAAACCTATTAATCCAAAAAAAAAAAAAAAAAGTTCACATATCAGTGTCATGGAAAAAGAAAATAATTGGATATGCTTTGCCCCTCTATATAATGACATCAAATTTTTTCCCTTTTCAAAGTTTTAATATCTCATGTTAAAATTAGTGTTTTATGTGATGTGATGTGGAGTTGATTTGCTCCTAGAAAACATGACCCTAAAAGTGTACAATATGATGAACCTTTTTTTTTTTTTTTTGGTTTTTTATATAAACAATAGCAATGTGATGAACTTGTGTAGCCTGATACTGATTTACAAAGATCAAAATTATTCATGATTCATGAAATTGTGGTAGCAAAGACTAAAGAGTATTAAGCATTTCATTATTCTTTATGACTAAATATATACATGAATTGTAAAGAGTTTTATAGCTCAACTGTAAATTTCTGAGTTCATATTTCTCTTCTCAACTATTCTTATGTGACTTGACAAGTCTAAATATAGATAGAATACCAATTGGATCTAACAGTAAGCCAGTAACACACCTCAAACAATTGTGAATTAAAGTTCAATCCTAGCATTTATACAGAGATGCAAATGTAATATTTGGGTGTCAAAAATATATCATTACTCCTTAACGAGTGTTTGCTAACCTAATCTTTTGGTCCCTCTACTTTCAAAGGTGACAAAAAGCTCAGCAATAATGGTGCCCGTGCTAACACTTCATAATTGAATATTTCGCCTTAAATAATTTGTGCATTACATCACCTCTTGATGGAGTTATTCATGAATAACACTTATTTATAATCAAATTTTACTACAAAAATTTTACAAAATGACATGTCAGTCAACATAAATAATGTCACGTCAATAAATTATACATAAATTTATTACCATTTTATAGCAAAATTACAATTTAAACTCTATAATTTTGAAAATAACAAATTAAAATCTTGAAATTTGAAAAGATAATAAATAAAATCCATAGTCTATTTTCATTAAACTCCAAACCCAACGTGGTTATACTTAAATGAGCTAAGATTTTTTTTTTTTGAGAGATAATTCCAACATGCTACTAACCCTGCAGCTTGAACTCTTTCCTTCCTAGACCCCCAAGCACTTTGTGCATGGGGAGGTGCCAATTCAGCTACAAGGCCTTTGGCAAATGAGCTAAGATTTAATTGGTTACTTTTTGAAATATTTACTTTAATTCATTACTTCTAAAATTATACTCCTGTCGATTAATTTGTTAGTCCCTAAGGTTTAAACTGTATATTTTTCCCTTTTTTCCTTATGTTGGCTTCAAAACATTGACATATAAGCATGTATAGTTGAATTTGTATTATCCATACCATTAAACATCACTTAAGTTTGTAATTTGGTGTATTACTATACTTTCATCTCATATAAGAATAAGTCCTGCATGTAGTCCTAAATGAAAAATTATTTTATATATTCAATGTACCGATACATCCCTTCACTTAAACATGGATTCTATATTCAAGTTGCATTGTGAATTTGTGAGTTTATGTTAACTTAATTGGTAAATTGAGTAAAATACTTTGAGTTAGATTTTGCCTAATAAACATCATTAGTGTGATGTTGCAAGCATTTGAAATATTGGATACTTTTTCTATTTACACAAAGTATAGTAATAGACTAAAGAGTTTTGCTTGATTCTAATGCTTCGTAAAGCAATATGGGCATGACACGTGTCCTAAACTAATAATTTATCAACTATTCTCCCATCTAATGCTCTATAAAACGGCATGACCATAACATGTATCTTAAAATGATCACTTATTAGGCTATTCCCCCATTCAGTGAACGACAGCATTGAATGAAAAATTTGATTGGTAGATTGTATACCAGTGTTTTGGTAATTATAGAATACTTCTAAAGTAGAATAATTAATAAATAAATGTGTTCTCCTACTTATTAAATATAACAACAGATCTAACCAATTAAATTCATAATGAAATTTGGCTTGGGTCCAGTATGATGTCCAATGACCAATTACATCAAACTCATGCATTTGACATGTGTCACTATTATGATAAGTCTAATGTTACCATTATGATGAGTTTAGTGCAATTAGACACTAGTCAAGAAGAAGGAGAAGAATATGCATAATATATGGTAGCCTCCAAATATTGTGTAATTTTGTGTGTTTTTACTGACTAAATGCGCTCCTACCGCGCACTTTAGCAACACCCACACCTCCTTAATCAACCAACGCGCTCTGAAAAACGAACAAGAAAAAAGACCAACACGAAGAACGAAGAAGAAGAAGAACCAGAAGCCAAAAAGCCAAACCCAACTCATACATAAACACAGACTCTCTCTCTCTCTCTGTGTATATAATGGAAGCTGGTGAAAAACCATTCCCAAGCTTTCATTCTCTTCAAATACTCATCTTCATCTCACTGGTAAATCAATCATCTTTCTAATCTTTTCTTCTTTTTCAAATTTTCAAGATTTCATTTTTATCCTTTATTTCACTCTGGTTTTTCCACTTGTTCTACGATTTCAAACACTGTATTGAATTGAAATTTCACTTCGTTAGATCTCCATGTTCACACTGTGAATTCGTTTAAATTTTCCTTTTTTTTTTTTGGGGGGGGGGGGGGGGGAGGTTTCACGCCATTGATTATGCTTAATTTGGATCAATATCACTGTCTTTAACTTCAAAATCAAAATTTTGATCAGACCCATTAACCATTAGTGGATTGATTAGTTGTTAAACTCTCTATTGTTGTTGCAGATGCTGTGCAATTTGGCTTTTGTCAAAGCAAATTTATCAAACCCTTTACCATTGTAAGTGGCACACTATAAATTTCCTCTCTTTTTATTTGTTTGGGTTTTTTTTTTTTTTTTTAATTGATTTAATTAGTTTCTTTATGTGTTTGTTGGTGTTCTTGGTTTTTAAAATTTGAATTTTTTTTATGCGTTTCAGTCAAAGAGAATTCAATGAGTTTCGGCCCTTGTGTTACTGCGAACGATGCCTTGCGGGCAAGGTTTCAATCTCAATTCTTCTTCGTTCTTACTTCTATGATTTATGGATTGCTATAGAGTTAAATTATGGTGTTTCATATCTTGTCATTTAAAGTTTATAGCTTCATTGTCAATATTGCATACATCATTGTATCATTAACTATTTAGAGTGTGTTTGGATGAGCTATTCTGTTTGCATATTTGTTGAAAGTACTATAGAAAAGGAGAGGGAAAAGGGGTTTCTTTTTGGTGTAGGCTTGCCAAAATAAACTCAAAAAGCCCAAAAAACTTTCATTTTTCTGTGTTTGCGAAATGCACACTAGTGTAATTTATACACGCTTGTTAGTGATGCCATTTGGGCAAGGTTTCTTATAACCTCATTCCCATAAATTGTACATTATTGTATTATTGACTATTTAGTGTAATCTATCAACACTTGTTAGCCTTCTAAATATAAGATGTGCTTGTAAATTTTCTAAAGGATGGGGATTGGAAACTCTAGAAAACAAGTAAAGCAAAGATGGGGAGGTATTGGGGTGGGTTGTCCTGTAGGGGAAACCTGAAACCTTAACTTCCCTGTCTGTAATTTTAGTAACATAGCTAAGTATGAAAGTGGTTGAAGGAACTATAGTTATTTGAATTTCTTAGAAAACATTTTTCTTAGTTCTAGATGAGAAGAGATTTCAACGTGCATATCTGAGATTATAACAATATTTCATGTTGAAACAATTGGGTATATTTCTAAACATTAAGGGCTTGTTTTGCTGTCCCATGAATTTCAAATGACACCATCCATAATTTTTTAATAATAGGATACTGGCTAGGTTAGGGTTTCTGGTGTGTCAAGTGGGTGTTTGAGGGTTTGAGTGTTGTGTTGGTCTTTAGGGTTACTTAGGGTTCCAGGTAGTGCTAGTGTTGTATGGGAGTTGGGGTTTGGAAATGGACTTAAGGAATGATGAGGGAGTGGAAAAAATTCAGGAATAAGTGACTGCTTCAAGGGAGCGCTACCTCGTCCATGATAAAAGAGAGAATAAGAGAGTGAGAGAAACTTTTAGAGAGAAAGGAGCAGAAAAGTCATCAGCTTGTGGATTTTGTCCTTCATTACTTTACAAAAGACTTCTATACACTGGTATGTTTAATTCTCATTGGTTAGCTAATAACACATGTGCAAAAGGTTCTGGAATATTATCATGTGATAGATGTGCCTAGCCTAACTAATTCTATTCAACTAATTAAGCAAGTGCTGAATGTAACCGACTCTTTAGCTAACTACAAGACATATGCTTTTATCAATCCAAGCATGTGTTACAGTTACAAAAATTCATGCCTGGTCAGTAAAGCCTTCCCCACGTGGATGGTTAGTTACTAGAGATCCCCACAAAATTTGGTAGTCATTGGATGCACCATCATGGATTGGCACATCAGGAATGCCAAGAACCAAGTTAGACTCCCAATCACATGACTGAACTGCCGATTAGGGCACACTGTTTCCCAATCAGCAATTTAGCTTTGGTGGCTGATTCTGCTTCCTTTTAGCTCCTAACAACGTCTAAGATGAACCCATGACTACACTTCAAACCATTTATATTGATACTTGTTATGCTTGAGTTACCTCACTTATGTTGTTGCATTTGTTTGTTTGAGAATTTCTTAGAGAACGTTTGTCTTAGTTCCAGATGAGATGAGAATTCAACTTGTATATCTTGAATTATAATATTTTTTTTGATAGGTAGTATTATTATTATAATAGTATATCTTGAATTATAATATGATTCCATGCTGAAACATAATGGCGTTTTTATATATAATAAGGGCTTATTTGGTTGTCCCATGAGTTTCAAATGATACCATCCATAATTATAGAGCACCTTACACAAACGCATGACCTCACTTCAAGCCATTTATAGTGATAGTTGCGATTCCTGAGTTACCTCATTTACATTGTTGCATTTGTTTGTTCGAGCCTTTACCAGATATGAATGGAGCCATTTAATTCCAGCGGACAACCAAACAGACCCTAAGTATTTAGTAGTTGTAGGAAAGAGATCTCAAAAATAGAACTAGTAAAATTATAATATTTTTCAACTGTCAGCAACTGTTTGGAGAAGGAATTAGTTTAAGGGATTTGTTTAAAGGTAGGGGAAGATAACATGATGTCTATGATGTGGCTGAACATATGACTCTAGTATGGCTGAAAAGTATTCATGTGGCTGGCACCCACTTTTGTTGTTAAATTGCAACAGCCATACAGATTTTTTGACACCCACGGACCTTCATCTTCTTTTATGATTTTAGAATAATTACCTCTGTAAAAAACTTTTTACATCTTAAATTTTTTTTACATTTGTTGACTGTATGGGCATATCTTTGGTAAGCAGGTGCAAGATACTGCTTCTGCTACTGGAGTCAGCAATTATCCAGATGAACAGGTAATTCATAGAGTTTTTTCCCCTCTCTCAGTAGATAGCAGTGATGCTTATTTTTATACATTTCATACAGGATATTGACATCATTGCGACATACAGTGATACTTCTGGTGCTATTCGAATTAGTAGGGTGAAAATGAGGGACCTATCTGCTTCCTGGGTATGGGAAAACCCTATGGATTTTCACCATGACCAGTCAACAAGTTCTGAGGTACTCCAATTTGATTTTAACATTGATTCTTTTTCAGATAGCAATAATGTACGTGGAAGTACTTAATCATACCAAAGCTGAGATAGTTTGAATAATTATGAGAACCATATAGATTATATATAGAACTTCATCTTCAATAAATTTTTTTCCTTGCCTTAATAATTCCATTTGTTTAGTTTAAGTGGCTGACATTACTAATTGAATTATTATCTCCTAGTTATAGACACTGACATGCCATTTTCCTGTCTATTCCTTTCAGACAGTGGTTGATTCATTTCAATCTGGGATAAGATCTGGAGAGAATGCTGAGCATTATATCGATGGGCATCAAGATGGTAGAATCCCATATCTTTACAACTCATCAATGAGCCCAGTGAAGCGCATGCGGCAGGTGAACCATCAAATGCTTCTACTAGTGTTCCATAGATATGTTTTGTGCAAGTGATTTTAATTTGTAACAGTTCCTAGCCCTTTAGATAGCACGGAAGGAAAGGAGGGATCTCCGAACTGCACAACTAATTCAACAAGATAAAGAAACTGACAACCAGATGGCAGAAGCAGCAATTGAAAGATCTAAAAGCCTTGACACCACTGTCAAGAGAAAGTACAATATATGGAGGCGAGATTTTGTTCATCCACATTCAGATTCCATCCTCAAACTTATGCAGGACCAGATGATAATGGCCAAAGCATATGCAAGCATTGCCAAGTCTAAGAATGAAAGTGAGCTTTACAACGCTCTTATGGCACACTCCAACGCAAGTCAAAGTGCTATTGGAGAAGCACATTCTGATGCTGAGCTTCACCCAAGGTATTGCTGCTCTTTGTCCTCTGTCCTGGTTACCAGGCATACTTGCTCGCTCTTGGTTTTCATGCAGTTTTTTTCACTATTCCAATTCCAGTGCCCTTGATCAAGCAAAAGCAATGGGTCACATTCTCTCTAGAGCAAAAGACAAATTATATGACTGCGACATCGTTGCAAGGACATTTAGAGCCATGGTTCAGTCAACTGAAGATAAAGTAACTGCAATGAAGAAGAAGACTGCTTTCTTGATTCAGCTAGCTGCGAAAACAATCCCTAAACGATTGCAATGCCTTCCTCTGCAGCTTGCAGCAGATTATTATATACAGGGTTATTATAGTAAACCGGATCTTGACAAAGAAAAGCTTGAAGATCCTTCTCTCTATCACTATGCCATCTTTTCTGATAATGTACTAGCAACATCTGTGGTTGTCAATTCTACCGTGCTGCATGCAAAGGAACCTGAAAAACATGTTTTTCATGTAGTCACAGATAAACTGAATTTTGCTGCAATGAGAATGTGGTTTATTGTCAACCCTCCTATGAAGGCAACAATCCAAGTTGAGAACATTGATGATTTCAAGTGGCTGAATTCCTCATACTGTTCTGTTCTACGCCAACTTGAGTCCGCGAGAACTAAAGAATATTATTTTAAAGTAAACCATCCTACTACCGTATCTGCTGGGGAAGACAATCTTAAATACAGGAACCCAAAATATTTGTCCATGTTGAATCACCTAAGGTTCTACCTTCCTGAAGTTTACCCAAAGCTGGACAAGATCCTATTTTTGGATGATGATATTGTAGTTCAGAAGGATCTCACGCCTCTTTGGTCCGTTGATCTGCAAGGGATGGTAAATGGTGCAGTGGAGACATGCAAGGAAAGCTTCCATAGGTTTGATAAGTATCTCAACTTCTCTAATCCAAAGATCTCTGAGAATTTTGATCCAAATGCTTGTGGTTGGGCATTTGGCATGAATATTTTTGACTTGAAGGAGTGGAAAAAGCGAAATATAACTGGAATATATCATCGTTGGCAAGATATGGTAAGGCTTCATTTGTCTTCTTTCTCCATTCCCAATCCAGACTCCCCCACCCCTTTTCAAGTTCTTATCATCTATTAACTCTGTATAAATTGTTTATTTTATGTGTTTCTTTTATTATAGTACATTTATGCAAAGTCATGTGTACAAATATATGGTGATGGTGACCATAAGTGTGCAATCATTTTGGTATCTAGTGGTGTATCTTTCAGCAAAACGCCTAGTAGTTATTACTTTTTACTTTTTAGGGAAATGACATAGGTCTTTAGGTGTAGGGTGTGATGGGCTGAATGAAGACGTTATTTACTTCATGAATGTAGTCTCATTGGATGATAGTATTATATGTGTTTGTGCCATATCAGTATGGGAGTAATCACTAGATTGTGGATCGTCAAGATGGTTGTAGAGGGGTGTGTTTGAGCTTTAAACATCTTGTATCCACTGTGTTGTTAAATCAATTGGCTGTGTGTGTTCCGAAGAACTTTTGAAGGCTTTTGAATCCCATCCTCTCTAGTTTTAATATTCTTTTCTTTGCAATTGTGAACCCCATGACTCCACTATTTGCTTCGTGGAGGATGCTACTATTTAATATTATTTTAATCTGATGATAGTGATTGCAATTTCCATTTGGCTGTTCTTATAAAGGATTATTTTTAGCTTTTGGTCCATACCACTTGTTTCAGAAATTGTTTTAATTAAGATTCTGATGTTTATCCTATTGCTAGTTTGCCCAACAAACATTGATGCCTTTTCATTCATGCTAGATTTAGATGTAGTCTTGCTACTCAGGCTTGCAACTGATGTGAAACTGTTTTGCAGAATGAGGATAGGACCCTTTGGAAACTTGGCTCATTGCCACCGGGACTGATCACTTTCTATAACTTGACGTATCCACTGGATCGAGGTTGGCATGTCTTGGGACTTGGCTATGACCCAGCCCTTAATCAATCAGAGATAGAGAATGCCGCTGTCATCCATTACAATGGAAACTACAAGCCATGGCTGGATTTGGCCGTTTCAAAGTATAATTCTTACTGGTCTAGATATGTTATGTTTGACAACCATTATCTTCAATTTTGCAACATCCGCCAATAACTATTTTTTGTCCCTCTCTCTCACTCATCCCCAGTCCCCCACATGTGTAATGTTTGAATTTCAAAATGCCTCGTTGCCCATGTAGAAGTTGCCAATTTGTTTTATGATCTTTCATTACGCTGTGTTCAAATAATAAGTTAAAGGACACAACTTAAAAAAAAAAAGAAAAAGAAAAAAAAAAAGACATTATATTTTTTACAACTCTTGACATGATCCTATTGTAATTGGTGTATGATATAAGGAATGTTAATAGTAGACCTAAGTGAAGGTGATTTTTTTCAATCACAATTGGCCATGTTAGGAATTGTGAAAAAGTTGTGTTCTTACCATTAATCGGGTTCAAAGATGAACATGCATGACTGTGCCTTAAAAGAAGCAAAGTCAGTGTAGTTATTCTAGCCATCTTATAAAAAGGTTAATCTTAAAATAAATTGATTCAAGCTAGTTTCTGGTTTTCGAATCATTTTTATGGGGTCCATAAAATGGCATATCTTAATTACCTATACACCGCCAACTATGTGCTTCTATATGTATAATATTAAAATCCATTCCAAGCTTACGGGAGTGATAGCTCGTATACATATGAAGCATTGAATGTGATGTTTAAAATGTAAAACTACCTCCTCATGTACTCTGAAAACCTCATTTTCAAACAAGTGCTTGCATTTGATTCTTTGCAATGCGCTTCCCAACAACTCAATTATTTTCAAAGCTCCCTAATTGGATATTAAGAATCAGGGAGTCATCATCTAATGGGAAATGGGAAGAAGTGTTTTCCCACTATAACCAAATGAAAAAAGCTGGAATTCAACTAACAGACCCATCAGCTTTCCCTCCCATTCTCAAGGCATGTTCAAACCTCTCCTTCAGACATGGAAAGTCTATACATGGAAGCTTGGTTAAACAGGGGTTTGAATTGTTCACTTCAATTGGTAACTCCACCATGGACTTCTACATGAAATGTGGAGACTTGGGTTCTGCATTAGCAATTTTTAACTGCATGAACAAGGATTCAGTTTCTTGGAATATAATGATATATGGGTATCTTCAGAAAGGAGATTTACAAGAAGGGTTGCTATGGTTTATGAGTGCAAGGGTTGATGGGTTTGAGCCAAACACTTCCACCTTGGTGCTTGTAATACAGGCGTGTCATAGTCTTAGAGCTAAACTTGAAGGACTGCAAGTACATGGTTACATTTTTCGAAGTGGGTTTTTGGCCATTCCTTCAGTTCAGAACTCTTTGTTGAGTTTGTATGCTGATTCTGACATGGTGAATGCACAGAAAATGTTTGATGAAATGTGTGAAAAAGATGTTATCTCTTGGAGTGTGATAATTAGTGGTTATGTGCACAATGTGGAAGCTCAGGTTGGTTTGCAGGTGTACAGAGAGATGGTTTTTGAGGTTGGCATTGAGCCAGATGGTGTAACTATGGTGAGTCTCCTTAAAGCATGTGCTAGTTTAGGGGACTTGAGTATAGGAAGAATGGTTCACGGGTTAGTGATCAGTAGAGGTTTCATTTTTGAAGTTTATATTGGGAATTCTTTAATTGATATGTATTCTAAGTGCTATGATGCCGAATCTGCCTTTAAAGCCTTCAATGAGATGTCTCAAAGGAACAATGTCACATGGAATTCTATATTATCTGGATTTGTCCTAAATATGAAGCATTTGGAAGCTTTGTCATTGTTTTATTCGATGGTGAAGGAAGGAATTGAGGCAGATGAGGTGAGTCTAGTCAATATTCTTCAGACATGCAAGTTTTTTGTGCAGCCATTTCACTGCAAGTCAGTCCACTGTGTAATAATCCGGTGGGGATATGAATCAAATGAATTGGTGCTAAATTCTCTAATTGATGCTTATGGAAAATGCAATCTTATTGAGCTGGCACGGGAACTTTTTGATGGGATGGAGAGAAGAGATGTTGTTTCTTGGAGCACAATGATTGCAGGGTTCACCTATTGTGGCAAGCCAGATGAGGCAATAGCTGTTTTCCAAGAGATGATCTATGCACAAGAGAATCTCAATGTGGTTACCATTATCAATCTTCTTGAGGCTTGTTCAGCTTCAGCTGAACTGAGAAGGTCAATGTGGGCTCATGGAATTTCAATTTACAGAGGTTTTGAAGCAGAAGTAGCAGTTGCAACTGCAATTGTTGAGATGTACTCAAAGTGTGGGGCAATAGAAGACTCAAGGAAAGCCTTTGAACAGATTTCTGATAAGAATGTTTTTTCATGGAGTGCCATGATTGCAGCATATGGCATGAATGGCTTTGCACGTGACGCCTTAACTTTGATTGCTGAAATGAAAAAACATGGAGTGGAGCCAAATGCTGTGACAGCTCTTTCAGTGTTATCTGCTTGTAGTCATGGTGGGTTAATTGAAGAGGGGCTTGGTTTTTTCAATTCAATGATTAAAGATCACAGGGTTGAGCCTGGATTGGAGCATTACGCATGCATGGTTGACATGTTGGGTCGAGCAGGACAACTTGATAGTGCAATTGATTTAATCAAGAAGATGCCCGAAGGTTTTGAGGCTAGTGCAAGTATTTGGGGGGCACTTTTGAGTGCTTGTAAAAGCCATGGGAACAGCAAGCTTGGCGCAGGAGCCGTCTTTCATGTTCTTGAGTTGGAGCCTTTAAATTCATCAGGTTACTTGCTTGCATCAAGCATGTATGCATCAGGTGGATCATTTGTTGATGCTGCAAGGATGAGAAGGTTGGTGAAGGAGAGAGGTGTGAGGGTTGTTGCTGGGTACAGCTTGGTGCATGTAAAAAACAGGGCATGTAAATTTTTAGCTGGGGACAAGTCCACCCCACAAGTTGGTGAGATACATAGTATAGTTGATCAACTTCATGGTTGTATGAAGATTGATGAGAGTTTAGCAGTCATTGAATGCTGAAATACAAAATTGTCAATCTTATGTTTCCAACGGCATAGATTCTCTCCCATTAAGAACGCTCAGAAGGTTGGTACCAAGCATGTGAGAGTTTCATCTAAGGACTAAAGGTTGATAAAATCCCATTCAATGCTCCATTTTATGGGAAAGGGTTCAGTTGTTTATAGGCATAACCATCAACAAGGGAAAAAGAAGGCAACGGACTGCATAGTTGCACACTAAATTATCGAAAAGATTGTACTCATTTTGTGGCAATCTGGAATTGAATTTGAAGAACGCCTAAAATGACTAAAATATTTGTATTATTTGGCTTATTTTCAATGGTTTATTTGTCTTAAAAAATAGGCTGCTATATTTATAAAAAAGTGAAAGTTAAAGTTATTAATTCCGTTTATAACACACTCCTCCTTTGGCAAGAGCTTTATCTTGACATTTAAAAAAAAAAAAAAAAAAAACTAATCTGATGATTCTAATCGGTTAATGTTGTGAACCAGGATAATTTACTGCATGAAAAAGATAATCAATTCGAGATGACCAATCTCCTGAACTTGAGAGAAGAGATAGACATTTTTGGTTAATTTTCTACTTAATTCTCATTAATGAATTCAATATACATAAATAGCCAAAGATGAGATAGCCTTATCAACAAATCCTAAAATATAGGAACTCATCATACCCTAAAACATAGGAATTTATTTCAATATAAATAAATAACAATACTAATCTATCTAAGAAGTCTTATTATATCACTTATCTAAATTCGAATAATTTATATAGTACCCAAGTCATAACATTCCCTCCCCCTTCAAGATGAATCTTGTCCTCAAGATTCAAGGACATAGAAATTGAATCTTGCAAAAATCGATTGGAGAATACTCGAGCTCGGGTTTTAAAGTGAAGAAGGATGAGAATTTTGGTGTTAGGCATGTCCTGCAATTCTTGAATTGCCTCTTGGAGCACCAAGGATAGAAAATTCCTACATTCCTCAATATAAAATTTATCAGGAATTACAAAATCGATGTGCGTACTCATCGGTGCAATCAAGGTTGTCTTTTCTTGAGTCATAGGAAGCATCACAGTCTCAATATTTCTAACTTCAATAAGCTCTCGTCGGTCATGCACCACGAAGGGTTGATCATAAAAACAATCATCAAACTCAAACTTTTTAGCATGTGCACCATCTAATGAATCACTTTCTTGTAGAACCTTCTCTTGTTCATGCTCCTTAGTAGGTTCTTGTTGAAATAAGGCCAAAGCAACACTTGTTGTTGGCATCGGTACTTCTATTGAAAATTTTGATGACTCCGTAGCATTGGCTTGAATGTGTAAAGCACTGCCTTCAAAGTCGTTGGTTGTTCTTTTGACAGATTGCAATGATTCAATTTGGTTGCCCAATTGATCTACGGCTACACACAAGTTTTGAAAGGCATGCCTTAAATCTTTGAAGGCTTGTTCATAAGTGCTGGCTGATTGTGCTAATGGATATGGGTCAAGCATGTTGAGGCTTTTTTTTTTTTTTTTTAATTCCTTTTGTTGTTATGAGTGGTGGCTAGAGTGTGATTTGGAGGATGGATTTTTTTGTGGTTTGCTTGAATGAGAAATGCAGCAAATATATATATATATATATATATATATATATATATTTTACACCATCTCACCATCATTTTTCCAGCAAGATCACTGGAAAAATACTTAGGAACCCCAAAGCATCTTCATCATTTTATTTGAGGTAAAAATTTCTCATCTTTTTTATGGGTTTTACACTTTTGCTTGAGGTTATTTTTATCTAAGCTTTAATAATGATATCCATGTGATTTATGAGCATTAGAAGAGATATTTATGTGTTTTTATATATGGGTTTTGTATTGGTGGAATTATTTGATGAGTGGGTATATACTTTGTGCTATTGATGACTACTTAAGGTTTATGTATGGTGGAAAATTTAGGGGTTTTAAGTTATAACATGTGATGGTTTGTGAATTTAATTTTTTCATTGCCATTGGGTTTACTTGGAGTTAGTTGAAGTTATAAATTTCTTATCTTGGAGGATATATTGATTTTGTTTTCATGGGTCTCTTAATGATGTAGTGTAAATTTTAAGGAAGCTAGTCATAATGTTGGAGATGATATTAAATGGGTTAACTTTGTAAATTGGAGTTTATTCCTTGTGAATCAATTTGTTGAGAAACTTTGGAAGTGAGATATATTATTATTGATAAGGTTAAATACTAGGCTTGCCTAAGTAAGTGATTATTTTGGCAATTCCTAAATTGTGGCTAGATGCAATTTCAAGCTCTATACTTATGTGATAAATTTACTTGATATTGTTTAAGTTCTAGCTAATCTCTTTGGAGTTTGGAGAGTTAGGATTTTGCGGTTGCAAGATAAGTAGCTTTTTAATGGGATTTTGAAAAATAATCATGTTATATAAATGTTTTTGGGTTAGACACGCTTTTGGAAACTACCTATGAAAACTATATTTTCCTAAAAACTATTGTGTCGTAACCTTAATATATATATATATATATATATATATGATTATATATGGAAATGCTTTATATTTGGTAATTGTTGATATGGAAAAATGAGCATCTTATATGTAATCTTTGATAAGGAAATCTTGGATGTTATGGTATATTAGAAAATTCAAATATGCTTATCTTGTCATAGTACATGGGAAATTGATAGAAAATTTGTTTGACAAGAATGAGGTTGAAACCTTACAAACTTTGTAAAAGAGAGATTATTTAAGGTTTTTTTGAAACTACTTGGATATGAATTATATGTTTCAAAGTAATGTAACTTGTGAGTTGTTTTAACATCATGCCATGTGTGATTTTCCGGTGATCACCCAATTTGGTTTCCATAGTCTTTGTGACAATGGAATCAAATCCAGGTCAGTGGTCTTTCACTTTGGATGATGCGTTCTTCCCTGCTACCTATGGGGGGAAGAGTTTCCTTGATTGTGTATGGGTGAGGCTGCTGTCCATGGGGCCAAGAGACCACATGCAAAAGAGGTCTTATTTAACGCGCTCTTTCTACTGCCAATGGGGGTAGAGAAAAAACTTGAAGGTATGGGTGAGACTGCTGTCCATGGGGCCAAGAGTCTACATACAAGAGAGGACAATATCATGCCAATTGTGAATGGGTGAATTCCCCGACCAGTTTATGTGGTAGTATGGTATATTTATGATAAATTACAGTATGTTAGATTTTATAGCTTTGGAAATTATATGGTTAGTGCTCACAGATTATAGTATATAGTTTCAAGGTATTTACTTTGAGAAACTTTGTGTTTCATTACGTAATCATTCTTGTCATATTATTATTATTGAATATGAAACTTGCATTTCCCCCACCCCAATTAATTATGCTACTTACTGGACTCTGTCTTATTCCATTATTTTATAAACTTTTCAAAGTAGGCAACAATATTTTGAGACAGCTTTTTGGTGGCTAATAGTAGTTAGACTAACTACTGATAGAGGCTGGACTTTTATAATGGGTATATTAGATGATGTACATCTTAGAATAGGCTTGACTAATTTCTTTTGTATATTATAGTGGTTGTGACATTGCTCTCACTAATGGGATAAGCTGATGATATGTAATTATTTATTCAGACCTCTATTCTTTTGTGGCCCATGGTCCTTGTAATTAATGCTTAGAGCTCTGACTTACTCTGAGAGTATATTCTATGAGATTATTATGATAATTTTGATGTTGGAACTTGATAGGATTTATGTGGATTGAATTGTCAAAAAGGGAAAAAAAAAAATTACAGGTACTTGAGATGTCTTTCTCATGCTGTAGACCCTTTGGGGTTTGGGGCGTGACATCTGATACCAAATGTTATGAACTATGATAATTTACTAAATGAAAAAGATAGTTAGTCAATTTGAGATGACCAATCTCCTAAACTTGCGAGAGGAAGTAGACATTTTTAATTAATTTTCTACTTAATTCTCATTAATGAATTTAACGTACATCAATAGCCAAAGATGAGATAGCCTCATCAACAAATCCTAAAACATAGGAACCTCTCCTATCCTAAAATAATGTGCTAAGTCTACAATATTTTCACAACAAATCATAAGTGGTTAGTTGTTATTGATTTAAATTTGAACCTGACACTAAAATTATTTTTTTACCCCAACAATAACAACCAGTAACAACTTGCCATTTAGAATTTGTTGTAAAAATGTGATGGACATATCATTTATCTATCCTAAAACATAGGAATTTATTTGAATACAAATAAATAACAATACTAATCTATCTAGAAAGCATTATTCTATCACCTATCTAAATTCAAATAATTTATTTAGTACCCAGGTCATTTCATTATGCATTTTTTAATATTTATTTCACTAAGTTGTATTATTACTTATCTAAATAAAATAAAATAAAAGTAATAAATTTTTTTATGTTAAGAATTAAGACTAAATAATTTGTATTATTTAATATTTAGTTATTTACTTCTTTGAATTGATAATTTTATGTTGCATAATACATATTTATATACACACACAAGTCGCTAATCTATGCGATACACGAGAATAGCTACTGGATTAATTTCAGGGAAAAAAAAGAAGTAATGTTTTATTTATTAGTTTTTTGTGGGAAGGAATAAGAGACGTAGTGTTGTATCCCTAGTTTAGTTTGTGTTGTGTGTGTATATATATATATATATATATATATATAAAAGATATGTTGTAATATATATACTAAAAGGTGTTCTTTAAAAGATCATAATCATTTAAATTGGATTTACAAAAGGTGCTTGTTAAAAGGTTATAATCCTTCATATTTGATATATATTAAAAGTGTCTATTGGTCGAAAGTGTTTATTGAATGAAAATGTGCCTATTAAATGAAAATGTGTTTATCGACCTAAAATATGCATATTGAATGAAAATATGCATGTTGAAGGGTTATAATCTTTTGGTATAGATAGTGGTTCATATTCATTTGGTAACTTCTTCTCAACTTTTTCTCTTTTATATTTCTTAGAAGCACAAAAAACCTGTGGATCTTCTCCAAAATTTCTATTTGTAAGTCAATTTTCTTTATTAAATAGTAAAAAGGTTCAAGAATTAAGACACACCAATGGTAGTAACAATAATACTAAACAATTTCTTCATTTGTTTACTTTTTCTCAACTTTTTATCTTTCAACTTTCTTAGAAATACAAGAAACCTATGGATCTTCTTTGATTCACTATTTGTAAGTCTTTTTTTTTGGGTTAAATAATAAAAAGGTCCAAGAATAAAGTCACACCAATTGTAGCAACAATAATACTAACATTTCTTTACACCCTTTACGAATCCTATTATACTCCAATTTTACATTCTCTTTCCTTAGAATCAAAACAATCCAAAAGTATTTAAATATATTATATAATGCATATTATACCACAAAAACTGATAGAGAATCTACCAAATTCATATAATATATTATAACAATGATGATTATATATATCATACAATTGTAATAGTTATATAACAACTACAATGTATACTCCCTCAAAAAAAAAAAAAAAAAAAAAAAAAAAAAAAAAAAAAAAAAAACGACTACAATGTATAATAAATTAATAATAACCAAATGTTAACAAAATTTTTCAAAAGGTTTATCAAATAGTGCAATCAGTTATTGCTATACATAAATATATATTGTGTAATATTCCAAACGGTGCAGGCAATTAGTTTTGAAAAGAAAAAATCAATGTTGATAAAAAAAAACTCCCTTTACGTGCAAACACGATTTTATTTATGCAAAACGCAATCACCAATATTAGAACTTATAGAATTATCCCAATTCAATAACAAAATAACTTCTTAAAACTTATTTAGTGCACACACAAAAACTTTCCATAGAAATCACAAAAATTAATTGAGGAAAATTTGTCTTAAGATTATTGGATGGTATTACACAAATAATTTACTTTTGCAATTTTGTGAATAAGATCAATAAACAATATATGTACAAATCTGTGTCAATGAATAAGAGAAATAAAGTAAAACTTATAGACCAAATGAATACACAATGGTTCATATAAAACTGACCAAAGATAAAATGATGAACAACACATAGAAGAAGTACTACAATCTCTATGCACAACAAATAGAATTGTGTCACTTTCTCTCTCTGAAGACTCTTATGAATGAATGAAAAAACTAACTTTTTAAAATGAAATGAGGGATGCCTATTTATAGGCACACTAGCACCAGTTCGAAATAGATGTAATAGTGAATAAACATATTAAAAAAGCACAATTGTTCAGTGTTTTAAAATATAAATGTGGCTGCGATTTATGTAGACACATAATACAATCAGAAATGGTCAACAAAAAGTCAAACATTTCAGCTATTAGTTATTATATAGATATATGTATATATGTGTGTGTGTATATATATATATATATTATATAAGGAACCCCGAAACATCCTAAAATGGTATGGTGAAATAGGATAGTACCAAAATATTTCATTTTACTAGATAAACTGAAACAGGTTTCGAAACGGTATTCATGCATTAGATATTATTAAGTTCTTAAATGGTTATTGCTTGTCGGCTAGTGTAATTTAGTTACTTGATTGATTTAAATTCGGTACGTCGACATAATAAATTAGCACTGTTACTTACTCCATTTGATTAAATTCGGCATGCAAAGTTTGTTAGAAAGATAGTATGAAGCGAATAATAAATTGACTCCTAATGTGTTCACTTGAAGATTTTATTAAGAGTGGTGAAAATCCTTGAATCTTACATAGGAAAGAAAAAATATAATATATTATATGCTCATAGGCTAGATGTAGGGTTCGTGGACTAGGCCCTCTTGTCAAAGAGAGAAAAGGACATAGTTTAGACTTTGTGATGATTAAAAAAAGTTTTTGCGTGTGTATATATACGGTATCTATTTTTGGTTTTTTCCTTCCTAAAAACTTGAATCCCGACCCTTACTCCCCCTTCCCAATACTCCACAAGTACTTATACTTGTGGAGTAACCATCACGCCAATGGTGCACAATGGTAAGCCTCTCATAATTTGTAACCCCACTCCTCATCCTGGAATTCTCTTTCCCAAAAAAGAACAACTACTTTTCTCAGTCCTTTTCTATATTGCTCTATCTCTACTCTCAAGAGTGGAGTAAGAAGTATCAACCAAATCTCTTAATCCCCCATCCAAATCAAAACCAAAACCAAAATCCTTCTGATGGTTTTTTCTTTGGTTAAAAAAAAAAAGTCTCATGCTTGTCTCTCTGCAAAAGACCATCTTGGAGTTTCGGTTCATTACAATTCAAATATACATGCATTATATAGGGGACAAAATTTGGCTATAAACCTAGCTGTAGCTTAAGACTATAATTTTCATTAAAAAAAACTAACATGACTCCATATTTTTAAAATCTAATCGTATATTTTTTATGTTCTTGATATATATGTCAAATTTTGTGTCAATTGAATGTTATTTACTATATCATTCATAAACTTTTTTTATTTATAATACAAAAACTTCACGTTTAATAAAAAGATATTGGGTGAAGTTATACACTTACTATGTATAAACCTACATGCATTTTGTATTTCCATCATTTCCAAGAGTCTTTGCAATTCGAGCACTTCCTTTCCTTCTTCACATGGAGTGTTCTTGGACCATCCCGCACTTTTCTGAGGGTTCATCATCACAATCATTATCAGCTCGGCCACAGGGACAATGTCAGAATGTGTTACCAGCACGATCTAATGTCACCACCACAACTACACTTAGGGTTTGGGCCACTGTTACCTCCAAACATTTCTCTCTTCATACTCCAAGACAGTGAAACTAATAATCTCAAGTGTTATGGGTTGCAAATTGCAAAAAACACAAACCTAGTTTACAACAACGAACTTCTATGCTCTTTGCCACAAGGGTTTGCCTCTTACTACGGTGAGCCTTATCATTGTAATTCAAACAACGCCCCCATCTTGAAGCCCAATTTCATTTGCACTGAAGAAAATGGAAGACATTGCTATGTAACTGGTATGAATTCCAACTATTATCGAATTCTTGGTCAAACCCTTGTTAAGGATTCTTTTATTCAACTTTTGGCTACTCCAAATTTGATCCATTTACAATCTCTCATCCTATCGTTCCTATAATTGAGCATGCTATGCTGATTAATGTAAAGGACTCCCACCCAATCATCTTGGATGAGACTGTGAGTCTTTATTGCCTTGGAGGTTGCTTACCATCCAACTGGGCTTCTTCCATGAATAATAATTGGTCAATGGATTTCAATCCCTTACCCTCCATATCTACCCCAAATATGAGTTCTGTTTTTTCCGTTGATGTGAAGTATCACAATCCATATATAGTAGTAGGTTATAAGAATCCTAAGAACCTGATTCTTCAACTATTTAATGTTTCCACAAACCAGTGGTTAACCCAAAAATTTCAACCAAATTTCAATGGCTAGATTCTTAACCCTCCTAAAAATCAACCGGTAGCGGTGGATTCTAGGTTCTTTTGGTATGATGCTGTAAAACAAATGGTAGTAGTATATAACCTCTTTTCTGGTGAATGCTACTTAGCTGAGGCACATACACATGACCATGACGTTGGAGACTCTGAGCCCCACCTAGCTTTCATAGGCGACGGTGATGATGGAAGTTTAAACTTTTGTTTACAGTGACTATCCCCACCACTTATGAAAGCTAGGCAGGGCTCAAAGTCTCCAGCGCCATGGTCATGTGTATGTGCCTCAACCAAGTAACATTCACCAAAAAAGAGGTCATATCCTACAACCCTTTGTTTTACAAGGTCATACCAAAAGAACCTAGAATCAATTGCTATTGGTTGATTTTTAGGAGGGTTAAGAATCTGGCCATTGAAATTTGGTTGAAATTTTTGGATTAACCACTTGTTTGTGGAAACATTAAACAGTTGAAGAATCGGGTTCTTAGGATCCTTATAACCTACTACTATATATGGATTGTGATACTTCACAACGATAGAAAAAACAAAACTCATTTTTGGGGAAAATATGAAGGGTTAGGGATTGAAATCCATTGACCAGTTAGTATGTTCATGGAAGAAGCCCAATTGGATTGTGAGCAACCTCCAAGGCAGTAAAGACTCTCACCCAAGATAATTGAGTGGAAGTCCTTTACATTGATCGACATACATGCTCAATTATAGAAACAATAGGGTTGAGAGAATGTAAATGGATCAAATTCGAAGTATTCAAAAGTTGAATAAAAGAATCCTTAACAAGGGTTTGACTAGGTATCCGACAATAGTTGGAATTCATACCAGTTACATAGCAATGTCTTCCATTTTCTTCAACGCAAATGAAATTGGCCTTCAAGATGGGGTGTTGTTTGAATTACAATGATAAGGCTCACCGAAGTAAGAGGCAAACCCTTGCATCAAAGAGCGTGGAAGTTCATTGTTGTAAACTAGATTGTTTGTGTTTTCTGCAATCTGCAACCCATACCACTCAAGTTATTAGTTTCACTATCTTGGAGTAAGAAGAGAGAAAATTTTGGAGGTAATAATAGTAGCCTAGACAATAGAGGTTTAGCCCACAATTTATTTTCCCCCCTTTAAGTACAGCCCACGTATAAGTAAATGCCAACCCCTAAAATAAATTTTACAAAATTTCTTAACATGAAGGTCCTTGTATAAGTAATAAACGTCTTGTAAACTCCATATGACATACTACCAGCATGTAACATTACATCAAACCTTAGATTCTCAATCTCTCTACCAATGGCCACAATTTAGATTGTGGCAAAAAAAAAAAAAAAGAGCATCATTTCCTCCTCCCTTTAACAGTCGCCTGCACATATTTATAAAAACAAATGGAATGGGTGAAAAATCACTCATCATGAACTCTAGTACAAGCATAGCAAATAGCATAGTAGACAATTCTCTTGCCTACATACACTACAAAAACACAGCAAAGCTATTAATATTTGAAACCTCCAGAGTCTCTATATCCCCTATTGATGTTAATTTGACTTAACAATCATTTCCTTTACATTTTTTCCAGCAACTAGACTAAGGCAAGAGCAACAAAAAAAAAGGAATTAAAAGGAAATAAACAAAATGAGACTTGAAACAAAGCCAATACAGAATGAAATCAAGCAAACAAAAAAGCTGATCATTATTAAACTGTCTCCACAATTCTAACTATCACAGCCACTGTTTGATTGCTAAAAAAAACCTAAGAAAAGAAAAGAAACAGAGAAAAAATAAGCATAGGTGATAGTAGGGGTGTCCAATAAAACTATGACCCGACCAACCTGTCCAATCCGGCCCGACAACCGGCCGACCCGACGCTGGTGACGGTCAAGAGCGAATCTCAACCTCCAGAACCCGAAAACAACGGGTCGGTTGGTGGGTTCTCTCCAAAACCCAAAGAAACCCAACCGAGCTGAGATCTTAGCATTTCCCAAAGAAGTTTTTTAGATCTAGCGAGATCTTAGCCATTTCCGGCGAGATCTCAGCTAAATCCATGGAATCTTCATCGGATTTGGCGAGATCTCACTAGATTTGGCAAGATCCTGCCGAACCTAATGAGACTTCAACAAATCCGAAGAAAATCCAGCGAAAATCCAGAGAAAATATCATTGAAATTTCGCCGTTAAAGCGCCGAAATTCGACCGATTTTCAGATCTCCAACTCCAACCGAATCGACCGCCCTTCGTTGAACATTTGATCCGCCCGATCCGATCAACCATGGCGGTCAGCGGCGGGTTGAAATTCTAACCATTTGATCTGGTCGAGTCGGTTCCAGGTTGGGCACAAACCCAACCCAGACCGACCCGTGGACAGGCCTAGGTGATAGTATGAACTCCAAGGTTAAGTTATTAGAACAGGGCCAAGGACACATGTTCTTAGCAAAAGGAAACCCTGAGCCTAGTAGAAAACAAAATCAAGAAGATTCACTTCAATTCAATGCTTCCAACTGAGAATCATACCATGACTAAAATTCCAAGAACCACTATGGCCTATTCCCCTAAGCCACCCTATTCAACTTCAAGCTACATAATATAAATCCTCCTATGCTTGATTTTCTTTTACTTCATCCTTAACCTCATAGAGTTTGCATCCTTTATCTCAATTCCATTTTAAATATAATTAACACCATGACTTTAAGATGAGGACTTTTTACAAAGTCTATAGCTGGAACCAGCTCTAAAAACAAAAATATAAATTGCAAAGCTATTTCATTTAAAAATGCAAGGTTTACATCACAAAGCAATAAGACAAGTTCATGAACTAGAAACCTTTCATAAGACAATAAACTTACATTTAAATCTGATATGAGGTTAAAAATCCTAAGAACCATTTCCATCTATTTTCAATCAATCTTACATTTCCTAAACTGACACTTCTTTGATATAATCATTTTCACCTAAGAAAGTTGGAACGAAACATGTATCTTTAAGAAAATAACTATTCAAGCATATACCATTTAAACCAAAACCGTATAATAAAAACATAAATAAATAAATAACCCAAATGCAAAATCCTAAGAACCCCAACTATTTTATCTATAAGCAAAATATCTTAAGAACCACCATCTTCTATTTTGAATCTTAGATTTCGTTGACTAACATTTCTTTGATATAAACAGTTTAACCTAAGAAAGTTGGAACATAAATAGTTAAAAAAAATTGATTATTCAAGCATATCCCAGAAAACCCATTTGCCACTTAAACCAAAACCCCATTATCAATCCTGAGGAGAGGACACCAACCTAGGATATGAGATACACAAAATCAACAAAACCCAAAAATATCACAAAATGTTAAATGAGTAGAGAGAGAATGAAGTGAAAGACCTTACAGCTGAGAGAGACAGAGTACACGAGCTTGTTCGACCAGATATCTGTAACACGAAACCAATAGAGCAGAAGTGGTGGTGATGGTGAGAAGAGACGGAGACTAGAGAGCTCTGAGAGAGAGAAAGAGAGAGTGAGTGAGTGACGGTGAGGATTGAGGAGAGGCGGAGAGAGATAGTGTGTGAGTGACAATGAGGAGGTGCGGAGCGAGAGTGACGATGATGACTAACTACTAAGGAGAGGTAGAGAGAGAGAGAGTGTGAGTGACGTGAAAGATTTAGGACCCGTTTGGTTTAGAGATAGCTCAGTTTTCAAAACTCATAACTTAAACCCAAAACTCATAACTCCCTGCTCAAACCTCACCTTCACTCAAAAACTGCAAAACACCTGTTTGGACTCATAACTCAGTCACATCTCTCTACAACTTTTTGCCAAAACCGTGGACCCCACCCACTGACACTACCCAGTGTTGCCTACTGATGCTACCCGTGTCTCATTAACAAAAAATCTTCTTCTGCTTTACTACTCCCACTGAGTCACCAGGGTTCCCTTCTGCATAAAATAAAACATGGTGTATATTGATTCTAATCTGAGATGTAATCATTCCCTCTAAAGTTCTACAAACCCATTAACTGAGAATGATCCTAACTAGGCCCCAGTTCATGTCCTCCAAACAATAACATTATACTCCAAAACAGTTAACAGCAAAGTGAGCTCCAAAAATTCTTCTTATTACCAAAAGGAAAAAGTAACATTACAAAACAACCCCAATTAGGCTTTAAACAATCTCTTCCACCATCTTTGCCACTTAAGAATAATAAAGGTGTGAACTTTTTTATATCAAAACACTACAGATTTCAGATTAAACAAAATCAGCAAATCTGATACAGTCCCCAAAGCATATCTGATACTCTAACAAATTGACATAATTCATTGCAATGGCTATCATGATAAAAATATACTTATCAGACTAATACAGAACCTAACCAATTAAAACCCACTTGCTTTTTCAAATTTTCTTCTTCTAATCTCCCAGATATTGAACATATCATACTAGATAACAGCTAACGGACTATTAGACTATCATACTAAATTCTAAAGGTAATTTTTCTAAATTTCAAATAGTGCATTGTTTCACTAAAGGTGTATTAGACTATTAAGGCATGTGACAGCAAACAGCATTACAAAAAATGGATGCCAATCACACCAGCAAACAGAACAGAAACCAGAACAGAACAGAACATAATTAGAACAGGACAGAACAGAAATATGAACAGAATTCAGAATTAGAACAGAACAGATTGAAAAAACAGCAAACAGCAAACAGAATTAGAACATAATTCAGCACAGAAAAAAATTAGGAAAACAGAATTAAATAGGCAACCAACTACCAGCAGTAAACAGACTTGAAATAGCATTGGAATTGGCCACTTCATTTCTATTGGAAGAGGAACCCAGACAGTATTTTACTGAGGTTTTCATTTCTTAGTGTTTTTTTTTTATAAATGATTTTTCATTTCTACCTAATAAAACACAGGATATGCAAAGACAGATATATAAGTTGGACTGGTTTGAGTTTATTTTCCTGCCGATCACATAGAGCAAGTAATTACATTGATGGTATTACCTTTCTTTTGCAGTATCAAAATGTATTTGCTCCACTAATTAAGCTTGAGCCTGTCCGAGTAGAGTGCTAAAGAAGATAATATTTAGCTTAATGATGCCTTTATGATATTGAGTTGTAGATTCAGAACTTTTATCCAATTGGGAATGAAGTCATTTGGATATGTGAATTCATTTTGCACATGCATTACAAGTAATACTAGATTAAGCTTAGCAAAGAGCTTGTTCAATTAAGTTTTGAATTGCACAATGTGAATTCAAGCACTAAAGCATATCTGAATCCAACAATAAGCCAACAACTCAGTGAACAAAGTTCAAAGATCAGCCATTTTGAAGGTTAATGAATTCCATTTCTCATTCCAATATTTATATGGTTAGTAAAGAAACAAGTTAACATTACAAATCATAGTTTCTCAAAGTAGGCAACAGAACTCAGTATCATCAAATCATGTTCAACAAAAGCATAAATGCCATATACTTAAAAGGTTCTGCTCTAACTCCTGTGCTGAGTTATATCTATTCAACATACTCCTCCCTATGGAATCTATTGATATATACATAGAAATGCTGGTCAAGTGGAACTATGGAAAACCAAAAGCAATGGAGTAGCAATGAAACCTATGGAATCTAACTGGAAGGCAGGGCCGTAAGCCTTGTGTATATAATTAAGTCCTTCTATTTCCACTGAACCATAGCCATGATATCTTATTTGTTGTAGATGATGAAAGAATCTCAAAAGGCGGGAAAATAAATTAAACAAATGGAAGTTTGATATAAGCAAATGGCAATTTCAGTTCATCAATTAAACAGTCACATAAATTCGAGACTCAAAAGCTCTGGACTCCACTAATTTCTTACATGCAATTTCATACCACAAGAAAGAAAGTAAGACCCACTTCAATAAAACACAAATATTGAAAAGAAGACCCAGGTGCAGATCAATAAAACAGAAATTATAAAAAGAAAGAAAGATCGAAGATGAGTCAATGGAGAAAAACCCACTTCAACACACTCACCAATACCGGTGGGCAAAATCAATAAAACAGAAATTATACCACAATGCCCAAATCATACAATGGTCATAGACAATGGAGAGGGAGATAGAGATATAGACCGCACCTGGGAGAAGATCACAGAAAATGACTTCAAATAGTTTTACAACGGACAGAACTCTAACTCGCTATTCCAGATCCGATTCAGATGCAGAGAAATCAGCTGGGTTTCGTGCTTCGGTTTAGATCGCTAGAGGCCAAGATTTGATGGAATAGATGAAATGTGAGAGAAAACGGAGAGAAGGAAATGAGAAAGAGGGAAAATTTTGGCTGAATTATTTTGAGGGAAGTGAGAAATGGTCTTCGCCCAAATTTGCAACGGTAATATCACATGGTTTCTGAACTGACATGACAGCACACAATTTATGGGCCCCACAGAGTCCTTATATTTACGTTGGTGCCACTGAATTTTTTGAAAACACGCATTTGCTGCTTCTGTTTCCATAACTCTAACTTAAATTTTTGAGTGGTGGAAACAAGTGTTGAAAACCAAGCCAAACACAAAAAATTTTGTGGGACTCGTGTTTTGAAAACTCAGTTATGAAAACTGAGTGATATGATCCAAAAACCCACTCATCCAAACAGGCTCTTAGGTTTTTTTAATAAGAGTCGGGTTTGGATAATATTCATATCCTACCTAAGCAATCTGGATAATATCCATATCCTATCTGATTAGGCTCTACATATTAAGAACAGGGTATTATCCATAACAATTGGGTATGGTAGAGTAGAATATCCACTACTCAATGGGTATGGCCATCTCTACTTATGGCACCTAACCATAAGGAAAAATAAAAATCTTGGAACTTTCTAATCCACACAAAAAGCTAGTGTTTACTAGTGAAGTGAGTGGAACTTTTAACTTTGCGAAGTGTTACTGAATGGAAATTTCAAAAACCAATCACATATTTATTCAAGTTTTCATGACTTTTTAATCCACACAAAAAGCTAGCGTTACTAGCGAAGTGAGTGTCACTGAATGGAAATTTCAAAAGCCAATCACATGTTTATTCAAGTTTCGGAGATCAATGAAGGAACTTGGGTCTCAAAGACTTGAGTTCTGCTTCACTATGAAGCTCTCAATCTCTACTTAGTCTTTCTACTCACTCTTGTTCTCTTCTCACTATGTCAGTATAGGTTTTTAGAATTTTGCACATGGATTTTTTTTAACAAGGTTTTTAGGGTGTGGGTTATAATTATTTGGTTTTGTAAATTTAAATATTGTGATGTGTAAATACCAATTTTGTTTTTGCAAAATCTGTCAATTAATGAAATTGTTAGTAAAATCATGCTAAATGACAAAAAAAGGTTACAAATTTTAATTTTTCCAGTATTCTGTATAATTTTCTGTGTTTGTAATAGTTTTAAAACTAAGTCCATCCTTTTTTTTGCTGAATTAAAACTAAGTCCATACATGTTGTGTTGCTAATCACCTTCTTATCACGGGTAGTTTTTGGTACTTTGGGATTATACTATCTTATCATGTGCTCCTACAGCGCACTTTAGCAACTCTGCTACAACTTAATTTTTTGGTAGCAACTCCGCTACAACAACTTAAGAGGGTGTACGTGGTTCGGTCAGCTTAGTTTTTTTTTCAAATTTGTTACCAAACCAATAGGGATCGGTTTTGTAATAATTAAAACTGATGCATACCGATTAGGGTCGGTTTTTTGACCTATAGCGGTGCGGTTTGATCGGCTCGGTTTAACCAGTTTTTGATTAAAAGGTTTCAAACATTAACAATCTGTTTTCGTTTTTGTTTTTTTTTTTTTTTTTAATCTGTTCAACCTATAAAAAAATCTGCTCAACAGAAACTTTATAAAAAAAATCTGTTCACCCAAACACAAACAATAATGATCCAAAACCTGTGCAAAAAATGGGCCGGATCCAGTTACAAAAAAGAGGCCCAAATAGTAGAAGCACAACATAGATATTAGATAGTAAACAATAAATCTATTCTAGTCTGAACAGCATGAAGGAATACCATTTTGTTTTATTAATGTTATACTCCGTATATGAGTTAGGCAGGCCAACCCATTTGGCAAAGAGCTCACAACACCATAATAACAAGGCACATTCATTATGACCGTACACAATTTTGGAGTATTCAATTTAAAGTTTTATATAAAAATCACAACCTTAATCAAACAGCCAAGTAGCCAACCTTAATCAAACATGAAGACATTCATGCTTTCCCAAACAGCCGAACTTAATCAAAACAACTTAATCATTCATGCTATTCCAAACAAAAAACAAATGAAACAAATGAAAAGGAAAACAAAACTGAAAAGTGAAAACACGAATACAAACACCTATCCAGTATCCAACACGAAGACAAACACCTATCCAGTATCCAACAGGACCAACACGAAGACAAACACCTATCCAACACGAAGACAAATATGAAATACCTATCCAACCCGAGAGGCTTACTGTTGTTTTGCCGTGACTGGTGAGCGACGGCGAAAGCTCAGGCAAGGCGTCGCTGCATCAGGCGACGGCGAGAGCTGCGTCAGGCGAGAGGCGAGAGCGAGAGAGAGATTTAAACGATTCTGATTTTTGAGAGACAAGATTGAATTTATACCCTGTGAATCTGAAAACCTAGCCTAAAACGCACCCTTTTGCTTTTGTTTTTTTTTTTTTTTTAATAGCACCCATACCATACGACGTCGTTTTATTAAAAAAAAAAAAAAAAAAATGTACTTTTAGTCCCTACATTTTGGACCTTGTTACAATTTGGTTTTTAAATTGATTTAGATTCTAAGTCAGTCCCTGATTTTCAAAAATCATTTTTAAAATAGTCCTTATCATCAACTCAATGACAAAAAATACTGAGGTGGCAAACGGAATGCACTGTTTACTGACATAGCTAATAAAATAATAAAAAAATATATTTAACATTTTTTAAATGCCATTTCAGCATTTAAATTAATAAAAAAAGCCAATCCTAAGAAAATTTTTAAAAAAATGTAAAATAAATTTTTTTTTAAAAAAAAACCTTAAATCTAATTTAAACTAAAATCATTTCTTAAAAAATAAAAATTCATAATTCTTTTTGTTTTTGTTTTTGGTTAACCTCATTAGTTTAAAAAAAAAAAAAAATTCTACACTCTCTACCTAATCTCAAACTCCCTCTCTCTCTCTCTCTCTCTCTCTCTCACCCTACACTCTCTATTCCCACTAAGCTCACAACCTCAGCCTGCTTCTCCACCAGGCGCCGAAGCTCACAATCTCACAAGCAGATCACGCCGTGAACATCGGTGACCGCTGTTGTTGTTGGCATCGGACGGTGTGATCTGCTTGTGAGTCTGCTGCCGTTGATTTGATTGAGTCGGCACAGAACCTCGGGACAGTGAATCACTACCGTTGTTGGCATCGGACGGCATGAGAATCTTCGCGAAGGACAAGACTTTGTCCTCACTCGTAGCGGCGACGTCATTTTGGCTCCTAGAAGGCTCCGATGGACAATGGACGAAGTTCTGTTGAGTGTGAATAGGATGGAGGAAGAGCCTGGCGAAAACCTCGTTGGTAACCGGATCGACAAGGAAATCAACTGTTCTGGGTTTTTTTTTTTATGACGATCTGTATATTTTTCTAGATTTATGGGTTTGATTTCCTAGAGGTTTCAATGTTAATTGTTTTGGAATTTTTTGTGTTGAGATTGATTTTGAGTGGGTCAGTCAATTGGGTTTGTCTTGATTTGGAGAAGAACATGAAGATTGAAGTTCATGTTCTGGGTTGGAGGTTTCTGAGTTTGACATTTTTCTGGGTTGGAGGTTGATGATTTTTCTGAGTTGGTTTTCTCATATGGGTTTAGGTTTGATGATTTTTCATGTTCTGGAGGTTTCGATGGAGGATAGGAATTTTGTACGAAATTTTGCATTGTTTTGGGTTTGATTGTGCTCTTGTTCTGGGTTTGATTATTCTTAGATTCGGGAAAAACATGAAGAACATGTTCTTGTGTTATTACCTCCTGAAAAATAATGAAATCAATAATGATGATAATAATAAAATTAGATTTAAAAGTTTGTTTTTTTAATTTAAAATCTGACGTGGCTTTTTTTAATTTAGAAAATGCTGACATGTCATTTAAAAAATTTTAAATATATTTTTTTTATTATTTTATTAGTCGCGTCAGCAAACAGTCCATTTCGTTTGTCATTTCAGCATTTTTTGTCACTGAGTTGACGGCAGGAATTATTTTAAAAACGATTTTTGAAAATCAGGGACTGACCTAGGACCTAAATCAATTTAGAAACCAAATTAGAACAAGGTTTAAAATATAGGGACCAAAAGTGCATTTTCGTCAAAAAAAAAAAAAATAAATAAATAAAATCAGAACTTGCTATCGGTTCCGTTCGACTTAGCGCTTTCGGATTTCTCAATCCGGTGACTGCACCGCACCGGCATCGGAACGGGCTTCGCCCTCCGAACACCGGCTTCGGCTCAATCGGTCGGTGCTGGTGTCGAGACAGTGTCGTCAGCACCGGTCGGTTGGGTCAGCTCCAGTAACATTTTGCTCACCCCTCTTAATACTCTTAAACAACCAGCGCGCTCTGAAACAAGAACAAGACAATGAAGAAGAAGAAGAAGCCAAGCCAAACCCATAATGGAAGCTGGTGAAAAACCATTCTCAAGCTTTCACTCTCTTCAAAAACTCATCTTCATCTCACTGGTAAATCAATCATCTTTCAAATATTTTATTTTAATTTTTTTTTTCCATTTTTAAAATTTTAATTTTTTACCCTTTATTTCACTTTGGCTTTTCCACTTGTACTCTTAATTCATACACTATATTGAATTGGAATTTCAACTCTAACACTGTGAATTCTTTTGCATTTTCTTTTTCTTGTTTTGGGGTTTTCACGCCATTGATTATGCTTAATATGGATTAATATCACTATCTTTAAATTTAAAATCAAGATTTTGATCAGACCCATTACCATTAGTGGATTGATTAGTTGTTAAACTCTCCATTATTGTTATGGATGCTGTGCACTTTGGCTTTTGTAAAAAGCAAATGTATCAAATCCTTCACCAATGTAAGTAGCACAATATAAATTTACTTTCTTTTTATTCGTTTGGGTGTTAAAAAAAAAAAAATTGATTTAGTTAGTTTATTTATGTGATTGGTGGTGTTCTTGGTTGTTATAATTTAAATTTTTTGTTATTCATTTCAGTCAAAGAGAACTCAATGATTTTCGGCCCTTGTATTACCGCTAACGTTGCCTTGTGGGCGAGGCTTCAATCTCAATTCTTCTTCGTTCTAACTTCTATGATTTATGGATTGCTATAAAGTTAAGCTGTGCTGTTTCATATCTTGTCATTATAACTTCATTGTCAATATTGCATACATCATTGTATTAGTAACTATTTAGAGCGTATTTGGATGAGCTTTGCTGTTTGTGTATTCGTTGAAAGTACTATAGAAAAGGAGTGGGAAATGGGGTTTCTTTTTGGTGTGGGCTTGCCAAAATAATCTCCAAAATCCCAAGAAAGTTACATTTTTTTGCATTTGCAAAATACACACTAGTGTAATTTATTCACAGTTGTTAGTGATGCCATTTGGGCAAGGTTTCAATCAATCTTGTTTTTCTTAGTTCTTACTCCTATAATTATGGGTTTCTATAGAGTTACTTGGTGGTATTTTCTTGTCATTATAACCTCATTCTCATAAGTTGTACATTATTGTATTATTGACTATTTAGTCTAATCTATCAACACTTGTTAGCCTTCTAAATATAAGATGTGCTTGTAAATTTTCTAGAGGACGGGGCTTGGAAACTCTAGAAAACAAGTAAAGCAAAGACCAAAGATGGTTGTTCTATACCCTGTAGGTGAAACCTCAAACCTTAACTTCCCCATCTGTAATTTAAGTAACATAGATAATTATGAAAGTGGTTGAAGGAACTATAGTTATTGGAATTTCTTAGAGAACATTTTTCTTAGTTCTAGATGAGAAGAGAATTTAACGTGCATATATATATCTAAGATTATAATAATATTTCATGTTGAAAAGTTGGGTATATTTTTAAATATTAAGGGCTTTTTTAGTTGTCCCATGAGTTTCAAATGACACCATCCATAATTTTTTAATAATAGGATCTTGCCTAGGTTAGTGTTCCGGGTGTGTCAAGTGGGTGTTTGAGGGTTTGAGTGTTTGTGTTGGTCTTTAGGGTTACTTAGGGTTTTGGGTAGTGCTAGTGTTGTATCATGTATGGGAGTTGGGGTTTGGAAATGGACTTAAGGAATGATAAGGGATTGGAAACAAGTCAGGAATAAGTGACTGCTTCAAGGGAGTGTTGATAAAAGAGAGAATAAGAGAGTGAGAGAAACTTTTAGAGAGAAAGGAGCAGAAAAGGCATAAGCTTGTTGATTATGTCTTTAATCACTTTACAAGA
Source organism: Quercus alba (assembly GCA_036321655.1). Lineage (NCBI taxonomy): Eukaryota > Viridiplantae > Streptophyta > Magnoliopsida > Fagales > Fagaceae > Quercus > Quercus alba. The sequence goes on along the minus strand of CM070308.1, from coordinate 54,871,418 downwards.
GACTTGTATACATTGGTGTGTTTAATTCTTTTTTTTTTTTTTTTTTGATAGGTAACGAAAAAAATTTATTAATAAAGAAGCCCACCCGGGTACATTGGGAATGTACTGTGGAGGCAAAAATCAAGAACCAAAATTACAATGATCAAGTAAAACAAGAATGGAAAAACAAGAAAAATGTGATAGAACCACACTCCAAGCAAGGAGGGTATGTTAGAAAAAAGACTTAATCTTTATTAAGAACCATTCACATCCCTCAAAACGTCTGGCATTCCTTTCACTCCAAATACACCACATCAAACAATGCGGCACAATGAGTCTCCAAAAGCCTATATTGCGATGACACCCAAACTTACCTTGCCAAGACTCAAACAACTCAATTACCATATGAGGCATAACCCAATGAATTCCAAACAAACAAAACACTAAAGACCACAACTCAAATGCTATGGGGCAATGAAGAAGAAGATGATCCACCGACTTCCCACACCTCTTACACATATAACACTAATCAAGAACAATAATACGCCTTTAGCGAAGGTTATCCGTTGTAAGAATCTTATCTAAGGAAACAAACCATGAGAAAAGCTACCCTTGGAGGAACCTTTGATTGCCACACCATTCTCCAGGGGAAAGAGGTAAGAGTAGGAGGGTTGAAAGAAAGACAAAATCCTATAACCTCAAAACTTCTACTCCTAGCTAGCTTCCAACAAACCTTGTTAGAGCCTACCCCCGCATAGTCGAAGAGTAGACAAAGTCCATAAATAGATCAAAAGATTCTTGCCCCCCATCCTGAGGTGAACGATGAAAGGTGTTAGAATGTGATGCATGTGCCTAGCCTAACTAATTCTATCCAACTAATTAAGCAAGTGCTGAATGTACCTGACTCTTTAGCTAATTACAAGACATGTGCCTTAATCAATCCAAGCATGTGTTACAATTACAAAAATTCATGCCTGGTCAGTAAAGCCTTCCTTACTTGCATGGTTAGTTACTAGAGATTCCCACAAAATTTGGTAGTCATTGGATGCACGTGCACCATCACGGATTGGCACTTCAGGAATGCCAAGAACCAAGTTAGACTCCAAATCGCACGACTGAACTGCCAATTAGGGCACACTGTTTCCCAGTCAGCAATTTAGCTTTTGTAGCTGATTCTGCTTCCTTTTGGGCTCCTAAAAACATCTAACAACCCATGACCACACTTCAAACCATTTATAGTAATACTTGTTATGCTTGAGTTACCTCACTTGCGTTGTTGCATTTGTTTGTTTGAGAATTTCCTAGAGATGAGTTGAGAATTCAACCTGTATTTCTTGAATTATAATATGATTCCATGCTGAAACATAATGATGTCTTTATATATAATAAGGGCTTGTTTGGTTGCCCCATGAGTTTCAAATGACACCATCCATAACTTTATAACACCTAACACAAACCCATGACCTCACTCCAAACCATTTATAATGGTAGTTGCGATTCTTGAGTTACCTCTTTTATGTTATTTGTTTGTTTGAGCCTTTACCAGATATGAATAGAGCCATATAATTCCAGGGGACAACCAAACAGGCCTAAGTATTTTGTAGTTGTAGGAAAGAGATCTCAAAAACAGAACTAGTAAATTTAGAATTTGCTTCAACTGTCAGCAACTGTTTGGAGAAGGAATTGGTGACATGATGTCTCTGATGTGGCTGAACATATGACTCAGTGTAGTACGGCTGAAAGGAATTCATTTGTCTGGCACCCAGTTGCATTGTCAATTTGTAACAGCCATACAGATTTTTTCACACTCACAAATCTTTACCCTCTTTTATGATTTTAGGATAATTACCACTGTAAATAACTTGTTACATTATATAATTTTTTTTGCATTTGTTGACTGTATAGGCAAATCTTTGCTAAGTAGGTACAAGATACTGCTTCCGCAACTGGAGTCAGCAATTATCCATATGAACAAGTAATTCATAGAGTTTTTTTCCCCTCTCTCCATAGATAGCAGTGATGCTTATTTTTATACATTTCATACAAGATATTGACATCATTGCGACATACAGTGATACTTCTGGTGCTATTTCAATTAGTGGGGTGAAAATGAGGGACCTATCTACTTTCTGGCTCTGGGAAAACCCTATGGATGTTCACCGTGACCAGTCTATGAGTTCTCAGATACTCCAATTTGATTCTAACATTGATTCTTTTTTCAGATAGCAATAAAGTGTGAAAGTACTTGATCTTAATTCTTACCAAACCTGAGATAGTTTGAATAATTATGAGAACCATATAGATTTTATATAGAACTTCATCTTGAACCGATTTTTTTTTCCTTGAATTAATAATTCCTTTGTTTAGTATAAGTGGCTGACATCAGCAATTGAATTATTATCTCTTAGTTATAGACACTGACACCATTTTCTTGTCTATTCCTTACTTTCAGACAGTGGAAGATTCACTTCAATCTGGGATAAGATCTGGAGAGAATGCTAAGCATTCTAGCAATGGGCATCAAGATGGTAGAATCCCATATCCTTGCAACTCATGAATGAACCTAGTGAAGTTCATGCGGCAGGTGAACTATTAAATGCTTCTATTAGTGATCTCAAATATGTTTTGTGCGATTTCAATTTGTAACAGCTCCTAGCCCTTCAGATGCCATGGCAGGAAAGGAAGAATCTCCAATCCGCACAACTAATTTGACAAGGTGAAGAAACTGACAACCAGATGGCAGCAGCAACAATTGAATGATCTAAAAGCCTTGACACCACTGTCGAGAGAAAGTACAGTATATGGAGGTGAGATTTTGATCACCCACATTCAGATTCATTCCTCAAACTTATGCAGGACCAGATGATAATGGCCAAAGCATGTGCAAGCATTGCCAAGTCTAAGAATTAAAGTGCGCTTTATAGTGCTCTTAGGGTGCACTTCAAAGCAAGTCAAAAGTGCTATTGGAGAATCACATTCTGATGCTGAGCTTCACCCAAGGTATTGCTGCTTTTTGTCCACTGTCCTGGTTACCAGGCATACTTGCTCGCCCTTGGTTTCATGCAGTTTTTTTCACTGTTCCTATTCCAGTGCCCTTGATCAAGCAAATGCAATGGGCCACATTCTCTCTATAGCAAAAGACAAATTGTATGACTGCGACATAGTTGCATGGTCGTTTAGAGCCATTGTTCAGTTGAAGAGAATGTAACTGCACTAAAGAAAAAGACTGCTCTCTTGATTCAGCTAGCTGCTAAAACAGTCCCTAAACGATTGCAATGTCAACCCTCCTACGAAGGCAACAATCCAAGTTGAGAACATTGATGATTTCAAGTGGCTGAATTCCTCATACTGTTCTGTTCTATGCCAACTTGAATCTGCAGGAACTAAATACTATTTTAAAGTAAACCATCCTACTACCATATTTGCTGGGGAAGACAATCTTAAATACAGGAACCCAAAATATTTGTCCATGTTGAATCATCAAAGGTTCTACCCAAAGCTGGACAAGAATCTAATGATATTGTAGTTCAGAAGGATCTCACGCCTCTTTGGTCCATTGATCTGCAAGGGTTGGTAAATGGTGCAGTGGAGAAATGCGAGGAAAGCTTCCATAGGTTTGATAAGCATCTCAACTTCTCTAATCTAAAGATCTCTGAGAATTTTGATCCAAATGCTTGTGGTTGGGCATTTGGCATGAATATTTTTGAATTGGAGTGGAAAAAGCGAAATATAACTGGAATATATCATCATTGGCAAGATAGGGTAAGGCTTCATTTGTCTTCTTTCTCCAGTCCCAATCCAGACTCCCCCACCCCTTTTCAAGTTCTTATCATATATTAACTTTGTATAAATGATTTATTTTATGCGTTTCTTTTATGATGGAACATTTATGCAAGTAATTTGTACAAATATCATGGTGATGGTGGCCATAATTAAGCGTGCAATCATTTTAGTATCCAGTGGTGTATCTTTTAGCAAAATGCGTGAGTAGTTATTACTTTATAGTTTTTAGGGAATTGACATAGATCTTAAGGTGTAGGATGTGATGGGCTGAATGAAGATGTTATTTACTTGCCATTTCGTTGGATGATAGTATTCATATGTGTTTGTGCCATATCAGTATGGGAGTAATCACTAGATTGTGGATCGTCATTTTATTTTATTTTAAATCACTAGCCAAAGAAAAAGCCCTTCATTCTTCTTCTTCTTCTTCTTCTTCTTCTTTTTTTTTTTTTTTTTTTTTTTTTTTTTTTTTTTTTTTTTTTTTTTTTTTTTTTTTTTTTTTGGTGTGTGTGGAATATTTCAAGAACCTATTCACAACTTCTCAACCAGAGGCCAGTGCAGAACTGTTAGATGCCATCAAGACCAAAGTGACTGATAGAATGAATGCCAGATTGTTACAGGAATTTCAAGCCTCAGGGGTAGAGAAAGCTTTAAAACAGATGCATCCCATGAAGGCACCCAGACCCGATGGTATGCCTTCTTTATTCTATCAACACTTTTGGCCTACTGTAAATTCTATTATTACACATACTGTGTTGGATTTTCTTAACCATGGTGCAGCTCCTCCTAACTTTCATGAAACACATATTGTCCTTATACCAAAAACTAAGAATCCAGAAAAAGTGACTAACTATAGGCCAATCAGTCTATGTAATGTGGTATACAAGTTAGCATCCAAAGTGGCGGCGAACAGTTTGAAGCTGGTGTTGCAGGATGTTATATGTGAAAATCAAAGTGCCTTCGTTTCTAAAAGGCTCATCACTAATAATGTCCTAGTGGCACATGAGATAATGAATCACATTAATAGGAAGAAAAAAGAAAAGAGTGGGGAGATGGCATTGAAACTAGACATGAGCAAAGCCTACGACCGTATGGAATGGGGTTGCTTGAAACAAATCATGGCCAAACTGGGATTTCATGAGAACTGGATCCGCTTGGTTATGAGATGTGTCTCCTCAGTCACTTATGCAGCACGGGTCAATGGACATGCATGTAGGGAGATTATTCCTACGCGAGGGCTGCACCGAGGAGACCCTTTGTCGCTATATCTATTCTTGATTTGTGGTGAAGGATTGTCGGCACTACTGCATAAGGCTGTCCGACATAAGGAGCTAAAGGGTGTTGCGGCATCGGCAAGGGGGCCTAGAATCTCACATTTATTTTTTGCTGATGACAATTTGATTTTTGGGAGAGCAACAGTGAAGAAGTGCTCTGAAATCCAACAGGCATTACAGGTCTACGAAGAGTCATTCGGCCAACAACTGAACAGGAATAAGATCTCACTATTCTTTAGCCACAATACAGCTAATGGAGTGAAGGAGACAATAAAAGCTATATTTGGAGCACAGGTCATAAAACCATATGAGTCTTATCTTGGGTTACCATCCTTGGTGGGTAGATCGAAAAGAAACACTTTCGCTCAGCTAAAACAATGGGTGTCAAACAAGCTAGCAGGTTGGAAGGAAAAATTGCATTCAAGTGCAGGGAAGGAAGTATTGATAAAAGCAGTCGCTCAAGCAGTCCCGTCATATATGATGAGCTGTTTCAAGCTTCCTAATACTTTATGCGATGAGCTGACAGGGATAGTAAGACAATTTTGGTGGGGACAGGTGAAGGATGAAAAGAAGCTAGCATGGATGAGTTGGGAGAAGATGTGTTTGCCAAAGGAAAAAAGTGGAATGGGTTTTAGGAACCCAAAGCTGTTCAACCTTGCCCTCTTGGCAAAGCAAGGGTGGAGATTGCAAACGAACTCATCCTCACTTTTCTATAGGGTATATAAAGCCAAGTACTTTCCAAGATGTGATTTTATTGAGGCTAGTTTAGGGAGCCAACCATCTTTTGCATGGAGAAGTATCTGGGCAGTCCAAGACGTAGTTAAAAGTGGCTTAAGATGGCAGGTGGGTGATGGAGAAAAGATTCAAGTGTGGAAGGATAAATGGCTCCAACAGCCAAGCACTTATACGGTTGTAACACCTGCAAGCTCAAGTCAGCAAGTTGAGAGGGTTTATGACCTGATTGATGGTGATCGAAAGGAACGGAAGGAAGACCTAATATGCCAATGTTTTCTTCCCTAGGATGTTGAAGCCATCCTAAGTATTCCTCTCAGTGCTCATGGTGTGAGGGATAGGATGATATAGGCGGAAAATAAAAATAGGAAGTTTACATTGAGAAGTGCATACAAACTGGCCTAAGATATACACTCTGACGGAAACACGTCTGAGAGCTCCGATCGTGCTGCCTTAAAACAAATGTGGAGGCGCCTCTAGGATATGAATGTGCCAAACAAAATCAAAAATTTCACTTGGAAAGCCCATAAGGACATCTTAGCCACCAAAGAGAACTTAAAGAAGAGAAATTTCATCAAGGATTGCACGTGTGACTCCTGTGGTAAAGCGACTAAGTCAACCTGCCACTTATTTTGGCTTTGTGACAAGGCCAAAGAGACTTGGTCCTCAAGTAAGCTGGTCATCCCGTTTGAGATCAGCCCAACGTGGATGTTCATGGATGTGATGTGGCAATTACAAAGGTGGTCAATCACACCCGGGTTTGGTGGAGCGTGCTATCGCAATATGTTAGAGAATATGGAAGGATAGGAATATTGTCAGACATTGTGGTAAGCATAGAGAGGGTAAAGCTAATGTTAGGAGCTCGTTGAGGGTGTTGGATGAATTCCAACTGGCGAACGTGAGACTACTGGTGTCACGCCCCAAACCTAAAAGGGTCCAAAGCATGAAAGACCAAGCCTTCAAGAGGTATTGTAGTGATTTTTTTTTTTTTTTTTCCATTTGATAAAATAAATAAATATATTGATCTCTCCACAATACAAGTCAGAGTTCTATGACACATTTACAAGCAAATACAAATCATATGTGTCCAAATACACTTAACAATCCAATATTCCAAATAAAATGAACACAAAGTCATGATCCTCTCTACGGTATGTAACCTCAACAAAAATCTAGACCTACCACACCCAAGGCTAACAGACCTCAAGTATCCAACCTCCAATAGAATTGATTATGATCTCGTTGAACTTTGTAAGATTGAGTCATTAACCATTAATGGCCCAAGTCTCCTAATTTAATATAGCACTCCAATCACCACTAATAAATTAAGCTCCATGCCCGACGTGTAACTAATTTATCTGAAAAACTATTGGAGATTGGGATGAGCTAAAACCCAGTAAGTAGCATAATTAATTGGGGTGAGGGAAATGCAAGTTTCATAATAATGAATAATTTATAAAACATGTTTTAGTTTGAGAAATTGCAAACTAAATACTGCAAGATCATTTTCAATAACAATGTAACAAGAATGATTAAATGATGAAACACAAAATTTCTCAAAATAATACCATGAAACTATATATTATAATCTGTGAGTACTAATAATATAATTCCAAAACCATAAAATCCAACATACAGAAATTTATCACAAATGTACCACACTACCACATAGACCGGTCAGGGGATCCACCCATTCACAACTGACATGATATTATTCTCTCTGGTATGTAGACTCTTTGCCTTATGGACAGCAACCTCACCCATACCCTCAAGGTTTTTTCTCTCTGCCCATGGGCAGCAGAGAGAGCATGTCAAATAGGACCTCTCTTGCATGTAGTTTCTTGGTCCCATGGGCAACAGCCTCACCCACACACAATTAAGGAACCTTTTCCCCCCATGGGCAGCAGGGAAGAACGCCTCATTTAAAGTAAAAGGGCACTGACCTAGATTTGATTCCATTGTCACAAAGACTACGAAAACCAAATCGAGAAATTACACATGGCATGGTGTTAAAACCATATAAAGCTCACAGGTTACATTACTTTGAAACACATAGTTTATATCCAGGTAGTTTCAGAAAAACCTTAAATAATTTAACTTCCACAAAGTTTGTAAGGTTTTCAACTTCATTCTTGTCAAGAGATTTTCTATCAATTTCCCAAATAATACAAGATAAGACAAGCATCTTTAAATTTTCTAATATACCATAAAATCTATGATTTCCTTATCTAAGATTAAATAAAAGATGCTCATATTTTCCATGTTCACAATTCATGCATTCCCCAAATGCGATATCATATATGATGCATTTTCATATATATATATAATCATATATATATTAAGGTTACGACACAATAGTTTTTAGGAAAATATAGTTTCCATAGGTAGTTTCCAAAAGTGTGTCTAATCCAGAAACAACATTTATGCAACATAATTATTTTTCAAAAATCCCACTAAAAAGCTACTTGCCTCAATAGTCCATTCCAAATTTACCTCAACTGGGCACCTCATTCAACCAATCAAGTTACTAGTTCCATCACCAAGTACTTTAGAACCTAGAAACACAAGTATCAAGCCTATTAATAACAAGGCCTATAACAAAATTATGCTACCAAATTTGTCTCCATAAATCCAAGAATATTCCTTCAAAAATCAAACTTAAGACCCTAAAGCCTAGCTTGACCATCCCAAGACAAGTACCTCTACCCAAACGGGAACCAAACAAGCATCCAAGAAACTCATAGTGCTGACACAACCAAAACATTTTAAATTTATTTCCACAATCACGTGCATCATAAGATAATATAGCATACTCTTGAATCTCTTTGGGTACTAAATAATATATATAAGCTAAAGATAAGATCAACCAAGGTTTGGGATTAATTCCACAATTTCTCAATGTTTTAGTCCTGCTTTCAGATTTAGTACATAGCAGGGCAGCCATTTTGTAAAAATTGTTTGGTCAATGAAAATTTATCCGATTAATTCAAAACTTTAAGGGAAAATTCCCCTATATGTATACAACGTACCACAGAAAATTCAGCCCAAAATGATTTTTCTGTAATTTATAAAAAATCATGCATTGCGGCTGACTCAAATCTGTCATTAAAGCTTTAGAAAATTGCTATAATTGTAAGACTAGCCCAAATTATTTGAGAATTCACTCACATTAAAACCACTAGATATAAAGCATATTAGGAACAAGGAATCAAACCCAAAATCTCATATAAACAACTTATAAAACATTAGGTATGCAAAAAAAAAAAAAGCACATGCTCACACTCTAATTCAGAAATTCAAAGTCAACACTCTTCCAAAAAAATCAACCTCAAACTTCCACAAAATCAACTCATACGATTTGCTCAAGGAAACCCAAGTTTTTAATCATGAAGAAACCCCAATTGATCATCATTTGTAAAAGCCCTTAACCATGTAACAAATAAATCCACCAAATCAAAAACCCATGTACTCAATCACATGTATATCACTCATGTAGTTTATATTAGAAAGAAATCTCAGAAAAACTTGAAAAGCTACCAAACAACTAAGAGTTTTACCATTAAAGCTTTGAGAGAATGGAGCATATGGGGTTTCTAATGGGGTTTCTAATGGGGTTCTCCAGTGAAATCCACCAAAAGTGGTGGTGGTGGATGGCTAGTTTACCGGTGAGGGAGTGAGAGAAATAAAGGGAACTAGAGGGTGTATGTGTGTGGGCTTCGATGGCTGAGTGAGATAGGAAAATAGAGAAATGAAAGAAGGGGCATACGTATGGTGATAAGAGAAAGGGGCTCTATTGATGGGAGCATTGTGGACCACTTGTTCCAAAATATTTTGGGATCAAAATTACAACTTTACCCTTAAATTTTCTCCCATATTTAAATTGGCCCATTCCAAACTTAACTAAATACTATCACATGCCCAAATATTCAAAACTCCTCCATAAAATAGTTAACCACACTGATTAAAAAAAAAAGACCAATTTAGATATTATTCTCATTGGAAAAATTGCTTTAAAAATATTTGGGGTGTTACAATTGGCTCCCACAAGACAGCCTTCAAATGAGATAAAATGGAGACCTCCTCAACCGGGTCACTAAAAGTGAATGTTGATAGAGCCGTATTTTCCAAAACGAAGCAAGTGGGTATTGGAGTGATTATACGTGACCCGGGAGGTTTGGTGATTGCTGCGCTCAGCCGAAAGCTCGCTTGTCGATTAGGAGCATTGGAGACAGAAGCAAAGGCAATGGAGGTCGGGGTTCTGTTCGCATTAAATGTTGGGGTAAGGGATGTAACACCTGTGGGCGACTCAATATGCATCTGTAATGCGCTTCAAGGACTGGGTGAGGCGTTGTCTTCTGTACCAAACATTGTTGCTAGAACGCTCCATCTCGCAAACGGATTTAGAACTGTTGCTTTTTCACATACAAAAAGGCTAGGAAATCTGCCGGCCCACTTCTTGGCCCAACATGCAGCTAAAGTTGAAAATTACATTGCATGGCTTGAGGAATGTCCTAGCCACGTAGAGTCTGCATGTAATAATGATGTTTACTCTTTTTCAATTAATGAACAAAAGTCAAGTCTTCTCATCAAAAGAAAAAAACATTTTTCCGTGATCTCTTTTATCGTTAAATTTCTTCTTAGACCTTTTGTAAGGCTCAATTTGTTTTAAAGACGATATCTTTTGATATCTTAGGAACCCGTATATTATTAAAAAAAATACTTATTTGCTCCTAGTTTTGGTCCATATCAACTAATTTTAATCTATATCTATACTATCTGTATTATTATTTAAAGGGTTTCTCCTGTTTAGATTCCTTAATTTTGATGTCTAAAATACCTTTATCATACCCATTTATAAATTTTCAACTAATGAGGATAAATATGTAAATTAAAACCTCTATACTTTAAGACCCATAAACTTACGTACACTTTGCCAGTTTCTCTTATTCTTCTTCAAATTGAAAACATTCAGCTTAGCTCTACATCTTCTTCTTTATTCTTCTTCTACTTTTAGATTTGATTTCTAAACAATTTAAACGGACTTTATTAAAGGCTCCAACGGCTTTGGAGGTTCTATTTTTTGCATGTTCCTTTTTATTTATTTATTTATTTTCTTTTAATTATCATTGTCTTTCTTTGAGTTCTTACCTGCCATGGCTCCCAAGTACTTATCCATGAGTGAATATGATTAGGGATTCAAAGGTGTTTGATGGTTGCTTATTACTCGCGGGCCGTGCCTAACACAGAAATTTCAAACAAGAGGGTTTGTAGTTGAACTGGCTTCTTAAGAAAGGATATTGGTAAGGGTCTTTCTTTTTCTTTTTGCAAACTCTCTTTTAGGTTTTTTTTTTTTTTTTATAAGAATCTACGCGTTTAAAAAAAAAAAAAAAAAACTTTTTAGGGGTACGAATTTAAGGTTTTTTTTTTTTTTTTTTTTTTTTCCAAATCTCTTCTTTCCCATTTGAAAAATATTTTCTGATAGCGTTTAGAATCAGTAAGGTAGATGCTCTGGCTTTGGTGGGCTACTAAACGATGGACGGCTTACAAAAAGCAAACACGCTGTCAAAAAAGGGGACCAGAGAAGACCGGCCAAACCCCTTCCGATGGCAAAGTTAGTTTCACAGGAATGAAATTTCAACTTTTTAGGAGTCAAGTCTCAGAATGTTCTTACCTCTCTTGGGTTCAGACCGGTCCTTTATATAGAGATCCTGGGGACGGTTATTTGTCCAATAACCTCCCCAAGATTTGTGGAAGCCAATGAGTTCGGAGTTAACTTTCTCAACGGTTACTAAAGTTGTAACCGCTAACGAAAGTTAACTCATTTGAGGGATTTACGGCGATAGCTACGGGTTTAGTAACCGCTACAAAAAGTCAAAAGTTTTCTAAGTGTTGCGTATTTATTTGTCTAGTGTATGACACTTTGGTTGTCCTTGGACATCTGATGATCGTCCATGGATGACCTTCATGGACAAATTTTATCGTCCATGGGAGACTTCATTGATCAAGAGTAATATTATCGTCCATGAACATTTTTTTTGTCTTCTGGGGTGATTCTTGGTCCAACTTGCTCTATTGGCTCTAGACGACACCTTTGGACGAACTGGAGTTGGACTAATTTTCCACTTCCCCATCAGTTGCCCCTTTGTTTAAAGGGTCGTCTAGGATATTGTTGTGATTTTAATAAAATTTCACTTTTTGTTGAGCCACGTGTTGTGAAGCTGTTGGTTGGCCAGTCGTGTCGATCTCGTTTCCCAAAGGAATTGCCACGTGTCAATTTTTGAGTGGCGAGCGTCGTTTCACTGACCTTGTTGCTGGGGCCTATAAATAATGCATTCTCTTTCATGTCCCTTACTTTCCTCTCATTTTCCCTTCTGCCATCTCGTCCAAGAGCCTCGTCTAGCTCTCCTCCTAGTTCTATCAAGTATTTCCTCTTTCTTTTTAGGTTTTCATCTTAAATCTTTCTACATTTCAACCATGTCTTCGTTTAGTAGTTTAGAGAGGGAGATAGACGAGTACCAGGACGATTCTTCTGGGACTGAGGGTAGTGAGGAGAATAGTGTAGATAGCTCGTCCTGTAGCGATTCCTCAGACGAGCATTATTCATCTGGGGTTCCTGGCATTCCCTTAAAGGAATTTCAAGAACTACAACGTAGGATGACTTCTAGATCTGGAGCTAGCTCGTCCAGACAACCATCTAGCCCTCCTCAAGACGAGGAAGACGTCATTTATAGTTGTGCCCTAAAGGTAGCATCAACCTTAGACGCTACCAAGCTAAAAACTCTTGTATATAGATACCAATTTCCTAAAGAGCTTAAACCTCGTCTATCCAAGGCTGGAGAATGGTGTTGTTCTCCTTCCTCTAGTTAAGGAGTATACACTTATTACCTTTTAGCTGGCCTTAGGTTTCCTCTAAATTCCTTCTACAGAGACCTCTTCCAAAGGTTGGGTATTGGACCTAACCAGCTCAACCCCAATGGTTGGAGGATGATAGTCGCCATGCAAATGCTATGGCGGGAGGCACTGGAAGGGAACCGTCCAATTACGGTGGACGAGTTATTTTACTGTTATAAGCCCTCGGAGATAAAGAAATCTGCTGGTTTTTACCAGTTCTCATCCAGGGGCTCTTATTATAGTTTAATTAAGGGTTGTAGCTCATCTGACCGATTTTGGAAATTTTTTTTTTTTATTATTTCTGGAAATTAGGCTGAGGACCTAACTGATGTGGGTAATCCCCCCTTCCCACCTTTTACCAGCCCTCTAGGTCGTCTTCGTCCTGAGGTTATGTTTTCTTTCCATTTTATTTCATTTTTCCTTACATTTTTTCTATCTTTCAATCGTCTAACCCTTTCTCTTAGTGATGCAGCTGTTGTTCGTCCATGTTTGGAGAAATTTTATTTGGATCGGATAAACGTGGTTCACACCTTCCCTGGGAGAACTTTCCACGATTTGGTAACTCTCAGTCGTCTAGTAACTTGGGGACTTGGTCCAGTGCCTACTGCAGAAAACCTCAGTCACGAGGAGACTACCCGCCAAAGTAAGTATCTTCCACTTTATTTCATTTCTTTCTCTCTTTTTTTTTTTTTTTTATTTGATTTTCCTCGTCACAGGGATAACTACAATGAGAGAGAACAAAGAAAAAACAGTGACTAGCGGGGACGAGGATGTTGCTGCACCCCCAACTGTCCAAGCAACTTCCGTCCAGGCTGGGAAGAGGAAGTCTAAGTTGATATCCAATGCTATGGACCTGGACGACCTTCCAAGTCGTCGAGGCCCCAAGAAGCAAAAGCCTGGTAAGACTTCTCTTCCCAAGGTCCCCAAGTTTACACCTCTGACAGTGAACTTGGACGACCCTCCGGTGGATGTGGAGCCTATCCAAACAATCCATCCTGTCCAGATTGATCCTCCCCTTCCAGCCAAAGCTTCTCGCAAGCCTAGTTCGTCGGAGCCCTCTGATAGTCCTTCCAATCTGGTTTTGGACGAGGGTTATGCATGGAGGACATTCAAAGGAATCGTCATTGAGCGTGAAGTTAATGAATGCTACAACATGTCAGTGAAAGAATTTGAACGTTCTGGCATCCATGACCTTTTTAAGGTAAGTCTTTCCCTCGTCCTTGTGTGTAAATTTTTTTTTTTTATAATTTGAATAGGATGTCTAACTCCCTTTCGTCCATATGCAAGCTATGTCAAAATTTTATACAGCAACTTGCCAAGCTAAGGAGCTTGCTACAGAGGCTAAGACGACTAAGGACAAAGCTAAGGAGCTGAACAATGAAGTTCTGCTAAAAAAGGGGGAGGTCCTTAGGTTGATCGAGGATTTTAATCGTCTACAAAGAAGTGGGACGAAGCTGAAGAATGAGGTGGAAGAGCTGAAAGCTGATAACTTAGAGAAGGATACCCGTATCGTCCATCTCGAAGGACAAGTCTCTGAGTTTGCCTCGTCCTTAGAGAAAGGACGTGAAGAAGCCATAGCAGCCTTTAAGAAGTCTGACAAGTACAAGAATCGTTTAGACAGCCACTATGCAACTGGTTATGAGGACTTTCGTGCTAATGCTAAGGAGAGATATCCTGACTTGGACTTCAACTCTTTCAAGCTTCCCCTCACTACTGAAAGTTCCTTGTTGCAGACGAGTTTTGAGGACGTTAACATAATGGACGATGCTAACACTGAAGTGACCCAGGACGACCCCAAGACTAGCTTGCCCAAGTGATTGCATTTTCCTTAGAAAATTTATTTTACTGTTATTTACTTTTATCTAGAAGTGCCCATTGTTTTGGGCTTTGTTCTTTACTCCTTTTATTCAAGTTCATACAAGTGCGATTGTCTCGTCCAAGATCATGGATGAGTCTTATATACAATCAGTTTTATTTTCACAACTTAAGGGTTTTTTGGACGTGGGTCGTCCACTCTTCTTTAAATTCCATGAACAAATGAATATTTTCTATTTTCACATTCCATTGTGTTTGAATACAGACATTTCTAACTTTATGTATGGAATTTTATTTTCATTATTCATATTATTTTTGTGGCTGTGTGGTTCGTCCACCCTGGAATTCTGTTTGCCTCGTCTTGGGTATAGGGGTGAATTTCTTATTACATCACCGAGATAGAGCAAATTGAATCCTTTTAGCTTATCAAGTACAGTTCTTCTATGAATGACTTTTTTTTTGGTTAGCTTTTATTCATTATTCAAATTTAGGGATGACCATATTTCCATCCTTGATAAGACTTCCTAGCAATTTCTTGTCCATGCAATGGATTGTTACGGTAGTTAGATTCATTTATGGGCTTGTGCTTTTGCACAGTCTTTGTTCGTCCATGTTTTGGACGGCCATTTCTCATGTTTCATCTCGTCTTAAGCTTTAGACGGATATACCTTGTTCTATTTTAACTTTAACTCAGGTTTCATCTCGTCTTAACCTTTGGACGGATGTACCTTGTTTCATTTTAACTTTAACTCAGGTTTCATCTCATCTTAAGCTTTGGACAGATGTACCTTGTTTCATTTTTCCTTTTGAGGAAAGCTTATGGACGATACATCCTTGCGTCCAAGGATTTCATTCGTCCATGCTTATTTGCTTATTTGTGGATCATTCTGAATGAATATACAAAAATAAAGGATTCCCATACAATATACTTGAAAATACATCATATATATAAATATATATATATCTGAAAATCCAAACTTATGCAAACATTCGTCCACAGGCAGGGCATATGCTCGTGAGCTAGTGTCTTAGGGAATTAAAAATACAAACCAACTCGTCCATGAATAGCACAAAAATGAAAATACTAATGTACTTTCTATGGGATTATTGAAATACTTAAAACACATAGTAGAAGTAAACAAACATGAGAATACTTTCACTCGTCCAGGTTTCTCGTCCGTCGCCACTTTCGTCCAGAGTCAGCATTTATCGATGGTATTTCCTTAGGTGCTCAACATCCTAAGGGTGTTTTAGCTTCCATCCATCCAAAGCTTCTAAATAGTAGGATCCTTGCCTCTTGCAGTTGATAACCCTATAAGGTCCTTCCCAATTTGGCCCCAGTTTCCCGTAGGCCGGGTTTCTTGTTACCAAGGTAACCCTCTTCAGGACGAGATCCCTGATGTTGAAGCGCTTGGGCTTTACCATGGCATCATATTGTCTTGCCATAAGACTTTTGTACCTCGCTGTTCTCTGTTCTACATCCATCCTGACTTCGTCCATAAGGTCAAGGTTAAGACAGAGCTGTTCTTCGTTTTCTTCAACTTGATACTTCCTCACCCTATGGCTCGTCATATGTATTTCTGCCGGTATAACTGTCTCACTTCCATAGGCTAGTTTAAAAGGAGTTTCCCTTGTTGGAGTTCTCACTGTCATTTTGTAAGCCCACAAAACACCCGGTAACTCATCCAGCCATACTCCCTTTGCCCCTTCGAGCTGAGTCTTGATGATCTTCAACAAGGATCGGTTTGCTACTTCTGCCTGGCCATTGGCCTGTGGGTGGGAGGGTGAGAAGTAATGGTTCCTTACTCCAAGCTATTCACAAAATTCCTTGAAAGGTGTGTTGTCAAACTGTCATCCATTGTTAGATACTAGTACCCTAGGTACCCCAAATCTACATACAATGTTCTTCTAGACGAAGTTCTTGACATTCTGTTGTGTAATTTTTGCTAAGGGTTCGGCTTCCCCCCATTTTGTGAAGTAATCTATTCCTACCACCAAAAATTTCATTTGCCGAGTTCCAATTGAAAAAGGCCCCAAAATGTCCAGTCCCCATTGCGCGAAAGGCCAAAGGGCTATCATTGGCGTAAGATACTCTGCTGGCTGTCTAGGAATGTTGCTAAAGCACTGACATTGATCACATACGTTAACATATGCCTTAGCATCAGCTTGGATGGTTAGCCAATAGAATCCGCTACGAATGACTTTATGGAAGAGTGATCTGGCTCCCGAATGGTTACCACATGTTCCTTCATGAACCTCCCTCAACATGTATTTTGCCACGTCCGGAGCCAAACACCTCAGGAGAGGTTGGGAAAAACCTCTTTTGTATAACACTTCGTCCATAAGTATGTACCTGGCTAATTTGACCCTGAGTTTCCTAGCTTCGTCCTTCTCTTCTGGAAGCCTTTCGTTCTTCAGTATGACACTATTGGGGTCATCTAATTTTCATCACCCTCTATCTGCAGTATCTCTAGAAAGTCTATACTTGGCATGTATTGTACTGCATCCAACTCGTCCATTGCTTCATTCGCAGAGGCTTCCTTTGCCAGAGTATTTGCTTCCACATTCTCTTCCCTTGGGATTTGAATGAAATCAGCTTCTTTGAATTTCTTCACAAGGTGTACTACCTTCTTTAAATATTTCTTCATTCTGTCTTCCTTAGCTTCACATACCCCATTTACTTGGCCTATGACCAACTGAGAGTCTCCCATGACAAGTATTGAGTCTGCTTCTATAGACTTAGCCAACTCTAACCCCTTTAAAGAGGCTTCATACTCCACTTCATTATTAGTAGTTTGGTATTGCAAACAAGCTTGTACTTTAATTTCTCTCCTTCTAGTGACTGCAAAACAACTCCTATTCCTCCAGCATGCAATGTAGACAATCCATCTACATGGATGACCCATTTTTTATTGTACTCTCTTTCACCAAAATCCTTGTAACTCGGAGTGAACTCTGTAATGAAATCTACTAGGGCTTGGGCCTTTATTGCATTTCTCGGTTGGTACCGAATGTCGAATTCACTAAGTTCCACTGCCCATTGAATCAGTCGTCCTGCAGCTTCCAGCTTGTTCCTTGCCTTCTTGAGCGGATGGTCCATCATGACATTGATGACATGAACTTGAAAGTAATGTCTTAACTTTCTAGAAGTTGTTATTAGTGCAAAAGCCAACTTCTCTATCAGTGGGTACCTTCCCTCTGCTCCTCTGAGTGCTTGGCTAGTGTAGTACACAGGTTTTTGTACTTTTCCTTCCTCCCTGATTAGAGCTAAACTTACGGCATGTGGAGACACCACTAAGTACAGATACAGTTCCTCTCCTTGCACGGGCGGACTTAATAATGGAGCTGTAGTGAGATAGTCCTTCAGGTCTTGGAAGGCCTTTTGACATTTGTCTGTCCATTCGAATGCCTTCCTGAGGACTTTGAAGAAAGGTAAACATTTGTCTGTGGCTTTCGAAACAAACCTGTTCAAAGCAGTAACTCGCCCAGTGAGGGATTAGACTTCCTTGATATTCTTCGGTGGTTCCATGTCTAATATGGCTTGGATCTTGTCCAGATTCGCTTCGATTCCTCTTTACAAAACCATGAACTCTAGAAACTTTCTCGACGATACTCTAAATGCACACTTACTTGGGTTCAATTTCATCTTATATCGCCTAAGTGTTTCAAAGGTTTCCTGTAGATCGCCCAAATGGCTTCCTTCGAAATACTCTTCACAAGCATGTCGTCGACATAGACCTCTACATTCCTCCTATCTGTGGATGAAACATGTGATTAACCAACCTTTGATAAGTTACCCCTGCATTCTTTAAAACAAAGGGCATCACCTTATAACAAAACAAACCTTGGCTGATAATGAATAAGGTCTTTTCCTGATTAACTTCGTCCATCTTTATCTGATTATATCCTAAAAAGGCGTCCATGAAGCTCAATAATTGATGACCAGCTGTAAAGTCCACCAATTAATCAATGCGTGGCAAAAGATAACTATCCTTGGGGCAAGCCTTGTTCAAAGCAGTGAAATCTACGCACATTCTCCACTTGTCATTTGCTTTTTTTACCATTACCACATTGGCTAACCAATCTAGGTAATAGACTACCTTAATAAACTGTGTCGTGGTCAATTTCTGAACCTCTTCCTTGATTGCCTTATCCCGCTTAGGAGCGAACACCCTCTTCTTCTAACGAACAGGCTTAGAAAAGGGGTACACATTCAATCGATGAGTGATTACACTTGGATCGATTCCTGGCATGTCGTCATGACTCCATGCAAAAACATCGATACTCTTTCTCAAGAACTAGATGAGGTCTTTTCTTACCTTCTCCTTCATA
Organism: Quercus alba; assembly: GCA_036321655.1. Taxonomy (NCBI): domain Eukaryota; kingdom Viridiplantae; phylum Streptophyta; class Magnoliopsida; order Fagales; family Fagaceae; genus Quercus; species Quercus alba. The sequence goes on along the minus strand of CM070308.1, from coordinate 54,852,612 downwards.
CCTATTCCAATTCTGGTGAATTTCTCGGGATTATCTTCTTGCAAAAGAACATTTTCCAGTACTTCTGTGGGCCCTGCAACAACCCTTCTTTCTTCAAAACTCATTGTCTGCACCTGCTTGTCCAAAGCCATCATGACTAAATAGCATTCTCTAGCTACCAACTGATCTCCTTGTGCTTGCCTTATCCCGTACTCCGTAGGAAATTTGACTGATAGATGGTAAGTAGATGTTATCGCCTTCCAATTGTTCAGAATTGGTCTTCTAATAATGGCATTGTATGAGGACGAACAATCCACCACGAGGAAATTGACTTCCCTAGTTATCTGCTGCAGGTATAACCCTACCACTACTAGTAATGTAATGGTGCCTACGGGCTGCACCTTCATTCCTTCGAACCCTATCAATGGTGAGCATACTAGACGAAGTTCATCCCGCCCAAGCCTCATCTGTTGGAAGGCAGGGTAGTACAATATATCTGCTGAGCTTCCATTGTCAACTAACACTCTCCTGGTTGTATAATCTGCAATAAGCAGAGTAATGACAATTGCATCGTCATGCAGATGATGGATCCTCTCAGCATCTTCGTCAGTGAAGGAAATGGCTGGCTTGTCCGTTGATCTCGTCCTTGGTGATCGTCCAGAGAGTTGGACGTTTTGCACCACCTTGAGATACGTCTTCTTTGACTTGGAAGATTGCCCCGTCGAGTTTCCTCCAATGATAATCCTTATCTCTCCTAGTGGAGGCCAGGATGATTCCTCCATTTTTCCTTTCAACTTCTCATCTTTATGATCCTTTCCAACGAAGTGTCTCAGCTTTCCTTGTCTAATAAGATTCTCAATTTGCTGCTTTAGGTTATAACATTCATCCGTGTCATGCCCATGATCCCTATGGAAGCAACAATATTTACTCTTATTACACTTATTGGGATCTCCTTTCATCTTCTCTGGGCATTTTAGAGAAGGGTCATCTTTGATTTGCATGGGCACCTGATCAAGTGGAGCATTCAGGGGTGTGTAGTTCTGACTTCTTCCCAAAGGACCTGACTTCCTATTGTCTCGTTCCTTCTTATCTTCCGTCCGTCCCTTCTTTGGATGAGGGCCTTATTCTGAATGGCGTGCTGGGTGCGCTTCCATCCTTTCAGCTCTTTTCCTTTTCTTGGCTATAATCGCATCTTCTGCATTCATAAAGTTCTAAGTCGAATGGACGAGCTCAGCCATGGTTTGAGGCTTCTTCTCGTATAGCTTATGGATAAATAGATCAAAATTAATCCCATTATGGAAGGCCGCCAATAGAAGCTAGTCGTCTACCTCGTCCACACTAAGGGCTTCTCTGTTGAAGCGAATGATGAATGACCGTAGGCTCTCATTCTCCCCTTGCTTTATGGTCAACAAGCTAGACGAAGAACGCTTGTGTCTCTGTCCCCTAATGAAATTGTTAACAAACAATTTGCTTAACTCTTCAAAATAACCTACAGAACTTGGGGGTATTTTGCAGAACCAGACTCATGCTGGACCTTTAAGGGTGGTAGGAAAGGCTCTACACATGATTTCATCAGGGACCCCTTGAAGGTGCATTGTCGTCTTGAAGGTAGCAATGTGATCAAACGGCTCACATGTTCCATCATACGAATCCAGAGAAGGCAACTTGAACTTTGATGGTAGAGAATGACCATTGATGGAAGCCGTAAAGGGAGAGTCAGTTCTGTGGACCAAATCTTCTATAGGATTCATCCTCCTCATGTTCTCTTTCATTTTTTTCATAACTTTTTTCATTTGGTCCATCTCTTCTTTCAAGTGTGGTACCGTTCGTGAAGTGGTGCCTCTTAATTGACTTCCAATTTCAGTATTTTCTCCATCACCATGACCCTGTGTTTGTCCTCTTCCTTCACGTTCCTCACGTGTTTGTCTTCTCTGATTGATCTCCATTCTTAACTATTGGTTTTGGCGAGTCAACTCCGCCATTGCAGCGGCCATAGATTGCACATGTTGGACAAACAATGTCTGCATGATTGGTGTAGATTGGCGATCGCGTTAGGGATCGCTTGAGGCACCTCTGCTTCCCTGATGACCTGGGCTAGTAGGCCTCGATCTGGTCTTGACCATCCTAACCTTTTGTCACTGAAAAGAAAATTGCAAAACAATCTCTTCCCACAGACGGCGCCAACTGATAGCATTTAGAATCAGTAAGGTGGATGCTCTGACTTCGGTGGGATACTGAATGGTGGAAGGTCTACAAAAAGCAAACACACTATCAAAAAAGGGGATCGGAAAAGACTGGCCAAACCCCCTCCGATGGCAAAGTTAGTCTCACAGGAATGAAATTCCAACTTTTTGGGAGTCAAGTCTCAGAATGTTCTTACCTCTCTTGGGTTCAGACCGATCCTTTATATAGAGATCCTGGAAATGGTTATTTGTCCAATAACTTCCCCAAGATTTGTGGAAGCCAATAAGTCCGGAGTTAACTTCCTCAATGACTACTAAAGTTGTAACCGCTAACGGAAGTTAACTCATTTGAGAGATTCATAGCGATAGCTACGGGTTTAGTAACCGCTACAAAGGTCGAAAGTTTTCTAAGTGTTGCGTATTCGTTCGTCTAGTGTATGATGATTTGGTCGTCCCTGGACATCTGATGATCGTCCACGAACGACCTTCATGGACGAGTTTATCGTCCATAGGAGACTTCATTGATCAAGAGTAATATTATCGTCCATGAACATTTTTTTCTTCTTCTGGGGTGATTATTGGTCCAACTTGCTCTATTGGCTCTGGACGATACCTTTGGACGAACAGGAGTTGGACTAATTTTCCACTTCTCCATCATTTTCTATTTACATTCAGTTACTCCTTAGTCCTTCCTTTCTTTTTCTTTTTCTTTTTTCTTTTTTTTTTTTAAACTCAAATACTCTTAATTGTTCGGTTACTCCTTTTAAAAAAAAAAAAAATTTTCATATCAAATCACGGTTTTTTTTAAATCTTAAACAAAAATAATTAAATTTAAAACAAAGTGATAAACATTAATTAGTTATAGAAAAACTTCTCAAATTTAGATCCTCTACAATTCCTAAGATACTCTACTAATAGATTTCTTTAAATTCTAACAATTTTTTATCATAATGTCACACTAATTTGCCCCCTTTTTTTTTCACATCCAAACTTGCTTCTTCTTCTTTTTTTAATACTTTCAACAAGAGAAATCCTTAAATTTAGGTTTCTTTTTTCAGTTTCTTTTCACGTTCTATTTCATTTTTTTTTTTTTAATATTTTTTCATGGTCTGGTTCATCCGATACCGGTAAGGATGAGGTTTTTTTGTTTTGCTATATATTTTCACGTACTTTTTCATTATGTAAGGATGAGTTTTTTTTTTTTTTTAATAGAATTATTGATGTAGGTTACCGTGGGATAAGGATAGGGGTCACACCAATTCTCCAAGTTGATCTTTTTAATTTCCCTAAAATTTAGCTTTTTTATTTTCTTTCAAAAACAAATATCCTAAAAATTAGGTTTTTATTTTTTTGGTTTTGTTATATTTCTTTTCACGTTCATTTTTATTCTGTGCATACGAATGAGTTTTGTTTTGGATAGAATTATTGATGTAGGTTATCATGGGATAAGGATAGGTTTTATTTTATTTTATTTTATTTTATTAATTTTATTCAACCTACGGTGGGTTTTTGTTTTAATTATTAGGGTTTTTTTGAAAACATGAGTTAGTGGGAGAGTGGTTTTTTATTTTTATTTATTTATTTATTTAAATACTTATCCTTATCTCAATCTTTTCAAATACTACACTACGTTCAAAAAATAAATTATAGTTATTTCTTATCTCTTAAACAAAGAAATGCACATTTATCCTTTTTTGTTTGTTTGAAAAAATAAAATCACATACTACTTTCAAATATAGTTATTGAAAACACGTTTTAAAAAATATCTCATGTTCATCTCTTTTTTCAAAATTATCTTTCTTAGATTGAACTTTTATTTTGTTCCAAAATACCCTTAAAAAATAATCAGTAACTCCTCTTAGAATTAGGGTCACCAATGTCAAACACCACTCAACCTCCCCTTAAAGACATAAACTCAGTGAGCATATGCTTGATTTGAATTTAAGTTATCATAATGTTTTTTTTTTTTTTTTTGATAACATGTTATCATATTGTTGTATATGCTATAAAGTTCCTATTTATAACAAAAAAGTAATACATTTTACAATGTGAAAATAGGTTAATGGCAAATGCAGTTGGAACGCAATTAGAATGCGGAAGAAAAGATATTGCTACACCAACTTTTTCACCATAGCTTGCATAGTTTGGATATGATTTTTTTACAATGTTTCTAATGTAGTGAATTTATATACAATTTCTTTTGATGTAAATATTTCAAATTCCTTACATTGATCCATTAACTTCTTAATAATAAATTCCATAAACATTTGCACACACTATTTTAAACTAGTTATAATTACAAAATCATATTATACATTTTCACTTGATGTAAAATTTTTATTATTTATTTTGATAGTCTAAAAATAAACACTAACCATGTGTTCTTTGTCATTGGAAAAATTAGCCTCTAAGCACGCGCGTTGTGCATGCTCAGCGACTCTTCTATTTTTTGGATAAAGGTTAATATTTTGCAACTATTATAATTTGGGATTACTACAATTTCCAATCACCAAAAAAAAAAAAAAAAACCTAGGTGTGTAATGAATATTATATGCTGTTAGTGATTTTTATAATCACACTTTTAGGTATTTTTGTGATTGAAAAATGTATTAATCTCAAATTATAATAAATGCAAATTATTAATTTTTACCCAAATAATAGAAGAGCCTCTGAGCACGCGCTCACACGCATGCTAGAGGCTAGTTATTATTTAAAGGCCTTTTTCTATTTTGGATCCTTAATTTTAATGTCCAAAATACTCTTAAATTTACCAGGTTAGATATGTACTAACTTCCAAGCATGTGCCCACATGCGTGTTTAGAGGTTTTTTTATTTTTTGTGTAAAAGTTAGTAGTCTTCGTTCATCATAATTCAAAATTGTTACATTTTTCAATCATAAAAATATGTAAAGTTGTGATGATATTTATATCAAAAAATTATTTCTTTCACAAATGCATAAATCTCGCTAAATTCTACGTCTTCATAAAAGAAAGGGAAGAGAAAAACCAAAAACATAATCTGTAAGTGAGTAGTTTGAGGGAGAGTCCATTTTGTATTAAATAAAGATACAAGTGTATAAAAAGAGTTAGTAACATCTTTGCGAGTAAGAAAACAAAGAAAAAAAAAAAGAATGAGTACTAAGAAAACTATGTACTTTTGCTTATGTCTTCATGAAAAAGAGAGGGAGGGGGAGAGAACATTTATTTATGTTTTGTTTTGTTTGGCAACTGGCTTGCCATTCAGAAAAAAATAAAAATAAAAAATAGTGGTGGTGCCTAAATTTAAGCATATGGATGAGAAGTTATAGTAGTGGTTTTATAGTAGTAGCTCTTTTTTTTTTTTTTTTTTTTTTTTTTTTTTTTTTTTTTTTTTTTCAAAATAAAAAAGAGATTTGGGAAAAATAAAAATAACAATGAGATTAGAGTAAGGAAACTGGAAATTTTATTGAAAATAAAAAGGGTCAAAAGAAATAAATAAGTCTTTTTTTTTTAAGGTAGAAACATATAAGTCTTGATAAAGGGAAAAAAATAAAATAAATAAAAACGTGGGGTGAGTGGAATATGGGAGAAATAGGATAGTTGAGGATATGGAATAATAATGGTTTATTTTATACTAGGAGTTTTTTCATTTTCCAAAATAAAAAAGAGGAGATATGGAAGGGAAAAAAAAAAAAAAAGAGTAAAAACATGGGGTTGATGGAATATGGGAGAGATGTGAGAGTTGAGTTTGAAAAACCAACTAGAAGAGTGATCCTATTTTGTAGGGAATTAAAGATGTATTTTTACTGAAATGTCCCATTTAAACCTAAGGGTGTATGGGTATTTTTGAACCACAAAATTGAGTATCCCAAATAGGGGAATCCTTTTAAATAGTAGTGTAGATAATTACTGATTTAAAAACTCCTAAATTTTAGCTAAATTTAAATAAATAAATAAAATTTCTAACCACATTTATCCCACTTCCACATTTCTCTCACACGTTAGTAGTTAAGTATAATTCAACTTTTTTTAATAAAAATAAACAGCATTTTTTCCACTAATGTACTCTGCTTTTTTATTTTTTATTTTTCCTAATTTTCAAAAATGAAATTGCACAAGTTTTTCTATACTACTATTTAAAAAAAAAAAAAAAAAAAAACTTTTATCCTCATCCCATCATCTCATTTAGTTTTTATTTATTTATTTATTTTTATGAGACTATCTAGTTAAAAGAATATTCAATTATCAACCAATCTTTTTCACTTATCTAAGTAAACTTATTAAGTTTTAAAATCTTAAATTTTAGGCTATTTATAAAATCTTTCTTTTTTTATTTCTCTTTCTCATATTTTTTGTTATGCATGTTTAATTCTATCAAAACTAAACCCAATTTTTCGCGTTGTGTTAAGAGTATTTAAAAAAGGGAAATGATAACAAATACTCTAAGGTCATTGGCTTAGGAACCATTTTTAGAAACATTTTAAAAATTGATAAAGCAATTAATTTTTCTGATAGTTTTTTATATTTCCCAAGAAAGTGATATTAAAACTTTCTTAATTTGGTTTATTTACAACTGTCCTAAAGACACCTATTAATATAACCCTTTTAAAAAAACCATTATTATTACCTTGAGCAAGTTTTTTTTTTTAATCCAAATCATCCGTTTAATTGCAACTTAAAAGAATAACCACCACTCTTCTTCAATTTTCTTTTGTTCCTAATACAAAACTTCAAATTCAAAAAATCCAAGTCACGGCACAAATGCATATCTTCACATTTCTTCCTCTCTCAATTTCTCATGGAGAATTTTGAAGAACAACAAGATCTACATTGTGGGAGCCCAAGGACTGAGGAAGGGATAGTTAAGCTGTTATCACTATTATTAAGGCATTATAGGCCCGAATAGGGAATCCATCCGAGGAGGAGGAAAGACAAAATACTTTTTCGAGGTCTATTTGGGAAGGACAGGGTGTGGAGAGAGAATCATGGAGGGTAAGGGAAGTTTCTAGTGAGAAGTGTCTTATTGCCTCCACATTAAATGGCTTGCAACAGCTTTATCAGCTGCATTGATGAGGAAGTGACCTAAACAGTGGAGTTCACAGCTAAGCAGCTCCTTCTATCACTTTCATCAGAAGTTTAACGGGACAAATGTCATGATGAGGATTTGGGTAAGTGGAGATGAGGGGTCAGGATGGGAAGTGCTGAGAAGTATATAAAGGAAAAGACAATCCAGATGAGGGGGAGGCAGAGAAAAGGCATAAAAAAGATAAGGACTAGAACAAGAACATTGAGAGAAGAACATGAACAATGTACAATTCTGTGTATCACTAGCCTCCTCGTGCAAACTTGTTATAAGCCATTTATATATATAATCTGTGATCCTTAATCTTTTTTCCCTATTTTTGTCCTCGGGCAAAGCCCTCCTTTTTGTTTGATCCACTCTCTTACAAATATACATTGATTTGGGTCTAGTTGAACTGTACAAACCTCGCTATCTAAGTGGGCTTGGGCTGTTTGATTTTTGAGTCCTTACATACACTATACAATAATTTTTTCAAGTCTTTTTTTTTCATATCATAAATAAATCTCCACTCTTCATATTATTTTTAATTTTAATTAATTACTTCAACCATTGCTACTTTTGTTACTATCTGTCTATTATTCATCACATGTAACTCTTGACTAATTCTAATTTTGCTTTACTTTTGTAGTCCATTTGAGCAAGCATGTGATCATCCTACCAACTAGCAAGTACTAATGGCTTTATTTTACCTTTGTTTATTCATATTTTCATATTTTTATTTGCTTTGTATTTAGTGGGTAAACTTTAAATTTTAGTTTTGGTTTGTAATAAGGATTGCTTTAAATTTCTTCAAAGCTGTGTATTTCTTTTGGCATAATTAAGATGCTCTTTTGTATTTCTTTCTGTGTATTTTGTTTTAGTTTTGAAATATTTTTCCCTTTTGGTTATCACGTTTTGCTTCTTAGAAAAAAATAAGTTAGCACAAGCTTTTTCTCTTCTAATTAATTGTTTTTACATTCTATTTCCCTATAGTAGAAGCAATTTTTCCAGTCAATAATTTCTCTAAAAGATAGAACGCACATGCTTAGAGGCTAGAATTCTTATACTCATCTAGACTACATGCGATACCCCTATACCTATACTTATACCTATGCAAATTATGTAGTCCTATAAAAAAAAAAAAGTAGCTTTTTAAATGATAAAATAGGATATTATTTGCAATTCCGGAGGCTAAAATGCTCTAAATTTGTAATGGTGGAGTATTTACTATTTTGTCTATGCACCATAGTGGGCGATGGTCCTGTGATTTCAAGGGGTAGATGAATGTGGGTTGGTTGGGTGCAGGGACTGAGCCACTTATAGACGAAAGGGGTCCATATATATACACACACATATATACACACACATGGCCTCTCTATCGCAGTTGATACCCAAACATGCTCTTCGGCCACTGAAACAAAAGCAAAAGGCCTAAATAACAACCGCAAATGAGCCCAACAGAAAAATTTTACCCAATTTACCAACAAAAAATATAATAAAATTAGTCAAAAGACTCAAATTTTTTTAAAAAAAAACCCCAAATCGAAAGAGAGGCGGAGAGTTCGTGTCAGTCTGTTGCATCTTACGGAGTACACTCTATTCTCCATGCCCACACGCCGCACAACACGGTCGTGACTGAGGTCCACCGATCGTCTCTGCATCACCACGCGGTCGCGCGCGTCGCCCTCTACGCCAGGTCTGCCGATCTGCATAGGGTATTTTACACTAAATACAAAGAACAATCACTTGATACAACTACGGAAAATTAGTCCGTTATATAATTTGACTAGGGTTTGTAACATACCCACGGCCTTTGAGTTTATTCGGGTGTGTATATATATATATATATAATAGAATATCATTCATAGAAACAGAGAGGCTGCTGCGTTTTGAATCATCCACAGATACCAAGGTTACCAAGCGTTGAGTTGGTGAAGGAAATTCCCTCATGGATGGAGAAAGAGAAAGAGAAAGACAGTGTGATGGGAATTCTCTTATGGAAAGAGAAAGAGAAAGAGAAAGAGAAAGGGAAATTCGGCTGTATACTTTTGAGAGACTGTCATAGTTTTTGTTTGGAGATTTACACGTTTAACCTCTTTGATGACCCCAAACACAATGATCAGCATCCTCATCTTCGTCGTATTATTCCACCTGGCTTTGTTCCTTTTCCTACTACCAAATCAGGAATTCCTTTTCACTCTAATCCCAACACAATATCACTCAAACCCGCCACACCCACTGCACCTCATGGAATTGTTTGTGATAGGTTTAGGTTCTCTACTGTTTTGGGCTTCAACTCCTTTTTATACCATATTGCTAAGGATGAGTCGACGGGTACTACTAAGATGGCTTTTATTGATCTCACTACATCCTCCTCTAATTGGGTGCTTCTTCCTCCTCCTCCTATGCCTAGTGACCCATTACAAGTCCACGCACTCTTTTTGTGTAACAAGCTTTATGGTTTAGGGAGTTACAAACAAGAGAAACCTTGGATTGTGGCTTATGATCCAAGCTTGAATCAATGGGAGTCTTTTCCTGGCCCTTCAGACCATCCCAATGATATATTCTTCTCGGTGGCTATAGAAGTCTCAAGTCCCATTATTATAGTGGGCTCAGTTTATGGCCCTCTCCAAGTCTATGACGTTTCTTCCAAAACTTGGAAGCTACAGAAATTTGAAAACACTGATAATAAATTTAATCCTTTCCTAGGCAACCAGCCCGTGGTTGTTGGCAGCAAATATTATTGGTATGAGTAGTGGGAACATCGGCTAGTTGGATATGATTGGTTGACAAAGGAGTGGTACTTAGCTGACGTGCATAATATGCACGATTGTGGTGAATGTTTGAATGAAGATCTGTGCTTGGCTCATATAGCTGGTGATAATTTCTGTTTGTTTTGGAATTCCCTTACCGGGTCCGATACATTTCGCATTCACTGCTTGAAGTTTCAAGTTGCCAAGTATCAACCAGTTGTTGGATCAACTTATTGCTTAGCCGCATCTATCTTTACGCCGTGCCAATCTTACATATTTTCTGGACTAAAATTAGGGGTGTCAAATGGGTGGGTTTGGGATGGGCATAATTGGATTGGGTATATAATACCCATTTACTTGTTAAAACTCATTTAACTAATTCTTTAACCCAAATCCAACCCAATTATAATAGGTAAACCCCAACCCACCAAATTATCAAAATTACCAAAATACCTAAACACAGTAACAGCACAAAGACTGGAAAATGGAGGAATGCCCACCGTTTGGTTGCTAAGAAAATTTAGAAAAATAAGGAAATGAATTTTGAAAATTGGATTCCAGTTATTTACGAACCAAAAACCAACACACACAAAAAGAAGCTTTCTCCTCCTCCGACGAAACCCCCAAGCTCATCATCCACCCTAACACGGCCTGGACCCGAATCCACGGCATTGTGTGTCGGGTCAAGGTACAAAAAGAAGCTTTCTCCTCCTACGACGAAACCCCCAAGCTCATCATCCACCCTAACCCGGCCTGGACCCGAATCCAAGGCATTGTGTGTTGGGTCAAGTACCTTGTTGACTTGCTGAAGAACGTTTGGGGATGCCACGACGAGTCCATGTTCGTCGAGTTCGCTGAGTCCACGTTCGTCGGATTTTCCTCTGCTTCACCATCAATGGCAAATTGTCGAGAGCTTCAAGGTTCAGATCTTGCAGCAGAGTTGCGAGCGGTTGCTGGAACGAAAGCTTCCAATTTTAGCTTATGTCGATGCGTTGGCTCGCGTCGCCGTCATCGACAAGATTCACCCCAGTTAGGTTCTTCCCATTGATCATCCAATCGTTTCCAGCTTCAATTTCGTCTTGAATTTCTCTCAAGGTTTGGAAAATGCTTCCTTCGATGCTCTGAACCGCCAGAAATGGACTCTGGTGAGCTCTCTTTTGCTTTTGTTTAGGATATTAACGAAATTGTAATGTGTTTGGTTGCCAAGAAAGTTAGGGAAATATAAATAAGAAAATTAAATTAGAGTCTAATTTTGTTTGAGTGCTGTTTTTTTTTTTTTTTTTTTTAATTTTAAAATATATGAGTTGGGTTGGATTGAATTTGGGTATATTGTTTCTAGTGTAAATGGGGGTTCAATGGATTTTTAGTTAAAACCCAATAATCGTTAGGTCTAATCAGATTGATGCCCATTTAACCCAACTAATAATTGGGTGGATTTGGGTTCAATTAGAGTGGGTGGGTTTAGGTAGGCAAATGGGTTTGGGCTTATTTTGCCACCCCTTGTTAAAATCCTTTCTCAATGGCCTGGTGGGGTAAAATATTTTCTATTCCATTTAATTTCCAGTAATTTTTCCATTATGTTAATATATCTTTTATATGGAGTCTAAAAGGTGTTATAAAATGGTTTATAATCAAGCAGTTGGATAAATTCTCTAGTAAATTGTGTTTTTTTATTATGCCTTATGCCTTTCTTTGTTGTTTCTTCCTAACAATCACAAATATCAATTCAGTATTTTTTGTCTTCATCAATTACTTGTTAAAATATGGTTAGATAATAAGTTCATAAGTTTGGGAACTTCGATCATAGTTATATCAAGGCATCAAAAGTTCAACACTTGTTTTTTTTTTTTTTTTTGGTTTTTTTTCTTTTATTACAAGTTTGGGATTAATTTTGAGGCTTCTTTTTATTTTGCTGTTTAGGTATTCCCAGAGCACTGCTTGGGACTACCTAGTAATTGGTATTGATTAAAAAAAAATGATACTTTATTTATGGCCTATTTAGATGGAGGAGGGAAGGAGGGGAAGTGGAAGGGAGTAGAATAGAGTTGGTTAAAAATAAGCTAATTTTGTGTTAAATCTACTCTACTCTACTCCCTCTCCCTCTCCTTCAATCTAAACGGACCATTAGTTTTTTTTAAACTGTATACTAACTTGTTTTGGTTATTGATAATATTGTTTGGTATTTTTTTTAGGACTGGTTGTTTGGAATACCATTATTTGCCACACGAACGCGAATTGGAAAACTAATTAGTTTGAATTGGAACACTGAATCAGTTTGATCTATTTTTCTACTCTTCTAAATAAAATTTGTGAATTGGCATATAGTTTGTTCATTCATTATATGGACGTCATTGAAATCCTTGTTTTTATTTTATTTTTTTGTTTTTTTAGACCTAGGGTCCATTTAGATTGAACTTATTTTTGCTGAAACTGAAAACTGAAACTGAAAACACTGTAGCGAAATAATTTTTAAATGTGTAAATAGTGTTGTGAGACCCATTTTTAATGAAAAAATTGCTAAAAAGTGTAATCTGTGGGTCTATAAACAATGCACAGAAGCACTGTTCATGGAAAATCTGATCAACAACTGCGGCTTGGAAATTAAAAAAAAAAAAAAAAAAGGAAAACGCAGAAAGAAAAAAATGTGGACGCGCAAACGCACAATCCAAACACAGTCCTAGTATGCTTTTGAATAAGAACAGAATTTTTTTTTTTTTTTTTTTTTTTTTTTGGGAAAAGAAGTGTGCAGTTTAATCTTGTAGTTGGTTAGCACCAAAAAAAAAAAATGTATGATATGCATCTAGATTCTCTAATTGGTGAGAATTAATGCCTTTAATTAATTTCTATATGAGATGGTTTGCACGCCTTCTTGGCTATGCTTGCTCAGATGAGAATGTCCAAATGGAGTTTGAAAGTGTTATAAAATGGTTATAAAATTGTGGTTTTTTTTTTTTTTTTTTTTTTTTTTTTCATGTTAACTTTGTTGTGCCCCTCAAATGCCTTTCTTCACTGTTTCTTCCTAACAATCACAAATATCAATTCACTGGTTCTTCATTGCTTAAACCTGCCTTTTTCTTCATCAATTACTTATTAAAATATGGTTAGATTGTCAATTCATAACTTTGGGAACCTCAATCATAGTTATATCAAGGCATCAAAAGTTCAACAATTTTTTTTTTTTTTGGTTTATTTTCTTTTATTGCGAATTTGGGATTGATTTTGAGGCTCCTTTTTATTCCTGTTGTTTAGGTATTCCCAGAGCACTGCTTGGGACTACCTAGAAATTGGTATTGATTAAAAAACAAGGGTATTTATTTATTTTTTAAAATTGTATTCTAACTTGTTTTGGTTATTGATAATATTGTTTGGTGTTTTTTTTTTTTTTTTTTTTTTTTTTTTTTTTTTTTTTTTAGGACCGGTGGTTTGGAATACCCTTATTTGCCACACGAACGCCAATTGGAAGACTAATCAGTTTGATGTATGTTTCTACTCTTCTAAATATAATTTGTGAATTAGCATATAATTTGTTCATTATATGGATGTCATTGAAATCCTTGCTTTTATTTTTTGTTTTTTTAGACCTAGTATGCTTTTGAATAAGAATAAAAGTTTTTTTTTTGGGGGGGGGGGGGGGGGGGGGTAAAAAAAAGTGTGCAGTTTAATCTTATAGTTGGTTAGCACAAAGAAAAAATGTTTTAGAAAAATGTTCTGGATGGTTTATTGTGTATTGTGATCGGTACTGTAATTGATACTATGACTGGTCACTAGAGGCTTCGACTCAACTGCAAACAATCCTACATGGCTAACATAGTGTGAAGTATAAATAATGTCATTTTAAATTATGCATAGAACTTATAAAAAATTATATTTGGCCATGGAATAGAATTAGCCTTGAAAGTTGAAACCCCTCGAACTTGACCATTAGTTGAAATTGAATTCTGTTTCAACTCCCAATTCCAAATTTCTTGATTGGTAAATAACATAAATCCTGTCCAAGGGGTTTTGTTTGTTGCATGCAACCCCAAAACTTGTTTGGATTGATAAAAACATAATTTAAATCCTTTTTCATGGTTGTCATATTGTCTTTATTTGGGTTTGGTGGTGATTATGTTTGCTTTGTTAAAATTCTTAACTTGTGTTATTGTTATTTATTCAATCGTTTTTGCCCAATACTGGCTGTGGCCATTTTCTACTTCCCTGTTTAGTTGCAACTGCAATGTTTTGATTCCATGAACTTTGCTTTATTTACTGGTTAATGATAGTAGTTTTGCAATTAGACATAGGTTTGTAGGGAAGGAACTGTATTTTGCTAACTATTCTTCCAACTGTCAAATTAGAGGATTAGCCAATTCTCCACTGATAGAGGAATCACAGGATTAGCCAATTCTCCACTGATAGAGGAACACCTACCCCTTGCTATTTTGACTGTTTTGTTTTTTGTTGTTTTTTTAAACATCAATTTCAATTTCAATTGGATAGAACTTTTCCATCCAATGGTTTTATGATCACTTTGTTCATTGGAAATGTTTCTCCGTAATCTGTATTATTCAAATATTACTGTTTTTCAGTTAGGGGAATGTTAGGTGGTAGATATTTGATCGGTGCAGCCAGCTTTCACAAGGTGCCTTTCTATACGAGTTTAGATTCAATAGGGGATCCCGGTAGGCACCTGCACTCATCCAAGCAAGAGCGCAACATATTATATATATATATATATATATATATATATATATTTATATATCTAGCTCCACCTCTATTATTAGTGGACAGATAAGAGAACCTTAATTGGTGTTGTCTTCGTAGGTGTGATGAGGAAACTGTGGATCACCTTTTGCTTCATTGAAAGTTTACATATGCTTTGTGGAATGAGGTCTTTATTATGTTTGGGGTTTAGTGGGTGATGCTGAATACAATTGTTTCTCTTCTTTTTTGCTTGGAGGAATTGGTTGAAAACTTAGGGTTGTTTGGATTTTCAGTTTCCATCACCCATAACTCAAGATATATGAGTCCCATGGCTGAATAGTTTGTTTGGGATGTTTTCAGTTTTTGTTTCCATCATTCAATTTTTTGATTTTTGAGTGATGAGTTATGGAAATTGAAAACACATTTTAGGTATTTTCAAGTTATGAAAACAGAGTTATGATGACATTTTTGTAAATACACACATTGAGGGACTCACGGTCAGAGGTCCAGCCGCAACTTTTGACTTTTTTTTTTTTTTTTTTTCTTTCCACTGGGTTTGGTGAGTTTGGGTGGTCTTCTTCTTCTTCTTCTTCTTCTTTTCTTTTTCCTTTCACATTTTTCTTCTTCTTTTTTTCTTTTCCCTTTCACTTTGGGTTTGGTGGTCTTCTTCATTTTTTTTTCTTCTTTTCTTTCATTTTCACATTGTGTTTCTGGGTTTGGTTGTTTTTTTTTTTTTTTTTTTTTTCTTTTTTCCATTCCTTTTCACTGGGTTTCTTGGTTCTCTCTTTTTTTTTTTTTTTTTCTTCTTCTTTTTCTTTCTTCACTTCTCATGATCTTTTTTCTAACACACTAAAACACAAACATGTGCATCCACAAAAAAAAAAAAAAAAAAAAAAAAAATACTAGCTGATTTCAAAGACTCCATACTAATCCAAATCCACACAAAAATGACCAAATTATCAATTATTAAGCTATAAATACAAGTGGGTTTTTGTTGAAACTTTGATTTGGGTACCTAAATTTTGTCTGTTGTTGTAGTGGAGGAGATGGGTTTGTGGAGGCTTTGATGAAATGGGGTTTTGGGAAATGGGGTTTTGGAGATGGGGTTTTGGGTTTGATGGTGAAGAAGGAGGAGGTAGATGAAGAAGAAAAACAAGAATAATCACCTCCTCACGCACGTAGTCACTGATTGGAGCTCACCTAACCCGCGTCGCCCTGACTTTGGAAAAACCCTTTTCACGACGCTGCACCGATCGTTGGAGGTTTGGTGAGATGGGTCCTAGTTAAAAGGGACGTACTTGGCGGAGAAGAGGTGGGAGTATGTTGGGTTGTTGCGGCGAGCCTCGTTGCAGGTGTTTTTGTCGAGTGGACAGTGGGGTTTGGAGATCGAGATCGGTTTTGGCTATTGTTGCGATGGAGGAGATGGGTTTGTGGAGGCTTTGATGAAATGGGGTTTTGGGTTTGACGGAGAAGAAGGAGGAGGTAGATGAAGAAGAAGAATAAGAATAAACAGGGCTGACAGGGGAATGGGAAATGAGAAGTGAAGAAAATATGTGGGATTCTGAGGGTTCCACGGGTAGACTAACAAAAATCATTGAGTGAGGAGTTAGGCATGGGTCCCACAAAAAGTAGAAAAAATTGAGTGATGAGAAGCAGAAAAAATGTGCCAAACAAGTGGGTATAGGAAATTTGAGTATTTTAAGTGATGAGCGATAAATGATGAGTGATAAGTGATGGGTGATGAAAATTGAGTGAGGAGTAATGAGTGATGAAAAAAAAAAAAACCAAACAGCCCCTTATTCTTCAAATGTTTGAAATATGGTACTAGCGTGTCTTATGTGATTAGTATAGAAGGAACGCAATGCCCGAACTTTTGAGAACATTAAGAGATCTATAGTTTTGTAGAAGAATCTACTCGCTAGGACTTTGTTTGAGTGATCTTGTATTTGGGGTCTTACGCATTGTATTTCCTTGTCTTGAATTCCTTATTACTATTAGACTTTCATTATGATTTGATTGTATTTGTTTCAAGTGCAGTGAGTTTACAATCATAAACACATTGTTCTTTTATTATCAATAAAATTCTTATTACCTATAAAAAAAAAATACCACTATTATGTCAAAATCATGAAATATTAACTATGTTATTGGCATGGTCTATATGAGTGTGCATGATAGGAGAGGCTCATTGAAATCAAAGCTGAGATCAAAGGATGGCGGAGTAAGTGAAAGATGAGCGGGGTCAGAAAATGTATGTTGGGTAGGTGAAGGGATCTCGGGGTGAGAAGATGCATGAGCAGTGGGTAGAGGGATCTCTAGGTCAGGAACTGCATGAGCAGTATGTGGAGGGATCTCAGGGAAAGGAGATGCGCGTGAGGGTGGAGGGAACTCTGGGGCAGGAGATACATGTAAGGGTGGAGGGGGATCTAGCCTACTGACAACCTGATGGGGTGCAGCACGCTAATAATGGCTATAGCTGGTAGGAGTTGAGCTCGTGCTTCGTTGTCCAGTATCTTGTGGCGCTTCTGGATTTGCCCCATTGGTATCATCCAAGGAAAGTTAGGCAGTTATACGGTGAAAGCGATCCACTGCCTTAAGTACAGCTGTAATCCGCTTGTACTCAGGATTGCCTACGGTATCACGCGTCAACGATTGCTTGTGACTGGCAACCTGTAAGTAAATATATACAATTAGTACATCTAACACAAAAATGGTGATACACAACAAAATTTGAAAAGAAAGGTTGAAGCAATTACCATAATAAGAACTGAAGCGGCAGTGTGTTCGACGAACCTCCAAGTCACCCTATCGTACCAACGGAAGTATGGATAAGCAGGTGACATATCACCCTTTAGCCGTGCTCCATGACATAGTAATCGTGCTTGACTATTCCATACTTGGATATGGCTTCTGTGTTTATCCCCCCAATCACTCTGATCTTCCCCCTCAAGTATATTTTGTGAAGGGTGTCGTCAGTATCAATAAATGGGGGCACTTCTTGTACCATCCCAAACTGACGAACAACACAGTCTGATGTATGTTTCTCTACTAGCCAGAAACATACAAGTGGCACCCTTGCCGTCCACACGTCCTTTCCTGCAACACAGAACGCAGGTAGATGGCCTAATTCAGTTTCATATGGTTGCCACACCACCTGAAATAGCCAAATAAAAGGGCAGCACATTATAAAATGTACCGTTATTTTCAATTATGAGCTATTTTACAGTTATAACAGTATACAATAGTCATAAACAATAGAAAAAACACAATTTGGGTACCTGGCTGGGATGCATAAAATCTAGAAGCTGTCGGTACCGGACCAAAGCAATTTCAGCGGGGCTATTCTTCGTGTTCACAACCCATGCAATCCTACAATTAAGAAAAGAGTCAATATTTGCCAATTATGCTATCTAATATAAAAGAAAAAGGAATTGTATGCTGATGGAAGTTGAAAAAAATCCATACTGTTTATTTTTCTTTCAAATACTACTATACTACAAAAGCATCCTTAGTTGTAGAATGATACTTGAATAATGCTAAGTTTAGTTTTTTTTATCAATTTAAGTAGTTGGGACAAGTAGGTCTAGACTTCTTTATCCGAAGACATAAATTTAATTGGTGAGAGAAAGGGATAGAAAGAGTATAATAAATTCTTTTTTTGTTCATCATTCAATGATCATAATTTTGTTGGCACGCTAGCGCACAAAATAATGATTACTTCTTATAGACTAGCAAGAGTGAAAAAAAAAAAAAAAAAACTTTATTTTAATGCTTTTCCTTTTCAATAGTTGTGGAATTCAATTAATTTTTTCCCTATGCTATTTATCCACAAAACTCTGCAAAAATATTCCAGCAAAAGGATGAGTTATGAAAGAAATAAAAAAGAAGAAGAAATTGAAAGAAAGAATCTAATTAGCAAAAACTAAAATTGAGAGACAGATACAAGCTTTGTACCATATATATTAGGGCTGTGCAAACCTTCACTGGAGCCGACAAGACCGATCGGCACCGACACTCCTGCACTGCCGCTGCCACTGACCGATGGAGTTGATGCCAACGATCAGAATGCGAACAGAGTTCAGATGCCAGTGTGGTGAAGAGATCAGAGAAGGATATCCAACATCGTTAAGAGCCGAACCAAACCGATGAATGCTTCTATGTTCTGCCTTCTGGGCTTTTAGCTTCTGCTTAGTGCTTATGGTGTCATTTACCAAACAAGTATCCTTTTTAATTTTTTTTTTTCTAAAAACGGCATCGTATTGGTATTATTATTATATATATATAAAAAGAGAGTACAAAATGGCACCATTTTATGCTAGGTTTTCAGATTTCCCTATGTATAAATTCACTCTATTCTCTTTCGTAACCCTTTACTCTCTCTCTTACTTGGCCTCTAACCTCTCACCGGCTTGATGCGACCTCGCCTCTGAGCTCTCGCCGCTTGAAATTGGTGAGTCAGTTTCAGAACATTATAGTAATATTCTAGATTACTAGTACTGATGAAGGTATTATACATATTACTGCCGTGTTTGTTTGTGATGACTTCTTGCAACCTTGGAAAACAGTTTGCGCTGTTTGGTTTGTGTTTGGATGTGCTTTTATGATTTGAATAGTGTGTGAGTTATGGCATGTATGATAGAACTGAGGGTTAATATATCAATAAATACTTTTTATGCCCTGGTCAACACCGATCTCTTTATCATCAACAATATTGATTCTTAATTTCTCATGATACTAACACATATACTTAAGTCATTTTGTGTGTGTGTGTGTATATAAAGAAATAAATATGTTTCTTTTATATTCAAAATCTGTCAAATTTTAGTTGAACTTTAATGTGGGTTGATAGTTGATACATTATAGTTGGGACAGGTGCATTGTTCAAAAAATGCACGTGGGACACAAATTCCTTCCACATCTGCTGGATGAAACTTATATTGAACTTTCTTGAGAAATCTTCTCTGTTTTTTGTCAATCTTCTTTTCTTGGTTGACAATTTGACTAATATTGATGTATGTATAGCCTCTGGATCATGATGGATGGAAGTAATGAATTCTATGTATATATGAAAGAAAGGTTGTATAATTTCTGTGATAGAATTGGGGGGAAATGTTAACCCAGCGAATCACAAAAGTTAATGAAAACAGATTTTTTTTTATGTGAACAGATTTTTTGTTAATGTTTCAAATCAAACTGACCAAACTGATTAAACCGCGCTGATCAAATCGCTCCGCTATAGGTCGAAATACCGACCCTAATCGGTATGCATCGGTTTTAATTATTACAAAAGGGATCCCTATCTGTTCGATAACAAATTTGAAAAAAAACTGAGCCGACCAAACCGTGCACACCCCTAATATATATGGCCCATTCTTCCTACAATATTCTAATTGAGAATTTCCCATTCGCGTTGTATCGTATATAGCTAAAAGGAAAAATTAATAAGATACAAGCTTCATTATCTCAAATTAGATAGCACTGGAATAATTAATACTTGGAATTGAGAATTTAAAGTGATCAACAACAATAAATTATGGGTAATCGTAAATTTAACATTACATACCACTAAGTTCATACTAATAAATGATTATCTAAACATATGATTAGTGGTAGAGTTAGAAATTAATAACACTTGTATTATATATCAATCATAACATATGACCTCAGTGGTTGTAAAACAATATATAAAAATAAATAAAAATGCTATTAATTTTCAAAATTTGATGAATATCAAGGTTAAAATTTTGTTTTCTATGCCTAACAATGTGTCAAGTTGTTTAAAATTATGGATCTATTTCCAATAGAGAAAATTGGTCAAGGAAGAGACTTACTTAATGGACAATGGAGAAGGTGGTAATGGTGGGCCATATGCATCATCTGGTAGGAGGTCCATCCTTGGGCACAAAAAAGGGAATCTGAACCATGCCCGATATTGAACCAGTATCAATGCCCCACTAATCTGATTGCCACCTCTATCAGTTGCCTTGCATAACTCTTTGTACAACTATGCAAAGCAAGCGCTCCCTCAACTATACTGAGGTGGATTGCGAAGGTTTGTCAACATCTGCAACCACATCGTATGCACCCTATCGCCAGACTTGTCGACGAAAATTGTGTCCGCCAGGAGTGCTAGAATATAACACCGTGCATACTGATGCACAACATCCTCTATTACACCATTGGGCAACCCTTGGCCTACCTTTTGAAGTAGCTGATTAATCTAGATTTGTTGTCCTTTAAGCATCATAGGGTTAGTAACAATTCCAAGCAAATTCTCACATTCAGTAGCCCAAGTCTTGTTAGTTGTTCCAACAATTGCCTCACCATCGATTGGAATCCCCAAAAGAACCTCCACATCTTGTAATGTGATCATTATCTTACCATGTGGCAGGTGAAAGGTGTGGGTTTCAGGCCGCCATCGCTCAATGAACGCCGTTATCAAGTTATGATCAATCTCTCTAGATGGGGTCCTATACAGCCCCTCTAATCCAACTCTCTTGACAAAGTCGAGGACACGATCATCCACCATCGGGCATCGTTTTCGGAACTCATCATTATGACCACGGCATTTCAGTGCCCCCGAATCCTGCACATGATAGAACCATGGTGATGAGATGCAATTTGCCATAACCTTTGTATATATTATTGTAGCTATAGATCCAAAAAAACAAAAATAAAGAAGTTATCAAGGGAAATTAAAATATCATAAAAAAAAAAAAAAACAGCAACGAGAGAAAAATAAAAGGATGCAATGCATTTGATACATTTGTTTTTAGCCGTTTATCCTGCTACTTATGCCAAGCATGTTAGTGTAAACATTGCCGTAATAGCAATCCAACCCATTACCCACCATGTTTACAACGAATACATACATCAAAATTTGATTCTTTCTAGCTCTCACAATTCAATGTCTTTAATTATCTAAGTGTAACCTTTATGTAAGGGTGTGCAAGAGTCAACCAACCTAACTCAACCCAACTAATGGGCATGACTATGCATTCAAAGCTAGTAATACCATTGACACTTTAATTTTAGAAATGGGTAAAAAAAAAAATCAACATAATGTAAAAGGATAAAAAGAGAATCTTTAGCAGGTGGTCGGTTTTAATTTTACCTCGCCTTCCCAAACAACACATGATCAATGTTTTTTTAGAAACCTTAACACCAAACCCTCCATGGGACCAGGACTAAACTTATCAGGGATCTCAGCAGCAATGACAACCATATTGCACAAAGTTTAGGGGGTCAAGAGTAATATAAGCATATGTTGAAGATAAATTGGCAAGGATTTCAATGTATAGCCTAGTTTCTTGCACAAACGATAAGTATGACAATCAACCACAGGAAATAAAGATACATATAAAAAACTTAATATGCTATCAACAATTGTAAAGATTAAAGAAAGAAAGATTAATTTGCAGCACAATTCTAACACTGATGACTTTTTTGTTTATTATGAAAAACACGCACAATTCTTTGAATGGTCAACATTCAAATTAAGAAAGAAGTCAAAATTATCTTTAAAAATGATGCAAACTAGGGGGACTAACTCAACCTAAACCTATATTCCATATCAAACAATAACAAGCTGTCTTCTTTGATTATTGTTACAGATTTTGCATTTTGAAATAAAATACTCAGGAAAGCTACAATCATACAACACACTTGAATGAGATGATTCCATCCATCTGAGAATGAGTTTTCCATAGGCTTATAGTAATAGTAATCATAACAGATTATGAGAATTATGTGAAGCCTGTGATGCAGTAACAAAGCTTGATTGTTATTAATGCATTAATCATGTGGCAATAGGTTAATGATTTGGTAATGATGCAATATATTAAAATTAAAGAAAACAGTAGGTGCTGTAAGTTATAAATGCTAGATCAAGATGCATGTACCCCACATCTACATGACTTCTATATCCTATATACCATCTGTTTCTAGCCATATTCAACACAAAGATTCAGCAATTACTCTAAGTTAGTACTGCATTACCAAGCAAAGAATTAGGGAAATTCAAAACCACATAAATACATAATGCAATTGAAAAATGTGATAGGTAAGAACCAAAAACAGTACTTCAAAATAGTGGGATGGGGATTCAGAATAAAGATACAATTTTTATAGCATATATTGGATTTTATGCTATCAATTGCAAGGAATAGAGAGAAAGTCCTTACTTTTGTGATAGACTACTAGTGGAGCCAACCAAAATCAGTGTTTGAGGGAGAAAGGTTGAGCGAGGTTGAGCAGTGGAGACGGAGCGACAGAGCGAGAAGGAATGAGACTGAGAGAGTGAGAGGGAATGCGACTGAGAGTGATACCATGAGTGGTGTTTTTGAACTTTAGTTTTTGCAGCGACGGTGACGGAGCGATAGGGAATGAGAGTGAGAGAGAATGCGACTAAGAGTGATACTGTGAATGGTGTTTTTGAACTTCTGATACTATGAGTGGTGTTTTTGAACTTCAGTTTTTGAGTGCGATCTACACGTGTTGAAAAGGAAATCAAGTTCAAAAGGCTCGTTTTCCATTTAACTTAATCATGTCCAATGGACTCGATTTCTAGGCCTACCTGGACACACTGTCCACCTCAATTGCTGGTGCAATAGCAAAACCGAGTACAATATACTTGATTTTATAACCCCAAGATCGAGTCCTCTGGACTTGAATTGTTAGAAACCAAAATAGTTTCAAACCTTGGTTAACTAATAATATAGTTTGGGTTTTATAGTTATTTAAAAAAAAAAAAAATCTATGTTGGGTTCAAATTGAGTTTTTTGGTGGCTTGGCGGTGGATGCTTTTGGGGTTTTGTGCTTGTGATTTTGGTGGTTGGAGACTGTGGTTATGGTGATGGTCATTGTGTCAATGATTGTTGTGGCTGTAGCGGTGGTGGCTAGTGGCAGTGGATGTGGGTTTGAGTTTGATTTAATTTGGTTTTGGGATTGTGTTTTGGTGGTTAGTGGTTGAGGTTGTGGGTGGCGGTGGTGGTGGCTGTGGCTGTGGCTGTGGCTGTAGGTGGTGGTGGCTGGTGGCTGTGGCTATGGGCAGTGGCAGTGGGTTTGTGGGTAGTGAAAGAGATGAGATTGAGAATAAAAAACAATATTTAAATAAAGTGGTAAAAAATATAAAACCTTGGATGTTAGGTGTATTGTAAAGTGAGTTGTTAAAATAGATAAAGTAAGTTTTTGAGATGCTAAATGTTATATTTTTTGAGATCCTTGATGTGAATGCTTTAAGATAAATAGATATAATATATTATATTTTATGGGGCATTCTTTCGTTTAGGAGTCTTAGGCCATTTAGGGTTGAGGACCCCCCCCCCCCCCCCTGCTTGGAAGTATTGCTCAAATGAGAATGTAAATGGTTCCAATTGGAGTCTAAATAGTGATGGGTTACACATGTAAGTGAAGGCTCACATACCCATTGGGTTTAGGTATTTTGGATTAAAGTGTGTCTATATATGTTATATAAATTATTCAAAATTTTTTTTTAAGGTGTTTATCTTTCCAACAAGTGGTGTTATAGTCTATGGTGGTGTGGGGCAAAAGGTGGCAAGGTTATTGAGATTCCTTTTGTAGTTGGAGTGATAATGGGGTGTGTTTACTTAAAGTCCTTTCACAAATGAAGCAGGCAGGTCTCTTTTGAAATTGGAGTGAGGATGGTACATTGCTAAAGCTCACACAAACGATCTTGGAAAAGGCCCAACAAACGAGTATTATTGCCAATGGTGTTAGATAACAATGAGTTGCGAGGTTCCTATGAAGGATAAAAGAAGTGCAAGGTTGACATGTGAAGGCTCATAGATGATGCACTAGTAAAGAGAAAAGCCCATTAGGCAAGGGGGAGCAAAGAGAACTAGTTCATAGCCCATAGAGATGTCTTGAAACTCATAGAGAGGTAGAGACTTACACGTGAAGGGGAGATTGTTAAGTTACACGTGTGAGTGAAGTCCCACATTCAATAATGATGAGAAGAATGAGTAGTTTTTTTTTTTTTTTTGAGAAACAAGAATGAGTAGTTAATATAACATAATTGAGCACATACCTATTGAGCTTAGGTCTTTTGGGTTAAAGTATTGTCTCTATCTATTATATTAATTATTCAAGAAAACTCTCCAAGGTGTTTATCTCTCTAACAAAAAGTGTTGAATACAAACCTATTGGGTTTAGATCTTTTGGGTTAAAGTATTGTCTCTATCTATTGTAATAATTATTCAAGGAAGCTTTCGAAGGGTCGAAACTCTTATATCTAATTATTTTTATAAATAAAAAATTTTCTTGAATAAAATTTAAAATCAAAGAGCAAGACTATACTATATTCTATAACTGGAATAACATGTTAAAAAAAAATGGTACAATTAGAAAACGAAAAAGAAGTATATTTTCTTATCTTAAATTTAACTTAAATTGAGTTAAAGATTAAGAAAAAAAAATGGAGTCTGATAAGCATTATAAACCAATTCTAATCAAGGGCTTGTTTGGTACGTGTGTTTAAACAACAGTTTTCAGTTTTTTTGAAAATATGTGTAGGTGAAAAAGTATGTGGAAATGCATGCAATATTGTTTAAAAACTAAAAACATGTGTTTAAAATGATGTACCAAATAGCCCCCAAGTGGTTTTGGATGGGTATTGAAATGCATAAAATATCAATCAAGTTGAATGGATGCATTCTCTAGTAGATTGTGGTATTTGTAGTCCCATTTGTGTAGCATGTTAGATCCATTTTGACAAAATAGCTTCTGGTTAGGCTTAATAGCAATTTGTTTCGCTTTTGGTGATAGGAATTTTTTTCATTTATCTTAGAATTCTTAGGACTCATAGAAGTTTTTTTGGCCTTAGAATTCTTAGGCCTCAAGAAGTTTTATGTATGCTGATTAGAAAGCCCTGATTAGTCTCATTTATTACCTTAGAATTCTTTAGAATCTTTAGGAAGCTATAGAATTTTTTTTTTTTTTTTTTTTTTGGAGGAAGCTATAGAATTAATTAAGACTATCTATGAAGTACGTAATTGTTGTATTTCTAAGTAGAATTTCAAATGGCTCCATTGCCAAGGAGGCAAGGATGGCGGTGCATGTGCTGTTGGTCTACAAGGGAGATTGCTGAGGTGTGGGTAAAATTGGAATAAAACTTATTATAGATAAATTATTGGCTAGTCTTATTATAGACCATAGAACCATATATTAGTTTTATTGATAAAAAAAATAAAGGGTCATGCTAACGGATAACCTTAGGGTAATGGTTAACAATCCATTTTAGGAAAGTTTTGATACAACTTTTATGGAAAATAGAAAAAGCTGTCAAAATATTAATTAGTTTTTCTTTTCTTTTCCCATAAAATTTTTTTTTAATAAGTTATTAACCATTACTTTAAGGGCATTTTTTACTATTTCCCAAAAAGAAAATAATGCTTATGTGCAAAATTGTGTAGGTTCCAATCTTGATGTGATTTAACATGAGGAAGTCAACATCTTTGGTTTTATATGATTTATAGTTTTTTTTTTTCATTAATAAAGCTTAATTATAGACCACAGATCTATATTTTTATTTGTTTTTTGTTTTTTGTTTTCTTGACAACTTTGTTGTTCTAGTTTTTATAAACTATATACTAGCTTGTTGAATTTAATTGATAGTTGTACCATTGATAATATTTTATGGTTTTTTTTTATATTTTATTTATAAACTACATTAATTCTTCGTTAGTTTGGAAGTAAGAATTTGAGTTTATATCAAAACACAATCTATATGACTATGTATTTGAATGTGCTTATTAATTATTTGAGTAATATCAATTGTAATTATGTGATAAGTTTTGATTATCATGATATAACTTTAACCTCCTTAAAGGAATGAGAAATTTAAATAATAAATTCGATAATTAAAAATTAAAGTTTTACCAAGAGAAATTAAGAAAAAATTAAAGTTTCATATGAAAATTTTAGATAGGTGTTTGGAATAGAGAGGAAATTTTAGCTTGGATTAGAGTTTCAAATCGCCGCCGTGCTCCCTGCTTGGATCGAAATTTTAGAGGAATTTCAGAGAGGAGTGAAAATATTGGAATAGAGAGGAGTTTCAAAGAAGACTCTAGAATAGTGGACAGAGAGGGTTTGAGATAAAATAATAATAAAAAAGTGAGAAAATGATTATTTAAATAAAACAAATGATAAAATAGATAAACTGATGTGAGTGTTTTGTAAAAATAAATGTGTAAAATAGAAAAAGTAAAATTTTAATATAAAAATAAGTGTAAAATATACTAACTAATGTGGTTGTCCTAATAACTAAAGTCAGAAGGATATGGGCCACTGGAGGCAAATGAATCCACTAATGCAAATAGTTTAGAATAGAAAGTTATTAGGGACCTGGAGAATTAACAAGCCCAACTAATGTGACAATTGGTCATGGGGTCCTTAAAAAGCCCATTTTCTCGAAAATGTCTACCATTGCAAATGGCCAAATTTTGGGCCCAAGGCTATTCTTATGAAGAAGAAGAAGGAGGTGATGGGCCCATAAGCATATTGGATACATCCTAAAATTCCTAATTCTTTATCCTTAAGGAATCCGAACAGGAAACGGTGCCGTTTGACATTTAATTGTGATTTGTGTGAGTCAGTCTCATCAACAAGCATTAATGTTGCGTGTCCATTTCTCCTTAATTCACAAAAACCAAAGCATTTCATTCACTCTTTGTCTGTCTTTCAGATTTCGAGGGTACTTTGTTGGAGGAGTTTGAATAATTTATACTTCTATTTAACAATTTTTACTGTTTAGTTTTTCAATTTTTTTGTTTAAAAATAAATTTACACCCTTATATTTAATAGAAATAAAATTAGAGGATAATTAGATAAAAATATATGTTTAACTTGCATTAAAACATTACTTATAAAATAAAGACACCCTTCATTCAGGTTTTCTGTCATTAATGGAACAGAAAAAAAAAAAAAAAAAAAAAAAGAGTAGATGGTGGGATATTATACGTGAGGGGACTTCTTCAATTTTTTTTTTTTAAGTGCTTTACTTTTTAAAAAGGTTAAAATATTATTTTGGTTTGTAAATTTTATTAAAAGTTTGTTTTTTATTCCTAAGTTTTGAATTATTTTATTTTATTTTATTTTTTATTTTTATCTTTAAACTTTGTAAATAGCTTTCTTTTTTTAATAATTTAAAGACAAAAATAGGAATGAAAAAATAACTTTTTTTCAATAGTTCAGGGATAAAAAAAATCATTTTTAAACTTTAAGGACGAAAGTAAAATATTTTCAATAATTTAGAGATGAAAATAAAATTTTTTATAATTGAGGGATGAAAAATGAATTTATTAGAGTTTAGGGGTAAAATAAATAAATTTTTAGTAAAGTTTAGGGACCAAAATAATATTTTACTATTTTAAAAATATTTTGATAGTTGAGAGAGATCAAAGAGAATTTTTAAATTAGACGTCTCTATAATAAACCTAAAAAAATACTAATTGAATTACAAAGTTTTTGATGGTAAATAATCAATTTGTGTACACATCTAAAGTTATGAGGTTTTAAACTTTTTGCTGTGGCTAGACGATGAGAGAGTACTTTTTGTGTGTGTGGGTCCGAGAGGTCTGCAATCCGGCCCAAACTCTATCTGGGCCTAGGGCCCGTGCCGAGGGGGCATCTTGCCGAAGACGAATGATCAGTGGCCGAGACAGCAAGGGGAACGGCTGAGGACTTACCCTGTCCTCGGCATTCCGGAGCTTCAATAGGAAGACCAACACCATGGTGTAGGCAATCCCCAAACAGCCCCCTCAAGGGGATGTGAACGGAATGGGGCCCATAAGGAAGCAGGGTGTGAAAATTGAACCAAGGAAAACGCGTTCCTTCTTCAGTAAATGCACCTGCCAATACCCAGATATGATTAATGAGAAAAGACGTTTGGACGGTGTAAACTTTGATCCGTGCAACTAATAGAAAGTTAGACGGGACGGTTGATGGGATGGATACAGAGATAAGCTCCTGCCTGACCTACAAGTGGAGGGTCAGGATCAGCCAGGACGGACTATATAATAAAAAGGAAGGTGCACCAAAAAGGGGGCTGGGAAAAATGGCCAAAAAGGAGAGCCTCCCAGCCCACCTCCAGGAGAAAGACTCCAGGGGTGACGATCACTTAACCTTGTATGAACGCCACGAAAAACCCATTGCCTGTCGATCAAGGCCTAGCCTTTCAAACCCACGCTCTACAAATGATATTGTTAGGGCCTTTTCAAGTGCGAATCCGACACTGTTACGGTCCGCCACGAATCGTGTCCTTACAATTGGCGCCGTCTGTGGGAAGGCTTGTGTGTTGGCATAGGTGGTAGGTCGAAATAGTTCCTTTGTTATTTCTAACCGTTGGTTATAGAGTTCTAGTATAAAGCCCTGCTAGGGGCTACGTTTCTTGACCAGGGGCTTGGCTGAGGAATTAACTCCCTTAAAGCTAAAGCTCCTCGTAAAGAGCAGACTAGGCGCTTGGTAACGTTAATCGTATAGATAAACTCTAGGGGCTTGGCTGAGGAGTTAACTCCCCTAAAGCCAAGGTTCCATGCAAAGAGAAAACTAGGTTTTGGACAGAACCAAGGCATTGCATGGTCCACGGACTCAAGCCTATGGGAAAACCAACTACCTGGATGAGGAAAACTAGGTTTTGGACAGAACCAAGGCATTGCATAGTCCTCGGACTCAAGCCTATGGGGAAACCAACTACCTGGATGAGGAAAACTAGGTTTTGGACAGAACCAAGGCACTGCATAGTCCTCGGACTCAAGCCTATGGGGAAACCAACTACCTGGATGAGGAAAACTAGGTTTTGGACAGAACCAAGGCATTGCATGGTCCACGGACTCAAGCCTATGGGAAAACCAACTACCTGGATGAGGAAAACTAGGTTTTGGACAGAACCAAGGCATTGCATGGTCCTCGGACTCAAGCCTATGGGAAAACCAACTACCTGGATGTGGAAAACTAGGTTTTGGACAGAACCGGGGCATTGCATGGTCCTCGGACTCAAGCCTATGGGAAAACCAACTACTTGGATGAGGAAAACTAGGCACTAAGCGAGATTTAGCCACTATGCGTGATGGCGAAAATGGTGCTTATATCTTCGTAAGACGAAGGTTAGAAATGAATCTGAGGCCTCTGTGGGCACAAGTAAATTAGGGTTTGGGGAACATAATGATAAATGTCTTGCATGCATAGCTATTTGTACATGTTAAAATGAATCAGCGCAGAGTTCATAAGCAAATAGTGCGCATTAACAAGGGCGGTTAACGATGTAACCAGAAGGAAAAAAGAAAAACAAGACTTCATATATACATGTTCAAATACTTGTAAACCATCAATAAATTAGGAAGTTTGTGAAAGGAAAAGAAACAAGTTAATCGTTCAAATAGAAACAAATACAAAAGCCCAACCAAGGCTTCTACTTTTCTGCTTGTTTGTCGGTCACAGCTTGGGAGGTAGGAACAGGATCAGCTTCGATGCCCGGAATGACGGTTTCTTCTAGGGAAGGCTGAACAGGGCCAGCACTGGTACTCTGAGGGACCACAGCAAGGGGAATGGCCTGTGGCGGCTGTGCAAGTGTGGCTGGTTCTTCTGTACTGGACACCTGAACGCCAACCTTGGGTTCAGTAACCTCTGTAGGTGCCCCAGGATCCGCATGCTGCGATATCACCATCACATCCTGAAGTTTTCCCTCTTTGGGCGCCTTGCTAGAGGAACCACTGGCTTGTAAGTTTTCCGACGGGGTGACCTCTTCCTCGGGTTGAGCATCCGTGGTCACAGAGCTGGTGGAAGTGGTCTCGCGGATGGCCGCCGGGTAGAATACGCTCTCCGCCTTCCACAAATCTGATGAAGCGTCCACCCCAGCTCGCTTCAATGCTTCTTCCCAGACTTGGGAGCAATAAAACCTGCACACTCCAGGAATCTGCGCCTTAAGGGTGGCTTGGGTTTTGGCTACTCCCATGTTGTAACCATCGTCCTCGGCCGTATTCTTGGCAGCCTCTGCCTCATTCCTGGCAAACTCGGCCTCCTGCTTTGCCCTTACGGCTTCATCTCGGGCATATTCTGCCACTCCTTTCTCATGCAAAGCCACGGCCAGCTGCTTATTTAAATCCTCGATTAGATCTCTGGCTATTCGCAGCTGGTCCTCGGCTTCAATTGCACGCTTGGTTTGGTCCTTGGCCTGTTTCTGGGCACTAGCAAGGCCCGCCGAGACGTTATCCCTCTCGCGAGTAGTCATTGTTAAGTCATCCTTGACTTTGACGAGTTCCTTTTCAGAAGCTTCGAGAGTCTTTGAGGTTGTTATGCGCTTCTTGCATTCGTTCTCGGCCGCCTTACTCCTGTCATGCACTTCTTCCTCCATCCTATAGGTTGCCTGGAAAGCCTGTTAAGAAAGATGAACGTGTAGTGAGTGATAAACCGGTGACAAGAGTTAATAAAGTGTTAGGTTGCAAGAAATCTTACCATGCCCAAGTATCTCTTGGTACTGAGAAAAACCTCCTGCATCCTCATTCTCTTCAGCTCATCCATGTCATTAGGGAGTAACATGGTTCTCCCTAATGCATCCGCCACGTATTCACCCTCGCCGTCTCCAAGGTCCCTCAGAGAGGCCGTTTCCAGTAATGGACCCCCGTGAAGCATTGGGGCAGGAAGCTAGGCGCTCGGTAGGGATTGGGAATCAATTCCTTTCCCCTTGCCTTGAGAGGTTTGAACTGCGGGTCCTTTGCCCTTGCTTTGGGGCCCGATCTTCAGTTGTTTTGTGCGCGGAGTCTCATCCTTCTCCTTAGGAGGTTGGGATTTTTCCTCGTCCACGGTGTCCTTGCCCTTGGGGCTCCTCTTTCTCTTAGAATCAGCACATTCAGGTCGAGGAGACCGAGCTGGTTGGGAGGGGGCGGGAGGTTCGGGGCGGGTGGATTGTGGCTGGGACTTGGTGGAGGATGACCTGGTTTGGATTGTAAGGGGCCGAGGTGGTGGAGGAGGAGCATTGGGTTGTGGTGCCTCCTAGGTATCCTTCCCTGGTTAAAGGTATTCTCTTGACTCCCATCTCGGCTTAGGAAGAGGTGCCTACTAACGACAATTCCGCCTCGGACAAGGCTGGGTCACCCAGGTCACCAGGAGGGTCCTCGGATTGGTAGACTAAATCAAATACCTCGAACCCTTCCTCCGGTTGATCTGGCTCACCTTCGTCCTCTGTTGCTTGATAAGACGAAGAGGGGCCCACCAGGGGGATGTTCTTGGGGACAGCTGGCTCTTGCGAGATCAAAAACCCCTTCTCTACTACGGTAATTTTTGGAAGCCAAGGACGGCGGGCACTGATCACGTGTTTTGCGTCCCCGAATGACTTCTGAACCGGGGGGTACCCTAGTATTTTGTGAGCTGCGCGGACTTGGCCATCACTGTCATTCACAAAAACCGCCGCTTGTAAAACGGTCTCCAAGTCTGCCCGATTGACTAAATGAAAATGCCGTGTATAGGCGTGTTCGTCTACAAAAGCAACAAACATATATGCATGGTTAGTTATCGAAAGACGTTAGGTTAGAATGGTTTAAAGAGTTATCCCTCTTCCATTCCTAATACCCCACCTGGTTCTCCTTCTACTACGGGGCATGGATCGCCATCATGCCACTCTCCAGAGACAATAAGGAAATCCTTGTTCAGTCCCTTGTTGGAATCAGGGAGGCACTGGATCAACCGAACCCTATCGTCCCTCGACCTCATGTAGTAGGTTTTTCCTTTCAATTTCTGGAGGTTATAGCACCAGTTTACATCATGGTGGGTCAGTCTTAGGCCCATCTTCTCATTTAAAACATCCACGCAACCCAAAATCCTAAGAACGTTGCCGGCGCACTGGGTAGGGGCTAAACGGAAATGCCTGAGGTAACCCCTTGTCACTGGTCCCATAGGGATTCTCATACCTCCCTCTACAAAGGCGAGGACGGGAATTACAACCGCGCCCGTTCCCCTCTTAATGTGCCATTCCCCCATCTTACAGTGCTCCAGACTTACGTTGGGGGGAATCTTATAATCAACGATGAACTTATTCATCGCCTCTTCAGTATCGACCAACTTCCTCAATCTCAATTTAGTCGCCTTTGTCATTTACTAAAACAAACCTAACCCGCGACGGAAAAGAAAGGGAGCCAAAGAGAAATAAACTCAAAAAAGAAAAAAACGCGAGTTAATGGAGGTAAGGAACTTACATAAAAGGAGAATTACGCTTCGGATGGGCTATATGTGCTTGAGATAGACTTGAATTTGGGCGGAAGTTCAGATGAACCCTGGATACACGCGCTAAAACTCTTAAGTACAGAACTGGAGAGACGGATCCATCTCCAGAAAATCTTTTATACTTTCTAGGGTAAACTGCACGCCCTTTTTCCCGCCCAAAGAGGCCAGGAGATCACCACCGTTCGATTTCCATCACACCGTTGAACGTGGGAAGCACCAAGCCGCCCGTATTTAATGAGGCCACGTTTCGCCTTCCAACGGCTCTGGGAACGTGCCTTGGGCAGGTGAAAAACCTCGGGAATCGAAAGATGACGAGGATTGATAGGCATTGGCAGATCCCTGATGTCATCAAAACCCTCCTATCCGTCCGAGGGGACGGATAGCAGGATTTTGAGGGGCTATTGTGGGTCCGAGAGGTCTGCAATCCGGCCCAAACTCTATCTGGGCCCAGGGCCCGTGCCGAGGGGGTATCTTGCCGAAGACGAATGATCAGTGGCCGAGACAGCAAGGGGAACGGCTGAGGACTTACCCTGTCCTCGGCATTCCGGAGCTTCAATAGGAAGACCAACACCATGGTGTAGGCAATCCCCAAACAGCCCCCTCAAGGGGATGTGAACGGAATGGGGCCCATAGGGAAGCAGGGTGTGAAAATTGAACCAAGGAAAACGCGTCCCTTCTTCAGTAAATGCACCTGCCAATACCCAGAGATGATTAATGAGAAAAGACGTTTGGACGGTGTAAACTTTGATCCGTGCAACTAATAGAAAGTTAGATGGGACGGTTGATGGGATGGATACAGAGATAAGCTCCTGCCTGACCTACAAGTGGAGGGTCAGGATCAGCCAGGACGGACTATATAATAAAAAGGAAGGTGCACCAAAAAGGGGGCTGGGAAAAATGGCCAAAAAGGAGAGCCTCCCAGCCCACCTTCAAGAGAAAGACTCTAGGGGTGACGATCACTTACCCTTGTATGAACGCCACGAAAAACCCATCGCCTGTCGATCAAGGCCTAGCCTTTCAAACCCACGCTCTACAAATGATATTGTTAGGGCCTTTTCAAGTGCGAATCCGACATTGTTACGGTCCGCCACGAATCGTGTCCTTACAGTGTGTATGTCTAACTTGAGTACGTGAAGACACCAATGTTATTTGTAATTTTTTAAAATATGTGTGAGTGAAAAAGTGTGTACTTAGATACCGTCTATTTTACTGAAAATTAAAAATAATAAAAAAATAAATTTTAATTACTGTTCATTCATGTCGAATAAACAGTGCAAGAGGCGCTGGATTTAAAAAAAAAAAAAAAAAAAAACACCCACACACACAACGCAGACGTGATGAATGCAGACGCCAATCCAAACAAATGGCAAAAAAGCAAAAGTAACACAGAGCAACACACTAGGCCTGACTCTCTTTCATTTTTGGCTCAATCTCCATGCAAACCCACTTGCATTGTAATACCCCGTAACAGTTAACCCACTTGCTCTTGCTCCTCTCTCATACGTCTCTCTTCCATTGCTAATTTTTCGGAGGTAATGTGCAAAACAACAATGCAAAAAAATTGTATATAGTTAATTAGGCAACGTTTGCAACAATAAAGGAAAGTAGCATCTCGAGTTTTAGAAACTCGAGATCCATATTACAAATACACCACATGAATCTCAAGTCTTCAAGACTCGAGTTTCATGTGAAAAAAATTTCACCTATAGTGGCGTTTTTAAGACTTTCAGTGATGTTTTAAAACCCTATAACGGCGTTTTCCTGGAAATTTTTTTTTACTTTAGTATAGATTTATGGAGGCCTATAGTGGCGTTTTTAACCCCCACAGTGACGTTTTATAAACCTATAGCGGCGTTTTTATTCAATTTATGGAAATTGAGTTTTTAAAATTCGATTTTCAGCTTAATTTTTTCCCACTTCACACTGATCCACTTACAAATCGAGACTTAAAAACTCGATTTTTATCTTGGAACTCGAGTTTTAGACACTCGAGATGCTAGTTTTCAACATTGTTTTGAAACGTGACAATTAACTAAATTTTTTAATATTTATTGTTATTTAGAAAAAAAAATTCAATTTTTCGTTTTTCCCACCTTTACTCTGTTTCATATCGTTCAGTACAGTGAAGATCTCTCTGTTTTTTTTTTTCTCATACACTGTTAAAAAAAGGAAAAGAAATACAAAGAATTATGGCTTCTTCTTTAGGATTTCTGCTTGCTATTACCTTATTCCAGGCAAGAATTTCAAATCCCATTTCTTTGTTCCTTTTACTTTTATTTTTTGTTTATGGATGGCATTTTGTTTGATAATTTAGACTATATGTTTTGCTTTACTTTTCCTAAAAAGAAGAATTTTGATGCAATAACAGCTCTAGGATTCTTTGAACTTTAATGGGTTTAATAGGAAGTAATGGATAAGGGGTTGGTTCTTTAATTTTTGTTTGATTTTTTCATTTTGATCATCTGGGGTGGCTGAATTCTTTGACGGGTTAACTTAGTTGTTTTATTTATTTATTTATTATTTAATTTTTGTTAAGAAGAGTGGTTGATTATAGTGTATGCCTTGTTGAATTGAAAGTTTGAAACTTTGCTAATTATTGTGATGTGAATGTACTTGAAGAAAATGGAGAACCATTTGTGTGATTGGATAATGGCTAATGGTTGAGCATGTAGTAATGCTTTCATGATCTAATGCACTCAGTTTTGAAATTTCTGCTTAATGTGTTATGGTGCATAATGTATCTGGCTTAGGTTGTATTATTAAAAATTGTTATTAAGTGGGTAATTTTTGTTCTCCTAGGTGATTTTGTTTACTTCTTTGCTGAGTGCCGAGAAGCTGGATACGGGTGTTCTTTCGATTTTGGAAGTAAAATCTGGGTAAGGCAACTTTAATCAGAAGTTCACATATGGATGATAATATTTATAAGATATTTCTGTGTAATTGCTGAGTTTGACTTTAAGTTTGAAATAGCCTCCTCGTTCTCTTATGCAAGAATAACATTGTTCTGGTCTGGTGGTCAGGGAAAGACATTCTGAAGAATACTGTGAAATGTATGATATATGTGGAGAACGCAGTGATGGGAAAGTTTTGAACTGTCCTTATGGTTCCCCATCTGTGAAGGTATATAATATAACTACTAGCTAGTCCATGGGACATCCTCATCAGGAGTGAGGAATCTCTTTTCCTCTTTATTTTCCTTGAAAGTAATTTCTAACATATTCAAATGAATATATGATATGCTTCATTCATGGATGTAGGAACTCATTTCTATGCTTGCAGCCTGATGAGTTGCTTTCTGCCAAAATTCAAAGCTTGTGTCCAACAATAAGTAATAATGTGTGTTGTACAGAGACCCAGTTTGACACATTGTGGGAACAAGTTCAACAAGTAAGACCTCACCACAGAAAAACATGTACACATACACATGGATGTATGTATATGTATATGTGTATATTTTTGATATGAAATTGAATTTGATTATTGATATTCATTATTGTATATTTGTAAGTACAATGACCTTATCACTGCCAACCAATGACCAACCAGCACTTTTATGTAATTACCATATGGGGGGTGGAAGTCGTGTTCTTCTACTTATTTCGAGATTAATATGTTAAGTTGATCTAATCTGTAATATTGCCATCATAGAAGGCTTTTTAAACGGAAATAAAAATATCTTTAGGGATTGGTTTAGTTGAGACTCTTAAAATTATTATTTTTTTTTAATAATTTTTTTAAAGGTATAGTTTGAGTCTCTTGCTTCTGCATCCAGGTTAGTCAATCTCGTTGCTTCTCTAGCTGCTTCTTATATGTATAGGTTTTCTTCTTTATGATATCCTCCTAGAGTGAAATTTCTTCTTTCATCATAATCTATTTCAATGTTGTGTATCACGTAGTCCAATATCTGTCTGAAATTTCTTTTTATTCAATAAAATCTCTTAGTATGATTCTTTGAGGAATTTTTTTTCAATTGTGTGTTTTATGGTGTGTGCCATGCTAAATGGTTATAGTTAGAATGAGACTTGATTAGCTAAGAGCATAGCACACATCTCTATTTGTATTTATATCTGCCTTACAAAACATTTGTTCAGATTCTATATGATATTGGTGATGGGTCTAGAGTGAAGTTTTGGCAGGACCGGTGGTGTGGAGAGACTTCTCTTGCTGTTAGATATCCGGACTTGTTCAGATTTTG
Source organism: Quercus alba (assembly GCA_036321655.1). Lineage (NCBI taxonomy): Eukaryota > Viridiplantae > Streptophyta > Magnoliopsida > Fagales > Fagaceae > Quercus > Quercus alba. Next base: position 54,815,545 of record CM070308.1, on the reverse strand, counting down.
CAGGAATAAGGATGCCAGTGTGGCTGAGCTTTTGATGTCCACCAATGGTTTCCGCTTTTGGGATGTGAGATTCGTTAGGGGTGTCCATGCTCGGGATCTAGAGACTATGTCTGATTTCTTGGAAACCATTTATGGTTCTTCTATAAGGGGGCTAGGTGAGGATAAAATGTATTGGATTCCTAGCAAAGTTAAGGGTTTCTTGGTTAGTGATTATTATAGAATTTTGGCTGGCTCCGCCTTCTTTGGATTTCCTTGGAAAAGTATTTGGAAGCAAAAGATTCCCTCTAGAGTTGCTTTCTTTGTTTGGACTGCTGTCTTAGGGAAATGCTTGACGATTGACAATTTACGTAAAAGGAAGGTATGGATTTTGGATTGGTGCTACATGTGTAAGAGAAATGGTGAATCGATTGACCATCTATTTCTTCATTGTCCTTTTGCTTCGGATCTTTGGTCTATGGTTTTGGGTCTTTTTGGAGTTTCTTGGGTTATGCCACACTCTGTTTTGGGGCTGCTGCAATGTTGGCAAGGCAGCTTTGGTCGTCATCGAAATGGTTTTATTTGGTCTATCATTCCTCATTGCTTATTGTGGGGCCTTTGGAGGGAGCGGAATAGTAGATGTTTTGAAGATTTTGAGAGATCTATTCTGGATCTCAAGCTTCTCTTTTTTAGAACTTTAAGGGATTGGTTGTTTGCTTTGCAAAATAAATCTTTCCCTTCTTTTTTTGTTTTCCTAGACTCTTGCAATTTTTGTATTTGATTTCCTTTCCCTTGTTCACTTCTGGTGCACTTGGGTGTTCCTTTTTTTCAATATATCTTATTACTTATCAAAAAAAAAAAAAAAAAAAACATTTGTTCCGTTGATGACATTTGTGTACTCTTTAATTGAAATGAATTCAATCTATTCCAGGCAATACCATTTCTTGTGGGTTGTCCGGCTTGCTTGAGGAACTTCTTGAATCTTTTCTGTGAGCTTTCATGCTCTCCAAATCAGAGTCTATTTGTCAATGTTACTTCTATTGCTGAGGTTAGACATACTTATAAATTCTATTCAGAGCTTTTTTGCACCATTTTAGAAATACTACTTGTAGGAGACTTCCCCCCCCTCCCCAATAAAATTCTTACAAACATATTGTACACTAACAGGCTTAAATTCTCCCTTTATATTGTTGGATATAAGGCTTTGTTGGGATGATTCTAGCCTTATATAAGGTTTGGTTGGTCTCCAACCCCACCATCTCCCACCCCTAAATCTCTTTAGCGGACAACCACCACCTGAATTAAAATTGCAGTGGGACATCTTCTCTGAACTTGGGAGCGAGACCTGATATAATTTCTTCTATATGATTGTAAATCACTATTCTATGAAAATCACATTCCTTTGTTGATGCCACGTAAGTTGACTATGCTGTCATAACTCAACAATACTGGATGTGGCAGGTTGGGCTCATTTTATCAACTACTAAAGAGTTCTGCAATACCCAGTAATGCATGTCTACACACCCAGTGTCATTGTGTTATGAAGTCATGCCTTTGCTTCCTGATCCTATAATCATGTTATACATGCTCTTAATTTATGAAACAAGACCTTGATTTACTACTTTTAAGTTTATCTTGTAATTATTATTACAAACTTTCATATGATATATCCAGCATAAGTGAACTACATGTACATATTCTGCTCATGGTTATTATTACGATTGATTTTTGCTTCAGCTTAATGGCAACATGACTGTGGATGGCATTGACTTCTATGTAACTGATACTTTTGGTGAAAAGCTTTACAACTCTTGCAAGGAGGTAAAGTTTGGCACAATGAATACATGGGCCATAGACTTTATTGGTGCTGGTGCTAGAAATTTTAAAGGTGACATACTATGTTGCGAAGAATGCAATGAATACAGTCACCATCTGAATTTAGTTTGCAGTTACTAATGATCTTGTTTTTAGTATCTATTTTTTTTAAACTTTTCCTATATGGTTGTACTATATCTTGATGAGTTTGAGATGTTTTTTCTTAATCTAGACATAGTTGAGTTGCGCTATTACTATCAAGTAGGGTTGATTCCTATGTTGTTCTAAGGCTGGGAGTTTAGATCTTGGGTTTACATGAATGAAAAATACATGGAAATGGTGTAGGCTATTTTACAAAGATGGACATGTGTGGGAGACTATTTAGTAATTTGTAACTATGTTTTTAGTTGTTACTACTCTGTGAGAGGTGGTCATGGGTGGGGTTTAGCTATTATTGTAAAGTGAGGATCATTATGCTGGCCCAAACCTTATGCTAGTTTTGACTACTGTTGGTAAAAGCGCGGGGCGCACTTAAGCGCAAAGGCCTCTTGGAGACTAGGCGCAAAACGCGAAGTGCAAGTGCTCGCTTAATTGAAGTGAAGCACACATTTTTTATTTTTTTATTTAATTTAATAAATTACATTGGTTTTGACTTGGTTATACAAGGGTGATGAAATGAAACTGTTAGACTTGATAATATATATATATATATATATATATATTTTAGAATCAAAGGTTATAATCCAGGAGAGAATGGGGATGATGTATTGACAAATGTGTTTGAAAATAGGGAAGCGATCCATTCAAGTAGGGTCAGGCTCTTTCTAGGCTTTGATCCCTTGGGACTTTATAATCATGTAATGTCATGCTTGCTTTGGTGCTCTGAAGAAGAAAATATTAGTTTAATTCATATTCGTCTAATGATGGTTTTAGTCTTATAACATATGAAGATTTAGTTAGCTTGTTAGATAATTATATATTCCAGAATCTGGTGAGAATTGATCTTTTCTGCATCTTTGTTTTTTAATTTGTATGATAAAATTTTCTGTTCCCTGTAGTTATGGGTTAGTCATGGTAGTAAGGCAGCAGTAGAGAAGCAATTTTTCGACAGCCACCTTGCTCCCTTCTACAGAATTGAACAGGTCTCAATTTTGTTCTAATGTTTTGCTTTCTTTATTTGTGACCTTTTGAGAGTTTTAGTATGTGGTTGATAATGTTTATGTTCTCTTATTTCTTTTAGAGAGAGAGAGAGAGAGAGAGAGAGAGAGAGAAATCTCCTTTCTGGACCCACCTGCTTATTTACGTATTTTTATAATTTGTTTTTCATGGGTTCCTAGTGAGAATATCATTACAAGGTTTTAGTCAAAAAATGAAGTGAGTTAGCCAGTGATGATGGGTGTCAAAACCAGGCCTATAGAAGGTTGTCAACAAGCTTTACTGCGAGCTTGGTGGCTTCTTCAGTCAGAGTTTCATAAGCAATTGCTGCATGTTTCATAAACCAGGCCTAGAGAGACCTATGCCCACATTTTATCGTTCTAGGATTTTAGGGAAGATGGACTACCTGTGTTTCTTTAACATCATTTTCTAGCAATTTCTAATGTCTGGATTCCTCTGTGTGTGTGTGTTGACTTTCGAGAAAGTGAAGGAGACTTTTAGTACTCAGTAGGAAAGGTGCTAGCTGTTGCTTGGTGTAGTTAGCAATTTGAGTCATATGATTTTTAAAAAAATTTCAAAATTTTTGGTTCATGGGTTAGAGAGTTAAATACTTCATTTGGAGCACACCTGGAGTTTTGTCATTGTTATTGTTACAGTTTTTATTTTTGCTGCTTGTATATATTAACCTGAATTTCCTGTATCTTCCTGCTGTCAGCATTATACTACCGCACACACATGCATGAGTGCATCTAAGGCTCCACTTGATCCAAGTACTGCCTTGGGAGGATTTTCTGGGAGCAATTATTCAGAGGTAAAATATTCAATCTGTTCTTGGATATCTGATTATGTACCAATTTCAGGCTTCTGCATTTTTTGTTACCTACCCTGTTAATAATGCAATCGATGAAGTAGGCAATGAGAATGGGAAAGCAGTGGCTTGGGAAAAAGCTTTCATACAGCTAGCGAAGGTTTGTGTACTGCACATTCCCTTGTTGAATGTTTATTAACTATTTTGTATTGCTTGTGTGTTTGTCATGTGGATTTTATATGTTATTCCCATATGTTGCAATTCTATTTCTTTAACGTCCTTGACATTATGTGTTATTGGATTCCCATGCTTCTATGACACTGCTTCAATTTGTTTGTAGTGATACACTTAATTTAATAGAGGCTCTCTCCAACTTAGTGAATTGTAGATATCAATTATTCTATATAAAGAGGAATATTCAATAGAGAGACGTAGTGAAGAAGGATATATTAAATAGGGAGGTAACAAATAAAATAGTTTTAGGTTGGACAGAATTACAGAATAAATTTCCCCGGCAGGTGTTTTTTGGGAAGCTCTCATGGGTTGAGACAAGGTGATCCATTGTCTCCATTTTTTTTTTTTTTTTTACCCTTCTGATGTGGAATTGTTAAGTTGGATTTTGAAGAAAACTGAGGAGAGTGGTCTTCTTCGTGGTTTTCATGTGGGACCAGCTAACTCTATTGGGGTACTCATATCACACTTGTTGTTTGTAGATGATACCATTTTGTTCTGTGATGCTTCTAGAGAACAATTGTTGTCCATTAGGTTGGCTTTGTCTTGTTTCCAAGCTTTTACTGGTTTGAAAGTTAATGTGGGGAAGAGTGAGATTGTCCTGGTTGGGGAGGTTGGTAACATTGGTGCCTTGGCTAATATTTTTTGTTGTAGAGTGGGTAGTTTGCCTATGAAATACTTGGGAATGTCGTTGGGTACTCCTTTCAAGACAGCATCCATTTGGAATCCTATTTTGAAGAAGATGGAGAAAAATCTTAGGTTAGAAGCATCTCTATTTATCTATGGGTGGGAGACTTACTTTGTTGAAGAGTACCCTCTCAAGTCTTCTTGCATACTATTTATCCTTATTTACCATCCTTGTAGCTGTGACTGATAGGTTGGAATGTATTCAGAGAAATTTTTTATGGGGCTTTTCAGAGGAGTGTTTCAAATATCCTTTGTTGGCTTAGGAGAAGGTGTGCTCACCTTTAGAGACGGGTGGCTGGGGGATTTAGAAGTTAGTGCATTTCAATCAAGCTCTATTAGGGAAATGGTTATGGAGGTTTGGACAAGAAGGGACCCATCTTTGGTAGAGGGCTATAGCCACTAAGTGTTGAGAGGGTCAAGGGGGTGGAATACTAAAGTCTGTAGAAGGGCCCATGGTTGTGGTTTATTGTGTGGTATTAATGAAGGATGGGAGAGCTTTTCCAAACATTTGGTCCTAGTGGTGGGTGATGGCTTTCGTATTCTTTTTTGGAATGACAGGTGGGTTGGGGATAACTCGCTTAAAATGCTCTATCCTAAGTTATATGCCTGTTCAAGTGGCAAGGAAGCTTGCATTTCTGATGTTTGTGCTATAAGGAGGGTGGAAATGATAGAAGTTGGAATTTGAGATTTTGTAGGGACTTTCATGATAGGGAATTAGAAGCTACCTTCTCTTTCCTCGATTTCATTCAATCTTGGATCCCTAGGGGTGTTGGGTGTGATAGTCCCCACTGGTGACTTAATGGGAATGACAAGTTTGATATTTGGTCCTATTACAATAAGATTCGGGGTGCTTCTATCTCTAGTTTTCCATGGAAGGGTATTTGGGGAAAGTTAAGATTCCTAAAAGGGTGGCCTTTTTTGTGGACAACAGTTCATTGTCAGATCCTTGCCTTGGATAATCTCTTGCTTAAGGGTCTCTCTTTGGCGAATCGGTGTTGTATGTGCTGCTGTAATGAGGAATCTGTGGATCAGCTCCTCATCCATTGTTCTGTAGCTCATTCATTGTGGGTGGATATGCTTCAGATCTTCGGTATCCAATGGGTCATGCTAGGTTCTGTGGAAAGCTTGATGTTCTGTAGGAACTACTGGCTAGGGAATTTAATTCAGATATATGGAACATGGTTCCTTGCTGTTTGATGTGGATTGTTTGGAAGGAAAGAAATCGGTGCTCTTTTGTGGCTTTTGAGAAATCTCAAGTCTTCCCTTAGAATTGTCTCTTGAGTCTTTTTTTTTTTTTTTTTTTAAATTTTATTTTTTATTAATGTTGTTTCATGTTTGTTGCTTTTACTTGTGTTCACCGTCATGAACACCATGTATTTTCTTTCTTCGTTTTTTCTTCATGATTAATATTACTCTTATTACCTATAAAAACAAAGATTACAGAATAAATATAGGTGTCCAATTCAATTAGTTGATGAGTATTCATAAAGTTGACCTTAGATTAATTGGGATTATGGCTGAGTTGAGTAGCATTTATCTAAGTAGGAATTTTACTCTGCAGTTCTAATATATTTTAGGGTCTCCCATCTGACCTAGAAAAAGTTCTTGTCACACTGCTATTTACTGATTTCACACATATTTGTCATTTGTATCAGGATGTAGGCTTTAGAATTTTCAATTTTTAGCATTCAATCGATGTTGATGCTTAAGGCACTGATGAACAAATAATTACTAAGAAAATAAAGTTAAACATGCGTTCTGTATCTCCAGTGTTTTTATTCTCATTTATTTTATTTATACGCAAAACATTTTTGTGCACTAAAATTGATTGGTTCTGTCATTTGTTTATTTATTTAATTAATTTTTGAAATTTTAATTGTGCAAACTGCGTTCTCCTGTGCATATAATCATATCTACACTCCAAGTATCCTCTATAATAGTAGGCTCTATTAAAGGTGCATACATGTATATTTCGTATATGTCAAGTTGTCTTTTGTATGATTGAGTAGCTGTTTCTTACATCTTCTTGAATTGGTTGCATGCATGTTAAAAATTTTACCACACAATTTGACAGGAGGAGCTGCTCCCAATGATTCAGTCTAGCAATCTTACTCTTTCATTTTCATCCGAAAGCTCAATCGAGGAAGAACTGAGAAGAGAAAGTACTGCAGATGTTATAACAATAATAGTAAGTAATGACATGATTGGTAATATCATGTTGGTCAAGTGGTTGGGGAGAATAATTTATATAATGTGTTTTTGTATTTGTGAACTTAATTAGTTGGTTGTCATCATAATATTGACCATTTGTAATCAAGTGATTTTCTGTTAATTTCTTTTTCCCCTTCTTGTCTGACTTTGTATCAGATAAGCTATCTTGTAATGTTTGCTTACATATCAGTGACCTTGGGAGATGCACCTTATTTATCTTCCTTCCACATCTCATCCAAGGTATACTTTTAAACTTGGCCTAAGTTGTTCTTAATTTGACTTTTGTATGTTTATATACAAGTGGGTGTATTTGTGTTTGCATTTATTCCATGTATTTTTGTGTGCATTATATAAGCAATAGTGTTTGGCTAATTACTTATTGTCTTTGAAGTTCAGTTATAATTGTTGTGATAGTACTGCTGCTGCTGCTGCTGCTGATATCAGTTTGACCTCATTGTGGTCCTCCATGTTTTGAAGTAAAGTTATGTTGAATTATTTTACTGTCACATAAGCTTTTGAAAGCCTGTATTTTTTAACATTGTCATTATAAAATATATTTTTAAGTTGGTTTTTGTTACATGTCAGTTCAATCAATTAGAACTCTTTGTTTTATTGGAATAATTTAACTCAATACCACACATTATAATTAAGTTAATATGGTCCTTTCTAAAAAAACATTATACTCTAATTACGTTGCATCCTTACTAAAAATTCTATGCTTTGGCTTTGATATATTTTAAATATGTATCCCTTATAAATATCTCTCAATAAACTTTTCATGCATTGCATGGATAGCGACTAGCAGGTACATATCTACAAATACATAGATCCTGCATGTGTTTGTCTATCTGCCTGCAATGTAGATCTGTTATATAAGTTATTTTATAGATTATGAGTTATTTCTTGGAGTAGACTTATGTTGATTGAAGGCTAATCATTTTTATTTTTTTTAATGTAATGATTTCCAGGAGTTGCTTGGTCTTTCAGGCATTTTGCTTGTTCTGCTTTCTGTCCTTGGATCTGTTGGGTTTTTCAGTGCGATTGGAGTTAAATCCACATTAATCATCATGGAAGTCATCCCTTTTCTAGTTTTGGCTGTAAGTTGTTTCTCTAATTCTTTTTTTGGATGCTAGTCTTCTTTTGATAGTCTTGTTAAGGTAGTTCTGTCCTGTAATCATCTTTGTTGCCATAAAAGTAGAATGGTATACAGTATCCTCGATTTTATTTTTTTCTTCCTTTTTGTTCTACTGTCATCATATAACCTCCCTAGGAAGATCCGTGTTTGTGACTTACACGTGAAACATTTTCTGGCAGTCTCTCACAGCTAATATGCCCTGTAATAGTGCTTACTGCATTATGAGGGGGGTATTATTTATTTAAGAGGATTTTTCTGTCTTGAGAGAATTGGTAACCCTCTAGATAAAAAAGAGAAAAGGTTATGGGACTACATGTGCTGAGAATAAGGGCCTCAAAGCTAAGGCCACAAGACCTTTGCCAAAAAACATAAAAGGAGTATATACATGCTAATGAAATCAGTTTAACCTTGATCTCTGTAAGTCATTAGGTCTAGGACTAGACAAACCCCTACAAGCATGTCTGAAACTAGTGGACCACTGGTTTACTACAAGTTGAATAAGCTATCCAACTTGTAGCCATTTGGTGAGAAATGCTGCTGTTTCATGTGCCCTTATACGTATGGGCCTATGCTCTTTCTATGTTCTTTGTGTCCCGTAGAGAGTTTCCTTCCTTGTTTTATGTTACATCCCTTATAATTTTCCTCCACCCCACCCTCCCCCTCTCTTTCACCACTTCCAACCTCCCAATATGGAAGCCCTATTCTAGTCCATCCTATTCTGAGGTACCCCTATATCTTTGTTGCAAAAGGAAAGAATCAACACTTTAACACCTGCTATGGTTGACAGTGATAAGCAGCCGTCCAGAAAAAATGGTACAGTAGCAGCTGCAACAAAAGTGGTAGAGGTGACTGATGCTGATTGCATTTGTCATCTCTTTGTTATTTTTCTGCTGCTGCTACTGCTGCTGCTATCTCTTGTTGATCTGACTTACATCATCAAGAGCTATAGCTTGTCTTCATTATGTTCCAAATTGGAAGATCTGCTGCTGCTGTTGCTGAAAGTCTTGTTGCGGATGCAAAATACTTGCAAACAATTTATTTTTCCCACCAGCTCGTATATTTCTCTGCATGTGTTTGTGTACATGAGCATGCTTATTTTTGCTTGTTTTATGATATCTTTGTTCCATGACAATTATAACACCTTTTCTTCCTGGAACTAGGTTGGAGTAGGTAACATGTGCATATTGGTACATGCCCTGAAACGGCAATCCTTGGAGTTACCTTTAGAAGAATGAATAAGTAATGCACTGGTTGAAGTTGGTCCATCTTGCTGTGTCTGAGATTCTTGCAGTTGGTAGTTTCATTCCTATGCCAGCTTGCCGTGTCTTCTCCATGTTTGCAGGTTGGAAATTTTTCTCCTACCTTCTAATGGAATTTTTTTGAAATAATTTGACCCATATTTATTTATTTCTTTATTTTTGTAGCTTTGGCTGTTCTACTAGACTTCCTTCTGCAAGTTACTGCATTTGTTGCAGTGATAGTTATCAACTTTTTGCGAGCTGAGGATAACAGGATTGACTGTTTTCCATGCATAAAACTTCCTTCATCTTCTGTTGAACCTAATGAAGATATTTGTGCAGGCTTGCTTTCATATTATATATATATATATATATATATAAATATTCATTCTACTTTATTTCAAATCTTCATATTCCCACTCTTGTTATTTTGTTTTAGCTCTGAAAGAATCAAATCAATGAATTGTAGGCATTAATGAGAGCAAAGATGGACTGCTTGCTCGATATATGAAGGTAAGTTTTTGGGTTCTATAAATAAAAATCACGTTGTTGGTGCTGTAAGGGTATGTGTTGTTTATTTATTTAGTTTTTTTTTTTTTGATAAGTAACAAGATATATTGATATCCAAAAGTAAACACCCTAGTACACAGGGAGTGAACAAGGGGACAATTTAGTTTTGATTATGTATATTTTATGTTGAGATTATGAAAGATATTTATTGCATAAACATCCCATCATATAATTTATTAATTTTCTTGTAGGAGGTTTGTGCTCCCATTCTTGGACTCTGGGGAGTTAAATTAGTTGTCATTGCCATCTTTTTTGGTTTTACTTTAGCAAGCATTGTAAGTCACTTATGATCTACCTTTCCTCAAATTACTGTTACACTTACATTCTGGTGGTTTTCTTTTGCCTCCTGCTCTTGACTACCTATTATTGAATGACTAATGTTGTACATGTCTTTCGACCATTATAGGCTTTATGTACAAGCATTCAACCTGGTTTGGAGCAGCAGATTGTTCTTCCTCGGGATTCTTACCTTCAGGTTTGAGTTTGTTGTCCTGACTCCCTACTATTTTGAGGAGTGTGCCTTTATGAAAATTCTTCTACTCCTATGCCTCTTATTCTTGAACTTTTACATGTCAGGGGTATTTCAATAATGGCTCTGAGCATCTCAGAATTGAACCACCATTGTATTTTGTCCTAAAGGATTACAATTACAGGTACCTTTTTAAGCAGTCTCTTATTACCTTCTTCCTATTTTGCTCTCATTATTTTTCAAGCTAATTTGTTGGTCAAGATTTGGATCATTTCCTGGGCCGTAGAAGATTGCTACGTGCAATGCACAAGAGGTTATGCATAAAAGAAATGGCATAATAAGTATTCCATGTAGGAAATCAGGGGTTATAAAACTTAGTCATGGATGAGATCTTTTTAAAATTTGACTTTAGAATGGATTCTGAATATATATATGTATATATATTGTATAACAGAAAATGAGTGTGATGAATTTCAAATTACTTAATATAGTCGAGAAAATCCAATCTTTGATGCAGAGTAAATATGGACGTTCTTGTTTCATCTTTTATGTACATCTTGCTTGATCTAATGTGCAATGACTCTCTTACTCAGCTTGGAATCTAGACATACAAACCAGTTATGCTCCATCAGCCAGTGTGATTCAGTCTCTCGTTTGAACGAGGTAGTTCAATAATGTTTTTCTTTTCAAAATTGTTGTTAATTATCACTCTCTGAATGCCAATACATTTGTTATATTCTCATTAAGAACTACTCATTAAATATTCTTACTAAATTTTATGTATCAAGATAATTTTTGAAAAATACACTTGTTCAAATATTATTTATTAATGTTTCCCTACTCTACATATTTCTGCATTCTATTTTTCCTTTTTATTCTGGACTCCAAAAGTTCATTTTTGGCACTTCAAGTTTGCTTCTAACCTATTTCAGGTTATGAGAGGGGGATTATATGAGCATTAGAATTTCGTACCTATCACACCCCACTTAACAAACAAGTAGGCAGCCTCTTTTCTTATATTTTAGTTCTCAGTATGAGCTGTTTTGAGCATCCCTCCTTTGTTTGATCTTTCTGTCATTCTCTGATGAAAATAACCAAATACCATGTTTTGGCAAAATTTGTGACAATCTAGCACTGTCTCGGAAATGTTTAGCGATCTACCACTTTTCTGGTACTCGAGTTTCATAAACTCGAGTTCTAAATGGTACTCGAATTTAGTAAACTCGAGTTCCTAGTGAGTTTGTCACCGTGACACTGGCTGAGCTGGATTTTGGGCATTAAAAAATGCCACCTGCTACTTGAGCTTCTTAAACTTGAATATTGTGTGCCCTGAACTTGAGTTTCATGGACTCAAGTACTGTGTTAGTGAAATACACAGTACCCGAGCTCCGTAAACTCGAGTATGGCTTGGGTATCACAGGTGTAGGATCCAGACTCATACTTGAGTTTCGTGGACTCGAGTACCGTATAATTTTACATACATAGTACCCAAGTTCCCCAAATGCGAGTACGGCTCAAGTATCGCAGTTCCAAGATCCAGACTTGTACTCGAGTTTGGTGAACTCGGGTTCCAAGTCTACAGTACTCGATTTCTATGAACTCGAGTAGTGTATTGTCATACGAAAGTTAATTTGATGGTTTGAGCAAAATGTACAGAGCATATCGTACACATGTTTTTGTTTACGTGAGGTAGAAGAAATGTATTAGAGAAAGTAACTTCTTCTTCTTCTTTTCTTTTCTTCCTTTTTTTTTTTTTTTTTTTTTTTTTTTTGTGCGAATCATAAAAAGTAACTTTTGGAAGACTGGTTTATTCAGATTACCTTAATCTTTATAATTTTATCTTTTATGAATCCACTGTAATAGTTTCTTTGTGAATAAAAACGTAATTTGAAACAATAGTGGCACGAGTAGTATTGTACTATATGTTTATCACTTTAGGTTTGACCATAAAATCATATCCCACCTACATTAGACTTTTTTTTTAAAGAAAAAAATTTATCAAAAGGATAATGTAGCAACATGAACCAAGAGATGACCTGATGAAATCCATCGTGATCAGTCTCCTTATTAAATTATTTGTTTCCATTATTAGTTTAACAATGTTTTCTTCAATATCAGTTTGATTCCATGTTCTATAAAAAATTAACACACTTTGAGTGAACTCCCTCAAAATGGCCCTAGTTGCTTTGCTTTAAGATAGTCATACCAAGATTGAAAGGAATGTAGGAATCACAGTCTGGGTCTATTTTTCCAATTGGCATAACTGTCACGGTTTTATCAGTGAACCCAAACTGAAGAAATCGTGATTTAGATTATCAGGTTGTAATGTTATATAATAAAAATCACCCAGCAACAGACCTTCATAGTTTAATCTCTGCTTTTGCGTTCAATCAATGAAAATCACATTTTAAGGAAAACACAACAGTTTAAAACTAGAGATTACTCAACAAAACTGAGTTTCTACCAAGTGTGAATCTGAGGTACGATTTAAGCAATCAGGATCTTAAATCAGGATACAAGACGCATACAGAACAAATGACCAAATTATCTTGTCAGCCTGCATGCGAGTTTGGAAAGTATAATCCATAACAAGTTAATGTCGAGACATTGAGATATTGAAGCTGAATACTGAAAACTACATCAGCATTCTGCTTAATACAACAATTATAATGGAAGTTGTGAAAAACAATGCAACTGACAGAGTCTTTTGTACTGCTCACGGTTTACTCATTTGTACTGCCCCTGTGTGATGGATTTCCCTCTTCCATTGCATCTCCTCCTTCAATCACTTCCACCTTCTCCTTCAATGGAGTAATCTTCGTTAAGAGAACTTCTATAAACATAGTAAAAGGAATATAATCAAACAGTTCCAACTACAATATTTATTTGCTTTTCTATTACACCAGTTCCAACTAATTATCACTACTATACTATATGCCATCTACAAACTAATGCATTTAATTATGCGCTCAATAGTTTCCATTTCAGAAGTCTTTTTCATCTGTACTGTCAGAACAAGATTATTGCAATGCTACTTTTATTCTGATAGGCAAATTATGAACATGCACTTAAATTCTTACAGGAATTATACAAAAGCAATATCAATTCTAAATGATTACACATGATAGAAATCAATCTCTTTGAATATACGCTTACGGTAAATATATTTAACAAAATAGGTCATTGACTTATGATCCAGTTGTTTGATCTACATGCCAAGTAATATTAATGCATAAATTTTGACTAAGTGAACCTAGCATCAGCATCATTAGCTTGAAAGTCGGGAAGTATTTATCAGTGAAGAATATGGCTCAATCTGCAAATAATTCACTACTTTTTCCAGCATCATATCTCATACATATAAAATAGATATATATATACATGCATATAAAACAATAACTGGTCAATAGCACATCAAACAGTCATACCTGGAAAACTAAACCAACAATTGTAGTTCCTGTCTTCCGATATGATGTTGGCTGAACTCCCTTCTTACTAAGCATATCATTTCTTCTGCAGAGATCAAAACTAAATCCACCCTTGGGGGGAACATCTATAGACGAGTTAGACATCTTAAAACTTCAACTTAACTTGCACATAGAAAGCAAAAGATACTTATCGGTTATCACACCCATCTACCATGAAAACCAATTATCGAAACAAAGAAAAAAAGGGCAAAAGAAAAACTTTGCACCTCTATATTTTTTGTGTTTTAGAAAAAAATTATTAAATAAAAAACCAGCTCAACTAAGCCAAATATTGTATTGAGTTCAACTGAGTAGGAGTTTTTGTTCCCTTCCACTGGTCTAAAATAATGAAAATGCTAAAGTCTGAAATTTCAGTTCCTTTTCCGCCCTCATAATAAATCTACCAAGCATTCAAACACGTTATATCAGACCCTGATTTCGAAACCCTATGCTTCACCAAGTCTATATCAACAGCTACCCTATCAAGTTTGAGACCTCTGGGCCCCTCGCTCTGGTGGTAAGAAAACAAGTTAGGGCGGTATTGGGGTTCCTAGTTCTTAGTTTATATGAAGACCACAATTTTCAAGCTTTCCAGATCAAAACCTATAGTTTTTATTCCCCTTTGTCAGCTATAAGTTCAGGTGCAAAGTGCAACTTTAAATTAATCACCTAGAAGAAACAGTATCCATAGATAACCCCAAATTAATCACATAAAAGAAACCATATCCACGCAACAATATTCAATGACTTTACATTACATATTACATTACATTAAACAATTAGTATTGCAATTTTTGTGACAAAACAAATGGCAATGCTAATGACTTTCTGTATGCATCCTATAGGGAAAGTAGTTTATAGTATAAATGCCATATTTGGTCCTTAAAATTGTATCCAATTTTTCTCAAGTTTCAAAAATAAAAATTGAATGGCATATAGCATGCATTTTGATATAATGGCATATATTATGCATTTTGTTTCAAGTTGCATTTAGAAGGATGCCACGGTTCAAACTTAGTGTACTTAGTCCACGAGACCACCACTCGTCGGTACCTCATTTCGCTTAGGCCATTTTCTTCGGTTATGCCCCTCTTGGTTATCCAACCCGCATTGCACCTTCCTCCCCCCCCCCCCCCTCCTTCCATAGTGTGGTTCTTAGCCGTTTCCTGCCTTCATCCATCTCATTCTTGATTTGTGTTGAGACAGGGTGACCTTTCTCTCAGATCAATTGGGGGTTAAGGACGACCATTCGAGTTTCTTCAGGATTCGGCTATGATAATCTATCTTTCAACACATGGAAAACGGGAGCATAGTTGCAGTACAATGCATTCACGCTATAGCATGCGTGAATGTACTGTTCTACATCGTGTTGATACCTAATACAAACTGCAATGACATGTGAACATGGTATCTTATGCAGTTTCCATTTCTGACATGTGCAAGTTCTTTGCAGTAGATTAACTCCATGTGTGTGATCCCCCCCACTAGCAGACCCTGGATTATGCGGTGTATCTACTTGATATGATTGTTGTTGCATGCTTAATCTTGTAACCCTGTGATGCTTCGCCTTCTCCTTATTTCTCATGAAGATTTCCAAGGCATGTTTATAACATTTTTTACTTGAATTCAACTGCGCTATGCTCTTATTGCAACAATCATTGAAGTAAGCATTCAGTTTGAACCATGTGTATTTCACCATTGCTGTAATGGGCAGGCTGCAAGCACCCTTTAGAACACCACTGAAGCACTCGGAGACGTTTGTGGTCATCGCCCCATAATGGTAACCCTTGTCAAAAGCTAGAGTCTATTTGTCTTTGGGCACATCCTTGAGATATTGGTGCGCATCTCGATTGACATTCTCAATTAATTCAAAGGTGGCATTGAACTTTCACTCTTGGGTAGCACTTGTTGCCCTCCATACTAGATTCTTTAAAGTTTCATTGTTTCATCTAGTATTGATGTTACTGCATAGATGACGAAGACAGTAATAATGTTCTGTCATGGGAGGCTGCAAAAAGTCTCGACTAGTGTCTCTAAAGACAACTTGTATCCCAGGGTGTCTGTCATATGACGCACGGATTGCTCCGGTTGGTAACATACCTAATAACAAGTGAACCTAGAGGCAATGCCTGGTATGAATGCCTCATCACAGGACATATATGTGGAAATCTCACCCATGCCCACAACTGCACCAACAGTAATGCACCGCCAATTTGCTTGGTTGTCTTCTCTGATGCGTTACAGAGGTGTCTATATAGCCAATTTAGTGCTGCACTATCCCAACTAAAATTTTTTTCATTGCTGATTGAATTGAAAAACTACAGATACATGATTGAGAGCGATTTGCCAAACTTGTCCATAAACAGCATACCACCCAACATCCCAAATGTAAAACTGAGCATACTATTGCATAAGTAAGTTAGTGGCGTCAGCCAGGAGAGGGTTGCTAAACTGTGACTCGAGCCAACACGCTTTTACCCTCGGCCCACATAGCATTGCGGTGTTGTTTCCAGCACTAACGTCTTTGTTCGGCTGTCTATGGTCTAGCAAATTAGCGCAGAGGTCACCCGAATCTTGCATATGGGTAAATCCCACCACCAGTAAGCCATCTACAGGTACCCTATTATAAAATCCATGTCTTGTAGCGTGATAGTCATCTCATTGTGGGGCAAGTGGAATGAGTGCGTCTCCAACTACCATCTCTCCACCAACGCCATGACCAATGCATGGTCAAGGTCTATATTTAGGACCCGAAGTAGCCCATCTAACCCCGCATCTGCAATATAAGCGGCAAACTGTGGATCTAACCCACCTTCGGGCACACCACTAAATCGGTGAGGACAAGTCAGCACACCTGGCATTTCCTCTAAAGGGAACAACATTGTATTAATAATAACATTCACTAAGCACGTAATAATTACGCTTCAAACTTAAATGCCAATGCTAGGGACAAGTGCATAGTAAGAAAAAGGGGTAATTACACGAAACCCACTTGTGGTTTGGGTGAAAATCACTTTGCCTACCCATGATTTGAAAAGTGTCACTCAACCCACCTAAGGTATGTACCGTTTGTTTTCCGTAACTCACCTCTGTTAAAATTAAGGGTAAATAGGAATTTTTACTCAAATTTTATGTCTCTCTCCTCCCAAAACAAAAAAATAGCACAAAAATTGCGAGAGAAACAAGATCAAAATGAAGGGTTTTGTGAAAATTGATATTTGGATGACAAGAATGTGATGATCGCTGTGGCTCAAGGCATGGTGCCTATGTTGGTGAAATTGCTTGATTCGAGCTCGTTCAAGATGAAAGAGAAAGCTGTGAGTTTGATTTCGAGGATTTCATTGGTGGATTCGAGCAAGCACGTGGTGATTGCTAAGGGTCTTTTGCTTTGGAACCATTTATTGAGAGTTTTGGACTTTGGGAGTGCTTTTGCTAAAGAAAAAGCATGTGTGGCACTTCAAGTTCTAACCTTTAGCAAAGAAAATGCACGGGCTAAATAATAGCACAAAAAATGTGAGAGAAACAAGATCAAAATGGAGGTTTTTATGAAAATTAATATTTGATTTGGTGGGTTCACTTTGCAGATTTCTCCTTTCTTGGCCTTTGCAGTGGTGGGTTTGCAGTGGTTTGTGGGTTTTAGTTAGGACTAGATCCCTTCCTGTTCCTCGCCATGACCGCCGTCGAGAAAATTGCACCCATCCTACCTGGCACTTCAGCGAAGTACCCTCTTGGCGCATCGATCATTATTAAATCCCACTTGGTCTCGTACACCTCATCGGGAAGATTCGAGAGCGCTAAACAACATCGCGTGTTGCCACGTAGGTAAGCATCAGACGGCGAGTAGGGGCGTTCGGAGCAGTACGAGGAGAGGAGATCGTCAGCCTGGGAGAGTTGGGTCCGGTACTTGATCGTGTGGGCCTTTAGGTACAGCGAGTCCTTAAGAACCGTTTGAAACCACTTCAGATCTTCCTCAAGGAACACCGTTTTGCCATGTGGGTTCAGCGAGGTCCACATCAACAAGTTGTAGCTGAGTGACCTGGAGCTGGATTGGCGTCGGAGAGTGACTGCTTGTCACTGCGTTTCTCACAGCGGCTAGTGAACAGAACGGAGAGTTTCCTGATCTTGAGCCAATGAAGCTAGAAATGAGAAGCATGCTGGCTATAAGACCAAACAGAACTGCTCCAAACAAAGATTTTTCTGGAATCGAGTTCCAATGATTACTATTGTTCTTCATGTTTTCTCATGAATTGTGGTTACTCATTCTCCAATGTTGTTGGGAGATTTGAAAAAAAAAAAAAAAAAAAAGGAATGGGTACTGTAGAGGATAGAATGAGGATATAAATACAAAGTGTTTTTTTACGGTGTTAAATTTTCTCAGATTTGGACAAGTATTCTTATATTCTTATTTGTGTAGGTTGATCTGGGTTTTATTTTTTTGGGTATGTTCTTTATCTTCAAGATTTATGTGAATTGAGAGAGAGACCAATACTACTTTTTGATCTTGTTTCTTTTGTATTTTTGTGATTTTTTTGTTTTGGGAGGAGAGAGACATAAAATTTGAGCAAAAATACCTATTTACCCCTAATTTTAATAGATGTGGGTTACGGAAAACAAATGGTACATACCTCAGGTGGGTTGAATGACGCTTTTCAAACCATGGTAGGCAAAGCGATTTTTGCCCAAACCATAGGTGGGTTATATCTAATTACCCCTAAGAAAAATCTTTCTACTACATATATTGACTACGATTTTGGACAAGTGCATACCTCACCTGCCGAAGGAGCATCCCAGAGCAAACTTGAACGATGAATAGGCGGCCTCGTCAAGACAATATTCACAGAGGGTCCCACTTGATGTGGGTCCATATCTGGCATAAATTAAAGGTGATTAATGGCCCATTAAGTGACTACTAGCCCATTAGGTCGAATGCAAAGCATAAACATTCTAATTCTCTTTTTAAGGAGCATGACACATTCTAATCCTCTTTTTAAGGAGCATGTCCGAGGCCTAATCTTTTAGATCTTTTCTTATTTTAAAATAATAATAATAATAATAATCCTAGCCCTTTTGCTTTTGTTTTATTTTGTTTTTTGTTTTTATTTTTTTTTATTTTTTTGGGTAGTATTGGAAATTAAATTGAGAAGCTTGAGTTAAAATCTCTCTTTCTCTCCCTACAGTTCAGATTGTAATATATTATTCTAGATGGTACATATTTACGAGGTGCATCATCGAAATTTCAATTATAAAAACAAGAAATTTTCTCATATAAACATTTATGTAGAATTCTCAGTGAAGCAGCTTTTGCTGTAAATCTATTCACAATCTTTCGTAACTTGAGGACACTTGGATTTAGCTTGTTAATTCACTATTTCCCAGTTTTGCTTTGATAATTTTTTTAGGGATAGTTGCAATGTGCATAATGAATTACAAAATCTTACAATCTAATTGATCAATTGGATTGCGAGATACCAAAAAAAAGAAAAAATGAAAAACTAAAATTCAGATCAGAAACGACATGCAAGACAAACCCTAGAGAGAGAGAGAGAGAGAGAGAGAGAGAGAGAGAGAGAGAGAGAGAGAGAGTAAGAGAGATAATATGTACCGTTAGTGATGATAGCGCTTGTCTGAGGAGGCACTTTGAAGTACTCTTCGGCAGCGAATTTGAGAACGATGGTGAAAGGTACTGCCTCTGGAATGCTAAGAGAGAGAGAGAGTTGATTTGAACGAACACTTTAAAGGTAAGCTTTGGATCAGAGGTGAGAGTGACTTTGAAGGTGACTAAGAGTGAGATTGAGACAGTGAGAGTGAGAGCGAGATTGAAACGGTGAGAGGGAGATTGAGAGAGTAAGTTTGAGTGAGAGAGAGGGAGACTGAGAGCGAGATTGAGAAAGTGAGAGGGAGATTAAGAGAGTATGACTGAGTGAGAGAGAGAGAAGGGGAGATTGAGAGATAGTGAAACAGTGAGTATTGATTGAGAGTGAAACGATGAGTGAGATTAAGCCAAACCCGAGATCAATGAACTCAAGTATGGTGGGCTATAATTACCCTGCAACCTAAGCCAAGCTCGAGTTCCATGAAATCAAGTACGGTGGGAATTCTAGAGCTACAAACCCGAGCCATACTTGCATTTAAGGAGCTCGGGTATTGTGAATTTACATTACCATAGTACTCGAGTTCAATGAACTCATATATGAGTTTGGATGGTGCAACTATGATACCCGAGCCATACTCGCGTTTGGGGAACTCGGGTATTGTGTACGTAAAATTACACAATACTCTAGTCCTTGGAACTCGAGTTCAGGATATACAGTACTCGATCTTGATATCATCGAGTACCATGTGACATTTTTTAATGCCCAAAATCTAGCTCAGCCAGTGCCACGTTGGTGGACTTACTAGGAACTTGACTTCAGTGAACTCAAGTTTGTGAAACTCGAGTACTAAAAAAGTGGTAGATTGTTAAACATTCCCAAAATAGTGCTAGATTGCCACAAATTTCGCCAAAATGTGGTATTTGGCTATTTTCACCATCATTCTCCTTAGGTTGACTTTGTCAATTCACTGTGAGTTGCCCAAGAGTTTAGCTCTAGAATTTCTAGTTGTCTACAGGTTTGCAACCAACAATTCAGCTCTACCTTTTAACCTATTTTAGGAGCATTGATTTTTACTTTTGGAGATTGGAATTGAATGTATTCTTTTCCGTTTTGTGTGTATGCTGTTAGAAACTAGGATTGAGAGGGTAGAGAGAAAAAGCACTTGAGGTTAGGGTTTTTATTGTTTCTCTAATACCATGTGACATTGAAAGCTAGTGGGAGAGATGTGAAAAGACTAAGAACTCTACCCTAGGATTATATGTCTCCTACATATGTAAGGGCATGAAACATTACATCTAACATATGCAGTTAGTCACCTTGGGAATGGTGTTTTAGATTTTTTAGATGTCTGAACATTTCAATATTATACTGTAAGTGTGATGAAAAACTATTTTGCCTGCAAATGCATAATACTCATCACATCCCTAGATTTTTTTTTATTGGAAAATGTAATAATCCAAAATATAATAGATGCAAATTATATAAGCACACACTATCATGGCTATAGCAGTAGTTTTGAAATGAATAATATAATCGAATAACACATAACACTCATCACACTCCCAAGTAAACTTGTCATTGGAAAATGTAGCAATCCCAAATTATAATGGATGCAAACTTTTAGCAATTACCCAAAAATAAATAAAATAAAATAAAGAAGCCTCTGAGCATGCACATGAGCGCGTGCTTAGAGGCTAGTATTCTGTAATTATCATCCATTTTTTGCAATTCTGTTAATCTAGTAATCAACATTATAATGATTGGGAGGTGATGCTATAAGTGTTAACCTTTAGGGGGAGAGAAAAAAAAAAGATTCTCCGAGAAAATCTTACAAATTTACATAAAGTGAAAATGCATAACGAAATTGTAACTTTAAAACTATTTAGTAAATCTGTAATATCACTATACTGAGAAGACAAGTGATAAATTAATTAAGAAAACCGCAACACATTCCAAATTAATTAAGAGAGTAAAGCACTTTGTATAGAAGCCTCGACACAGTGTCCATTATAGAAACAAAAAACCAATAATTAAAGATGCATAACACAACCAAAAATAAACCTAAAATAAAATTTTAAAAGAAAGCTTATTTGATCTAAAAGATATCATTAAGATTTCTGTTTTGAACTCTTTAGGGTGAATCTTTTTTAGTAATTTCTGTAATCTATAAAAAGATAAGCAGTTGGATTATTTTTTTCTTTTTTGTCTCTTCTTTTATTTTTTCTTCAGTAGTTTAGATTGATTTCAGCATTCTCAAATAGTATAGTAGAATTTTCGTTAGACTCAATTTTCTTAGAGCAAAAATTGTGTCATCACTGAGTTTTACTTGGAGTTGTGAATTTTCTTTAATTATTTATTTTTTTATGCAGCAGCTGAAATTTATATGTTTGAGTAAAGTAATACAACAATTTAATTATATAAAATTTGGTAAGCCACTAATACAATAATTTCTATAAAATTAGCTAAGCCACAAATCAAAAACCATCGTACAGTGACAAACTAATATTAATATAATTATTATAAATAAATAGTATCTCTCTCACCATGACCACTCTAACTATCACCGCATTTTCTCAACCAATGCATACCAACCAATGGATATTAAAAGTAATTAAAATTATTATCCTAACCGTATAATGCACTACCAATCAAATTACAGAATATGCTAGAACTCGAGTCCTCCATCAATTATAAATAATGCATATTCTTATGTTATGATTAGAGGAGAATACAAAACAAAAGGGAGTGAACCCACACATGGGGTAACGTGAGAATTGTGGAGACTAAGTGTGAGTTTGGATACCGCTTATTTTGCTAAAAACTGAAAATTAAAAAAAATAATTTTCGGTTACTGTTCATTAATGAAATCATTGTTCATTTGCCTGTTTGCACTGTTCATGTTCAATGAACAGGGCAAGAGGCGCTGGACTTAAAAAAAAAAAAAAAAATGCAATGCCAATCCAAACAAATGGCAAAAAAGCAAAAGCAACACAGAGCAACACAATTAAACAAGAAAACAATGTAGAGCAACCCCAATGAAACCAAACGACACACCGAGGTAGAGCAAGAGTGATAGAAAAATCAAAAACAAAAGTCAACACATTGTATCGTCTACCAAACACTAATAAACAGTTTGAGAGGTAGAATCCTCAGACAATGTAAATGCCAACCTAAAACCAAAAACACTACCACATTTAGATTTTTTTTTTTTTTTTTTTAAAGCACTTCCACACTGCCACAATTCTACACTCCCATGTTTAGATTAAAAAAAAAACACCAATGCCATGGAAATACAATCCCATGTCTAGATTAAAAAGAAACACTCCCACCCCCCCTCCCAAAAAAAAAAAAAAAAATCTCCACATCCCACGTTTAGATTTAAGAAAGAGAAGAGAGAAAAAAATAAAAACCCAATCCCTAATTTAACTCGGTATACCCAAAACTTAAAGCAGTCTTACCCAGATTCCTTAATCAAAATCAAATTTAACCCAAACACATAAATCGATATCAATCCAACCAAATATAAGTATATAACCAAATCCATAAATTTTAACAATGAAAAAAAAAAAAAAAAAAAAAAACCTTTACCATGGGTGTCACAAGAGTCTGATGGTGGTGGGAGATCGAACTTTGGTGGGCATATGTCCTAGTGAACTCCCTCTCTCTCTATCCCAGCCTTTTTTTTAGGTTGTACCAAAACGGTTCTCCCTCTTGCGATCTCTGTCTCTCTCCCTCTCTACCTCTGAATTTCAAGGGTTTTTTTATATTTTTTTATTTTTTTTATATTGAAAAACTTTAAACGGTGTTTTAAAGTTGTAAAATAGTATAATTTATCAATTTTTTTACTTAAACATGGCAGAATTTTAGATAGACTTTTTTCCTACATGGCAGCACAACTTTAATTGCAGGAAAATGCAACAAATCAACTAAGCCTTAATTGTAATTGCAGTCTGAATTCATAGATGTAAAGATCATTGTTATTGATTCCGTTCCATTCTAGTTCCAGCTGGAATATTTCATACTGGCATGCAAACTGGTACCATAGTACCTCCCATTTCACCTCGGGTCAAATTTCAGCCTATTTTGGGGTGTTTGGCCATTTCGGCCAATTTTAGCAAATTTCAATCAGTACTAGATTTTGGCTTTAAAAAAAAAAAAAAAAAAATCAGTTCATTCGGCCAACATGCACTTTGAGTTTTTTTTTTTTCTCTGAATTTTTTCGTCTTATTTCAAACATAAACTTGACATTACCAAATGATATGTTAGTGAGGAAAAAAAAAAAAAAACCAGAGAAGTAGACAACAGAATCTCAGATCAGTACCAAATAATTTGTTAGGGAAAAGAAAACAGAGAAAAAGAAGAAGAAGAAAGCAAAAATCCAAGCTTTGGCAATATGGTGGACGAAGTGGAAGTTAATTTGTTTACCATTTGAAATCTCTTCTTCAAGGCTTGTCTGAGTTGTTTCTACTCTCTAGAACTTCAAGAGTGAGAGAGTTTCATCTATGAGACTTGAAACTGACAAATAGAGCTTTGAAAAGTAATATAACGATTAAGGGAAAATGGCTCAATGCACATGGGAGTAGGTGGGAGTGGAGCTTCCTAGAAGCTTCATCAATCATGATTATAATTATCCCAAATTCTCAAAATATTCATTTGTTTACAAAATTTTGCTTTAAAAAAATTCATTTATATACATAATAACTCAAATATGAATTTTTTTTTAAAAACAATCTAAACCCCTTTATTAAGATTTTCTTTTTAAATCACTATATTAATAGCAATTAGTAAACCTATTATTTTATTTAATTTTTTATGGGATTAGCTATATATATATATATATAAAACCGAAACTTTTAAAATTTCTACAATTTTCCATGTCAACACAATATTAAAAAAATAATAATAATAAAACTTTTCTAAAACCCAAACCCGATACTCTGCCTTCTTTTTCATGATGCTGTACCTTTTCTTCACCAAAACTCTTTCATGATGTTCTGCCTTTTCTTTCTCCAAAAACCAAAATGCACACCCTGCCTTCCTCTACCAGCTCCTCCTCCATTAGACCCACAGCAAACCAACAGTAAAGCATCTAAAGACACTTGCCCACCATACCCACAGATTCCTTAATCAAAACCCACCATACCCACAAACCAACAGACATATGCATGAGTTACAATTTTTTTCCTTCATTCCTCCAAATGTCCACTGTAAGTCCTAAAACTAATTGCTCTTTGCAATTTTCTAATGTAGGTTTTTGTTTGGTGAGAAACTGAGAGAAAAGAGAAGGAAAAAAAAGGGTTTTGGATTAGGAACCGTAGGCAAACACAGAGACAGATGAACGAACTGCCTGTCAACCACCCACCATCAGACCGTCGAAATTGTTAAAAGGGAAGTTTTTTTGTTTTGTTTTTTTTAACGCTTTTTCTGATTTGAGTATTAAGTACAACTCAGTTTTAGGTATTTGTGTAGACTCAGTTCGTTTTGGGCTTTTGGGTTTCTCTCAAAATGTTTGTCTTCTCAATCTAATGTATAATAAGCCTTATCAATTCAACATATTTGCATTTCTTATTTTTGTAGATTATGAAAATTACAAAAAAGATTGGTTAAGTTTTGGGTATTCACTATAAATCAACGAAATTATTAATTATATGTTCCAATTTTGTTTTAGGCCCTTTTGTTGTTGTTTTTCTTGTGATTCATTCTGTTATGCATGTTCAATTTTTGTTTTTGTTTTTTTTTTTTTTTTTGGTTAGTTCTGTTATGTTTTCATGGTGAGATTTAAGTTTATTTTATAATTGTTTTTTTTTATTAATTTTTTTATGGTTTTACGTGTTGTTAAATTCATAAATACAATTAATAAGACTTTGGTTCTATGCCCTCTAGTTTGCAAATGTTGGGTTAAAATTATATGAAAAATCTAATTGTGTTACCAGTGTTCTCAAGAAGTTCTATTGCATATGACTAATTGCAATAGGGAATGAAAGGTTGTTCTACAAACTTCTAATTGATAATGTTGAGGAATTGCTCCCAGTTGTCTATACTCCAACTGTGGGTGAGGCTTGCTAGAAGTATGGGAGCATCTTTAAGCGACCTCAGGGTCTTTACATCAGTTTGAAAGAAAAGTATGAATATCTGTTTCTACTATAACTATATTCAACTTGGAGCTACTTAGTCATACTATGAAGGAGTGCTCGGATTTTACAGGGGCAAGATTCTTGAGGTGTCAAAGAATTGGCCTGAGAGGAATATTCAAGCAATTGTTGTGACTGATGGTGAGCGAATTTTGGGACTTGGTGTAACACCCCAAACCCATCACAAGGATTTAGATGCACAACCTGTCTTAGAAATAATCAACAATAATATTATGGAATAGAGCGTAATTAAATATCCACAAATAAACTTCAAATCCATCAATATCTTTCCTATGAAATCCATAGAAACAAAAACTTTAACAATAGTCTTCAAATATAATCTCAAAGAGTTCTACAACTGTCAAACTCACTATCCTAAAAAAAAAAAAAAAAATACTAAAACAGTTCACCAACTAACAAAGCTCCAAAAGAAGTCTTCAATCTAAGGCTCCACTGATCTACCATCACAAGACATACCACTGCTCTAATCTGAAAGGGTGGAAAAAAGAGGGGGGGAGGGGGTGAGCTAGAAGCTCAATAAGAGACTACATAACATGAGGATGTCTCTCAAAACAAAATAATAGTATCTATGACAAAATATAATCTTTACAAAACACTTGCACATAGATTTAATAGTAATATAATAAATTCTGTAAACTATATGGAGTAAAACATTTTACTATAACATTGTAATCAGTAAATAAAATAATAAACACTTTAATATGCCAATATGCACTAAATAGGTAGAAACAATTTATTAAGATAATAAACAATTTTTCCACTTACAAAGATCAGTAACAATAAAACAATAGTTCGATATGGAAAACATTAGTCAAACAAAGACATAAGCTGCTAAACACTCGGTGGGTGATTCCCATGGAGAACAATAACACTAACCTCAAAGAGGCAAAACTGGCTCCAAAGAGCAAACGATAACACTGCACCACACCACAATAACCCTACATCGGCCAAAGACCAACACTTAACCCTGTGTTGGCAAAGGTTGCAAACTGTCTAGCTAATCGTTTGAAATCATTTTTACTATATTACAATATTGTCAATATTAATCATATATCATATAACAAATACTTTCTCAAAAATATAGTTTTGAGTCATTCTTTAGCATACACAGTTTCAAAATAATGTACAAGAAATAATAAAATTCTAGTATGTATCATGCATAGACAATGGTATAAGTTTTTGGAAGCTTCACTTTTGCAATTATATATATATTTACCAAAAATATATATAAATATATATGTCTTGAGAGATGTCATGTTCTAAAGTCCACTTACCTCAAATCACCAAAACACGATAGATCTCAACTATCCAAGCCGATGTCACTCGAACCTAATAGACAAATAGATGATTTTACTGTGTTAGGCCATACTTACAATATCTATATAAACCATTCATGCTATCCCTCTTCCAAAATCACATATGGACCTTTATACATCATACTTATATGTTAGATCCTGACAATGTTTTTAACCAAAGGCCTATCATTAGTATTTAACACTTTACCACTAGATCCGAAATAATCCACAAGCATCAGTATTACTTACACCGCATGATAGTCTATTTAAATTGGATATGGGGAAATCGATCTCAATTGGGGTATTGATATCATGTAATCTTATGACTCACCATGCTATGTACATCAATTTTGACTCTTTACTCTCTGCATATATATAGATACCTATCACGCCATTTAATTAAGTCATAACGCAGAAACTTCAAGAAATCTTATACCATCAACTTAGAGGTATCTTGCACCATGTAATATTGTAATATAATCTCTACTATATGGAGATAAACAACACGTATCTTTAACCTATGATAGCACACACAATCAATAATCAGCTTGTTAATGGTTACCTTGAAGTCGTCTTTGTCAAGTTTGGCAATAATCCTTTTTGCCGTAGCTTTTAGTATCTAGCGTCTCTCTCTACCTTTCACGCAGGAAGCCCTAACTTACTTTTCAGCTTTACATGATAAAACTGTTTCCTACATTGGCTGGAAATTAAAACCCACTAAAGACTCATAATAAGGTTGTTTAGATTGGCTAGGACTCTAAAGTATTCCAGTAACACTTAAACTCCTAATCCAAATAGGTTTTAGTCTCTTATCCTTGTCCTTAAACAATAAGGAGACTAAAAGTTAAATATGAATAATCCACACAAAATAATTGTACACGTTACCCCCCCCCCCCCAATTTTTTTTTTTAGAATATCATAATATAAGATAATATAACTTCCAAAATAAATTAAATAATTCATCAACTCCACTCTAAAAGCAATAAAAATAAATTTAAGTGAGACGGGTGTTACACTTGGGGATCTTGGTTGTCAACTAATTATTTTGTCAATCATTGTTTTTAAATTCTAAACTTATTAAATAGGGTTTTATGAAATTATTGGGCTGTAAAAGTGAACTAGCCTTCACATGATGGTGTTGGATATGTTTTAGGGGATGGGGATTCCTGTGGGGAAATTGTCTTTGTATACAGAACTTGGAGGTCCTTGTCCTTTTGCAGTAAGTTTATTCGAATAAGACTTGTGGTTCTTGCTTCATTTTACTACATTGTAAATTGTTGGTCACATTATGTACTTTGTTATAAACCTTAGGGAACAATTCTAAATGCCAAGCAAAACCAAGTTCAAAATAAAAGCCTCGGTTGTAATCACATAATATCCCTTATTCTGATCAAGAATTGTATGGACTGTCTTCTTATAGTGTTTGCCTATAACAATTGATATGGGGACAAACAGTGAATAATTGTTGAAAGACGAGTTCTACATTGGGCTTAGACAGAGGAGGGCAACTGGGAAGGTTTCATAGTTTACATTTGCACCTTGCTCCAATTTTGGATGATTTTTACAAGTGATAGTATAATATTGATTTATTATAATTGATTGAATGCTCTACATCATATCATCAAAAATATATCGTATATACGTTTTTTCACTTGAGCTAGATTAGTACATAATATTGCATACTAAACCAAATTAAGTAACTTCAACATCACCAAAATAAATAAGGACAATGAAGTGCTCTGTCATAGCATGGGCAAACGTACCTTTCAGATTGGTGAAGAAACATTAGGCACATATCTTTTTTTTTTTTTTTTTTTTGGGTTTTCTTTTAAGTTGAAGATTTAAATACATGTTTGAAATGAAGTTCCTAGTTGCATGGGAAAATTCTTGGCAGTACCATTGGCTGCTGAAATCACTGTCTTTTTTGGACAGACATGCAATATGTTTGATAAATCCCAAAGTTCAAATACTTAGAGATCATTTAAAATATCAGTATGGCCTGGCCCTTTAGTTGCCCAATAAATATCAAGATGTCTATGTGATAGTGTTAGGTTCTAAAGACTTAGGATTTTATGTATTTAGAACTCTAATATGTATTGTTAGCAAACCATGATCAAAACAAGATGGTTAGTCGTGTTTAGACTTGCTCAAAGTTGGTTCATTTATGTAAAGTTGGAATAAGCTGATGCACGAATCATTTAAGCTTCTCAACCTGGTTCGATCGATCGAAGCTTAGGCTCGATCAATCGAAAATCGGGCCAGATGCGTTTTCTACAGAATTCCAACTCAGCCCTAGTTTTGTTTTAAAACGTTTAGGGTTTTCTAATTTGCCCTAGGTATATAAGGCAAACCCTGGCCATGTTTTTGTGTTGCTCATATTACTATTTGTGTAAATCTCTTGTGAGATCTATGAGGAGCATTCCTTTACACAAGCTTAGGATTATCAAGAAGGAGATTCGTTCAAGAACTTGATGATCATTCAGTTGCTACCATAAGAACTTAAAGAAACACAAGTGGGTGTGCTTGTACTTGCTGGAGAATCCAAGAAAGAAGGAGTCTGTGGTTTCGGAGCTTGCATATGGTCGTGTCAATAAGTTTCTACTGGTGGGTAGCAATAGGATGTTAGTGGTCTAAGTCTTGTTGAACAACTTCAATTCTTTCATAGTGGATTCAGGTTTACCTTGAGGATAACTAGGTTAAATCCTCCCCAGGTTTTTACCGGTGTGGTTTCTTGGGTGATCATATCTTTGTGTTATTTATCTTTCCGCTGCTTTGCATGATATGATTGTTTTGATTGTGATAACCTAGATTTGTTAATTTGGACTAAGTAACAACTTGGTTAATTACCTAGGTTAATCCAATTATGTTTTTAGGCGGTCTAAAAACTATCAGATAGCATGGTATGATAGGATAATGCGGTCATTTTAACAATGCCTTCAATATTGTAATTGATTTCTCTCAAGATGCTAATTAAATTATACTCCTATTAAGGACTGAAAGGATGAAGTTCTTCTTTTTCTCATTCGTTACTATTAGCAACAACATCACCAGGCTGGATTTTTGTTCCAGTTTTTTAGACGAATCAATATAGGAACCAAATGTTGGATAACCCAGAGTTCATGCTTAATTTTGAGGAGATTTATGTTATTGATTCCAAAACAAAATCAATTACTAGAGCTAATGTTTTTGAGGATATTTGTTTGTGAATATTAGTTTTAAAACTGCAATGACTATTCTTCTTATGCTTCTTGTGGATGTGGAGTGGCTATTTGCTTCACTTTGCTTAAGCGGTTTAGTTATAGGACCATGTTTCCAAAATGAAATGGTGATGCTTTAGATTATTGTTGGAAAATTTTAGGTTCTTCTCCCCCCTTGCCCTCCCAAAAAGAAGGATCCCTAAAAAGGAAGTGGAGATTTCTTATGATAGAGATTTATGTAATAGCCATCAATCAAGGAGTTCCCATTTCTTTTCTTTTTTTTTTTTTTTTTTTTTTACAAAATCTTTTTGTTGAGAAAAATATACTTAATTATATGTAGCTCAAGATTTTGATGTTTGACACGAGATTTTGTTATTACCAAAAGAAGATTTAAATTGTTGTTTTAAATTATAGGAAAGAGCCATTAATTTTCATATTGTGTGGTGTGTGTGTGTATTTTCATATTGTTTTTAGTCTTTAAGGGTATTTTTTTTGTAAATTATTACTTAAATTTTAGGCCTGCTACATTTCAACATGTTTTGTTTTAGTGTCTGATTCCTCAAGGTGAGAACCTTGAAAAGTTTTTCCATGTATTTCATTGGTTATTCATCTATAATTCTAGCTTTCATGTTGCTTTAAACATGTGTTAAGGATTGTGAGAAGGTTTTCTTGTAGGTAGCAACTGAGAGAGTTCTCACTGAGATGATGACCACCAAGCTCCACTGTTTGCTGTTTATGAAGAAACATATAAGGCAATGTCATACTCAATTTGATTGATTTTACAGTTATTATTATTTATTTTTTTAATAAATATTTGTAATTTTTGTTTAACTATCCCATGCATCGCATGGGTTAGCAACTAGTTTTATTAAGGCAAAAAGTACATTTTAGTCCCTATATTTTTAGGCTATTCCCATTTTAGTCCCTACATTTTATTTTTATCGCTTTTAGTCCCTATCCTAAAAAACGCTTCCCGTTTTGGTCCCTGCTGTTACATCAAAAACGGAGAAAGCTGACATGGCAAAACGGCAAGAATAAATAATACTAAATTAATGTTCACGTGGCTAAATTAATAATAAAAAATGTTTTTTGGCATTAAAAAAATGCCATGTCAGCATCTAAATAAAAAAAAATTATTAATTTTAACTAAATAAAAAAATTAAAAACTAAAAATCATATGAATTGAGATCTATGTGTGTTTTGAACAAGAACAACAAGAACACAAACCTAGATCCAAGAACACTAACCCAGAAATTAAAAAAAAAAAAAAAATCCAAATCTCGCTCTAATCCAAATGGTAGGCACAACCACGAATGTGGTTCTCGCCTTCTCTCTCTAAAGTTCGAACAACAAAACTCCAAAGCTCTCAAAGCGATTCTCTTACTTTCTCCAAACACTCAGATCTAAATGGAATGGAGCTCCCAGCTCCTCCATGATAAACATCAACCACCACCACCTGTGGCTGGCTTCCAAAGCTCTCTTATCTCATTTTCTTTCTCTCTACCCGAACCAAAAGCTACTCTTTTAAACCCACAATCTCAAACTTCCAAGCTTCGATCTACTACCTAGGAGATCCATACTTGGCGCGTGAGCCACATAATGAAGATGTGAAGGCTAAAGGCCTCATGAGCCGACCACGAACCACAGCGGCGGTGGAAGCGCGTGAAGAACACTAGCTCAAATGCTAGGTTTTTGTGCTTGTGTGCTTTGTGTTCAGGTGAGCAAAAATCGGAGCATGCATATAAATTAGAATTAGAATGTGTACTATGACCCTGTGATGGTGCGTGCATTGTGTACCTGTAAATGTCCGACAAAGACAATAAAATAAAGAAATGAGGGACGAATGACAGTGTTAGAGACAAGAAAATATCCAGAAACAAGAAAATTTCTAGAGAAATAGAAAGAACTTTTAGGATGAGAGTTTGCTAATGTAGATGCTGACGTGGCATTTTTTAATGCCAAAAAACATTTTTTATTATTAATTTAGCCACGTGGACATTAATTTAGTATTATTTATTCCTGCCGTTTGTCACGTCAACTTTCTCCATTTCTGATGTAACGGCATGGACCAAAATGGGAAGTGTTTTTTAGGTAGGGACTAAAAGCGGGAAAAATAAAATATAGGGACTAAAATGGGAATATCATGAAAATGCAGGGACTAAAATGTATTTTTCACCTTTTATTAATTACTATTGTGTAAGTAATGGCTCGTTATAAATCTTGGATGTGATATTGATGTTAAGGCTTACTATTAAATGATTTGTAATATTTGATATTTAGTAACACTTTTTTGAATTGATAATTTTATGTTGTATAAGAATATATATATATATATATATATTTTAAAGAACCCTGAAACACCCTAAAACAGTACACTGAAATAGACTGGTACCGAAATATTCCATTCCATTAGACAAACTAAAACGGGTTCCAAAATGGTATTCATAACATTGGTAAAGATTACAAACAAAAAAATAAAACAATTTATGCTAGTACAATTTAAGCAATACTAACGTATAATAGATTATGAAAAGGCAACAAACAACAAAATTACAACTTCCAATGTTCAAAACCTTACATGACATAGAAGCATTAACTCGATTTCTTTTCACTTTGCCACAAAATATGAAACTGGAAATACCAACATATGAAATAGAAAATTGGTTTACAAAAAGTTATTTAAAAACAATGCAGAAAGTTATTCAAAACAATATGGATTTTATAAAATACTGTATTGTAGTGCAGATTTTGGCCAAAATGGCCAAATACCACCAATTTCTGAAATTTTTTATAAAAAAACATTGTTTCGAACCTATATAGGGAAATAACACTTTTTATGGTACTCAAGTTTCTTGAACTCGAGTTCCTAGAAGTTTTGCCACTGTGGCACTGTTGAGGTGGAAATTGGGCAATTAAAAAAAATTATGTGGTACTCGAGCATGGTAAACTTGAGTACCACGCAACACAATACTCGTGTATAACAAGCTCGGGTACCATTTTATAATAAAATGCTGTTTTTTTTTTCTTTTCTAAGGTACTCGAGTAACCGGTAATTTTTTTTTTGGGATTATCGACAAATAAACATAAACATAAAATGGTGTTTATTGTATTTATAAAGTACTTGAGCTCACCAAGCTCGAGTACCTATAAATTTTTTTTTTTTTGGGATTATCGACAAATAAACATAAACATAAAAATAAGTAGCATTTTTACGTTTTTATTTATTTAAATAGAAGCATTGTAAAATATAGAGATTTTAATTT
Source organism: Quercus alba (assembly GCA_036321655.1). Taxonomy (NCBI): domain Eukaryota; kingdom Viridiplantae; phylum Streptophyta; class Magnoliopsida; order Fagales; family Fagaceae; genus Quercus; species Quercus alba. The sequence goes on along the minus strand of CM070308.1, from coordinate 54,782,282 downwards.
CAAAATATGAATTTAATTTTTACATTAAGTAAAACTGTTCACTGTTTTCTCACAAAAATTGTTCACTGTTTTCTATATAAACTATTTCTAACATTTTGCATAAAATTATTTTCTGTTCAACATTATTTAAAAAGTTGTTCACTCTCTTTTTTACGGAAATTATTTTTTGTTCACTATTTAAAAAATCGTTCACTGTTTTCTCATAAAACACCTAGTGAAATCATTTTTTCTAAATCTAAACGCCAAATCTGAATGCTTTTTCATGTTTGAATTTCACAATAATCGAATCTATTTTTTTGCATTGATAAAATCTGTTTCTACATTAATAAAATTTACACTCTGCCCATCATGTTTACTGTATATTCGAATATGCTTACTGCATTCATAAAATCTGTTTTTTGTATCAAGTTAAATTGTTCACTGTTTTCTTATAAACATTGTTCACTATTTTCTGCATAAACTATTTCTAGCATTCTGCATAAAATTATTTTCTGTTCAGCATTATTTAAAAAATTGTTCAATCTCTTTTTTGCGTAAATTATTATCTGTTTACTATTTAAAAAAATTGTTCCCTGTTTTCTCAAAAAACACCTAGTGAAATCTTGTTTTCTAATTTTAAAAGCCAAATCTAAATGCTTTTTCATGTTTAAATTTCAAAATGAACAAATTTATTTTCCTGCATTGATAAAATCTATTTCTACATTAATAAAATTTTCTCTCTGTACATCATGTTCATTGTTTATTCAAATCTATTTACTGCATTCATAAAATCTATTTTTTGCATTAATTAAAACTGTTCATTGTTTTCTCATAAAAATTGTTCATTGTTTTTTGCATAAACTGCTTTTAGCATTGGTGCGTTTATTGTACTTAAATGGTTTTTGTGTTTTTTTTTTTTTTTAAATATGTAACCATACAAATAATGGTCAAACTCCATGAAAGAAAAATGAATGATTCGTATAAATCACCTAATGGTAAATGCCTCGAATAATTCGAATTTGTAAAAAAGTTTGAATTAGTTGAATGTAGAAATTCGGGAAAAATCGATGGAAAATCAATGAGCATACCAAATCGTGAAGGTGTACATATGATGTACAGATAGTCTAAACTTGTTGAGAAATTTGATTTCATTGAAAGTACAAAATAATGAAATTCAATGGAAAAATATGTACGTTAGATGTACAGATTGTATGAATTTGTTTAAAAATTTGAATTTGTTTAATGTACAAAATCGTGAAAACTCATGGAAAAATAGTGTACATTAGATGTACAGATAGTACGAATTTTATCAATGCAGAAAAATAGATGTACAGAAAGTACGCTAATAGTGTACATTAGACGTACAGATAGTACGCTAGAAATAGTTTATGCAGAAAACATTGAACAATTTTTATGAGAAAACAGTGAACAGTTTTACTTAACACAAAAAATAGATTTTATGAATGCAGTAAGCAGATTCGAATATACAGTGAACATGATGTACAGAGAGCAAATTTTATTAATGTAGAAATAGATTTTATCAATGCAGAAAAACAAATTTGTTCATTTTTAAATTTAAACATGAAAAAGTATTCAGATTTGGCTTTTAAAATTAGAAAACAAGATTTCACTAGGTGTTTTATGAGAAAACAAGGAACAAATTTTTTAAATAGTGAACAGAAAATAATTTACGCAGAAAAGAGAGTGAACAATAATTTTATGCAGAATGCTAGAAATAATTTATGCATAAAACAGTGAACAATTTTTATGAGAAAACAATGAACAGTTCTACTTAATGCAAAAAATAGATTTTATGAATGTAGTAATCAGATTCAAATATACAATGAACATGATGTACAGAGAGCAAATTTTATTAATGTAAAAACAAATTTTATCAATGCAGAAAAACAAATTCGTTCATTCTGAAATTTAAACATGAAAAAGCATTCAGATTTGGCTTTAAAAATTAGAAAACAAGATTTCACTAGGTGTTTTATGTGAAAACAGTAAATGATTTTTTAAATAGTGAACAGAAAATAATTTACGCAGAAAAGAGAGTGAACAATTTTTTAAATAATGTTGAACATAAAATAATTTTATGCAAAATGCTAGAAATAGTTTATGTAGAAAACAATGAATAATTTTTATGAGAAAACAACATACAGTTTTACTTAATGTATAATTTAAATTCATATTTTGAAATTAAAATATCTATATTTTATAATGCTTCTATTTAAATAAATAAAAACGTAAAAAAGCTACTTATTTTTATGTTTATATTTATTTGTCAATAATCCAAAAAAAAAAATACTAGGTACTCGAGCTTGGTGAGCTCAAGTACCTTAGAAAAAAAAAAAGAATTTTATTATAAAATGGTACTCGAGCCTGGTATACTCAAGTATTGTGTTGCTTGGTACTCGAGTTTACTATGCTCGAGTACCACATAATTTTTTTTAATTGCCCAATTTCCACCTCAGCAGTGCCATGGTGGCAAAATTTCCACGGTGGTATTTCCCTATATAGTTCCAAAACAGTGTTTTTTTACAAAAAATTTCATAAATTGATGGTATTTGGCCATTTTGGCCGTAGATTTTTATGAAATAGTGTGCAGTGCAGATTTTTGAGACATTTTATCAAAATACATCATGCGTTATTGTTGCAACCATTCCCTACATATAATATGATCAAAGAACTACCTTGTTGTCAAATGAACTACCTATAATTTCAACAATAATAGAATACCATAATACCTCCAAAACATAGTCAAATAAAAATTTCAATAATAATTGACTCTAATCAAGAGTATAGTCGAAACAGACAACAGAATAGTTACAATTCCAAGGCCAAAAAAAAAAAAAAATGCCCTTTCCAATTCTTTCAAAATCTAGACACTACAAAAAAACAACAACAAATGAAACATGGCAAACATCAATTGCCCTACCATAATTCAAATTAAGGAGCAAAACAAATACCCAATTGAAATTAGAAGGAAGAAAAGTTCCATGTACCTAGCATATGTCTTCTTAGTTGAAAGTTCATGTTTTCCAACCAAAACAAAAAATATATGTATGAATTTCAAAAAATGTATGCTACAAACAAAAGCTATTTGCAAAGCAACAGCCACAGCCTAACTGAAAACATAAAATTAAGACCTATAAATTACAATTTGACAAACCAAGACAAAAACATTATATTACCCATTGAAATGTCTTAAAAAGACACAAACAAATTACCCGCTATATGAAAAAAAAAAAATCATTAATGTAAGCATATATCATATACACTTAAAATAAAAAATAGAAAATCTACAACACAAAGTAAGCCTAGAGTCATATTTATTTTATTTGTTTTTGGAGTCAGTTTCAAATTGCTAACCTTGATATAAAACTTAGATTTTTTTTTTAAAAAAAAAAAAAGTTGAAGTCACATATATGAGATAGAAAAGTTTTCATTAAGCAATACCCATCAAGGTTTGCAGCAAATTCAGGAAATTTCATTCAAAGTAAAGAAAGAACCATCCAAAATTACAATGAAAGAAGTCCACAACTCATAGAGATAAATAACAATACAGAAACCCCAGTGAGTGGGCAAAGATTAACAAAAAAATAAAAATAAAAAACAGAAGAAAGTGGCAAACCTATTGACATCATAAAGATGGATCATTCAATCTCGGCCACCTGATGCAAGGAAAAACTGGATATCTATGACTTCTTCACAATTAGCCTCCTTTTTATTTGATAAGCTAAAGCTCAATGAGAGGATCTCTGCATCGTGAGCACCCTACCAAAATTTCCAAAATTTTAATATTCTAAGATGCGTAGGACCTAAATGCTTGTCAAAAAGCATAACCTAAAAGGAATATTTTTATTGAATGCATTTACCTGAAAGCATGAATAATCAGAAGTTTGTAGGTAATAGATATGAAGGTTTCCCAGCACTAAGGTACTTGCAAAGATTGAGAAAACTTAAAAGCATTCTTATTAGCTATGTTGTCACGAAACATTCTCCGATTATCTAAAATCAAGAAATTCAAAAACCTAAAATCAAAATTCTAAGAAGGAGTGGAAAAATAAAGAACCAATTGGAATCTAAATATCTACCAAAACATTCAAAAACCTAAAATCAAAATTCAAAGTAGGAGTAGAAAAATAAAGAACCAATTGGAATCCAAATATCTACCAAAACTGAAAAGCCAAAGAGTGAGAGAGAAAAACTTGAATGGCCAGTGCTCCAAAGAGAGAAAAAAGAGAAAAGAAGTTACTTGTGAAAGAGGAGATTGGTAGTGAATCGACAGCAAAACATGTTTTCCAAATCAAAACCCCCAGAAAGAAAAAAAAAAAAAAAAACTATGAAAGCAGATATTAGAAAAGAAGGAAAGGCTCAGAGGCTGATGAGTGATTCCATAACTCATAACTCTATTTCTATAACTTATAACTCAAAAATGGTGGGACCCATAACTGAGAAGTCCATTTGGCATGACATAACTCTGTTTCTAGTTTTCTGTTTCCATCATTCAATTCTCTGATTTTTGAGTTAAGAGTTATGGAAACTGAAAACACATTTTAGCTATTTTTAGTTTCCATAACTTTGTTTTCAATAACATTTTTGTAATTAAACACAAACGGAGGGGCCCACTGTCAGGGTCAGCCGTAACTTTTGACCATTTTTTTTTCTTTCTTCTCCACTGTCTCCGTTGGCTAGGTTCTTTCTTTCTTTCTTTCTTGCTTTTTTCCTTCTTCTTTCACTAGTCTCCATTGGCTAGGTTCTTTCTTTCTTTCTTTTTTTTCTTCTTCTTTCACTGGTCTCCATTTGCTGGGTTCTTTCTTTCTTTTTTCTTCTTCTTTTACTGGTCTCTATTGTCTAGGTTTTTTTTTTTTTTTTTTTTTTTTTTTTTTTTTTTTTTTTTTTTTTGTTCTTCATCACCTCTAATTTTTGGTCTTCAGTTCTTTCTTTCTTTCTTTCTTTTTTTCTTCTTCCTTCACTTAGTTCGGTGAGTTTGGGTTTTTTTTTTTTTTTTTTTTTACTGGGTTCGATGAGTTTGGGTACTGGGAAAAAAAAAGGCTGCAACAAGTGATAGGTATGGGGCCCATAAATAGTGTGAAAAATATTGAGTGATGGCAAGTGAGTGATGGCGCCAAATGGGTAGGGTATTTCAAAGTGATGAGTGATAAGTGATGAGTGATGGGTGATGGAAATTAAGTGATGAAAAAAAAGCATCCAAACAAGTTCTTAGTGATTTCTGTAATCCAAAATAGGAAAAAAAAATCAAAAAATTGAGAAAACAAACATTTTCATGGAGAACCCAAAAGGCCGAAACAAGAAGGAATCAAACCAAAATCAAATCTAAACCTGTCCAACAAAAAAACTCAATAAAAAGTAATATTTCATACCCAAATCTTAAAAAATGGAGAAAAACATACTAGAGTTGGTTTCTACGATCTGATGGTGGCAGATATATGGCCTAACGTTGCTGATGCCCATAGATTTTTCTTTCTTTATGTGCTTCTAGCGGTGCTCTAAGTCTGGCGAGAGAACCGAGAACTCTCTTCTTCCCTCTCTATATCCTGTGGTTTTTTTTTTTTTTTTTGGGCAAAAACACCATTTTGGTCCCTACATTTTGAGGTAATAGTCAATTTGGTCCCTACATTTTGTTAGCAGTCAATTTGGTCCCTGTTATTTTCAACTTGCTATTAATTTGGTCCTTACTGTTAAATTACTAACGGAAAATGATTACGTGGCAAACAATGTACTTCGTTGGCACGCTTGAAGCTGACATGGCAAATAAATAATAATAAAGTTTGTTATTGTCATTGGAAAAATGCCACCTCAGCATCTGGAAAAAAAATAGCTTATCAATATTAGGGAAAAAAAAAAAAACATGAACTCAAATTTGGCCTATTTGGGAAGTGGGAAAACAAAGATCGAATTGAAATTCCTTCAAGAAATCACTAAATCTTCTTCAAATCCTCTCCTTCACACATCAACCTTTGAATTTATAACTTCTTTTCTACTATCCCAAAAAAAAAAAAAAAAATCGGCTTTTTTACATCCATTGGTGTGCTCCTGCCCAACTTCATCTTCTCCACCACCACCACCATTAAACTCACTTGTTGGGGACAATATGACAAGCTCAATGCAGACCCGAAAGGGTTGTGACGAACTTGACCCATGGCCAAGACATAAACATGCACAAAGCGGAAGTGGGAGAGAAAAAGGGAGATTGAGAGATGAGCAAATCTGGGTCTCGACAGTGGCTATAGGTCGTGACGGAGATCTAGGTGTGACGGTAGTTGGATAGAGACAGAGAGAGGGAGAAGATTAGAGAAACGTAGAGATGGGTATTAAACCTACCATCACTGCAACTATTTCAACATCAGATTCCACCACCGAAACAGCAAAGGGTACTTCCTTGGCCAATGAGAGCATCACAGCCACCGTTCCCAATGTCAACATAGATCTAGCGAGAAAGGTTGTCGTTCTAGTCCAATCCTTTAGGAGAAATTATAGAGTGCTCTAGTGGATCACGTCACTTGTCCACCATTCCACTAAAAAACTTTCACTTGTTTAAAATTGCTGATTCAGTAATTAATTTCTGTTTAAAATTTTTTTCTAACTAACAATTTTAAACAGGTAGAAGTCTTTTATTGGAATGGTGGATCACATCACTTGTCCACCATGAGGATGTTATAATTTCTCATCCTTTAGATCCATGACTTTCTTTTATTTTGTACTTGTTTTCTTTGAGTTGAATTATTTGATATTATCCTTTTGCATCTGTGTATGATATTGGAGCTTCAGAGGTTGGTCGTGACTTGTGAGTTTCAGAGTTATTTTGTTTTGTGAATTAGTGAATGTACTGAGTTTGATTTGACTTGTTTTGTATCTTTCCTATTTCGTTCAATTCTGTATGTACTGGGTTTTATTCAATTTTGTATGTATTGGGTTTCTGTTCTTCCCATTTGAAAATAAATTTAATTATATATTTTTCTGGGCTTGTATTCGATCTGTGTTCCCACTTCTCAAATTTGAATTCATGTTATTTTTTTTATTTTTAATAGTTTTTTTTTAAGGTAAACTACATATTTGGTTCCAAATCTTTACAGTGAATGCCAATTTAGTCCCTAACGTTTTAGATGTATCAGTTTAATCCCTAATCTTTTGGTATTGCGTCAAAATAGTCCTTGCCATTAAGTGTGGATGGAAAATGCTGACAAGACTAACAAACATATTAAAATATTATTATTTTTGCCAAGTAAGTTGCCACGTGTCCTTTAATTAAAAACAAAAAACAAAAAACCCTCGGCCTAATAATTTGGGAACTGAATCCATTATGAGAAAGGAACTAAGGGGAAGGGGGAAAAAAGATTGGAGACTTTACAAGTGCTCAGGCAACCCACCCGTCTATAGCAAAACTGATACAGCTACTGGGAATCAAAAAAGATTTTCTCAAAAAAATCCCAAAAAACTAAAACAAAGGTCCCAAATCCATTTTATATTTTCATAATTTATTTTAACAATAAAAACAACGATAACAGAATTAACAAACAATCCAAATGAAAACTGATAGTTTTTAGACCCCTTAAAAACACAATTGGATTAACCTAGGTAATTAGCCAAGTTGTTATTTAGTCCAAATTAACAAATCTAGGTTATCACAATCAAAACAATTATATCATGCAAAGCAGCAGAAAGATAAATAACACAAAGATATGATCACCCAGGAAACCAAACCGGTAAAAACCTGGGGAAGATTTAATCTAGCTATCCTCAAGGTAAACCTGAATCCACTATGAAAGAATCGAAGTTGTTCAACAAGACTTAGACCACCTACATCCTATTACTACCCATCAATAGAAACTTACTGACACAACCACGTGCAAGCTCCGAAACCACGGACTCATTCTTTCTTGGATTCTCTAGCAAGTACAAGCACACCTGCATGTGTTTCTTTAAGTTCTTATGGCAGCAACTGAATGATCATTAAGCTCTTGAATGAATCTCCTTCTTGATAATCCTAAGCTTGTGTAAAGGAAAGCTCCTCACAGATCTCACAAGAGATTTACACAAACAACAATATGAGCAACACTAAAATGTGGCTAAGGTTTACCTTTTATACCTAGGGAAAATTAGAAAACCCTAAATGTTTTAAAACAAAACTAGGGCTGAGTTCGAATTTTGCAGAAAACGCATCTGACCCGATTTTTGATTTATCAAACCTAAGTTTCGATCGATCGAACCAGGTCGAGAAGCATAAATAAATTCTGCAACAGCTTATTCCAACTTTACATAAATGAACCAACTTTGAGCAAGTCTAAACACGACTAAACATATTGTTTTGATCATGGTTTACCAACAATACACATTAGAGTTCTAAATACATAAAATCTTAAGTCTTTAGAACCTAACAAAAACTACTGTAAATTAGAATTAAATGAATAAAATAATCCTCAAGATACATTTCAAACGAGAATAAAACTAGATATACCACTATATAAAAAATTAAAAAAAAAATTCAAAATCAAAACACGATTTAATAAAATAGAAATTTTGTGAAAGGCATAACAGTTGTTGGCTTATATGGAGGACATAGTCACACACACATGATCTAGTAATATATTATTGAATGATTTTTCAGGCGCTTGATGAGTTGATTGAGTTTGTCGATGCGGATGATGAGATGAGTGATGGAACAAAGGAGCATTGTGCTGAAGCGGTTAATGAACATAAAAGACAAGGATGGCGGCGATGAGGAGAGCATTGCACTAGCTTTGTGATGGGTGGGTCACCGATCTCCACTCAGCCGGGCCTCTCCATTAGCTATATCAGCTTTGCCGCGGATGGATGGGTTGTCATCACCGTCATCGTAGATTGAGCACTCTCAGACTCTCCGATCTCTCTTCCCCCTTCCCCTTTGTTCTCCTTTCACAGTGGATTATGTTCCCAAATCAATTGGCTTTCTTTTTTTCTTTTTTTAGTTGAAGGACACATGACAACTTACTTGGAAAAAATAATAATATTTTAATATGTATGTTAGTCTTGTCAGCATTTTTCATCCATCACTTAACTGCAAGGATTATTTTGACATAATACCAAAAGGTTAAAGACTAAACTGACACCTCTAAAACATTAGGGACCAAATTGACATTTACTGCAAAGGTTAAGGACCAAATATGTAGTTTACCCCTTTTTTTTAATATCTCTAATATTGATAAATATGAGGTGGCATTTTTTAATGTCAATAAAAAAAATTATTATTATTTTAGTTGCCATGTCAGCTTCAAGTGTGCCAACAAAGCAAACCATTGGACACGTAGGCATTTTCTGTTAGTTACTTAATAGTAAGGACCAAATTAATTGTAAATTGAAAATAGCAAGAACCAAATTGACTGCTAACAAAATGTAGGGATCAAATTGACTGTGACCTCAAAATGTAAGGACCAAAATGGTGTTTTCGCCTTTTTTTAGTATTGCAAGCCTTTTAATTGTATTTTTGACCGGTTATTTTTCTTTTTATACTGATAGAGTGATAGGCTATCACACGGTGTGTTAACTTTGTGAAACAATATAATTTATCGCTTCTTAACTGTGAATGTGGGAGAATTTTAGATAGGCATTTTTCCTACATAGATATATAGCCTAATGGTGTTGATGCCCATAGATTTTTCTTTCTCTATGTGTTTGCAGCGGTGCTCTAAGTCTGGCGAGGGAACCGAGAACTCTCTCCTTCTCTCCCTATATCTTGCTTTTTTTCTTTTCTTTTCTTTTTTTTTAGTATTGCAAGCCTTTTAATTGTATTTTTCACTGGTTATTTTTCTTTTTATACTGAGAGAGTGATAGGCTATCACACGATGTGTTAACTTTGTGAAACAATATAATTTATCGCTTTTTAACTGTGAACGTGGCAGAATTTTAGATAGGCATTTTTCCTACATGGCAGCACCTTCTTAATTGTAGGAAAAAGACTTATGCTTTTATATATAGTATTAGATTAGACTAGTATTATGTCCATGCAATGCATAGCTTAATAAAAAATCATGTATAAATTAAAGAAAATAAAAATATTTATATTTATATTAATTAAAATTAAATAGATAATAAAAATAAAGTAATTTTTTACTCTTTTTTTTTTTTATATACAAAGTAACCTTTTACTTTAAGTTATATAATGAATGCATAGTGTATAGGATTAAGTTTTTATATATGAGTCCAAAATTAATTGAATGGAATATGGTAGATAACCATGCAACTAATATAAAAGGAGAAGCTTGAAAAATGTAAAGGGAGTCTGCATAATTAAAACTCAAGTACATACTTAAATGAAAAACCTGAAATTCAATAATTAAAAAAAAATAATTGAAAGCATATTTAAGTGGTAACCTCAATGTAATAGTTAAGAATTATGAATAACCCAAATTACTGAACATTATTAAATAAAAGCAGATAAACTTATGTAATAATTGAATTTTTGTCTTTGAAAGTGAAGGAAGAGGCACCAAATTTCACTCTATCAAAATAAAATGTGTAAATATAAATTTCAAGAAATTTTTTTGAGAAAAACTTTTGATTGAGTGCTTCAGAACCTCAATGAAACTCCCTAAAAAAAAAAGAATAAAAAAGAATAAATTTTATAAAAAATACAGAATTTAGAATTTATTTTTTGAAGCGAAGAGGGACTAAATTTGAGAGAAAAACAAATAATAAATAACCCTAAAAAAATGATAGATACTTAGACTTGGATGTTCAAAATATTAATGAAATAAATCATGAATCTGGCCTTATTATTTATAATGACCTGAAAATCTAAAGATGAGAGTCATGATATAATAAAACTATTATCCATAATTATTCTTATATTTATCCAACAAACAAAATTTCAACCATGGTAAACTTCAACGAAACAAAAAAGTTGTTAAGAAGTTGTTTCTATTTAAAACAATAATTTTAAGTTGTGAAGAAATTGTTATAAGCAAAAAAAAGCAATAAATTTATTTAAAATCAAATACCATAAACATCAAGTTGTTAACGTTAATTACAATTTTTTTTCCTAATATACGGTAAAGATCAAGTTGTTAACGTTATTAGCCTTTTCTTTAATACAAAAATTTGATATTTATCCAAAAAAATAAATTAATTAAAACAATAAATATTTGAAAAAAAGTAGATAACAAATTTATTATTAATTCCTCCTGTGGGTATATCCTCCCAATGAAAGTGGTTTTTTTTTTTTTTTTTTTTTTTTTTTTTTTTTTTTTTTTTTTTTTTTAATTCATGGGATTAGTTATGCTTCTATGTACACAACTACACATTTTAATATTTTATGCTTTGGATTTTTTTTCCCTATCCTATTATTTTAGGCTTTGTTGATAATATTTAGATAGACACAATACTACATAGGTTGTAGTTTGATGGCACCAACCAACTAAATTTACTTCTCAAAGAATAAAACCAACTAAATTTAATCTCTTTTTAAAATTTTACATTTTGTTGAAGGTTGCATATTTTGTTAAAAAACTTATTTTTTTAATGTAAGTTGCATGTTTTTTAAAAACTGCTATTTTTTTTCTTTTTCTTTTTTTTTTAATACACTACATGTAAAATAAGGATTAAATGGATTAGATGAAGAATTTAGTTCGTAATCAAATTAAAATTCTTATTAACTTAGAAATTATAGGAAAAGAAAAATTATATATATAATTTTAAAATCTAAAAATTAAAAAAAATTTTGCAATTTGATGAAGCCACTTGGCGCAGTCACAACTTCTAAATCCAAGTTTTATTATATAATATATGATATGATATATATATATATATATATATTGATTTATTGGAATTTGACTTAAATATTTTGACCGTGGGCTGTGGGCCTAGACTTATGTTTTTTTCTAGACGATGGGCCCATGGCTTTTTTTGGGTGGGGGTGAGGGGGGGTGGGGGAGATAGAAGGCCCATGGCCTTTTACATATATATAAAAGGTTACTGGCACTTAGAAGCCCGTGGCTTAGTTTAAGTTAAAAAATAAAAAATAAAAAACCATAAAAACCCTTGTAAGTTATTATTATTATTTTTATAGAAGTTAGAAATTCTACTTTAGCCTAATCTAAGTGTATATGTGTGTGAAATTCCCTTATGAAGGCTTGAAGTTCAGCCATTGACCCCCTACACTCCATAAACACTTATACTTGTGGAGTGACCATTATGCTAAGGGTGCGCGGTGGTAAGCCTCTTGTAAGTTGTAACCCTACTCCTCCTTCTATAATTCTCTTTCCCAAAAAAGAACAGCCGCTTTTCTTAGTCCCTCTCTATATTTCTCTATCTCTTTCTCTTAGAAATGAAGTGAGAGTCTCAACCAGTGTTATTAAACCCAATCCGACCCTGCTGGTCGGATCAGTAACCCGGTGACCTAACACATAGACTGGTTCGAGTCATCAATTGGATCGGAATTGCACAAGACCTAGTAAGACCTGATGGGTTTTAAGCAAACCATGTGAAATAACTGGGTTTTAATGATTTGACTGGGTTTGTGAATTGTGCAAGATTACATTAATAGGTCCATCTCATTGACTTCTTTATTGTTTAATATGTGATAATATGATAATTTAAATGAGAGAAAACCTAAAAAAATATAACAAATGCACTGTTCTATCACTTCTCTGCCTATTCACACTATTTTACCCATCACTTTTCACAGTTTTAGTTCCCAAACTTGCACCTGTGCATCAATTTTTTGCTATGAACAAATCACTTTTTAGTTTCACATAGCTAATTAGCACATCGGTATGAGTATATCAATATATGTTATATAGTTTATTGTTTAAACCTTATTTTCTCTTCTTTTGTTTACAATTTTTTTTGTGTTTCATTTGTTTATTGCTTTAAGTTTAAGTCTTTAACATTTTTTTTTCTTTTCTTTTATTTATGTAGTTTGAGATTTGCTTCTTTTTTTTCTTTTTCTTTTTTTTGAATATGTAGAATTTAAAGTCATGTAATAAAATTTTGTTTAGCAAAAAACTCTGTTGCAATCTTATAACATTGGTTTGTTTTGCTTGTGAGTTTTATAGAATTTTTAATACTATTACTTGTGAAACCTTGATTTTGAATTATAATAACGAGTTTAATTTAAACATGTGCCTTTTTTTTTGTTAATTTACATATTTATGTTATGATTTCTCAAAATATATATATATATATATATATATATAATTTTTAAAATCTTTTTATTTGACCCTATGGTTCGATTGTTGACCCATTGGTTGAACCAATGACCCAACTCATAGACCGAGTCAACCTCCAATCTAGAATTAATAACTATGGTCTCAACCAAATCTCTTAATCCATCCAAGTCAAAACCAAAATCCTTCCGTTGTTTTTTTTTTTTTTTTTTTAAATAAGTCTCATGCTTGTCTCCTACAAAAGACCATCTTAGACTTTCAGTTCATTATAATTCAAATAACATGTATTATAAAAAGGACAAAATTTGGCTACAAACTTAGTTGTAACTTTTTTTTTTGAGAAAGAACTTAGTTGTAACTTAATGATACAATTTTCATTTAAAAAAAATAACATAACTCAATATTTTTAAAATCTAACTGTTGAATTCCATTTTTTTATGCTCTTGATATATATGTCAAATTTTGTGTCAATTGAATGTTATTTATTATATGATCCATAAATTATTTTTTATTTATAAATTTATACTACAAAAACTTGTAATTTAAATAATTGATTGATGATATATATGTCAAATTTTATTATGCTCTTGACACATATGTCAAATTTTGTGTCAATTGAATGTTATTTATTATATGATCCTTAAACTTATTTTTTATTTATAATTTTATACTACAAAAACTTACAATTTAAATAATTGATTGATGATATAGTTATTAATTTTTAATTTTCTTAAAAATTTGTAAGTATGAGAAATATAAGAAAAAAAACATATTTCAATAATAAATTTGTCACACTTAATAAAAATATATTGGGTAACGTTGACATTTAAAAATTAGCATTTCCGAAAAATATGTATTTTCCGGAAAACGTTTTACGGCAACCAAACACAGCCTTAAGCAATGTGTAAACTTGTTTCTTTCGTAAACCCATTTCACCATTTTCCCCCATTTCAGTCCTCTCCCACTCATAACAGTGCTCCTTGAAACCCCAAGCCGAATTACCCTGAGCTCAAAGCAACCGTGCAGAAACGAATCCCACTTCCCTAAGGTGAGTCTCTTTCGGAATTTTGCCATTCCCTTTCTTTCTACAACTTTTCAAAATGGAGTGGTCTGCTTCTAGCCCGCATTCCTCCCAGGGTTCGACATCACCACCGTCTTCACCACCGCAATCATCATCAGCTCTGCCACTCGGACTGCAGCGACGGTCAGGATTAGTACCACGGGGACAGTCACCGCCACGGCTACAGTCACTGCCACCGTCACTATCAGAGCCACGGCTATTGTTAGCGACACCGCCAATTCTACTGGAAGCTCCAAAATTTTCTCTCTTCGTAGTAAAAGACGAAGAAACTAATATTTTAGAGTGGTATGCGTTTCAGATTACAGGAAACACAGACAACCTAATTAACAATGAAACTCCACGCCTCCCGCCAGAAGGGTTTGCCGCTTTCACCGATGAACCTTTTCATCGTAATTTAACCAACATCCCCATCTTGATCCCCAATTTCAGTTGCTCTGATGGAAGACATTGCACTGTAACTGGTATGAATTCTAACTTTTATCGGGCTCCTGGTCAAACCCTAATTAAGAAACCTCATATTCAACTTTTGGGTAGTTCGAATTTGGTTCGATTACATTCTCTCAATCCTCTTTCTCCTGTAATTGAGTATAATATGCCCATCAATGTAAAGGAATCCCAATTAATCATGTTGTCTGGGAATCTTTACTGCCTTGGGGGATATTATCCCCCTCCCAATTGGGCTTGTTCGCACAACCCAATAACTCAGGAATGGATTTTAATTCATAACCCTCCATATGTGCCTGCAGACATAAGTGCTGTTTTTTCTGTCGGATTGGAGAAACCCACTCCATCTATAGTAATAGGTTATAAGGACCCTAAACTCCGTATTCTTCAAATATTTAATGTTTCCACAAAGGCATGGTCAATCAGAAATTTTGAACCAACTTTCAATGGCCAAATTCTTGACCCTCCTACAAATCAGCCAGTAGGAGTTGATTCTAGGCTCTTTTGGTATGATGCTGCAAGACAATGGGTCATAGGATATAACCCCTTTATGGGTGACTGTTACTTGGCTAAGGTAAATACACATGACAATGGTGCCGGAGACTCTCAGCCCCGCCTAGCTTTCATAAGTGGTGGTGATGGTGGAAGTCTAATTTTCTGTATACAGTGGCTGTCCCGGATAAATGCGAATCCAATGAATAAATTTCACTGCCTAAAGTTTCAGCTGGCTAGTAGTCAACCTTCCTTTGGATTAACCACCTTTTTAGATCATAAAGTGTTGGCATGCCAAAACTTTCACATCCAGGGTCGAAAGTCATTTTTGGACGCAATGGTCGGGTATGATTCTACATCTTTCTTCTATAATCTAGGTTTGTTTGTTTTCTTGTTTATTTATTTAGGATTATTTGAAAGTATTGCTTAAATATATTGTATTATAAAATCATTATAAATTTATAACGATACATTCTCTGTGTTTTTTTATTTTTTTTCTTGACAACTTTGTTTTGCCCCTCGAATTATAGTGAGTCTATTCAACGATCCTGTCTTTGGGAACCTTGATCATAGTTATGTCTATTCAACGATCTTGTCTTTGGAAACCTTGATCATAGTTATGTTTTGAGGCTCTCTTTTATTCCTGCTGTTGAAATCTGACTTATCTAGCAGATTCTTAGGTAGTCCTAGAAGGCTGCTTGCCCATGGGGCTGCCATGGCCTTGGGAGCAGGCACATGGGGCTACCTTGGCCTTGGCAGTGTGCCCACGGGAGCTGCCTTGGCCTTGGCTGCTTGCCCATGGGGGCTGCCATGGCCTTGGGAGCAAGCACGCAGGCATGTCATGGCCTTGGCAGCGTTCCCACGGTGCTGCCTTCGCCTTGGCTGTTTGCCCATGGGAACTGCCATGGCCTTGGGAGCAAGCACGCGGGCATGCCATGGCCTTGGTAGCGTGCCCACAGCTGCATGCCTTGGCTTTGGCTGCCTGCGCTTGGGACTACCTAGTAATTGGTATTGATTAAAAAAAAGGGTATTGATTTAGTTTTTTTAAACCGTATACTAGCTTGTTTTGGTATTGATAATATCGTATGGTGTTTTTTTCAGGACTGGTCAGTTGGAACGCCCTTATTTGCAACACGAACTCCAATTGAAAAACTAATCAGTTCGACGTATGTTCCTACTCTTCTGAATGTAATTTGTGAAATTGGTATATAATTTGTTCATTATATGAACTTGTCTTTTAAATCCTTGCTTTATTTTTGTTTTTTTTAGACTTAGGATACTTTTGAATAAGAATATCAGCTTTTTTTGGGGGGGGGGGGGGGGGGGAAAAGAAATGTGCAATTTAATCTTGTAGTTGGTTAGCTCAGTTTTGTAGGGCACAAAGAAAAAATGTTTTAGAAAAATGTTCAGGATGGTTTATTGTGATTGGAACTAACTGCAAACAATTCTACATGGCTAACATAGATGTGAAGTAGAAATATTGTCATTTTAAATTATGCATAGAACTTATAGAAAATTATATTTGGCAATGGAATAGAATTAGCCTTAAAAGTTGAAACCCTTTGAACTTGACCATTAATTGAAATTGAATTCTGTTTCAACTCCCAAATTCCAAATTGCTTGATTGGTAAATAACATAAATCCTATCCAAGGAGTTTTGTATGTAACCCCAAAACTCTTTAGGATTGATAAAAACAGAATTTAAAGCCTTTTTCATGGTTGTGTCAGATTGTCTTTATTTGAGTTTGGTAGGGATTATGTTTCTTTTTTAAAATTCTTAACTTTGTGTTATTGTCATTTTTTCAATTGTTTTTGCCCAATACGGGCTGTGGCCATTTTCTGCTTCTCCGTCTAGTTGTAACTGCAATGTTTTGATTCCATGAACTTGCTTTATTTGCTGGTTAATGATTGTAGTTTTGCAGTTAGACATGGGTTTGTAGGGAAGGAACTGTATTTTACTAACTATTCTTTCAACTTGTCAAATCGCAGGACTTGGTTGTAGAAGTAATGGGCTTGTCCGTGTCTAAATTTACTCGCCATTTGGATGTTTCGGCTTGCTCTTTTATTTTTATTACAACAGCAATTGTAGCTTCTCAAATAAGAAAAATGAAAAAAGTGGTTATCGTATTGGACTTTTCCATTCAATGGATTTATGAATTATGATCACTTTGTTCTTTGGAAATGTTTCTCTCTTAACTGTATTATTTAAAATATTTGGTCAGAGCAGCTGGCTTGAGTTGGTGCCTTTCTTTACAAGTTCTGGATTCAGTAGGTGATACCGATAGTCACCGCACTCCAAGCAAGAGCCCACAACATTAAAAAATAATAATAATAATAATAAATAAATAAATTCTATCTCTACCTCTGTCATGAGTAGACAAATAAGATAACCATGTGTGGATGGAGCTAGATTTGCTATGGATGAAGGCAGCTGTGTAAATGAACGACAAACTGGGCTTCTTTGTCATGTTTATCAGTTCAGTAGAGTATTTGTTGCGGTTATTATCTAATAAAGCTTTCCTAGCTTTTAGGATTAGGAGGATGATGGACATCAGCTATTTGTTATTATAATTGTAATTCAGTCGTATTCCTGCCAAGCCTGGCAGCGTAGTCGGGGCATTAAAATGGTTGAATTTATGTGTGATTTTTCAGGATAGTCATGTGTTGAAGGGCCTGGTCTATGGTTTAATGTGCTAATCACATCCTACATGGGTGGGTCGCAATTACAAACAATTGAGTTTGAATGGATTATCAATACATCTTGAAGGTCTTCTTGGCCAACCTCATCCTAAATGGGTGAGTAGTAATTACAACCAATTGAATATTGAATAGATTGCTCATATATCAACAGTTACAGTCGTAATTTTTTTGTTATTATCAGCTTGAAAAGACCTCTGCCACTGACACTACGTAATTAATTCACACTTTGATAGGATCATGGGAATTAGTGCTGTATTGAAAAACCCTGACACTGCGTAATTAGTTCACACTTCGATAGGGTGAAGGGAATTTTTTTTTTTTTTTTGAGAAAAACGTCATCCATGGTAATATTTGTGTGCTGGAAAATCAACTGAAACTACATTATTTATATTTGGTTGGACAGATTCTATTCAAACCAACAAAGGAAAATAATTTCTTGATCTCTAAATTAAGGCAAGACTATGGCATGTGTTACCGCATTTCTTTGCCTCAAAGTATGAGAGAAAGAAAAATTCCTTAAAAAGTTAAAAAGATAAAGTTTCAGAAATTAAGTGACCAAAAGAGGATGATAGCATATTTCCTCGTTGCGAGGCTTTGATACAAACAAGAGAGTCGCCTTCAAAAAGAGAGTCATGCAAACCTATTTCCTGGACAAATTTGAAAGCCCGCCTCGCAGTTAACATCTCCAAGATTTCCACAGATGGCAGTTTAGGAATTTTATTAGAAAGAGCCGCCATCACCTCACCATGGGAGTTCCGAACAATAATCCCAATTCCTACATTATCATTCTTTTTATACATTGCTCCATCAAAGTTTGTTTTAAACTCACCCTCTGTAGTCGGTATCCATCTTTTTTTCCTGCGTTGAGCGTTACCACTTGGATGGACCTTAATTCATTGGAAAGCTGATAGGAAGCTACGGACAGCTTCAGGAATTCTGTCAAGTGGTTGGGTAGACTCGTTCAACCTTGTTTTATTTCTATGCGACCAAATGAACCATGCTGTGGTGGCGAAAATCTCAGGAACACGAGGTTGAGTCATAATTCGACCACATAGCTCTGTGAATGTCCCCTGTGCAGCTTCAAACCTGTTAACCCAACCAAAATTCATTACCCACACCGACTTTACAGCTTCACATTCCCATAAAGCATGCATGACATCTTCAGCTAAATTGCCACAGAGATGGCATGTTGGGTCTGAGAGTATTTTCCTTTTGAGCAAGTTTGATTTTGTTGGCAAACTATTGGTACACGCCTTCCACAGGAAATGTTTAACTTTGCCTAGGATTTTTAATTTCCACAACACAGACCAGAAAGTTTTGTGCTCCCAGAGTTTGACACAGAGGCAGCTTCCTCTCTTGACACATCACATAAAAGCTTATATCATGTTTTCACCGTGTAAATGCCATCACCTGCTAAAGGCCAGAAAAAATAATCAGATTGTGGGTTAGAACATAGAGGTATTGATTTAATGTTTTGTGCTTCAAATGGCAAAAAACATTTATCAATTTTTCTAGAGTCCCACCACCCCATATCTCTGTTTATAAAGTCAGCCACATAAGAATCACCACTCAACTCCAAGGGAGGCGATAACACTCTACCACCAGAATTAACCACCATCCAACTATCTTTGTACATGTGTATAGATTTTCCATCACCCACCCTCCACCTTGCACCCAAAGAAATAACCATCCTAGCCTTCAAAATACTTTTCCATGCATAGGACCCTGAAGATTGCTTTGCATAAAAAATGCTTCCATTTGGGAAATACTTTGCCTTGAAAACACAATAAAACAAAGAATCCGTATCATGCACAAGACACCATACCTATTTTGCTAACATTGCATCATTAAATTTTCTCAACTCCTTGAAAACCATTCCACCTTCTATTTTGGCCTAACACAAATCCTCCCAGTTTTTCCAATGAATTTTCCTCTGCTCACCACTTGTCCCCACCAAAATTTTCGAATTAGCATCTCAATATCTCTACACAGACCCAAGAGAAGTTTAAGACATCCCATAGCAAAAGCGGGAATTGCTTGGACCACTGCTTTTAAAAGAACCTCCTTCCCTGCTTGTGACAAGAGTTTATCCTTCCATCCTTGGAGCTTTTCCCAAACCCTATCTTTAATGTAATTCAAGCTAACTCTTTTATTTTTTCCAACCACAGCGAGAAGCCCCAAATACATCTCATATTACTTTATCTCTGGCACCCCAAGTTTAGCTTTGATTGAATTTTTTACCTCTTCAAACACTGATTTACTAAAAAACAATGTTGTCTTCTCTGTATTTATCATTTGTCTTCTCTGTATTTATCCTTGGAGAGAACATTTATTTATGTTTTGTATTGTTTGGCAATTGGCTTGCCATTCAGAAAATAATAATAATAATAATAATAATAGTGGTGGTGCCTAAATTTAAGAATATGGATGAGAAGTTATAGTAGTGGTTTTATAGTAGTAGCTCTTTTTTTTTTTTTTTTTTTTTAAATTTTAAAAATAAAGAAGAGATTTGGGAAAAAGAAAAATAACAATGGGATTAGAGTAAGGAAACTGGAAATTTTACTGAAAATAAAAAGGGTCAAAAGAAATAAATAAGTCTTTTTTTTTTAAAGGTAGAAATAGATAAGTTTTGATAGAGGGAAAAATAAAAAATAAAAAGTAAAAATGTGGGGTGAGTGGAATATGGGAGAAATAGGAGAGATGAGGATATGGAATAGTAGTGGTTTTTTTTATAGTAGGAGTTTTTTATTTTCCAAAATAAAAAAGAGGAGATTTGGAAAAAAAAAACAAAAACAAAACAAAACAAAACGTTGAGATTAGAGTATGGATAAAGGAAAAAAGAAAAAAAAAAGAAAAAAAGAAAAAGGAAAACAAGAAAAGTAAAACATGGGGTTAGTGGAATATGGGAGAGATGTGAGAGTTGAGTTTGAAAACCAATTGGAAGAATGATCCTATTTTGTAGGGAATTAGAGATGTATTTTTACCAAAATGCTCCATTTAAACCTAAGGATGTAGAGGTATTTTTGAACCACAAAATTGAGGATCCCAAACAGGGGAATCTTCTGTTTGGATTTGTCATTTTTTAGTTCAAAAATGCCCTTACACCCCTATATTTAAGTAGATACAAAATTAAAAGACAATTCAGTAAAAATGCAACTCTAATTCCCATTAAAATACTACCTAAAAAATAGGATCACTTTCCTATTAAATTTCAAATTGATTTATTCACTTATAAGTTAAATTTTCAAAATAAAAATTATATATAGATAAAATAAAAAAACACAATTTTTTTCCTACAAAATAGGGCCACTAACAAAAAAAAAAAGACTCATCGCACGCACGGACTGCATGTGATGAGGCTAGTAGATAACTACTGATTTTAAAACTCCTAAATTTTAGCTAAATTAAAAAAAAATAATAATAATAATAGTTTTTTCTAACCACATTTATCCCACTTCCACATTTCTCTCACACATTAGTAGTTAAGTATAATTCAACTTTTTTCAATAAAATTAAACAGCTTTTTTTCCACTAATGCACTCTTCTTTTTTATTTTTTATTTTTATTTTTCCTAATTTTCAAAAAAGAAATTGCCATAAGTTTTTCTATACTACTATTTAAAAAAAAAAAAAAAACTTTTATCCTCATCCCATCATCCCATTTAGTTTTTATTTATTTATTTATTTTTATGAGACTATCTAGTTAAAAGAATGTTCAGTTATCCACTAATCTTTTTCACTTATCTAAGTAAACTTATTAAGTTTTAAAATCTTAAATTTTAGGCTATTTATAAAATCTTTCTTTTTTCTTTCTCTTTCTCACATTTTTTGTTATGCATGTTTAATTCTATCAAAACTATGCGCGCTTGAAATGAGGCTATTGGGCCTAACCTCATTTGGGCTCACAACTTATTTGTAAAGTGGGTTTAGGATTTCCTATTTTAGGTTGTTCTCGGCACAGAGACTCAGTGAAACTGCCTCTCTCTCTCTCTCTGAATCACTCTTTTCTCTCTATTCTTTATTTCCTTGAGAATCTTTCAACAACCATTTTCTTCATCCAACTTCTCATATTTATAGCTCTAAATTAGTGGAGAGACTATGATTACTGCCATGGTTAGTGCAATGGGAGGTCCAATATCATTAGTTGTAAGTGGATGGTTAGGTGGGAGTGGAACGTGGTGAGAATGGCCTTGGAACTTGGTTCCCACTCTAGTAGACATGCTCGATAATGATGTTCCCTAAGGCACTATTGGGAATGCAAAGGATGGTGTGTTTGAACGTCATTCTTTCTTTATTGTTCGGGAATGATTTCCTAGCAAGGACCAGGTGGCAAAACTTGGGCCTGCAGTTCGTGTGGGTTCAAGTTGGGGTTTTGGGTAGAAAGAGACTGGGGACATGGGCCATGTTGTTGGGTTAGAATTCAAGGCCCAAATGGATCTGGGTACTACGGTGCTGTACATTAGCCTTCCCTTGATTCATGCTCGATTACCAGGAAGAATCAAGGAATCCAAAAGGCACTTGCGTTTGATAAGCTTAACAAGTGGAAACTTGGGTGGTTTCAGAAACCCATTAATGCGCTCTTAAAAGGCACGCTGGTCCGAGCCGTTCGGTTCAGCCGTTATCATTACCTGACGGTTCATGAACCGAGGCAGCACGCGTGTTAGTTGGCATTGGCATCCGTAAAGTTTTTTCGTTAACTGAGCCCCATTATTGTTGATTGGACGTTGCTCACCCCTCTTTGGCCTCTATAAATAACCCATCACAAATCATTTTTTCACTTTTTCACTCTCTATTCTCTGAATTTTCTCTCTGTCGTGCATTCGTCTGTGTGCTTATTCATCAGTCCAGAGTCCCCTTCTTCCCTAGAGCCCAAAGTAAGTCTTCTACCTCTTCCTTTTACTTTAGCTTCTTTCTTCAAGAATCTTCCTTCAATTTTAGAGTTTAAGATGGGTTATGCTTTTCTTCTGAACATTAGGGCGTCTTTAGCCACATTTAGGCAAAAGTTTGACATTCCTGATGATATGGAAGTGAAGTATTGCCACGAGAGTGAAATTGCTCTTCACAGAGGGGAACATACTGCTTATTTTCCCTTAATGACGATTCTAGTGGGTGGGGTTAGGTTTCTTATGGACCCTCTCTTACTCAATACACTTAGGTACTATGGGCTGTGCCCTGACCAACTTCCCCCCAATTTTTACCAGGTAGTTAGTTGTGTCAGTAGGTTGAACCAAACATTCGATTTGTAATTAAACCACCACGATATAAGCCACATGTACAGTCTGTGTGGGAATAAGAGTACTAACTATTACTTAAAGGTTAGAGATACGAGGGTAAGGCTAATATCATGTCTACTTGACTCTAATAGGAATTCAGCTGGGGAGTTTACCCGGGTGCACGACAATTGGTTTGCCGGTGAAATCCCTTGCCCCCTCTCGCGGCGTGAAGTGGGTTCATACCGATCTCTACCTTAATTGTCTTTCCACTTATGATTGTTTCATTTATTTGAATACTGACACCGTATTTTATTTTATTATGTATTTATATATAAATATATATATATATAAATATATATATTTTTTGTAGACGGCAAAGTGTTTATCCCGAATCTCAAGGTAGTCCACGTTAGGGATCTAAATTTTGTACTTAGGTACACTTAGGTACTATGGGCTGTGCCCCGACCAACTTCCCCTCAATTTTTATCGGGTAGTTAGTTGTGTCAGTAGGTTAAACCAAACATTTTATTTGCAATTAAACCACCATGATATAAACCACATGTACAGTTTGTGTGAGAATAAGAGTACTAACTATTACTTAAAGGTTAGAGATACGTGGGTACGGCTAATATCATGTCTACTTGACTCTAATAGGAATTCAGCCGGGGAGTTCGTCTGGGTGCACGACAATTGGTTTGCCGGTGAAATCGCTTACCCCCTTTCACGGCGTGAAATGGGTTTGTACCGATCTCTACCTTAATTGTCTTTCCACTTATGATTGTTTCATTTATTTGAATATTGACACCGTATTTTATTTTATTATGTGTATATATATATATATATATATATTTTTTTTTTTTTTGTAGACTGCAAAGTGTTTATCCCGTATCTCAAGAAAGTCCACGTTAGGGATATAAATTTTGTACTCAGGTTTGAGATATTTGTTCACTGGGATGGGTAGCTTCGAGCGTCCCATCTAATCCTCGGAGTCGAACCCGTGTACTCTACCTGACAACCTTTCAGGCAAGCGCTTTTGGTAGATAGTCCCCTCCTATCCTACATCGACATTCGGCACGCAAACTTTCTTCCCCCGAGACTCACAGTAGGAGAAGCTCGGGAACTTGGTCGGTGATATACTTGTTCAGATGAGCTTGCGCTATTGTGGGACAAATCAGTAGAACGCGTGTCCTGACACCTCTGAGAACTTGCTCATGCGCCTGTTGAGAATGAGGCTCCCGTTTAAGAAGAACCCGCCCAACTCGAAGAACCCGTTGAACCTGAGGCTCCCGCGCAAGGAACCGAGCAAGTAGCTGTTGATTTTACTAACTTCTTTGACACTGAATTTGACCGTAGTGGAGATATGGTGACCCGAAAGACCATGACCATTAATCGTTTTGTGCCCAGGGCGAGGCAGATCGCGCAACAGTAACCACTTTAGGGCCAAGGTCAAAGGCCTCCCCTCCCACCTCCTCCCCAAACCGGTCGAACCCGAATGAGGCAACGTATTGCCGAGCAGATCTCTACCAGTTCGGGCGATGTTGTAACCAGGACTCCCCTCCAGCCATTTGGGGGTATTGTCATTCAGGAGCCACAGACTCAGGTTGGAGCGAGCACGGCGTCCTCTTCCGAAATAGCACAGGCATGGCAGCCCACATTTCAGTTGGACGGTAAGCCGCTCCCCACGAATGCTAGTGTACAAGTATAGGAGAAAGGTGAAGGGGGTCGTGTTGCCCAAAGCTTAGTGCACGGCCTGCTTATACCCGAGGATGTGCACGCTTTTGAGGAGGGGATGGAGGAGTCTATGGGATGGAGGTTGCAATGGCATACTATTGCGGTAATCTTTTGTTTACTGATTTCTTACTAACCTTTATATGTATCCTTTTATTGCCATACTGATTACTGCTACTCTATTAGGCTACTCAACTGGCCCATATCCTTGATAGACGGTTAAAGGAATTTTTCGAGGATGTTGACCGGGAGAAGGTTGCTAGGGAGGAGACTATTAAGATAGCAAAGGATAGGATAAAAGTTGCTGATACTGTCGAGAAGAGAGCTACTGCTGCGGAAAAGGCTAGGGTGCTGGCGGAGAAGAGGTCCACGGAACTTGTGGCGAAGCAAAATGAAGCCGATCTAAAACTAGCCGAGGCAGTAAGTCTGAATACTGCTCAAGTTGAGGAACTCGCTGACCTGAGAACAGTTTTGGTGGCTTATGAAGACAAGTGGTATAATGAAGGGTTTGCAAACGCTGAGAATTCCATGAAGCCGATTGTGAATAAGGCTCGGAGGTTGGGTTTCGAGGCTGGTTGGTTTGCTGCATTGCAAGCCTTGGGGGTCCCTGAAGACTCTCCTCTTAGGGATCCCAACCAGATACCCTTCCTGAGCTTTACTCCAGCCGCGCAAAACCTCTTGGCGCCCATTAACGAAGAAGAGACGGCAAGCATGAGGGAGCTAGTAGAGCAAATAGACGCACATGTGGAGTTGGATGATATGGAGGCCACTAGTATCCCCCGTGCTGGTGATTAGCCCATCGAGGACATTCTTCATCCCAGAGCAAACCAACAACAGACCGAGACCGCTGCCCAAACACAACCTGCAGGTCTCTATCAGGAGATTTTTCAGTATAAGGTTTCTTTCCACATGCTTAGCGATAATAGTCAAACGGGGAAGTGGGTTTCTGTCCTTTGGACATTTTTTCAGTATAAGGTTTCCACCTGCTCGGCAATAATAATCGAACCAGGACGTGGATTTCTATCCTTAGGACATTTTTCAATATAAGGTTTTCACCTGCTCGGCAATAATAATCGAACCAGGAAGTGGGTTTCTGTCCTTAAGACATTTTTCAATATAAGGTTTTCACTTGTTCGGCAATAATAATCGAACCGGGAAATAGGTTTCTATCCTTAGGATATTTTTCAATATAAGGTTTCCACTTGCTCGGCAATAATAATCGAACCGAGAAGTAGGTTTCTGTCCTTAGAATATTTTTTAGTATAAGGTTTCCACCTGTTCAGTGATAATAATCGAACCGGGAAACAGGTTTCTGTCCTTAGAACAAGCTGCCCTAGTCTTTTTAGCTTCCTCTATACTTGTTAGCTGGCAATACTAAATAAGTAATAATAAAATCAAATACAATTGCAATGAGAAGCATCATCATCATATTAGCTAATGAAATGTACATATTTGGATTTACACTTCCACGCACAGATAGTCAGTGATAAAACTTCTTAAGATTATAGACATTCCATGGCCGGGAAAGTGGCCTCTCGTTATGGTCTTCTAAATAGTACACTCTTGCGTCCGCAATGGTAGTAACTCTGTATGGTCCTTCCCAAGCTTAAGCTAACTTCCCGGCATTTGTATCTCGCATATTCCCTATGGCTTTCCTCAGCACCAAGTCTCCAGCACTAAATTCCCTAGTCTTTACATCTCGGTTGTAACGTTGGGCAAGATTCTGCTGGTAATCCGCTAGTCGTATAATTGCCGCTTCTCGGCACTTTTTCAACCAATCCAAACGTTCTACCATTAGCTCACTGTTTTGGGCGGGGTCAAATCCTGTAACTTGTGCACTGCATATGTTCACCTCGACCAATATCACGGCTTCTGCTCCATATGTTAAGGAGAATGAAGTCTCCCCTGTGGACCTTCTAGGGGTTGTTCGGTAAGCCCACAAAACGTTTGGTAACTCTTCTGCCCATCTTTCCTTTGCACCGTCCAATCTTTTCTTCAACCTGTTCACGATTGCTTTGTTGGTAGCTTTAGCTTGGCCATTGCTCTGTGGATACGCTGGAATGGAATATCTATTTTTGATGTTGAGATCACTACAAAAAGTGCGAAAAGTTTTACTGTTAACTTGTAATCCATTATCTGATATCAGCGAGTCTAGCACCCCAAATCTCATAACTATATTTTTCCACACAAACTTCTTAACGTCTACATCTCAGATATTAGCTAAAGCCTCAGCTTCTACCCATTTCATGAAGTAATCAATTGCCATTAAGACGAACCTGCGATTGCCTGTTACCCAAAGAAATGGACCGAGAATATCTAGCCCCCATTGTGCGAACGGCCATGGGCTACTGACGGGATTCAGATGACCTGCTGCCTAGTGGATCAGAGGAGCATGCTTTTGGCAACATTCACATTTACGCACATATTTGGCGGCATCTTTCGGCATTTGCGGCTACCAAAATCCCTGAATCATCGCTCGGTGCGCTAATGAGCGCCCTCCTACATGACTGCCACACACCTCGTCATGCAACTTGGATAGAAGCTCATTTACTTTCTTGGGGTGCAAGCATGAGAGGTACGGTCCCCCAAAAGACCTCCGGTATAACTTGCGATCTGCTGATAACCAATATCAAGAAGCCACTTGTCGGATCTTGTTAGCCTCTTTTTGATTGTCCAGAACTGAATCTTCGGCCAAGAAGTCAATGATCAAGTCCATCCAACATGGCCTGGTTGCTGAAATCATAGTAACGTCGACCCCAACTATACTAGTGTTATCTGCCACACTAATACTTGGCTCCCTTATAAGCTTCACTTTGATTAGCCAAGGCACCTCCTCGATCATTGACGACGCTAACGTAGCTAGGGAGGCAACGTGTCTGTTCTGCGCTTGGCCCACTTGGGCCACCTTCGCCATACAAAACTTGTTCATGATTTGCTTTACTGCCTGCAAGTATGCTTTCATCCGAGAATCTTGGGCCTCAAAGCTACCCTGGACTTGATTTACAACCAGCCGAGAATCTGAGTAAATCTCTACGTCCTGTGCGCCCATGCCTAAAACGTTCCTCAATCCGACAAGAAAGGCCTCATACTCAGCCTCGTTATTAGAGGCTTTAAACCCCAATCTAAAAGAATACTCCAACTATATTCCTTCCGGAGTAATTATTACAATTCCGGCACCAGCCCCTATGGCACTTAAAGCACCATCCACAAACACTCTCCATGGGCGATTCTCTACATGACAGACCATCTTCCCATCATTTTTT
Organism: Quercus alba; assembly: GCA_036321655.1. Lineage (NCBI taxonomy): Eukaryota > Viridiplantae > Streptophyta > Magnoliopsida > Fagales > Fagaceae > Quercus > Quercus alba. The sequence goes on along the minus strand of CM070308.1, from coordinate 54,754,214 downwards.
GGAGAAAACTCCGCAAAGAAATCAACAACGACTTGGACCTTCACCAAGCTTCGCGGCTTGTACCGTATGTCAAAGGAACCTAGCCGAGTCCCCCATTTAGCTATTTGGTCCATGAAGTCTGATCTCTTTAACAATGACTGCAAAGGATACTTGGTCAAGACAAATACAGTATGAGCTTGAAAATAATGCGGCAGCTTCCTCGTAGCGTGCACTAAGTCTAACACCATCTTCTCTAAGGGTAGGTATCTTGTCTCGGCATCAACCAGGGTTTTGCTGATGTAATACACTGGTTGCTGTATTCCTCAGTCCTTTAGCAGTACGGCGTTCATGGCATGGTCGGACACTGAGAGGTACATGAATAAATCCTCCCTGGACCTCGGGGCCGTTAACATGGGCGCTTGCATCAAATAATCCTTCAAATCTCGAAAGGCTCTGTCACACTCCTCATTCCATTGAAATCCTTCCCATTTCTTCAGAAGCTGATAGAATGGTTGGCAGCGATCAACGAATTTGGAGATGAACCGGTTAAGTGTAGCTAACATCTCGGTCAATACTTGCACTTCTTTCGGATTGCTTGGCGGCTTGAGGCGATTCACAACTTCAATTTGATCAGGGTTGGTCTCTATTCCCCAATTAGTGATCAGATACTCCAAGAACTTACTAGCTCCCACACCAAAAGCGCACTTCTCAGCATTTAGGCGTAATTTGTGTTGCCAAAGTACCTCAAACACTCCCTAAAGATCTTCTACATGCTGTGCTTCCTGTTTACTTTTCACTACCATGTCGTCGATGCATACTTTAACCGTACACCCTATTTTATCCTGGAACATTCTTGTCATCATCCATTGGTACGTGGTCTCGGCATTTTTTAATCCAAATGGCATCATATTATAATGATAGTTAGCATTCGAGGAGATGAATGCTATCTTTTCTTGGTCCTTGGGTACCAGGGCAATCTGATGATACCTCTGAAAGGCGTCTAAGAGGCTCATCTTCAGGTGTCCATATGTGGCATCTACTAACTAGTCGATCTTCGGCATAGGGAACAGGTCTTTGAGGCATGCCCGATTTAAATCCGTGAAATTTACACAAACCCTCTACTTGCCATTCTTTTTCTTCACTACCACGGTATTTGCTAGCCACTCCGGGAAGAAGATCTCCTTTATCACCCCAGCCTCTTTTAGCCTTTGGACTTCTAACTTTATCGCGTCAACATGCTCCTTGGCCGCTCTCCTTGGCTTCTGCTTCTTAGGGGGGAATGATGGGTCCACGTTAAGCTTATGAACAATGAACTCGGGGTCCACCTCGGGCACCTCGTACAGACTCCATGTAAACACATCCATATTCTACATAAGGAATAACAACATTTCTACCTTATGTGGGCTCTTTATGCTCATTCCTATTTGAAAATACTTGTCAATATCCAGTAAAATTTTAACCTTCATCAGTTTCTTGGCACAACTAGCCCCCATTTCTTCTCAGGGCTCCTGTAATTGCTATAATGACGTCTCTTTGGTGATTTCTTTCTGTTCAGCCTGCTTGCCCTTCCAACTAACTGCGGCAACTAGGCATTGCCTAGCCACTTGCTGGCTTCCCCGTACTACGGCAACACCCTGTTCGGTAGGAAATTTAACCTTCACGTGCAAGGTGGACGGAACAACCCCTATGCGTGAATCCAAGGCCTTCCCAAGATCGCCGTATATAGGGAGAATGAACTGGTTACTATGAAGGTCACCATCACCTCCTTACCTTCCATGTTTACGGGAAGGGAAATTTGACCCTCGGGAATCACCACCCTTCCATCAAACGAGACCAACGGCGTATCATACTTCGTCAAGTCCTGATTCTTTAATTCGAGCTCTTCGAATATGTTCGAGTACATTACGTCAACCCCACTTCCTTGATCTACCATCACCCTTTTCACTAAGAAGCCGCTTATTCGCGCCGTCACTACCAACGCATCATTGTGCGGTTGAATCGTTCCTTCCAGATCCTCCTTGTTAAAAGCGATGGGCACTCGACCAACTTTTATTTTCTTTTCAGGGGGTTGTTCTCCCAAGCAATTTTCCATGGGTGCCACTATCAACACCCCTCTTCTGGTTGTAGTCGTACCCCTTGAGGCAGCATGGATGACCTTAATCACCCCTAATGGCAATGGGTGAAGGTTCCCTTTTTGCTAAGCACCATGACCGGCATCCCGGTTTCCAGAATCCACTATGAACTGTTTCAAATATCTGGCCTTCACTAGTTGCCCTAGATGATCTTTTAATACCTGGCATTGCTCGGTGGTATGCCCCTTATCCCTGTGGTATGTACAATATAAGTTTTGATTCCTCCGAAACGGGTCGCCCCCCATTTTGTTCGGCTACCTAAAGAACGATTCGTTCTTAATCCAGTCTACGATCTTGTGTACCGACTCCTTGAATGCCACGTTTACCCTTCCCTCCCCCCCCCCCCCCCCCCGGTTTGTGCTTCCAGTTCCTGCTTCCTGAAATCCTTCCTTGGTCTCGGGGGAAAAACGCCCTGTCGAGAACGATTTAGTAACGGGGCCTTGCCCTTACTCTGCAGCCAATCATCCTTGAGGCATATATACTCCTTAATACGCCTCATGAGTTGCCTCATATCCTCGGGAGGCCTTTTTGTCAACGACTCCCGTAGTTCAGAATCCTCGGGCAACCCCATCCTGAAAGTGCTCACTGCAATCTTCTCGTTACCTCTACCAATTTTATTGTAAAGCTCCCAATATCGACTGGCATAACTTCGAAGGGTTTTGCCGACCCTCATCTTAATGGATAGTAACACGTCCATCGGCTGTGGCACCTAGCTGCATGTCACAAACCGAGCACCAAATTCCTGGATCAGCTTGGAAAAACTGTGAATGGAACCTTTTCGCAACCCATTAAACCATCTTAACACCGTGGGCCCGAGGCTTGAGGGAAACACCTTACACATCAGCGCATCGTTGTGTGTGTGCAAAGACATCATATGAATATAATGATTGACGTGCTCTACCGGGTCCGTTTTCCCATCATAGGAGTTAAATGGTAGCCATGTAAATCTGCTCGGCATCAGGGCCCGTTCAATGTCGTTTGAGAACGGAAACTGAGCGACTCTTTGTAAGGCACGACTCATAGCATCCATAGCAACGTTGTAGGGTTGTCGATCTTCTAGGGAATCCGAACCTCGGTCGGCATATCTGCGTGAACGTGAATGGTCCCAGCGTCGATGTGACTCTCGAGAATGGGAACGGTTCCTACGTCGACGTGATTCTCGGGAAAGGGAACGATCCTGGCGTAGACGGGAACCGGACTGGCTAGATCCCTCCTCATCTCAATTTCCCACACTACCGTCCCTCCTTTCTCGGTCATCTCAGTCCCTTCTCTAGCGCCTACCTCTTGCCTCCAACTCCAAATCTCTCTCCCGTCTGCGAAACCGCTCTAGCTCCTGATCTCTTTCGTCAAATTGGCCATGTCCCAAAGCACCTGACATTGTTCGACGAGTTTGATATGACCCCTCCTCGAGGCCAGATTGTTCCTCTTCTCGCTTGCGCTCCCTATCCTCACGTCTTTTATGTCTTCTCTCCCACCATATGGATTCCCGAGAAGACCCCACAGATCTGCTTTTAGCCTCCCAAACGTCCTTCAAACATTTTCCCGTGCATGAGTCTCAGTCGAACCACAGCTTTGTAGGAGATTCCCATAGATGGCCCAATTGTGCGCGCCTGAAATGAGGCTATTGGGCCTGACCTCACTTAGGCTTACAACTTATTTGTAAAGTGGGTTTAGAATTTCCTACTTTGGGTTGTTCTCAGCATAGAGATTTAGTGAAGCTCCCTCTCTCTCTCTCTCTCTCTCTCTCTGAATCACTCTTTTCCCTCTATTCTCTATTTCCTTGAGAATCTTTCAACAACCATTTTCTTCATCCAGCTTCTCATATTTATAGCTCTAAATTAGTGGAGAGACTATGATTACTACCATGGTTAGTGCAATGGGAGGTCCAATATCATTAGTCATAAGTGGATGGTTAGGTGGGAGTGGAATATGGTGAGAGTGGCCTTGGAACTTGGTTCCCACTCCAGCAGACATGCTTAGCAGCGATGTTCCCTAAGGCACTGCCGGGTTTGCAAGGGATGGTGTGTTTGAACGTCATTCTTTCTTTATTGTTCGAGAATGGTTTGTCGAGCAAGGACTAAGTGGCAAAACTTGGGCCTACAGTTTGTGTGGGTTCAGGCTGGGGTTTTGGGTAGAAAGAGACTGGGGCCATGGGCCACATTGCTGGGTTAGAATTCAAGGCCCAAATAGATTTGGGTACCACGGTGCCATACAAAAACTAAACCCAATTTGTCACGTTGAGTTAAGAGTATTTAAATAAGAGAAATGTTAACAAATGCTCTAAGGTCATTGGTTTAGGAATCATTTTTAGAAACATTTTAAAAATTGATAAAACAATTAATTTTTCTGATAGCTTTTTATATTTTCCATGAAAGTGGTGTTAAAACTTTCCTAATTTGGTTTATTAACAATTGTCCTAAGGGCACCCGTTAACATAACCCTTTTAAAAAAAAACCATTATTATTATCCTAAGCAAGTTTTTCTATTATTATTTATTTTTAATGCAAATCATCCGTTTAATTGCAACTTAAAGGAATAACCACCACTCTTCTTCAATTTTCCTTTTTTTCTAATACACAACTTCAAATTCAAAAAATCCAGGTTACAGCACAAATGCATATCTTCACATTTCTTTCTCTCTCAATTTCTCATGGAGAATTTTGAAGAACAACAAGATCTACACTATACAATAATTTTTTCAAGTCTTTTTTTTTTTTTTTTTTCATATCATAAATAAAATCTCCACTCTTCATATTATTTTTAATTTTAATTAATTACTTCAACCATTGCTACTTTTGTTACTATCTGTCTATTACTCATCACATTTAACTCTCGATTAAGTCTTATTTTGCTTTACTTTTGTAGTCCATTTGAGCAAGCATGTGATCATCCTACTAACTAGCAAGTAGTAATGGCTTTATTTTACCTTTGTTTATTCATCTATTTTCATATTTTTATTTGCTTTGTATTTAGTGGGAAAACTTTAAATTTTAGTTTTGGTTTGTAATAAGGATTGCTTTAAATTTCTTTGAAACTATGTATTTCTTTTGACATAATTAAGATACTCTTTTGTATTTCTTTCTATGTATTTTTTTTTAGTTTTGAAATATTTTTCCCTTTTGGTTATCACGTTTTGCTTCTTAGAAAAAAAAATAATAGAACAAACTTTTTCTCTTCTAATTAATTGTTTTTACATTCTATTTCCCTATAATAGAAGTTGATGGGGTAAGAAATCGCGGAACATTGGGCCTGACGGATTCGGACTCATGGGCCAATATTAAGCGTGGGCCGAGGACTTAGCGTCACTTAAAATACTTGGTGGACACGTTCGGAATCCGAGGGAACCCTAGGAAAATCAGGATGTTCACACAAAAGAGAATTCTAGAAGATCCGCCTTAGTGAAAAACCCACTCTACAAGGAAATACTTGTCCATCACGCTTGGGATTGTTAGAGGAAGAGTCCCATAAGGAAAAGACTTCTAGTCCAAGGAAGGGAAGCCGATTTTCTTCTACTATAAAAGCTTCAATATCCTCGCAAATCAAGGTACGCATAATTTACCCTCTCTAGCACTCTAGAGTTGTGAGAATAGTTTTAACTTGACCTTCGGAGAGTATTTGGCCGGCACCACACCGGTGCTCTCTAAGGTTTTCTTTCGATTGTATTCGTTGTGCAGGTTCGCTTCGAGTCGTGAGTGTTGTGTGACCTATTGTTGATATTTTCGGCATCATCAATTGGCGTCGTCTATGGGAATCGTAGCACATTATCGCTTCCTAGACAAAAGAGTTACATGGTACTCACTCGCTCAATGGCGACCACTAACGACGTTCAAGAAGAAGAAGCCCCTACGACTGCTCTTGAGAGACAGGTCAGGACGCTCGCCACAGCCGTGGAGCACCTCACCAAGCAAAACCACGACCTAGAAGAGCAGCTGAACCAGAAAAATGTAGGAGCAGATCAAGAAGGGACCAGCGCTGAAAGGAGGAATCACGAAGGACCACAGGAGAGCAACGCCCCAAGCAGACCAGAGCGACGGGACACTAGCATTCCTTCTCTGGCAAATACTGCTCCGCCACCCATCATCGCGGAGATGCAGGCGATGAAGGAACAGATAGAAGTGATGATGAACGCTCTCAAGGGACGAGTGTCCAGTGATCTTGACGACCTTGTCAACCGGACTAACTCGCCATTAACGACAACCGTCAACTCCTTCCCCCTGCCGAGTAAGTTCCGCATGCCAAATATGGATAGTTATGATGGGGTCAAGGACCCTCTAGATCACCTAGAGACCTTCAAGACCCTGATGCACCTTTAGGGAGTGGCAGACGCGATTATGTGCAGGGCCTTTCCTACAACCCTAAAGGGCGCAGCAAGGATTTGGTTCAGCTGGCTAGCACTCAACTCCATCAGCACCTTCAAGGAGCTAAGCGCTTAATTTACTACGCACTTCATTGGAGGACATCGGTATAAGAAGTCCACAGCTTGTTTAATGAATATCAAGCAGCGAGAGGAGGAGACGTTAAGGGCCTACATATCACGCTTCAACAAAGAGGCGCTCTCGATCGACGAAGCTGACGACAAGATACTAGTAGTAGCATTCATGAATGGGCTGAAGGGGGGTAAGTTTTTGTTCTCCCTATACAAAAACGACCCAAAGACCATGTCAGAGGTGCTTTACAGGGCCACCAAATATATGAACACTGAAGACGCGCTATTAGCCCGAGAAGATAGGCCTAGGAAAAGAGACAGACAAGAAGACCCCCGACAGGACCAGGGGCGGAAGAAAGGCAGGATGGGAGACCAAAGGAAGGAGAGACAACCTAAACCCATGGGCAGAAGGTTCACAAGTTTCACCCCGCTAACCGCTCCGATAGACCAAGTCCTAATGCAGATTAAGGACGAAGGGGCCTTGATGTTTTCGGGAAAGCTGAAGAGTGATCCCAACAAACGATCTAGAGACAAATATTGCTGCTTCCACCGTGACCATAGTCACGACACAGCCGATTGCTACGACTTGAAGCAGCAAATTGAAGCCCTTATCCGACAAGGAAAGCTGCAAAAGTTCGTCAGTAAAGAGAGAACGGATCCACCACCACAAGAACAACACCCCCGGCAAGAGAACGAGCGACCAAGACCCCCCATAGGGGACATAAGGATGATAATCGGAGGAACAGCTGCGGCCGGGTTTTCAAAAAAGGCTCGCAAAACATACCTTCGGATGGTACAGAACGTCTAGTTGACGGGCACCGTGCCAAAGATAGCAAGGAGAGAAGGCCCCATTATCGGGTTCTCAGAAGAGGATGCACGGCGCCTACACCATCCACACGATGATGCCCTCGTCGTCAGCATGCGGGTAGAAGACTACAACATGCACCGGGTGTTGGTCGATAATGGCAGCTCAGCGAACGGCAAATGGCGGATGTGCGTGGACTTCACTGATCTTAACAAAGCGTGTCCCAAAGATAGCTATCCCCTCCTAAGGGTCGACGTCCTAGTAGACTTGATGGCTCAACACCAGTTACTAAGCTTCATGGACGCTTTCTCAGGTTATAACCAGATCCGCATAAACGAGGCTGATCAGGAGAAGACTTCGTTCGTGACCAGTCAAGGCCTCTTCTGCTACAAAGTAATGCCATTCGGCCTAAAAAATGCGGGAGCGACATACCAAAGGCTGATGAACAAGATGTTCGCGCAACAAATTGGGAGGAATGTCCAGGTATACGTCGATGACATGCTAGTGAAGAGCCGGAAGGAAGAAGACCACCTGGAAGATCTTAGGGAAACATTCGGCACGCTGCGATCCTATAACATGAAGCTCAATCCGGGAAAATGCGCATTCGGCATAACAGCAGGAAAATTCCTAGGATTCATGGTATCTCAAAGGGGGATTGAGGCTAATCCGGACAAAATCCGAGCTATAATAGAGATGGCCCTCCTGAGAAATGTGAAGGAAGTGCAAAGCCTTAATGGAAAGGTAGCGGCATTAAACAGATTCGTGTCGAGAGCCACGGATAAGTGTTTGACCTTCTTTCACACATTAAAGAAATCTTTCAAGTGGACAGACGAGTGTCAGCAAGCATTCGAGAAGTTGAAAGCCTATCTATCCTCACCACCTCTACTGAGTCCCTCGCAACCAAGTGAGGAACTCTTCCTCTACTTGGCTATCTCCCCTGTTGCAGTCAGCGCGGCCTTGATCAGAGAAGAGGACAGGGTACAAAAGCCTGTATACTACGTCAGCCGGGCTCTCCGCGGTGCCGAAGAAAGATACCCACCTATGGAGAAGCTCGCTTTTGCGTTAGTCACGGCGGCTCGCAAGCTCAAGCCCTACTTCCAAGCACACACCGTGAACGTAATGACCGACAAGCCCTTGCGAAGGGCATTGAGCAATCTTGAAGCTGCGAGTCGACTAACGCTGTGGGCAATAGAGTTGACCAAATTTGATATGAAGTACCGCCCACGTGCAGCCATTAAAGGATAGATCGTAGCCGACTTCATAGCAGAATTTACTCGTGACGAAGACAAGGGGGCAGAAGGGTCCCCTCAGTGGGGCATATATACCGACGGATCATCCAATAAGCGAGCCAGGGGAGCCGGCATCGTATTGCTGTCACCTGAAGGAGATAGGATTGAATGTATGGCCCGTTTAGACTTCCCCACCACCAACAATGAAGCGGAATACGAAGCAGTGGTAGCAGGCCTTGACCTAGCCAAAGCCGCAGGAGCCAAAAGTGCAATCATTTACTACGACTCTCAGATCGTGACCAATCATGTAAACGGAGATTACGAATGCAAGGGGGAAAGGATGAAGAGATATCTTGATCAAGTAAGGGCGAGAATCGACGACCTAGAAGCCAAGGTCATCCAAATTCCCAGGGAAGAAAATGAGCTCGCCGACCGGTTGGCCAAAACCGCTTCAGCAGATCATATGATAACACCGGGTAATGTGCTTTCTTTTGTTCAACTTTCTCCACTAATAGACCTCGGCAACATGCAGGAGATATGCTCCGAAAGTAACTGGACCACATCGATAATTTCCTACTTGAAGAACGGGTTACTGCCGGACGAAAAGGAGGCGGCAAGGAAACTAAAGGTCCAGGCGGCGAGGTTCATCTTGATAAAAGACATCCTGTACAAGAGAGGTTTCACCCGTCCATATCTGAGATTCCTGGGAGCTGAAGAAGCAGACTATGTAATGAGGGAAGTACACGAAGGGGTATGCGGGAACCATTCTGGATCGAGGTCGTTGGTGCACAAACTAGTACGAGCTGGGTATTACTGGCCAACCATGCAAAAGGATGGCGAAGTCTTACGTTAAGAGCTGCGACAAATGCCAGAGATTCAGCAATATTATTAGACAGCCAACCGAGGAGCTGACCCCGATGACGGCTCCATGGCTGTTCGCTCAGTGGGGACTAGACATTATGGGACCTTTCCCAACGGCGATACGACAGCTGAAGTTCTTGGTAGTGGGTATTGACTACCTTACAAAATGGGTAGAGGCGGAAGCTTTGGCCACCATCACGGAGAAGAACATTAGAAGTTTTGTCTGGAGGTGCATCATATGCAGGTTTGGTATTCCTAGAGTCCTTGTCTCAGATAACGGGAGGCAGTTCGACAACGACTACTTCCGGGAGTTTTGCTCCCAGCTAGGAATAAAAAACCACTACTCGTCACCCGCCCATCCTCAAGCTAATGGCCAGGTTGAAGTCACGAACCGATCCCTACTTAAAATTATCAAGACTCGGCTCGAGGGGGCAAAGAGCATATGGCCTGAAGAATTGCCAAGCATACTATGGGCATACAGGACAACGGCGAGGACCCCGACTGGAGAGACGCCATTCCGACTAACGTACGGGAGCGAGGCGGTCATCCCAGCTGAAGTTGGGCTCACAAGTTACAGGGTTCACAACCATGACGAGAGCAGGAATGACGAAACAATGCGGCTACAGTTGGACCTGATAGACGAGGTTAGGTCAGCGACGGAGCAAAGGCTCGCTAGATACTAGGATCGCATGGCCAAACACTACAACTCTCGGGTCCGACACAGAGACTTCCAAGTAGGAGATCTCGTACTCAGGAAGGTAATGGGAGTAGCTAGAGACCCTACACAGGGGAAGCTCGGCCCCAATTGGGAAGGACCTTACCGAGTTACGTCATGGCAAAGGAAAGGAACCTACCACCTGGAGGCGACAGACGGAAAGAAGCTGCCTCATCCATGGAACGCCGAGCACTTGAGAAAGTACTACCAGTGATAGTAACACGGCGAACAACAACGGGCCCCCGATTGACCAGTTTATTTTAAGTTTTTTAATTATTAGTTTTTCTTCAACTATTTTTTGCTACAATCTAGTAGTGCCTTTTTAAAGCCCAAGGGGGCAGGCACTTTTCCCTTACGTATTTCTATTTAGAATAATAATCAGATACAATTTTGATTTTCTACATGGATTTGTTATTATTATAGTCCACAAGATGGACGGATCATCCTACGAGGGTGACCACTTGAAGTCCAAAAGGGACAGATGCAAAAGCAAGTCCACAAAGTGGACGGATCGCCCTACAAGGGTGACGAATGTAGTCCAAAATGGACGGACATAAAACACGACCATAAAATGGAAGGATCATCCTACGAGGGTGACGACTTGAAGTCTGAAAGGGACAGACAAAATAAGTCCGCAAGACGGACGGATCATCCCACGAGGGTGACGAATATAGTCCCAACAGGACGTATACATAAGCAAGTCCACAAAGTGGACGGATCCCCCTACCAGGGTGACGAGTGTAGTCCAAAATGGACGAATATAAAACATGTCCATAAAATAGACGGACCATCCCACGAGGATGACGATTGAAAGTCCAAAATGGACAAATCCAAAATAAGTCCACAGAGTGGACGGATCACTAACAGCGTGAAAGAACTATCCACAAAGTAGACGGATCACCTTAACGGTGTTATAATTTACATTCACCACAAAGTGGACGAATCACCAAAACGGTGAATATAATTACCAATCCACAAAGTGGACGGATCATTAAGGTGATATAAAACTGTCCTCACAGTGGACGGATCACCAAAGAGGTGAACAAAATTACAAGCCCACATTGTGGATGGATCACTAAGTTAATGAAAACGGTCCTCAAAATGGACGGATCGTTAAGCTGATGAAAAATCTGTCCAGAAAGTGGACAGATCACCAAAAACGACAAACAAGATTATAAGTCCAAAAATGGACGGATAACAGGATTTTGAAACGTTGACGGACCATCCAAATGGACGGACAACGGACCATCCAAATGGACGGACGACAGATCATCCAAATGGACGGATCAATCAACACTAAAAATAATAAGAAGTCCGCAATGTGGACGGAGTATACTCGGATAAACGAGTATTTTCTTAAAAATCTCTCCTTCATGAGGAGGACGGACTTTTAGACAAATTCCAAACAACAATAGAAAGCATAAAAATAAAGTATAACATTAATAAGCGAATAAAAAGCCCAGAAGGCAAGTGTTTAATACAATAAAAAAGAGGACGGATTGTTCTCAAAATAAATTACAAAAAGATAATATTAATCTACTTTTTTTGGGTCAGCAACTTGGGCATCCTTCGACGGGACAGATTCTCCGTCACCCTGAACAGCATCTTCACCAAAAAGGTTGTCTGTATTTTCTGAAGCGACGGGCAGAGCAGATGTCTGATCTTGATCGTTGACGATTATCATTGACACGTCCAGATCAGGGTAGGCTTTTTTAAGTTGACGGAGTGCATCGTCGAAGCCTTGAAGGAACGATCCCCCCAGCTCCTTCAACAAAGCCTCGGAGTCTCGATACTTACTGACAGCGTCCTCCTTGGCTTGACGAAGCTTTTTCTTCAAGTCCTTTATCTCCTCGTCCTTACCCTTCAAGGCCTTCCCAGCTTCCTCTGTCTTCTGCTCAAGCTCTTTCCTAGTCTTCTCAGACAAGTCGAACTTCTTCCCCATTGTGGACTTCCACTTATGAAGTTGACCGAGTTCGTCCTCCGTCTGCTCAGCTTTTGCCCGTACATGTTCCAGAGCCGCCTTGTGGTTTAGGCACCGGTCCATCAAGCCCTTCATCATAACCAAGGATTGAAATAACAAGTTAAAAGGGTGTTAAACAGAAGGCTACGAAAAGTGGACGGACACATATTGACGGATAAAAATTACCTGTGCGACGGCGAACAGACCCGTCTCCCCCATTGCCTCCGTCGAATGATTTCCTAGATCCTCATAATCCTCCGTGGAAATTATCGACGAAAGTTTCTCCAATGCAAACTTCGAGTCATCACGGAGAAGAGGAGGAGGCTTCCCTTGGCTGGTGGACGGGGCCTGCATTAAGCCCTTGCCGGATCCATGTTTTGCTGGGGTGACGGTCTTCGCTCCCATAGCCATCAAGCCCACAACGGGTTCCAAAGGAACCTTCTGCTGCTTATGTGGACGGTCAGACTTGGGCGGCTGCTTCCTCTTCGCCAATGACCCCAACCCCTTGGGAACCACAATTTCGCCCGTCTTCTTTTGTTCGACGGCTAGCGATTTTATCAGTGCCCTCCTCTTTGCATCGTCCATTTCTGTAATACAGGACGGATGAAGATATTTACACAAGTTAAAGACTAATTTCAAAAAGTAAAAGTTGACGGACTTACGTCTGTGGACTCTTTTGTCGTATATAATGGCTTCACGGGTAGGTTCTGGACCGTCACAATACCAGTGTATTGTTTTTGGGTTCACTAACTTGGCCCAGGTCCTTTCTTCCGGCTTAGTCTTCTGGAAAATCTTTTCAAGGAAACCAAATTTCTCAACACTAACTTGTGGATGCCGTCAACCTGCAGAGAAATAGACGGTTATAAAAATTATAATGGACGGTTTGGAAAGGATTATAAAATTCGGACGGGTACATACGTGAAGGGTGTATTACTCCCCAAGTTGTGTCAACAAGCATGTACTCCGTCTCCCCAGGACGGTTCATCCACGTGTTACCCTCTAGAAAAAATTAACGACTCTTCCAGTCTCTATTTGAGTCGGGAGTCTCAAAGATGACCTTCAACAAAGGGCTTCTACTAGCAAAACTGTACATCCCCCTTGATCTATCGATCTCATCTGGACGGTAGCAATGAAGGAATTCACGCACCGTCAACCTCCTACGTCCGTCCGTCATTGCTCCATAGAGGATTTCCATCGCTATGAAGACCCTCCAGGCATTTGGAGATATCTGGGTGATGGACAGTCCTAGGTAATATAAAAGTTCTCTATGAAGTGTACTTAGCGGAAACCGAAGTCCTGCCTTCAGCATCTGCTTGTACACTCCGACACCTTCTACGCCTTCGTAGTAACACTTCTCCGACACATATGGTAGACGGATGGAAATGTTGTCTGGAATTTGGAAGTTTGACCTAAAAGTGCTGAAGTGTCTCTCTTTGATGACGGATGTGAATCTATGCACCGTCCACTCTGGTAGCATGATGAACTCCCTAAGTCCACCAGCACCAACAACGGGTCCCAGTGCTTGATCCCCGTCGTCACTAGAAGAACCTTCTTCTTCAACCATCTCCATATCCTCATCCGTTGAGGATGAAGAAGAAGCAGACGGACTCCTATCTTCGCCAAGACTCTCTTGGTCTTTATGACCGGACGGGTATACCTCCTTGTATTCCGTCCCGTCACGGACCATTGACTGGTTACTTGACGCACTAGACATTTCCTACAAATTGACGATAAAACCTAAGACTGACGGGTCTAAAATTGTTGACGGGTGTGTAGGTTTAACAAAAATGTAGACACAAAATGTAACATTAAAAAAATGATGATGAAAAACGAGAATAAAGCACTTACCACACTGTGCAAAGAGTAGTTGACGGATGAAATAGACGACGGGTATAAATTCTCAACGGAATGCTCTGACAAGGCTGACGACTTCGCTCTGACAACGATTTCTTGTTGAAAATATTGGAAGTAAGGGAAGAGAGGTACGCTATATATATGAGAAATGCACGGAAGACGAAGCGACGCTTCGATCCGATACACCATCCAATCCAAGAATGACACGTGGCCTGCCTCATTAATGTGACAACCTGGCAACACGCGTCCACGAATCATACCCTTTAAGGAGCCGTCAACTTCATGAATCTTCATCCGTCAATATGTTCCATCTGGGAACGTCATAGTTTTCAACTGTCACCATTAGCAATCCTTGATCGTCATGCCCAGTTATATTTAACCGTCACCCTAATGATCCGACCACTTAAAAACATGACGGATCATAGGGTGAAGGGGGCAACTGATGGGGTAAGAAATCGCGGAACATTGGGCCTGACGGATTCGGACTCATGGGCCAATATTAAGCGTGGGCCGAGGACTTAGCGTCACTTAAAATACTTGGTGGACATGTTCGAAATCCGAGGGAACCCTAGGAAAATTAGGATGTTCACACAAAAGAGAATTCTAGAAGATCCGCCTTAGTGAAAAACCCACTCTACAAGGAAATACTTGTCCATCACGCTTGGGATTGTTAGAGGAAGAGTCCCATAAGGAAAAGACTTCTAGTCCAAGGAAGGGAAGCCGATTTTCTTCTACTATAAAAGCTTCAATACCCTCGCAAATCAAGGTACGCATAATTTACCCTCTCTAGCACTCTAGAGTTGTGAGAATAGTTCTAACTTGACCTTCGGAGAGTATTTGGCCGGCACCACACCGGTGCTCTCTAAGGTTTTCTTTCGATTGTATTCGTTGTGCAGGTTCACTTCGAGTCGTGAGTGCTGTGTGACCTATTGGTGATATTTTCGGCATCATCAGAAGTAATCTTTCTAGTCAATAATTCCCCTAAAAAATAAAATGCACATGTTTTAGAGGGTAGTGTTCTCATACTCATCTAAGCTACGTGCGATACCCCTATACCTATACCTATGCAAATTATGTAGTCCTATAATAGATAAAGTAGCTTTTTAAATGATAAAATAGGATATTGTTTGCAATTCCAAAGGCTAAAATGCTCTAAATTTGTAATGACGGAGTGTTTACTATTTTGTCTATGCACCATAATGGGCGATGGTCCTCTGATTTGAAGGGGTAGATGGAATGTGGGTTGCTTAGGTGCAGGGACTGTGCTACTTACAGACGAAAGGGGTCCATATATATAAATATACAAATGGGAGGAACGCAATATATATATATATATATATATATATATATACACACACACACGGCCTCTCTATCGCAGCTGATACCCAAACATACTCTTCGGCCACCGAAACGAAAACAAAAGCCCAAAATAACAACCACAAATGAACCCAACAGAAAAAATTTACCCAATTTACCAACAACTCTCTATCGCAGCTGATACCCAAACTTACTCTTCGGCCACTGAAACGAAAACAAAAGCCCAAAATAACAACCACAAATGAGCCCAACAGAAAAAATTGACCCAATTTACCAACAAAAATATAATAAAATTAGTCAAAAGACTCAAAATTAAAATTTAGGGTAAGCTTCTTGGCATTACCTCAAACCGCAGGGGTATATAGTGAAATTTAACCTCATATTTTGTTTTTAAAATCCCTAAATCAAAAGAGAGGCAGGGAACTTCTCTGTCAGCATTTGCTGCATCTTACGGAGTAGTCTCCAATCTCCATAGCCACACACCTCACAACACGGTCGTGACTGAGCTCCACCGATCGTCTCTGCATCATCACGCGGTCGCGTCGCCCTCTACGCCTGGTCTACTGATCTATATAGGGTATTTTACATCTGACTCTCTCGAATTTATCCGACTTTCTGTCTAGTTCTCAAAAATGAAAATGCATGTACTCATTCTTTCTATTTTGCATGGTAATTCATAGAACAAAATTGGGTTTTTCTGTTTTGACAAAACAGCTTATCAAATCACTTCTCAAAACAGTTTCGAAAACGGGTATCCAGATAGGGTTTTTTATTTATTTTTTTTATAAATTTTTTGTTATAGAATTTTGATTGAAATAGACTTGGACTTATTAAGTGATAGAGTTTTACATAAACTACACTATTGTAGTATTGTTAATAGAGGAGTTTTTTTTTTTTTTTTCGTTAGAAAATTGGTAATTGAATTTGTTTTGATAGGGAAAATTGGTAAAATAGAATTTAATCGAAGATAAATTACCTAAAGAACTAGAGGGTAGACATTTATTGCAAAGAAAAAACAATCGCTTGATACAATTACGGAAAATTAGTCGGTTATATAATTTGACTAGGTTTTGTCACATACTCACGGCCTTTGAGTTTATTCGGGTATATATATATATATATTATATTGGACTGCAGGTTTTCTCGCATACCTACCGCATCATTCACAGAAACAGAGAGGCTGCTGCGTTTTGAATCATCCACAGATTCCAAGGTTATCAAGCGTTGAGTTGGTGATGGATTTCGGGGAATTTTTCTCAAGCAAAGAGAAAGAGAAAGAGGAAGAGAAAGCGTGGAATTTCACGGATTTTTTATCAAGCATAGAGAAAGAGAAAGAGACAGGGAAGGAATTTTTCTCAAGGAAAGAGAAAGGGAAATTCGGCTTGATACTTTTGATGGACTCTCAAAAATTTTGTTTAGAGTTTTACACGTTTAACTTCAATGATGACGCCAAACACAATGATCAGCATCCTCATCTCTGTCGTATTATTCCACCTGGCTATGTTCCTTTTCCTACTACCGAATCAGGAATTCCTTTTCACTCTAATCCCAACACAATATCACTCAAACCCGCCACACCTACTCCACCTCATGGAATTGGTTGTGGGAGGTTCTCTACTGTTTTGGGCTTCGACACCACTTTATACCATATTGCTAAGGATGAGTCAACAGGTACTACTAAGGTGGCTTTTATTGATCTCAATACACCCTCCTCTAATTGGGAGCCTCTTCCTCTTCCTCCTATGCCTAGTAACCCATTACAAGCCCACGCACTCTTTTTGTGTAACAAGCTTTATTGTTTAGGGAGTTACAAAGAAGATAAACCTTGGATTGTGGCTTATGATCCAAGCTTGAATCAATGGGAGTCTCTTCCTGGCCCCTCATACCGCCCCACTCATATATTCTTCTCGGTGGCTATAGAAGGTCCAAGTCCCACTATTATATTGGGCTCAACTTTGGGCCATAATATGGATCTCCAAGTCTATGACGTTGCTTCCAAAACTTGGAAACTACAGAAATTTGAAAACACTGACAATGAATTTAATCCTTTCCCAAGAAACCAGCCTGTGGTTGTTGACAGCAAATTTTATTGGTATGAGTTTCGTAAACATCAGCTAGTTGGATATGATTGGTTGACAAAGAAGTGGTACTTAGCTGACGTGCATAATATGCATGATTGTGGTGAATGTTTGGAAGAAGATCTGTGCTTGGCTCATATAGGTGGTGATAATTTCTGTTTGTTCTGGAAGTCCCTTACTGGATCCAATACATTTCGCATTCACTGCTTGAAGTTTCAAGTTGCCAAGTATCAACCAATTGTTGGATCAACTTATTTCTTAGCTGCATCTATCTCTACGCCTTGCCAATCTTACGTATTTTCTGGGCTAAAATCCTTTCTCAATGGCCTGGTGGGGTAAGATATTTTCTATTCCATTTAATTTCCAGTAATTTTTCTTTTATGTTAATATATCTTTTATATGGTTCGCGTGCCTTGCTGGTTTAAATGGAGTTAAATGGAGTCTAAAAGTTGTTATAAATGGTTATATATTTATAATCAAGCAGTTCAATAAATTCTCTAGTAAATTGTGTTTTTTTTTTTTACAGCTTTGATGTGTCCTCAAATTATTATCCCTTTCTTCGTTGTTTTTTCCTAACAATCACAAATATCAATTCATACCTACCTAAAGGAAGAGGACTGCTTAAACCTGCATTTTTCTTCATCAATTACTTGTTAAAATATGGTTAGATAATCAGTTCATAAGTTTGGGAACTGCGATCATAGTTATATCAAGGCATCAAAAGTTCATCACTTTTTTTTTTTTTTTTTTTTCGGGGGTTTATTTTCTTTTATTGCGAAATTGGGATTGATTTTGAGGCTCCTTTTTATTCTGCCGTTCAGTTATTCCCAGAGCATCGCTTGGGACTACCTAGTAATTGGTATTGATTAAAAAAAATGCTATTTATTTAGTTTTTTTAAAACTGCATACTAACTTGTTTTGGTTATTGGTAATATTGTTTGGTGTTTTTTTAGGACTGGTTGTTTGGAATACTGTTATTTGCCACACGAACTGGAAAACTAATCAGTTTGAATTGGCACACTGAATCAGTTTGATCTATTTTTCTACTCTTCTAAATATAATTTGTGAATTGGCATATAGTTTGTTCATTCATTTTATGGATGTCATTGAAATACTTCTTTTTTTTTTTAGACCTAGTATGCTTCTGAATAAGAATAAAAGTTTGCAGTTTAATCTTGTAGTTGGTTAGCACCAAAAAAAAAATGTTCTAGATGATTTTTCTATTACACCAAATGTTAATATAGCTTTTATATCCATATTTGACAATGCATCTAGATTAATTAATTTCTAGATTAGATGGTTTGTACGCCTTCTTGGCTATACTTGCTCAGATGAGAATCTCCAAATGGAGTTTGAAAGTGTTAGAAAATGGTTATAAAATTGTGGTTTTTTTTTTCATGTTAACTTTGTTGCCCCTCAAATGCCTTTCTTCATTGTTTCTTCCTAACAATCACAAATATCAATTCACTGTTTCTTCGTTGCTTAAACATGCCTTTTTCTTCATCAATTACTTATTAAAATATGGTTAGATAGTCAATTCATAACTCTGGGAACCTGTATTAAAAAAAAAAAAATAAATAAATAAAATAAAAACTCTGGGAACCTCGATTATAGTTATATGAAGGCATCAAAAGTTCAACACTTTTTTTTTTTTTTTTTCCTTTTATTGCGAATTTGGGATTGATTTTGAGGCTCCTTTTTATTCCTGTTGTTTAGGTATTCCCAGAGCACTGCTTGGGACTACCTAGTAATTGGTATTGATTAAAAAAAAGATGGTATTTATTTAGTTTTTTTAAACTGTATTCTAACTTGTTTTGGTTATTGATAATACTGTTTGGTGTTTCTTTTTTAGGACTGGTGGTTTGGAATACCATTATTTGACACACGAACGCCAATTGGAAGACTAATCAGCTTGATGTATGTTTCTACTCTTCTAAATATAAGTTGTGAATTGGCATATAATTTGTTCATTATATGGATGTCATTGAAATTCTTGTTTTTATTTTTTGTTTTTTTAGACCTAGTATTCTTTTGAATAATAATAAAATTTTTTTTTTTGGAGGGGAAAAAAAGTGTGCAGTTTAATCTTGTAGTTGGTTAGCACAAAGAAAAATTGTTTTAGAAAAATGTTCCGGATGGTTTATTGTGTATTGTGATTGGTACTGTAATTGATACTATGACTGGTCACTAGTCTTCGATTCAACTGCAAACAATCCTACATGGCTAACATAGATGTGAAGTAGAAATAATGTCGTTTTAAATTATGCATAGAACTTATAGAAAATTATATTTGGCCATGGAATAGAATTAGCCTTGAAAGTTGAAACCCCTCGAACTTGACCATTAATTGAAATTGAATTCTGTTTCGACTCCCAATTCGAAATTGCTTAATTGGTAAATAACATAAATTCTGTCCAAGGGTTTTGTTTGTTGCATGCAACCCCAAAACTTGTTTGGATTGATAAAAACAGAATTTAAATCCTTTTTCATGGTTGTGTCATATTGTCTTTACTTGAGTTTGGTGGTGATTATGTTTGCTTTGTTAAAATTCTTAACTTGTGTTATTGTTATTTATTCAATCGTTTTTGCCCAATACTGGCTGTGGCCATTTTCTACTTCCCTGTTTAGTTGTAACTGCAATGTTTTGATTCCATGAACTTTGCTTTATTTACTGGTTAATGATAGTAGTTTTGCAATTAGACATAGGTTTGTAGGGAAGGAATTGTATTTTACTAACTATTCTTCCAACTTGTCAAATCACAGGATTAGCCAATTCTCCACTGATAGAGGAACATCCACCTTGCTATATTGACTGTTTTGTTTTTTTGTTTTTTTAAACATCAATTTCAATTTCAATTGGGGAGAACTTTGTTTGCCTTCCAAATGGCTTAATGATCATGGAAATGTCTCTCCGTTAATTGTATGATGCAAATACATTGAGGAAGAATAAAATATTTTAATATTTTATGTTGTTTTCTTTTTTCATAGTTGAATTAGGGTTTTAATTGTTTTTCTTTTTCAAGTTAAATTGTTTTTCCTTTTTCAAGTAGACGTAGGTTTATTATATCTTTTCCTAAAAGGAATAAGAGAAATTCTATTCCTATAAATACTCTTTATAGAGAGGTTGATATATTGTTATGTGTTGATTGATAAAAGATTGTTAGAGAGGTTTTCTCTATTATTTTGCCTACTAGCCTAGTGTTCTTGTGGAACTTAGGTTTTGTGGAAGAATTGTAGTAATTGTGTGTTACAGATTCTGCTTCTACACACCTATTATGGCACACCTACTCTGGCACAAAGAGGAGTATGTGGGGGAAAACTTGTTGCCATAGATGACGTGTATGAACGCGATGAGGTTGCATGCGATGCGCAATTAGAGGTGTTCTTTCAACGAACAAAGGAGTGGTTTGATGCGCTTTCAAAGCAGCTCACCACCTTAGCCGTTGAAAATCAACCTCAAAACTACCATTCAAATCCATGTTTTATGGAGGAGGAGGAGGAGGAGGAGGATCTTGGTATTGAGCAGGAGGGCTGCGATATCAAAGAGGATGATAAATATATTGAAAGAGTTTGTTTAGTAGATTGGGATTCTCTACCAATTTATGATGACTATCCTGAAGATTTTAGTCAAGAAGAAAAGATTGAGCTTGATAAAAGTAAATTCATATACATATGAGATGAGCCCATAACTCACATTGTTGATGAGATTTTCGACATTTAGAAACAAAAAGTTATTGATCCCTCTTGGCAGGATTTTATTGAACAAGAATTAATAGAGGTCAACAAGAGTCGTGAACGAGTGATTTTAAGTAATCTTTGTCGAGGAGGAAATATGAAGTTTTTGGATGTGTGCATAGATTCTTTTTTAGTACTTGCTTCATATATTCTTTTTTAGTACTTGCTTCAAAAAGGAAATATTGAACGAGTGTTTATTATGTCTTTTCCTAAAAGGAGTAGGAGAAATTCTATTCCTATAAACACTCTTTATAGAGAGGTTGATATATTGTTATGTGTTGATTAATAAAAGATTGTTAGAGAGGTTTTCTCTATTATTTTGCCTACTAGCCTAGTGTTCTTGTGGAACTTAGGTTTTGTGGAAGAATTGTAGTAATTGTGTGTTACAGATTTTGCTTCTACATGCCTACGCTGCATTACTGAATTAGTCAAATATTACTGTTTTTCAGTTAGGGGAATGTTAGGTGGTAGATATTTGGTCGGTGCAGCCAGCTTTCACAAGGTGCCTTTCTATACGAGTTTAGATTCAGTAGGGGATCCCAATAGGCACTTGCACTCATCCAAGCAAGAGAGCAACATTATATATATAAAAAATTATTATATAAATAAATAAATAAATAAATATATATATATTTCTAGCTCCACCTCTATTATGAGTGGACAGATATGAGAACCATGTGTGGATGGAGCTAGACTTGCTATGGATGAAGGCAGCTGTATAAATGACAAACCGGACTTCTTTATAATGCTTATCAGTTCAGTTGGAGGGGTATTAGTTGCAGTTGTTATCTAGTAAAGCAATAGGATGGGCTAAACAATTCAAAGAACCCAATACATGGGATGCGGACATAGCCTTGAAATTGATGTTGCATTTGGATTTGAGGATTTAATTTAAGGGATTTAAAACACAATTGCTATTATAATTCAACAGCACATAAAAGAGTTGAGTAGGCCTGTACAGGGTGCGGTGGGGTCAGTTATGGGTGGAGATTTTGCACCACACCTATAGGGTGCAGTTTCCCCTCATGCTCAAATATTCAAACAACCCAAATATTCAAAAACAAACCAGACAAACATTTTCAAAAGGACAAAACTTAGTAACAGTATCTTAGCTGTCGTTACTTAGGTTTTTCTCTTAAGGTTCAATCATGTGGCTATTTAACTAAAAAAAAACACTTCCATCTCATGAGAAAAAATCCACATGGCAGAATCTTAAAAAAGGAATGTATGGAATAGCACTTATGTACTATATCTAAATCTTGCTCTTTTTAAAATATTTTTTTAATACCCATACTAAATTTTCAAACAAATTCTCCATCTTTCTAAAAAGCAT
Organism: Quercus alba; assembly: GCA_036321655.1. Taxonomy (NCBI): domain Eukaryota; kingdom Viridiplantae; phylum Streptophyta; class Magnoliopsida; order Fagales; family Fagaceae; genus Quercus; species Quercus alba. The sequence continues at coordinate 54,731,790 of CM070308.1, read as the reverse complement.
TGAAAGGAGAAATAGGTATATATTGAGCATTATATAAATTCACAAACTTGGAAGAAAGCATAGCAAGGAGAAGCACGGTAACTAGGTATTAAGCATCGAAATATTCTCTTGAAATTTCTAGATAATAATTGTGACGAAGAGTAGATAGGAGAGGTGAAACCAAGGAGAATGGTGGCATTGAGTGGCAGATGACGGTGGTGGCAAGGGTAATGGTTGAGGGGAGAGAGAGAGAGGAGAGGTGGACGAGAGATTAAGAGAGAGAAATTAAAAGTGATTCAGAAATTTAAACTAGGTTTTAACTAAAATGACGTCATTCTACCTTTTTTTTTTTTTTTTTTAAGAAAAAGAAAAAAAAAATCTGATACTAAAATGACATCGTTTTGAACCTAATATTAAAATTATTAGATTAGATTTTAAAATAAATAAATGGAACGACGTCGTTTTGTATCATTTAACTTAACCCTAGTTTTCTTCTTCTTTCTCCTTTCTCACTTACACAACTTTGAGTCTTGCTTTCACCGTTTCATGCTTACCCTCTTTACTACAATGGTACTCTCTCTCTCTCTCTCTCTCTATAGAAATTTCTTGTTTTTTAAAATTGAAACATGATTATATATCTGTACACACACACACACATATGGCGGTCAGTTCGGTTACTCGTCGGAATGCAAAACCCAATACCGCTTGTAGCATCGGCTGTTGTCGGTACTCATAAATCGTCTTCAACCACTGCACCATACATCTTCGGTGAAGCTAAAATGGGTGCAGTTCGAATCAGTGCAAATTGGTTTAGTTGGTTGCGGGCAGAATCTGAATAGGCTTAGATTTGAGTTTAGAAAAAAAAAAAAAAAAATTCAAACAAGATTCTACATGGGATCTATGAAAAGGTTCGAGAATCGAATCATATGATCAACACGAGGATCATAAAATTCTACTTTTCGATTAAAAAAATATATGGGTAATTACACTTCCCTCTCTTGAGATTTGGGGAATTGACACTTCACCATAAACTTAAAGGAAAAAAACACTCTCCCTCCTAGCATCTAGTTGTCCAAACTTTGTTAAATTAATATTAAAAATGTTGTGTACTATCTTGTCCTTTGTTTAATGACAGGTTTCCAAAATTATTTTATTTCATAATTAAAATTCATTGTTTTAAAATTTTAATTAAAGTGTATTTTAAAATATTAATTATGAATTTTTCTTATTATTTTGTTCTTTTCCAACGAGTTATAGACAGATTTTTTGTGGCAAGGGTTTTGGTGTTTAATAAATTTTGCGTTTTTATTCTAAATTTATCAATTTTTTTATTTTTTATTTTATTTTATTGACAATGGTTAAATTTTTGAAAAAAAGATTCTTATAAAAATTTAAAATATTTCATTACTAATATAAATAAAAATTGGGAGTGTTAATTTCTTCAAACCTCAAGGGAGGAGAATGTTTTTCCCTTTAGGTTTGGGGTAAAGTGTTATTTCTCCAAATTTCAAGGGAGGCAAGTATAATTACCTCAAAAAAAATACTAAAAAATGTTGATCTATATATTTATCTATTTATAATATATTATAAAAGCTGAAGTCCACGACTAGATGATGCACACAATGATGATGCATTACAAATATTTTGTACTTAAGGGTGCATTACAAATATATTTTTTTATTTAATACTCTTGATGATGCAGGTATATATTATTTGCTGATATTTTTTTTTTAAAAAAAAATTGGATATTTATTATTCACATTTAATCATTTTATAATTAAAAATGTAATTATAAAAATAAATAAAATTACTTATATTTGAAGCCCCATAAACATTACATAAAATCTAAACTAAAAAAAAAAAAAAAATTACCTTCTAAGAATTTATAGTACATTACAAATATTTTGTATTTCTTTTTGTATTTAATACTCTTAAAGGTGACGATGCATGTATATATTATTTATTAATCATTTAAATTTTTTTGACTATTTACTATTCACATTTGACAACTTGATAATAAACATTGTAATTATAAAAATAAATAGCATTACTTATATTTGAAGCCCCATAAACATTGCATAAAATCTATGACAAAGTTTAACTACAAATTTGATTGTAACCTTAACCTAAGGCTATAAATTACTCAATATATTTTTATTAGAGGTAAATTTTGATAAATCCACTATTGGATTACATTTTTTTCTTATATCATCTATACCTACAAAATTTTTTAAAAATTAAAGATGAATAGCTATGTCATCTGTAAAGTGTTTAAATTCGCAAGTTTTTGTAGTTTAAAATTATGCATAAAATATAAGCTTATAGATCATATAGTAAATAATATTCGATTGCTACAAAATTTGACATATGTATTAAGAGTGTAAAGAATACGTAATCTAACAGTTAGATTTTTAAAATAAGTAATAATGTTAATATTTTTAAAGGAAATTGTAACCTTAGGCGACAATTAATTTTGTAGTTAAACTTTGTCCTATAATCTAAAAAAAAAAAAAAAAAAAAAAATACTACCTTCTAAAATGATGGACCAGCCAAAAAAAAAAAATGTTAAATTTTAATTTGTGGGCATCTAATTATCTAATTATATATTATGAAAGTTAGATACAAGAACTAGAGAATACATTCCTAAGAGCATTCACATTTCACAGTAAGGTATAGCTTTTAGCAACTTAAAAACCAACTTTATCTATTTTAACATTTCACACCCAACATCACCCAACATCAAAGACTCTATTTTGACATTTATCTCATTAAAATAATATAAACAACTTATTAAAATAAAACAAAATTTTCCCCACAAAAATTCACAACAACCAACTACTACCACCACCGTGGCAGCCACTACCCATCGCAAAACAAAAACCCGAAACAAAACCACCACCCCAATCACAATGACAACCACCATCATCAACAACCCACCACAAACATAACAACCACCATTACAATCACAAGCCGCCTGCCAAAAAAACCCCAAACAATCCACCAAGAAATCCACCATTATGGTCTCTACCGTCGAGAAAAACCCAGCAACTCTCTGAGACCAAGACCCACCAAAAAAAAACCCAAACCTCCGAGACCCACCAAGACAGAACCCAGCAACCAACTATTGGGGAAACACATGGAAAATACAGTTTTGTATCTCATACAAAAATACACAGTAGAAATAAACAGATCTACTTCATTCATGTGAGATAACATGCAACATCTGAATTTTAGAAACAAAGAACAAGAAGATGTATCTTGATGTAGCGAAATTCAAACAAATGAAGATTGAACTTGGGAAGACTTTCAATCTTCACTCCAATTCCACAATGTGCCCAAGATATATGGCCTCTCAATCAGTTCTATACGTACTTGTTCAAGAGAATAACCAAGTGTATTAAGAAAAATTGAATGTTTTTCTTTTTAATCATATGTATATTTTTCTGCACTTGGCAGTTACTTTATTTAATAACTTTTATTAAATAAATAATTGATTATCTAATTGGGTTAGTCTCTTGGGCCAGCCCAATTGGGCTTTAGTGTGTGGATTGGAGTGGGACCAAAAGGGACAAATAAAGCTCTAACTCCAATAGGCTTTGGACTTATCTGTCAACTCTTGATAAGGCCAAAGTTACCATCAATTATATTTAATACCACTATATAAATATAATTGCACTCTAGACTTTATTAATAAATTATATCCCAAGACTTTATTAAACATTAAACCCCTTCATGAAAATATTCGTAGTAATACAAAGTCATAATATGTGACTATTAGTTTGAAAAATACTACCTCTTGATCATTGAGTACTCGGTTTAATCCTTCAAGTTATTCATATATATTTTATGAAATCTAATTTCATAAAATATAAACTTTAGTAACTCTCTACTAAAGTGGTTAGGCCTAACACTTTGAATAACCAAACCCATTAAACTTATCTCAAGAGAATATTTTATATTTCTATAAAGAGACTATAAATGCCATCTTGAGAATATGTGTTACTTCAACATTACGTGTGGTTACCCAACATACTGATGTTTTGACTGTTTGTTTAGATCTTACTTCTAATATATTAAAGTAATTTACATTTCATGATTGGGTTCACTATTCCCTCAAGATTGAGAGTTTATGTAAATGAAAGTTGTGAGATTTATTATTCATTCGACAGTCGATTATAGAATAATAAATTTCACAATGGTCCATTTCAATATGTCTTATACACTTAAAACATATTAACATATCAATAAGAAGTTTTCACTTCCATGATCAAGACAAATCATTTTAATTGACATGTTATAGTCTTCGCAGATAAAATACCCAATTTCATCACCGACTATAGACTAAGATTTTGAGTTTACAAAGAACTTGTAATTTATATCTTCTGTGACTAAATCACATAAATCACATACTATGCATCTCAAAGATTATATGATAATGTCTAAATATTTATGTTACTATTATTTTAAAAAATAATAAAACAACTTTATTACATATAACATAAAGTCATACATAGCATACAATAGGATTTTAGGGTACTAATCCTAACACCAACTGCCGCTGAGAAACCTAGCAACTCATAAAACACAACTAATACAAACACCGCTAATACAAACACAGCAACTCAAAAATACCAAAAAACACCACTAATACAAACACAGCAACCCAGAAACCCAGAAAACACCACCAAATCTCAACCTCACACTCACTGTGACCCACGACCCATCAAAAATCCTAATATCACATTTGATTATCAATACCCATAAAAAATAATCTCTACAAAATGCCATAAACCCAAATATCAATATCGAAAAAACTCAAACCTCAAATCTGAAAAATCGAGCTTGATTATGGAATGGAACCTTAAGCCCCGCCACCCCAAGCCCCGCCACCTCACCAAGTCCTCACTCTCCAAAGACGCCGACACTCCCAACTATGGCCTCCCCTTACTCTGCCACGTCTCTGAACCCTCCGTTGACAAGATCCACCAAAACAGAAAACCAAGCCACCAAGACCCACCAAATCAGACTCACGTCACCACCATGCCTTATGACCTCACCCACTAAATCAAACCCATGAATTGCCAAAGTAGAACCACGAAACCACTAAGAACAGTCACAAGGCATGGGAGAGAGAGAGAACAAAGAATTGAGAGAGGAGAGAGAAGATAGAAGAGAGTTGAGATTGAGATAAAAGAGATGTTTGGAATAAAAAAAGTGATTTTTATGTTTTCCTTCGTGCTACAGTGAGCTGTTATTGATAACACCTCACTGTTTAGCTATAGCAACTTTGTTGTGGGCTTTTTTGTGTGGTTGAGAAGCTAAAATAACTGTGGTTGAGATGCTAAGGTAACTTTTGAGTTATTTTAGCATCTTTATTGTGAGTGCTCTAAAGCCTAAGTTTACAAAGAAGAAATATATAAGATGACTATTAATCTACTACTAAGTAAAACCTTCTTGGAAAACAAAAAGCTGATGTAACCTTACTTGGTGTGTCAGTTGATAGAGATAGAAGCTTTTTGGAAGAAGCAACTCAAATTCAAATTCAAAAAAGCAAAGAAAAATCTGCCAGACAACAAAGGGTGGGTACCCACGATAGAAGAGTTGAGAAAGGAGGAATGGAATCATATGTGTTTGAAGAGGATTTTTTTTTAAAATAGCTATAAAAGCCAAACTATTTTATTAGTTAATCAAGGTTTGAAACTAATTTGGTATCTAACGACTCGAGTCTTACGGTAGCAAATCGACATTAACAGACTCGATTTCTGTGCGGCTGCCACTGTTCACCATCTTCTTCCTCCGTTCTTTTTCTTTCTTTTTTTTTCTCTATTTTAGGTCCTGTTCACCATCTTCTTCCCTTCTTCCAAGCCCCCAAAAACCCAAGCCAGTTCTTCCTTCTTCATCTAAATCCATTTCTCAAAATCCCAAACCCAAATCATGATATCAATCGGAGCAAAAATCCAAACCCAAAAATCAATGTTTCTTCTTGTGTTTTTCTGAGTTTCTACGTTGGATCCTGGGTTGCGTTGCTGTGATTTCTGGGTTTCAGCCTAGCGTTGGTTAGCCAACCTCATAGAAATCGAGTATGTTAAAGTCAATTTGCTAGAGTGCAATCGAGTATTATAAACTCGAGTCGTTAGATACCAATATAGTTTCAAACCTTGGCTAACTAATACAATAGTTTAGCTTTTATAGTTATTTTTAAAAAAAAATCCTGTTTGAAGACAATGTGGAGTCGGTTAGTAGTGATGAATGGGGCCCAAAAACCAGCAAATGGACTGAGCAAAACAAAGAGCAATAGGAGGTGACAAGCCTAATGAAAGCACAAAATGGGCCTAACGAAGAAACATACATTAACATAGAAGGTGAAAAAGCCGAAACAAAGAAGGGCAAATGGACGAAATTGGCATGAGGAAAATTAAAAAACACTAGAGTAGTGATGGAAATTATTGAAAGCACAGTGGGAATGAAGCGTAGGCTATTGGAAGAAGAGATAACAGAAGATGAAGGCAAAAAAAAGGGTATGCTAAAGTGAGTCTCTTTCTCTTATTGAAGGTAGAAGTGGGGGAATGGCTCTTTTGTGGATTAGGGACGTGTATGTTGAAATTCAAAGCTTCTCAAGATCACATATAGATGCAATTGTTATGGATCCTATATCAAGATTCAAGTGGAGGATGACAGGGTTCTATGGAAACCCAGAAACAAGCTTAAGGAGAGAATCATAGAATTTGCTTCGATATCTTAATTCCCAGTACCAAATGTCGTGGGCATTTTTGAGAGATTTCAATGAAATTTTATTGGCAACAGAGAAAGCAGGAGGTCCTGAAAGATCCTAGCAACAAATGGAGGGTTTTAGGGAGGCTATAAATATTTGTGGTTTCCAAGACGTGGGGCTTGAAGGGCTAGATTTTACTTGGTGCAACCAAAGACCTAGGAGGCGAAAAATCCAACTAAGATTGGGCAGAGTATTAGCTACAGTGGACTAGATAGAGCATTATCGAAACTCTATAGAGTGATCCACATTGTGGAGTCGACTTCAGACCATTGTGCCATTTCCTTGACAGACCAACAAAATCCACCCATATATAGGAAGAGAAGATTCCACTTTGAAGCTGCTTGGACTAAATATGAAAAATGCAAGGAAGTTATCCTAGATATGTGGACAAATTTCTCAAAGTATACAATCAATTAGTCGCTAACCCGTGCTATGCACGGGAATCTATCTATTTATGTGATAAACTAAAATGATTTTATAAAATTTTAAATTGATTAAGAAACTACATTATTGCATGAATTTCTCTTGTATAACTTCAATTTGTGTTACAATTTGATAAAGAAGTCATTGTTTGAACTTATAAAGTAATAAGTTTTAACTTTTAATGGGTCTAAACTTTAAACAATGAAAAAAAATCACATGTTAGGTTGTGTTCCTAGCAAACTTGAAAGAAAAAGTAAAGGGGAAAAAAACCATGAAATACCATCAAGCAATAAGTTTTAATGGGTTTAAACTACAAACAATGAACAAAAATAATCATAAACAATCATAGGTGCAGGGTTTGGTTACCAAGATTAGATGGTTGTAAAACACAACCTTTCAACATTGATTTAGGGTTATGCAGAAGGCAACATAAATGATTGAAAATTGTTTTTACGTTGTCTGCTATGCCAACCATCTAAATATATTAATTCCAAAAAATATTAAATAAAATAATTCCTAGAATTATATGAGATAATTAAGAAGAACATCAAGCCCTTGCGTGGATGTTATTTGTGGACGGCTGTCCATCACTACAATTCATAGACTTTGTTGTTAATAAGACAATCGAGTTCAAAACTAAAAGCAATTAGGTGGCCTTTGTACTTCAGGATTTGTTCTCGTTGAAGAATCAACTTGCTTCCTACTATGGCTTCAATTTGATACGTGTGTTTTCTTTGTAAAAATTTGAGTGAGTATGAAGGGTTTCAACCTTGGTAGAAGTTTATATTTGTGAAAATTTTTGTTATAGAATTTTAGTTGAAATAGAATTTTCAAGCTTTTGAAACATATATCTAATAGAGTTTTATTTAAACTAAACTATTATAATACTTGATAAGATATAAAACCAAAAATAAAAAGAATCTAAAATAAAAAGAAAAAGAGAAAGAAAATAGTGATGATGTGGAAAATTGTGGGAGCTTCAAAAACATTTTCAAGCTTTTGAAACATATATCTAATAGAGTTTTATTTAAACTAAACTATTATAATACTTGATAAGATATAAAACCAAAAATAAAAAGAATCTAAAATAAAAAGAAAAAGAAAAAGAAAAAGACAATAGTGATGACGTAGAAAATTGTGAGATCTTCAAAAGTTTCAGTTTTATATATATAATATATATTGAAATAGAATTTTCAAGCTTTTGAAACATATATCTAATAGAGTTTTATTTAAAGAAGTTTATATTTGTGAAAATTTTTGTTACAGAATTTTAGTTGAAATAGAATTTTCAAGCTTTTGAAACATATATATAATAGAGTTTTATTTAAACTAAACTATTATAATACTTGATAAGATATAAAACCAAAAATAAAAAGAATCTAAAATAAAAAGAAAACGAAAAAGAAAAAGAAAAAGAAAATAGTGATGACGTGGAAAATTGTGGAAACTTCAAAAGCTTCGGTTATATATATATATATATATATATATATAGACTATTGGGCTAGTTGAAGGTCTAAAAGAATGTGCAGTTGGTTTAACTAGATGGAGTCAAATAGATGTTGGCTACTATCCTCGAAAAATTCAAGAGAAAAGGAAGACCTACCAAGTTTTGGTTCAAGAAGACAGGGATGGCAGTAGGGGAGCATAAATAGATGGATTTCGCAAAGAAATTAATGCGCTCTTGGATGAGGAAGAGACCATATGGCATTAAAGGTCAAGGGTTCAGTGGCTTCTGAAGGGTGATCGGAATACTCAATACTTCCACTAAAAAGCATCCCAAAAAAGAAAAAGAAAAATGAGATTAGAGGACTATGGGATAAAGATAGAAGATGGTGTGAGGATATGGGGGGCATTGCAAGCGTAACAACAAATTATTTCAGAGAGTTATTCTCTACCTCTTCTCCAACTAGAATGGAGGAAGTAGCTAATCTAGTTCTAGGAAGAGTTACTCAAGAGCTGAACGAGCAACTCACAAAGGAATTTCAAAAGGAGGAAATTATTCAAGCATTCCGAATTATGCATCCAACAAAAGCCCCAAGCCCTTTCGGCATGTCTACTATCTTTTACCAAAAATATTAGGATGTCATTGGAGATGATGTAATTAATACTATGCTAAATTTTCTAAACTCAAATGCATCAATAGCAGCCCTAAATCAAATGAATATTGCCCTCCTTCTAAAACAATTTGTCCAACTGAAATGAGTGAATTCCAACCTATAAGTATGTGCCATGTGTCTTACAAAATCATATCAAAAGTCCTTGCTAATAGACTTAAACCAATCCTCTCCACCATTATTTCAGAAAACCAGAGTCCTTTTGTTCTAGGTTGTCTTATAACGGATAATGTACTAGTTGCTTTCGAAATCATGCACTACTTGAAAAAGAATGAAAGAAAAGAGTGTTATATGGCCGTAAAGTTTGATATGAGCAAGGCCTATGACTGAGTAGAATGGAATTTCCTAAAGAAAGTCATGGAGAGAATGGGTTTTAATGAAAAATGAATTAATCTTATTGTGAATTGCATAACTACTGTAACTTTTTATGTGCTTATTAATGGTGTTGCCTATGGCTGTATAACCCCTACAAGGGGTTTACACAAAGAAGACCCAATATCCCCATACTTATTTCTCCTATGTTCAGAATGCTTCACAGGATTAATTTTGGAAGAAACTAGGCACAAAAGATTCTCTAGAATATCCATATGCAGAAACTGCCCTACTATTACCCATCTCCTCTTTGTTGTTGACAACATTTTATATTGCAAAACAACTGTCCAAGAAAGTAGAGAACTACTATATATACTTCAGAAGTAAGAAGAAGCATCGGGTTATAAAATTAACACAGACAAATCCTCTGTGTTTTTTAGCCAAAATACAAAAGATGAGAAAATAACTGAATTGAAAGAAAGCCTCGGCCCAATGCAAGATGCTCAACCTAAAAATATATAGGTCTCCCTTCAATGATTGGCAAGTCTAAGAAACAAGTTTTCAATGAAATAAAGGAGAGGGTAGGGAAGAAGCTAATTGGGGGGGGGGGGGGAGGGGAAGGAAAAGCTGTTATCCGTTGGAGACAGAGAGAAATTTTGATAAAGGTCGTGACTCAGGCGGTACCAAAATATACAATGGGACGTTTCCTACTCCCAAAGGGCTTATGTGATGACATTGAAGGAATGATGAGGACCTTTTGGTGGAGGCAAAGGCAGCAAGAATAAAAAATTGCTTGGGTGGGCTGGTCAAAGATGTGCAAAGCAAAAAATGAATGAGCTATGGGATTTTGGGATCTTCAAGCTTTCAATATTGCTATGCTTGCTAAACAAGGGTGGCAAATGCATGAAGAACCATCCTACTTGATGGCTGGGTTGTACAAGGCCAAATATTTCCCAAATTTTGATGTCCTTAGTGTGCCAATTTGGTAAGTAACCCGTCCTATGCATGGAGGAGTATACACAAAAGTTTAAAGGTTCTTAAGCAAGGCACTTGGTGGAGGGTGGGCAATGGAAAAATGATTCATATTCAGGACGATAAGTGGCAGCCAACTCCAACCTACAAGGTCATATCCACACAAAAAGATTTTGGGGACTTCCCAATGGTATCAACACTTATAGATGTAGACACAAGAAGTGGAGAAAGGAAAGGTTGGACAGCATTTTCCCCCCTTTTGAAGTGGAAATGATTCTCAATATCCTTATCAGTCACCCCTTACCGGAAGACTCCATAATATGGGTAGGAAATAAGAAAGGAATTTTCTCTATGAAGAGTGCTTACTATGTAGCCAAGCAAGTACTAGAATCAAATTCACAGGGTGAATCTTCGGCGGGAGATGGGTGAGCCCCTTTATGGAAGAAGATGTGGCACTTAAATATCCTAGAAAAAGTTCACATTTTTTGCTTGGCGAGTATGTGTGAATGCGATCTCCACTATGATGAATTTAAATAAGAAAGGAGTTCAAACAGATGCCATCTACCCCATCTGTAGAAAAGAAGTGGAAACAGTGGAGCATGTCATCCTAAAGTGTGATCTTGCCAAAGCTATCTGGTCCAATTGGAATGATTGTTCAACAAGAATTTTGGAGTGTAACTGTGACATATCAGACTTGGTTTTAGCCATCAAAAGTCAAGGGGCTCAAAGTGATTTGGAAAAGTTGTTTGGAGTGGCCTGGGCGATATGGTATCACAGAAATCAATTAGTGTATGAAGCTAGTAAAACAACAGCAGACCAAGTATGGGGGACGGCAATTTATATGATTGAAGATTTTAAAAATGCTAACAACCTATTGGCTACAGGAAAAGGGAATGAGGTTAGAGCATGGAAGCCTCCCCCAAAAGGTGTCTCCCACATAAATGTGGATGGAGCTATCCTTGCTGTGGATGGTCATTCTGGTGTGGGTATTTTGATTAGGGACTAGGAAAATCAAGTGGTTGCAGCGATTTGCTTGCCCTTACCTGGTAAGTTTGCAGTTAAGGAAACTGAAGCCATTGCCATGGAACAAGGCATTGTCCTAGCCCATATGTTAGGCCTGGAAAATATTATGTTTGAAGGAGACTTTTTGCAGATTATTCAAGCAGTACAAGCCAAAGATTGCAAGGGAGTGGCTAGCCACATTATTGCTGGTATTATCCAAGAAATGTCAAAATTTCAAATGGCAATGACTAGACACATAAGCAGGAATGGCAACAAGGTAGCCCACGAACTTGCACAATATGCCAAGAGGTCTAGGGATTAGAAGAGCTGGTTTGGTATAGCTTCAGAGTTTGTAGCTGACCTTCTTTGCATAGATGCTTACAACTAGTTTTAGCTGGTTTTTGGTCTATTTTGGTGCCTTTGTCCTGTTTTTACTACTGTGGTTTTTCCTTACATGTTCTGATCTAGTTTGTACCTTTTTATCTTCTTGAATGAAAGGTTAGTTTAAAAAAAAAAAAATCAACTACAAGTACTAAATATGTAAATCATTTCAATTGTTATCTATTCAACATGAGTTATTATCTTCAATTACGACTATTCACATCTGTTAGAGATATATTAGCCCATTAGCATAGGCCCAAGTCTAATTTTACTTTGTGTGTAAGCCAAGTCTCCTACTTGTACTAGAAGCCTATTAGTCTAGGGTTTAGTCTACTATATATACACATGTTATGATTTCATTGTAACACAGGATTTGTATTACACTATAATATATTATTGATGTAGCCCTTTAGGGTTTCCTCCGTGGATGTAAGCTGTTAGGCTGAACCACGTAATCCTCGCGTGTTATTTTGTTTTATACTTTATGCTTCCACTTCCGTATCTATACTAGCATATTCAACATGGTGTATCAATGCTAATATTTAACATGGTATCAGAGCCACCCTCTTGTGGCCATGGTTTTCTGTCCTTGCGGTATATTTAAGAGCAATCTTTGTCTTCCTTGGTGTTTTTTTCGTTGCGCTCATCTTCTTTGGCTTGCTACTACTGCCGTCAAAACTCTTCGGTATAGTCAAGCTACCGTTAGAAGTCGCATCAACACTGCAAAACCATTGCCTTTGTCAAATTACCATTACAGAGCCAAACTTCATTCAAGGGATCTTCTCAACCTTATCAAATCTCAAGATTTCATCAAGTTTCCATCTTGAGTTTGAGAGGGGGTGTTAGAGATATATTAGCCCATTAGCATAGGCCCAAGTCTAATTCTACTTTGTGTGCAAGCCAAGTCTCCTACTTGTACTAGAAGTCTATTAGTCTAGGGTTTAGTCTACTATATATACACATGTTATGATTTCATTGTAACACAGGATTTGTATTACACTATAATATATTATTGATGTAGCCCTTTAGGGTTTCCTCCGTGGATGTAAGCTGTTAGACTGAACCACGTAATTCTCGTGTGTTATTGTGTTTTATACTTTATGCTTCCGCTTTCGTATCTATACTAGCATATTCAACATGGTGTATCAATGCTAATATTTAACAACATCCTTCCATCGATAAGGAATTTGGAAGCAAAACAGTTTCTTTGTAACATAAATGTAGAGTTCGAGTTTTCTATCCAAATCACCCTTCCACTTTCAATACCTAATCCAAATCTTATATATTATGCTTGTAAGTTCTTTCTCTCGCTCCACCTTAGTTTTTTTTTCTTCCCCAAATTTTTGTACTTAGCCAATGCCGAGTGAATATGCAAGACAAAGGTGTGTAGCCTATCAAGAATTCAATTTCACTGTTAATTATTGCTTACAATCCTAGAGGAATTTTTCGATTCTTTATTGAAATTTTAGTAATCAATTTCTTTTACATATCAATCTTTTTTTTTTTTTTTTTTCCTCTTGGCTTTTGTTTAGGTGTGTTTCACAATGCTGAATTATCATTATATTTATATCGCAACTTCCGATGACTTTTCCACCAAAATCTCAAATCCAAACTTCATACCCCAAAACCCCAGCATCATCTCCTTCACAGTCTAGGCAGCCCTCCCTCTCTCCCCATCTTTGGTTTTTTTTTTTTTTTTTTTTTTTTTTTTTTTTTTTTTAAAATTTTTTTTTATGGGTTATTTGCTTTGGTTATGCTTACAGTTTGGTTTGGGTTGTATTTGCTTTGGTTGTTTGTTTTTTTCTTATCTATAATGGGTTATTTGCTTTGGGTATGCTTAAAGTTTGGTTTAGGTTGTATTTGCTTTAGTTTTGATTTTAGTTAAAGTTGTGTTTTTCTTGCCATTCTACAAATTGAATTGAATTTTTTTTGGTATTGAGAAGTTTTTTGTAGTGTTTTTAAAACGTCACAAAAAACTATATAAACGCCACTATAGGTCAAACATCATTATTTTATTTACATAGTCATTGTTTATTAAAAATATTGACATAAGGTTTGATGAGAGTAAATGCTCTTTTAAGAACATTTTACAATATTGAATATGATAACGTCATTTTTTTACTTCTATTGTTGAAACTATTAGACTAGTGTATTGATAAAGTAATCGTGAAATTGATCAATGGGATTTTGTAGGGGAGACATTCTTTCTTGTGGTAAGTTTGGAGCCTGTGTAAAGTGGCGGGTGTTATATTGGGCATAGTACGTAAGTACTTTCTACTTAACGGACTAGTTTTTTAACTCTACAAATAGATGATAAATTTTTGCTTTGTGGTGAGTTGATGAGTTGGTTGGTACAACCAGGTGGCTTGCGTGGTGACATGAGGTGGTTTCCATTGGATATTGGGAGTGTTTAATACGTTGTGTGTATTGTGCATATTTGGATTTCTGTGTTTCACTAGATATTGTGAGCCATTGATTTGCGTCAAAATATTAATGTATTCAAATTCTGGAATAGAGTTATTGATTATGTGTGTGTGTGTCTATCTATATATATATATATATATATATATATAGGCATTCATGTTGCTGTAATATATATTATATAGGTTGGGATATAGTCTTATAGTGACGTTGTCTATTATTTAAACTAGCTTATAACTTGTGCATATGCACGGGATTTTTGTAATTGCATTGGTTGTTTGTTTATAGCATCATCAAAAGTACTTTCTTTTTTATATAACATCATCAAAAGTAAATAATACTTCATCATAATAATATATGTAAACACAATTTGAATAACAGAAAAAAATTAAACTTACAGCAGAGGAAAAACAAATACCTTTCTTCATAACATCATAAAAATTTAGATTCATAGCTCAAAATAACATTTATAATCCTAAAATAAACCAAAAGTCAAATAGTTTAACCCTTTGTCTATAGACTCCATGCTTTATCTGTTAAAAAGTCTTTACGGGTCTAATGTTGTAAGCAACCAAGCCATTGAGGATCTTTTTGCATACTTGGACATATCAGGAGATTTAGAACAAAAATAATGTTAAATTGATTCCAAATGACAATCACATACAAATGCGAAATTAGTTCTACCATCTAAAATCAAGATCACATGAATGAGTGTTAGATAGCTTATCATTTTTTTTTCCCCTTTAAACACGTCTAATAAAAATTTCTAAGTCAAAATTTTACTTATAAAACAAAGTCCAATAAAAAAAAAAAAAAAACATAGAAAAGTATCTATTAGAATATAATCATATTTTTCTAATCTTTAAATAAGGTGTTGCCGAATTTCCATGGAAGATCAAAGAGTAAAAAAAAGAAAAATTTGGTAAAAACCCAAGTAGAAGATACTAAAATTGATAAGGCTAATGTATATGTATGTTCAGCTATTTACCAATTGTAAGGCATCTACCAACTACCAAATAAAAATAAAAATAAAAAATTGTCAATCATTTGTGGTAGTGATGTAATACTAAGGAGAATTAAATGACTTCAACAATTTCAGTATCAATCTACAATCTAGAAAAAAATTCAGCCAATGTCAGTTGGAGAATTCATTTGGGCATTTATACTATTGTAACTTGCACTACGAGCTTAAGAAAAAAACAATTATTTTTATGGTAAGCATAAAATGTAGTTTGTACTCGTTTTCTTGCCTAGAAAAAGGAGGTAATTGAAAGACATTTCAGAAAATACATAGAATTGGAAGGCTGATGAAAAAATTAAAATAAAAACCCTCATTGTCTCCAATCTGGCAAATAGTTAATTATCATGTTTTAAATTCCCCAAATTTTATCATGATTTTAATTGCATTATTTATTTTACAAATTAGGAACCATTAGAGATACCTGGCCTGACGAACTCTTCTGCATCTGCTAACATTGATATGTTTTCTTGTCTAATGCATTTATCTTGTGTACAAAAGAAACCATTTTGGAAGATCGAAAAAATAAAAAAAGAAGAGCAACGGAGAAACAAAAATGGTGAAAATGTGAAGTCAATGCTTGGAAGTTTGGGTGTGTGTGTGGGAAATATGAATGAAAGTTCATCTAATAGGTAGAAACTAAAATTTATGCTTCATTGCTATTTATAGGCTGCAACATATGTAAAGTTTGACGACTCTTTAATTGTTTATGAGATGCAAATGCCCCATAGTTACAAAAAAGCAATAAACCAATTTTTTTTTTACAAAAAAATTTTGAATTCATGCAGTTAGCCTATATTGATTTCCAAAAACATTTTTTCAAATGAATAGGATGCACAAATGTATATAATTTTTTAATAAATTGAAACACCAGCCAAAGCCCCAAAATGGTCATATCATCCGCAACAAACAAATGTCCCAACACCCATACACAAATCCACAACTACCCAAAGTATACCAACCACAAACCAGCATAAATCCATTGGAAAAATGTTTAAAATAATAATAATAATTAGAGAAAAACTCACCTTATATAAGACTATAACCGGCATAAGTAACATTTGCGATTGTTGGGGAGAGAATGAGCCAAGAGATGGAGAGTGTGGCAGGAGGCTCTCTCTCTCTCTCTCTTATGGAGTTTCTCTTTGTAATTTTGGCGGTATGAAGGTGGTAGGAAATTGGTCATTGGTTGAAGGTTGGCTTTACAGTTGTGGTGACACTACATCTATAACTATCTCAAACAATATCATGGTCCCTCTGGCAGCCAAGACTTCCATGACTTCAAAGCTGTTAGGAAATACAATTTCCTGGATCATTGGGATTCAGCTGGATATGCCAATGAGCTTAAGGAACAATTAAACAATAATTATTAGAATAATGTTGTACCTATTCTGTAGAAAAGAAGTACATGAATAGAGCATATTTGCAGTTTTTTAATGTAAACTATCAAATTTTTTTTATTAAAATCTTTGAATGTATTCTATAATGTGAAACTCAAAGAATAAGAGGTGTCCTCCAATCAAACATGGTCTAGTAAATGAATTGCATGCAAAACTTGTCAACTTAATAGCAACCACACTCATTGTTTTGTTAATGCAAATTCACACACCAACAACCGTAAAGCTACAACAACGAAACACATTGTCTGCAATTGTCTACCATTAAAACAAAAGTTTAAGTACCTAACCTTGGTAATTATGTAGATAGGTTGAGTGGCAATAAAAAGTTTGATAGAAAAAAAAAAGGAAAAAAACCTATTTGTAACTCTTCAGCCATTGTTCTTATATGGCAATTATAGGCTTCTCTCTCTATACATGTTCATAAACAATTTTACCCTAGGTCTTAAACTTCCATTTGAAGTTCATAACCCTAAATTTTGTTTCCAATATATTAACTTATAAGTTATAACACTATTTTCTCAGACCTTAAAAAAAAAAAAAAAAAAAAAAAAACTGCCATATAATAACTTGTAGATCACCTATAACAAAACTTAACTACATTGACTTGCTAAAAAAAATTACAAACAACCATACAACTATAATTTTCTTTTGGTCTTCATATAATAACTTTGGAATATTGTTTGTCATACATTACAACAGAAAAGGCATTGAATGAGGTAAATAACATAATGAAATAGATAAATAGTACCTAAAAATGTACAAGAGAAGAATAAATTACTTTATAATTATGCTATCTATTCTCTTCAGCAGTTCCATCTCCTCCCCACTAAAGTTACTTAAGCAATTCCATCTCCTCCCCATTGGAAACTTTAGGATCAATATAGCACAATTGGAAGTATGAAACAAAAACAGAATATCATGCCCAATGTCAAATTGTAGTACATTGTCAAACTGTAGTAAGACCAAGTACCAAAGTTTACTAAAGACATATAACCCCTCTATTTATGATAATTTTCATTACATAAGATTAAAGGTGGATTATAATATTCAAAATATTACCTACAGCCATTAAAAATTCATACTTTAAGAAATGATAATATGTATTTGTACAATGATCATCTATTCTTCATGGTTTGCATTAATTGCCTTTTGTCAAGTGGAATGTTCAATGACAATTGCTGCTCTACTATTGTTTTCTCTTCACATTTAAGTGCCAAAAGGAACTTATAAAATAAATAAATAAATACATGGGAATATAGACATTATCCGTCACCAACAACTTTACAATACCCCTGTTTTGTCCTCTATATTTAACACTTTTAAGAGGCATCAGAAAAACTCAATAAATCTTCATGCTGGTCATGCCAATATGCACTAAAAATATGAGATAAAATAGCATTTTAAAATAAGATAAGTTTGAAGAAACAATTAACACCTATAAACAAATAGAAAAAAGTACAAAGTGTCATATAAGAAAGGTGAAGAAGAATTAAAAGTTTAAAACTTGTGTTAATGATAGATTGCAAAGAAGATTAGCCAACAGCATTGGGTCTATTAATCATGTTGAAATTGCATCCTTTATTGGTAACACTTCTGATTCTCTCATGTCTCATTGCCTCCCTACTTTTTGTTCTCTGCGTAGATTGAAATATAAATAACACAAATAGAAATTTTGTTGTCTAATAACACCTAAAAAATAGACACTATAGGTTAAAATTCAATCATAACTCTAAAACAAAGAAAGAAGTGATGAGGTATCAAAAAAAAAAAAAAAAAAAAAAAAAAACTTGAGAAACATTAATAGGTCTATGCCAATTAAAAATAAAAGATGCCCACACCCTTATAATTCCAAACATTCCAGAGGCTCCAACAAAAGGCAAACACAAATAGAGAAACCAAGATTTTGAATTAGGAATTTATCAAAAAACCAAAGGCACGAATTTAAAAATGCTCATTACTAAAAAAAGAAAAGAAAAAATTCTAACCCAATTATTGTAGCCAAATCCAAATCTAACGCAAATACATAAATCCAAACCTATCCAACCAAATGACTAAACATAAAAATCAATTTATGGCATAATTTAAAAATGATTAAAAAAAAACCTTTACTTGTAGCGGTTTCGACTACATGACAGATTCTCTACTTGTCTTCTCAACTTACTGAAATTTCATGGTATTTAAATATCAGAAGTAATCCACAATTAGCAAAGTATACTAACAAATGTAATTGAAATTTGAAAAAAACAAATAAAAACAAAACTTTAGAACTAGCTGCATTTCCTTTTACTATTATACTTTCAGATTTCACAATTTAAACCCATTAAAATCAAACATCAAAAACAACAAAATCAAGACTTAAAAGTCTCTTTTTAAAAAAATATATAGAGAAAGTTATTCTATCAGACTTCAAAATCCCACAATACAGGTAAGAGGCCATTAAAACTCAGATTGGATTTTCCTCGTTACAAAAAAACAAAACAGATAAGAGGCCAATAAAGCTCAAGTAGGATTTTCATATTGTGAGTGTGGCCAATAAAGCTCAGGTAGGATTTTCATATTGTGAGTGTTTTCCCTGATTTTAACAAATAGAGAGAAAAAGGGTTATGAATCCAAATTCCTAAATTGACAGCAAGCCTTAATTGAAGAGAATATTAGGAAAAGAAATTAGTAACTTTGCTTTGATTAAATTAGAGACTCTAGATCTGCAAAGAAAGAAATTGAATGATTTAAATCCAAAAGAGAAGAACTCAAACAAACCATTCCCGAAAATATTTAATAAAAATAGTCACATATCATAATTCTGATTTCCTTGACCCTAATTTCAGGAAACAAAATCTCATTGCAATTGTATAAGTGGAAAACATATAACAAAACTAATTTAACTTTAAATTTGTGGAAAAAAAAAATCAAAGAAAGAAGAGGAACTCGTCGGAGGCATTGTTAATCAAAAATCAGTGGGAACACTTGTTAATTTCTGAGTTTAAATCAAGAACCAAAATATAACTTTGAAAATAGATAAAAGGTCAAATTTTCCTTTGAAATTTAGGAAAAATTTTGAAAGAGAAAGAATAGGTACCCATCAGAAGCATGTCGTCATGGACGGGGTAGACTCCTTTTCGTTCTTGACGCTTCATCTGCCTTACTTCTTCTTATTTCGGGAAAAAAAATTAGCGGACAGTTAGACGAAGAAATCTAACAGGAAGTGAGAGACATCTTTTCATTCTTGATTGCAAATTGTGGAAATATTTCAATGGACTTTTGTTTTTTCTTTTTTATTAGGCTAATTGTGGTTGAAATTTGAAACAGTTCTTCTTTTTAGAGTTTTGAGATGCGTATGAAACAACCTCTATTGTGACTCTAAACTGACTTTGGTGGCTAAAATTTAAGTGGGCTAGTTGCAAAGAAGAAACAGAACAAAGTGCAAAGCAGATCGACAGGGAAGGGTTTTTCTTTTGGCCATTTGTGTTTTAACAAACGGAAATAACAGATGATTGGAGGATTCTGGCCTTTTGCCTCTCTTGGGAAAAATATTTGGCATTATGCCCCTATTTCGAAACTATACAGGGGCGTGCCCTTGTTTAAATACTTGATTACCGTATAATCGAGTTACTTAAATATCTCGACTATTAGGAAGCCGAGTTGTGGGCAGGTTCCTGCCACCCTGATGAGCCAGCCTAGCTTTTAGGCAATAAAAAATTTTCGCGTTATTGTTTGTAACTTGGCAACGAAGAAAACGAGTACTTGGAACCCGATTAACTGATAATTGAGTTATTAATTTTACTCGGTTCTGTTATAATCGAGTTTTCTGTTATTCTGACGCTATTTCACATTAGTTGTTTGCATGTGAAGCTAAACCCGATTAAGTGGAAATCGAGTTATTAATCGTACTCGGCTCTTTTATAATCGAGTTCTTTTGCTATATCTACTTCTCGAGAAATTCTCCTCATCATTTTCAGATATTCTCCTCATTGTAAGAATTCTCGATCAGAAATTGGTGTTATCTCTCCATCATCTCATGAAAGAAACTCATTCTCTTCTTTGAAATACATTGAGAATTTTATTGTGTTGGTAAACATAGTTGTAGATATTATAAAAGTTTATCAATCATAATGTATGTTTTTCGTTAGAGTATAATTTTCATTTAATAAGTTGTATTACTTGTGCTTTGGTATTTTCTTGAATGAGTGTTATGTGTATTTTCTTGAATGGTATTTTAGGGTTATATTAGTTGTTTGATGTTACAAGAAATGTACAATAAGCTATAGAAACGATGATAAATGTTATGTGTGTACATTGGGTTATATTGCATGTTATGTGTCTAATGCTTATGGTCAAATTTGAGTGTTTGTATTTCATTTTTAGCATGTAATAGTACACAAATTTATGAATGTCTTTGTCATGTACCAGAAGCGGAGCCAGGGGGGGTGAGAGGGGGCAAGTGCCCCCCCTGACTCCTCCAAAAATATTCCATATGTACCACTATTAGGAAATATTTAAAATACTTTACCCTCCTTCATGCAAAAAATAAACACAAATCAAGAAAAAAGATTCCTAGCCCTGTTGAAATAGAGGGAAGATGACAAGCTTACCTAATTCAATGACACCGTGTAAGGAAAAAAAAATAGGAAACAAGGAAAAAGTTTCATGACACAAGCAAAAATAATTGGAAGAATTTCCGTTAGGCACAATAACACACGCCAAGAGCTTTGACTTGTTAGCTGTTAGCTTTCAATTATCATGCACTTAAGCTTAGCATAATAAGAATGCATTTTAGTGTCTTTCTTATGACATTTCAATTGATAGTCCTATATTTTACACAATTTTTTTTTTTTTTTTTGGTCCTCAATTTCTTGACATTTCAGTTTTAAATTGTGGGTTTATGCTATGAACTAAAATTTTAATTATTTTGAAAAATAAATAGAAAGTCGAACTTTTCCTATAGTTTCAAAAACAATCAAGAAAAGATAGTGAGATGTGTATACAACTTTGCAAGTAAATTGCTATATTTTAAATATTTTTCAAATTAATTTATTTCCACCATTTATTTTATAGTATTAACTTAAATGTCTAACTATAGTTTACGTATAATTAGTTTTTGTATGACACTTATAGTTGTTTTTATAATTTTTTTTAATATAGTTTTTTTTTTTTTTTAAATATTAACTTCTAAGCTTGCCTCCCCTTGAATTGAAATCCTACCTTTGCCATTGTTATGTACCATCTTATGCAGCATTACATTATTTACCAACAGTTGATACACACTGTTAACTTGATCATTTGATGTTATTGTATTTAGTGTCAATGTCTGGTTCTGGCAACCGACAACTCTATAGGCCTCACGATGTGTTCACTGCTATGGGTCGTTGCTGGGTATTGGAAGATGAGTTCAGCTATCCAATCAATCCAAATCTGCAAAATAGTGCTTACGTTCACAATACCATGAGACAGGAGTGGGATTGGTTATTTCGTGAACAGCAAATGTTTTATGATGAGTTGGCTGGTTTTAAGTTGCCAGTGCCTCGGCGACTCACATTGCAGATGCCTAGAGACACGATTGACGAACTTCATAAAGCATTGAATCGCATAAGAGAAGAAAATAATCGAATGAAGATATGTCTTAATCGATATCGGACCCAGGTCGAGATTCGAGAATCAGTGGAGGGAGGGTGGTACGAGCTCACACAATTCATGCGATCACTTCTTGCTGATCCCATTTATCAGTCAGACATGGAGATGTCAGATGAAGAGTAATTGTGTCGTGGTGTAATTAGACTTTATTGTTTAACTATTTTTGTTAACTATGTTTTAAATGTATGTGTGTCACTGTTGTTGCATTTGTACCATGTAAACCTTATTATTGATTTTGAGGACCATGCACATTATTCGTAATCTAGTTTATACCCACAGAACGCATAAAAGTTAAATATTCCCACACATGATGTTTTTCAATAAGTACCTAGAACATAAAAATAAGCACCTATAACATAACACCGAAAACTTAAAATAACTTACACGATGTCACCAATATGCATGCAGTGCATATTGAACACTAATGCTACTAATATTAGTGACTTAACCCTAGACATAACACACATACCGTGTAGGCATTCACTCTGACAGGTAGTCCTCGTAGTTGAGGACATTGTTACGTTCCGTCAGAGTGAGTTGCCGGTTCGTTGCGGCGGCCAGCTCTTCTGCCAGCTGTAGCATGTGATACCTGGACCTACGGAGTATCATCAGATTATTCTCTTTTTTTTTTTTTTTTTGGTCACTGCACGCTCATATTGGTGCATGTTTTGTCGTGATAGTATGAGTGAGACACGATCAACAAGAGGTGCTCCGAGTCGCACGAGATCATCGTGCAGAGCGTTGGACTCGTTCACACGAAAGTCCCACTCCTGCTGCAGTTCGGCATAGTATTCCCTCTCGTCAGAATCTCTCTCCCTCCTATAGTTATCTGGAAAATGAGGTAGCATCCAATTGCACATTGACATTGGCAAATGTGACTTTTGATCGGTATGTGTAGATGTTTTGCAAGGGTAGATGTAAATGGGACTAGGACTTTATATAGGAGTTTTGCAAGGGCAAATATTCACGTGGATGTGATTATATGTAAGGGTAAGTATTCATGTGAATAAAGATGATATGTCTCAACATTGTATTATTCAGTGAGGTGTTGAGGAGCACAAGCAAAACTGCTAACATGACTTGGCTATACAGTGGCACTTGTTGGTGCACGTGGTTCGCTAAGGCAGCTGTTTGATATGGCTATAGCTTATGCTACAGTAGAAGGCTGGTGATGTGTACTGCAAAGAAGGTTGTGTGTTTATTCATGTAAAAACTATTCAGCATTCCTATGCTTCATTTGACATGACTTGACGAGATAGTGCCAAGTTGCATTAAATGTTTCATAAAATTTTCAAGGATGCTCTGCATCCTTGAAAACGGTGCATTGCAAAAGGATGCATATTTGTGTATTGACGTGCGTGTAGGTGATATGACTGGACAGGGTTCACGTGAAGACTATTCAACATTCATGTGCCTCATCTAACATGACTTGATGAGACAGTGTCGAGCTATGTTAAATGTATCATAAACTTTTCAAGAATGCTCTGCATCATTGAAAATGGTGCATTGCAAAAAGGATGCATATTTGTGTATTGATGTGCATGTAGGTGATATGACTAGACACGGTCCACGTGAAGACTATTTAGCATTCCTGTGCTTCATCTAATATGACTTGACGAGACAGTGCCGAGCTGTGTTAAATGTATCATAAACTTTTCAGGGATGCTCTGCATCCTTGAAAATGGTGCATTGCAAAAGGATGCAAATCTGTGCATTGATGTGTGTGTAGGTGATATGACTGGACATGGTTCAAGAGTGTGAAGCACTGTTGAGCAGCACATGTAGCATTGCAAAGTGTATAAGTAGAAATGGTGGACAGCTCACCCCTAAAATTAATGCATAAACTTTGAAGGGATGCTCTGTATTTTCACGTAAGTGTGGATGGGTACTTGTGGTCAGGGTTCAAGTGTGCTGAGCTATCCATTGTAGCTACACTCATTGCTCCCTATGGTGGTATTTGGCAAGTGGGATTGAAGAAAGTTGATAACAACATTTGGTTTTGTAATGGTTGGCAAGATTTCGTTGAATACCATTCTATCTGTTATGGTTATTTTTTAGTCTTTAGAAATGAAGGAAATTCAAGCTTCCATGTTCTTATATTTGATAAGACTACCACTGAGATTCAATATCCACCCAACAAGAACTGTAAATTGGAAGATCATTAGATAGAAATAATAGACTTAGATGAAGATGATAGAAACATATCCCTCGGCTGATTTGTCCATAAAACATGAAGTCAGACAAAAGTTTGTTACAAAAAAACTTTCTTGTACATAAAGAGGAAGACAGAATGAGTGGTTGGCCTGGTTTGGATGAGTCTGTATGTAATGTATTTATATAAAGTAGTACACTAGCAGAACTAAGATACATGGATACGGGTATATGATATAGAGACTTATGGTGTCATATATATGAATTATTCGTATTATTGAATCATATGTGTGGTTTGGATGAGTCTGTATGTATTGAATCTATTCAATTTTCCTACAAGTAATGTGCAATAAATCTAAGTTGGGTGATGAGTGTTATGTGAGTAACATTTCAATTTACACAGAGAGAATATTGGAAACATCAACATATCTAAGCAGAGGACATTGTCCAACCAAAGCACAAGAATCATATGTAGCAACAAAGAACAAGAGGGAAAGAATGAGCAAGTGATTTCATATACACTTAGCCAATCCATTGAAAACATTGCAACATACTGACATAAAAATGTAATACATTACCAGTTTCATGTCACGCATGTTGGAAGGGAGTATTATCTTGAACAAATGTGTGTGTTTACACCTCGACGATGATGGTCTTAGTTGGGCCCTACTCTACTCCGACGAGTCCTTGCTTTAGGAACCATATGGTTTTTCTATGAAAGAGTGGTTGGTGTGTGTGGTTTGGAAGAGTCTGTATTGTAGAATGTATGAAATTTTCAGTTTAAATTTTTATATGTAGCAACAAAGAACAGTAGGTAAAAAATGAGAAATTGATTTCATTTAAATTTAGCGAAAATTAACGAACAGTTACTCTTTAGATTTGCAAAAGTTGAACGTACATAATCATCATTTGTCAAACGTTAAGAACAACATTTTGTATTGCAAAAAATGTGTAGACATTAACAACAACGTCTAATGTTCGTAGGTAGAAATTTCTGGAAGTCATCATTGCTTGAATCTGAGAAGTCTGAAATATCTCTTTCATCATCTAACGCAGTAATTTCATTAATAGATTGCATGGCTCGTTCTTGTGCCTTCCCCTTTAGATGCTTCCTAGCTTTTTGGATTGCGTGAAAACGGTCTAGTCGCCTTTGCATTTGATTTTTCTCTTGTTCAAGACGAGCAAGTATGTTGGTAGGTTCATCTCTAGGTAACTCGGCTGAGCGTGACTTAGGAACTCGTAACTCGTGCCATGGACAATACACCTCCAACTCACACCTCTTCTCATATAGGGTTGACCATGGTGGTTCTGCTACGGTGAACTCTATTGCGGTTGTATCTGTACTTAGTTTTGTGGGTTTGCCGACCATGATGTGTCCGACGCTTCCAAGACTCTCGTACGTGTATTTTGGCATATTAATGAAATCTCTCTTCTTTCCGACCAATTTCCCTCCATAGTGGTCTGTGTATGTCTGTAGTTGTTGATCTGCTGGAACTTCTGATGATCCACATGTTGAAGTAGATCCAAACTTGTTTCGCATTTTACGATTTGACATTGAGATGTTGCGACTCAGCTTACTCAATCTATGAATTTAGTGGGGGTAGAAAGAAGGTCATTATTGTGGTGCATTTATAACCTCATTTCATGGTTCAAGCATTACAATCAAAAGTTAGTAGGGCTTGTCATGTCAATACAGGTTAGAAAAACACTATATGAAGAGGGTCATAACTGTTACCAATGTCATGTGTCTAGATTCATGTGGGGATGACACCAATTTAAATATGAAATTGGTGTCTAATTTTCCTCCATCTGTCTAAATTTAACTAGGATCAATTGTAATTACGCTCACTTTCATATAGAAGCTAGGTGAAAGTTAGTTGTGCTCCTTTTTTATTTTTTTTTTCCCCCACACCCGTGTATTTTCAAGTTCACCTTTCCTTCTACAATAATCAAAACCCAAGATTGTTCCTCTCCAAATCAACTAACAGTGCATGGTCCCAGTTACCACACCAATTCAGCCACCTTAACATACAGCTCCCTTCTTTTTCAATGAATGCTATTTATGTATCTTATATAGGAAGAGGTTCTCCATCTATTTCGATTTTACTTTTCTTTACAAGTTTAATGGTCCTGGTTTATGCTCTCAAAACGAATTCCAACCATTCCTGAGGTTTGATTATTCCTTTCTTTAATCTGCCTAAACTTTCATTCCTTTTTGTCAAAAAATTTTATTGTCTAATTATATAATTTGATTGTTTTTCTATGATTGATGTTGCATGTTTATTTTCCGTTTCATAACAAGTTGTAAGGAAACTGACAATTTTAATGCTTTTGGTTTATGCTTCCTAAGGTTTGATTACTTCTTCCTTTCATTTGCCTATACTTTCGTTCGTTGTTGTGAAAAAATTATATTGTTTAATTGTATAATTTTTTTGTTTTCCTATCACTGACGTTGCATGTTTATTTTCTGTTTCATAGGAAGTTGCAAGGAAACTTAGAATTTTATTGCTCCTGGTTTATGCTATGCAAAACGAATTCCAACCATTCCTAAGGTTTGATTACTCCTTTCTTTCATCTGCCTAGGCTTTCCTTCCTTTTGGTGAAGAATGTTTATTCTTTAATTATATAATTTTTTTCTTTCCTATGATTTATTTTGCATGTTTATTTTATGTTTCAAAACAAGTTGTGAGGAAACTAGGGAATTGTTTGAATTGAAATTGAGAGTTTTGATAATGCATTAATAGTATATTTTGTTTTATGTGTGTACATTTTCAGTAACTTATATGATAAAGGGTCTTTAAACAGCTTATTGTCTTAACAAAGGTCGTCATCAATGTTTTTACAGTTTATGTCCTTATTTGATGTGCTTTTTTCCCCCACAGGAGATTGTCATAAAATTGGAAAACTCTGTTGCCAATGAACTGAGGCTTTTTAACTACTTATTTCCTTACCAAAGGCGAGCTCTTTGTTATTGTTTATGTTGTTATTATTATTGGTCAATTATTCCTATGCCTCATGTGACAAGTAGTTAGCTGTGATTTTCCATAGTACCTGCTTATTTTGTTAACGAAGGTCAATTTTTCCCCCCTGTTTATGTTGTGATTACAGTGTGGTTAGTATTTAACCCTGATAATGTATAAATAATTTTTTATTCTCTTGAAAAAGGTTAGCTACTTTTTTACTGATAGTATTGTTATTATTACTGGTAAATTATATGACTTCTTGTTAATATAATTTTTGTTAGAGCTTTTAACATTTTTGTTTTTTATGGTATTCACAAACTTCCAGAACTTTGTATTTTCTCAGTTAATAAATTTTCAAGTAACTAACAAATATGGTGAGTGGTTAGCGGTAATGTTGTGTTACTGGTTCGATAATTATGGAACAAGTATATTATTTGAGATAGTTATGGACGAAGCACGAGCTACAAGGTCAAAAAGGTGTTTGATTTTAAATAACAAAAAAAAAAAAAAAAAAGGTATCCGGACTCAAGTAGAGATGTGTTGTAGAAGTGAAGTGGACCCTGGCAACCTATTTGATGTTTGTATTTCATATGATCCTGGTACCTTTGCCCTTCAATGTAAAACCATTAATGGAAATCTATTTGAGGTACGTAGAGAAGTATGGTTCTGGTATCTATACCTTTGAATGTCATGATAAAAATGGTGCTACTAAGAGATTGAAATCGGGAAAAACTGTGGGAATTATCAACAAACAATTAGTGAAGGCTCCTATTATTATTTTGGTAATGTGGAAAATACATTGGTTCTGTCTCAATTGAATGATGAAATCCTCCAAAGATGTGACAAAGAAGTTATAGTTGACAGCTAATTAGATGTTCTTGTGGATGTGATGGTAGAAGAGGTGGCAACTTATTTTATTCCAAATAGTGTGAATACTATCTTTGGGAGCACTTCACATGAATCCAATACTATATCAGGTTAGACTTTTGTAATACTAATAATGTGCAATGGCTGTTTGGAATCTATCTTTGCACTACTAATAATGGTAAATTCGGCAGATGATCTTCTCAATGAGCACTTTATCTATTTAATTGTAGAGCTAAACAAGTTGGTTCCAATAGCTACCAATTATACAAAATACATTCTAACTAAAACATGATTTTGTTCTAGATTCTTTACATTTAAATAAAGCCTGCTAAAGAAGTTATTTATGCTCTTTTTCAAAATTACTTCCTCTCATTAGTTGGTAATGTGTATATATATATATATATATATATAAATATAAAACTGAAGCTTTTGAAACTTCCACAATTTTCCACGTCAGCACAATTTTTAAATATAATATAAAAACAAATTATAAAAAAATAAAAACTAATGCACGGGAAATTTAGCCACTAGGTAGTAATATATAAATATCTTAAAACCTAAACCTGAACGCAAGGACTAAATGGTTGAGAAACATTGTTAAAATTCACAGTTTTATGCACCTTCTCTTGCTTTCGTGATGTATTTGGTTTATGGAACATTTGCAAAGCAGGATCCAAGTCACAGAATGCTAACAAAATTGATTGGGGAGAGAAGTTCAAAGGTATATATTTTATGAATTGGTAAGTTAAACAATGTTTCTCAACCACTTAGTCCTTACGTTTGCAAAGCAGGATCCAGGTCACAGAATGCTAACAAAATTGATTGCGGAGAGAAATTCAAAGGTATATATTTTATGAATTGGTAAGTTAAACAATGTTTCTCAACCATTTAGTCCTTACGTTCAGGTTTAGGTTTAGGTTTTAAGAGATTTATATATTACTACTTAGTGGCTGAATTTCCAGTGCATCCATTTTTTATTTATTTATTTTTTAAATTTTTTATTTTTAAGTCAACAATGATAATCAATGTCTCTTGGATCGCCTTCAATGACTTCTGTTTTGAATTACAACCTGTCTCTTGCGTGGCTAAATTAAAATTTGTTCTAAATTTTTCAATGACTTCTTTGGATTGCCTTTTCAATGGGTCTATTGAGTGGACTCATAATCTCAATGATTTTCTATAGATTATGCTATTTTACCATGTTTTCTTTTCTTTGGTGTATATGATAGTCATGGAGGTTAGCATATGGCTTTTATTTATTTTTCCATATTTTTGTCTCATATCGTTAAAAATTTCTTCCAATTAAAATTCCTTTTTGAATTGAAGTTTCTGTCCTTTGTCCTTTTTTTATTTTTTTTATGGTGTTGGCATCTTTTTGAGAATTAATACATTCTTTTGGGCGATATTTAGATTTGCTTATGAATCTTTAAATTGTTTGGCCTTTCAAATGTTTAAACTTTTAAATTTTTGGATTATTTTTTGCAATATCTAAAACTCTTTGGCAGATTTCAACAACTATAGAGTATAGCCATGTAACTTTCTTTTTAAGGTAGCCCATCTTTCTTTTATATATTTCTATTGTATGGTTTTATATATTTGTGTTTTGTTTCATTAATTTCTAACTCGGGATCCTCTATTTATTTTTTTAATTTGTTTATTTTTTATTTTTTTAACTCATTGTAACATTGAATAAAGTGAAAATATTTAACATTTGTTAACTATACGGTGCATCGCACGACTTTGGTGTTATATATATATATATATATATATAGATTAGAAATCCATAGAAAATACTTTTGCCCACTTAAGCAATCCAAGTCCTAATTGGATGCTTATCAAAAAAGTCCTACTTGGATTCCATAATTATGCTCGACGGATATATATATACACACACACATGTTTTGTGCCTCAACATTGGTTTTGTAATGTAATTAAGGTTTCTCCTTGTGGTGAGAGAGATCTTTAGAGTTTGGATTTTCTGAGAGTATTTTCATACTTTCTTTGTAATCTACATCTTTTCCTTGAATCATACAAATTTGTGTATTCTTTTGTACACAAATACATGAGAGAGAGAGAGAGAGAGAGAGAGAGAGAGAGAGAGAGAGAGAGAGTCAAACTTAAATTCAAACTCAAAAGTTGATCATTTATTTCCAAATTTGCAAGGTTAAGCATGAACACTATAAAAGCAATGCAAACCTTTTTTTTTTTTTTAAAGCTGAGTATAGGTATAAGCTCTTTTTCTTTTATTTTCTTCTCTTCTACTTTGTTTAAAAAAAATTATTTTATGGTTTTTCATCATTTAAAGTTTAAACCTATTAAAATTTAAAATTGATTGATTTATGGGTTAGTATACTTTTTTCTTTTTCTTATATTTCTCTTTTGAATTGTTTCAATCACTTATTCTTTAATTATATATCTGTTTTCACATTTTGGAAGTTTTAACATCTGAATTTGTGTTAGTTTTTGCAATATTTGAACATGTTTAACAGATTTTAATAACTATACCAAGTATGATTCTTTTGATGGTAATCAATTGTTCTTTTATATTTCTCTATTGTGTAATCATATACCTTTTTTTTTTTCTTTTTTTTCTTTTTTGTTTCAAAAATTTATAGGAAGTAAATCTTATGATTCTTTAATATTTTTTAGTCTTTGAAAAGTTTTAACATCTGAATTATTCTTGTGATGGTAACATGTCTTTCTCTTATATTTCTTTGTTGTGTGCGCGTGTGTGTGCACGTGTGTGTGTATAGGCTTTGAATCTTTTGATTCCTTTCAATAGTTATAGTCATGGATTATTCTTTTCAATGTAATCCATCTTTCTCTTATATTTGTTGCATATTTTGTCATACATATTTTTTTTTGTTTCAATAAATTCTAAGCAATGAATCATCTAATTTGTTAATATTTTTTGGTTTTTCAAAAGTTTTAATATCTGAATTTTTGAGTTATTTTTTTGCAGTATCTGAAACTGTCTAACAAACAAATTTTGTATAAGCCATTGCAAGTTCAATCAATGGCTTCTTCATCAAATTGTAATACAAATTGAAGTCATACAAGAGCAACTCATGAAATGGTGTAGTTTCTTAATCAATTTAAGATTTTATAAAATTATTTTAATTTACCTCAAAAATAGGTAAGTTCCCATGCATAGCACGGGTTAGCGACTATTGTATGTTTCAATTTCTTCTTTGTTATTTATTCTTCAGGTTTGGATATCAATTATCAAGTACTAAACAATTAAAATTCAACAATAAAACTCATAGATAATAAATAATCAATAGCTTATTGCTACGAACACTATGACTTGTGAGATCACAACTTCAATAATATTCTATATACTCTCAAATAGTAGATTTTAAATCGCTTTTGAAAGAATTGGGATTTGTCTCAACTTTTAATTTTATTTATTTATATGAACTTGTGGTCTCAAATTTAGCCATTTCTTTTTTTTGGATTACAAGTTTGGCCATATAGTGGATCGAACTAGCATTTCATCGATTCTTTATCTTAAAGATAAGGCTTCTATTTCTACCGCAAGAACTATTTAGGTATGTATCCCTTGCAAGCATACATGAATTTAAATTGTCTTTTAATATATGCATGCTTTATTATTTTCCAATAGTTTTCTCGTGCATCGCACGGGTTAGTGACTAGTTAGTTTAGTTGTGCTCATTGTTGGTACTGTACCCTTTTCTTTTAAATGGTCTCCTTCTCATGCCACATCTCTTCATTGATAGATTTATTGATAGATTTAGTTGTGCTCACCATTTTCTGAATTACTGTTTTCCGAGTCTCTCATATACGTTTTCAATGCATGATGTCTAAATCATTGTGATTGTAGTATTTCGGGTTGCAACTATTTTGGGGGGAAATATCACCTCACAAGTAAGACCAAAAAACCCTTTCAAAGTGACACAATTTAGAAAACTGCTTGTGGGGAAACTTATTTCTATTTTGTTATTCTCCAATTATCTGCAAAAACAATTATTTGTCCTATGAAAGAAAAAGATTTTGATTTTCGTATTTCCATGGACGAAAACTTTTTCAGTTTAACTCCATCTATTTTAATATCAAATTGCTCAAGAAGAGTTAATATTAGTATATATTCTAAAATGTTCACCATAAAAGACTTTCTAGAAAAATTTTAATTATAGATAATTTATTTGAAAATTGATTTCATTTAAATAGAAAAAAAAATGAAAAAAAAGACACTCTATGATCGGATCTAAAGGAATTTATGGAGGCATTGCAGACTGGAGAGAATGTGTTCATCATTGGCCAATTTGGTGTTGGGTTTTAAGGGAATTAGGTTGCTTGAAGTGGTAATTTACGCTACTTTTTCCCTAAAGTAATTTACACTACTCTTATTTAGAGGGTATTATGTAAACAAGTTTTCCATGTAATTTACAGTATTTTTTTTTTAAATGTAATTTATGCCACTTTATTTTAGAGGGTATTATTATATTATATATTTGAGCTACTAGATAATGTTACCCAATTTAACCCTCACATGAAGTGGTTGTTATCTAAGAAATTGTTGTAAACATATTTCTTTTGTAACATAAATTATATTTATCATTTGTATAATTCTATATGAAATTCAATTTACATTTCCTCTTTTATCGACTATTACTTTATTGCTCCATGAACAATGTTACGTGCATTTTCTCAGTTTTAAGGGTAATTGATATCTTTGAAATTTAATCTCTTTTTAAGTTTTGTTATAGGGGTGTAGTAAGTGGCTAACCATTATTGATTCCTTCACCGGTGAAATATGTATATTTGAAATTCAACTCTTTTTCACTTTTGTTATGGATGTGTAGTAAGTGGGATTTTTTAAAACGTGTAGTTTTTCTTATTTTGATAAACTTTTAAATAAGGATAGGGTCACATGAATTCCCCACCTTAATCTTTCAAATTTCCCTAAATATAAGGATATGGATGGAGAAGTGGAAACACAAAACAAATCAGTGACAGGAAACAGGAAACGTAGGTATTAATTATTAAAATAAATCTATATAACGTTCATCCAAAAGTATAAATGTGTATGAGTACGGCAAATTTAATCTATCAAAATACAACTATAAACTAGCCTTTTAGCACACGTGTGCTCAGAGTCTCTTTAATTTTTTGGGTAAGGGTTAATTTACAGCATTTATTGTAATTTGGGATTACTACATTTTCCAATCATAAAAAAATTAAAAATAAAAATTAAAACAAATAAAAAAACGTATGGGTGTGATGAGTATTATGAGAGGTGAATCACAACGCCGTACTTTTTTTTTTGTTTGGAAAATGTAGTAATCCCAAATTATAATCAATGCTTTAAATTAATCCTTACCCACAAAAATAGAACAACCTCTGCACACGTGCATGCTCAGAGGCTAGTATGTGTTTAATCTACTTTTATGATCTCTTTTTATTTTTTTGGTGTAGCCATTGCATAACTAATCGATAATGCATCTAATGAGGTAGGTTCCTTTCTGTTATCATTTCAATGATTGTAGTTTTTCTTCAAATATGCATATGTTATTGGTGAGGTTACCTTATCAACATTCCAGTTGAAGGAAAAAAAGAAAGAAAAGGATCATTCAATATAAAAGTCATCACACATTGTGAATATGGTCATATTATCATAAAATTAAAACCATGTTTGTGGACCTTGAAGAGTACATATAATAATATACAAATACTTGAGAATCACATTAAAAAACTTTCATATAATCTATGGAAGCTACAAATTAACCCTAAAGCTCCTACGCTACAATCCCTACTTCCCCTGTTTGTTATGTATTGCCAAAGGCAATCATCAAGAGTCAAAGGGTGGCGAAGGTGGAAAAGCACTGCTGTACTCTGAAAAATCCACTCTCAACACAGCAACCTCAGCAATAAGCCCATCTAAAAACTGTCCATGAGCTACTTGATTCATCATAAAGGTCTCCATCATAGCACAACAAGATAGGGGAGGAGGACGGTGGGCTCTGCAGCTGTGCTGTGAGCATGTACCCCATTGTCACCAATGTCAGCAATGGTAGCTGTAGGATCAACAGGACTGTGCTCAGCATGATCATCTCCAGCAATGGACTGTACTCGTGGCCTTTTTGATGACCCAACACTCGGTCCAACATTCCTCTTTTGTGCAATCCGCTATTTGAGAAAGGTGGCTCCTATAGGGGCTGTGATGTGGATCAACTCTAGGGAAGGAAAGTTTTCTAATCCTACCTAGTCTAGAACCCTATAGATGAAAACTGGGAAGAATAGACCATGCCTCTTACTCTTACTCCTATGCGCCCCAATAAGCGTTTGATAGAAAAGGGAAGGAAAACAAATGTAGGCATTAGTGACGAGGACATACAAAAAGAAACACCTCTCTATAGGAATAGTATGGACATGAGAGATGGGGAAGATGTTGTGACAAGCTATCCTAAATAAGATATAATTAAGCTCGGTTAAGTCACTTGAGTTAATTCTTGGGTCAGATCCCCATGTCATTGATCTTCCGCAAAGAAGAGTCATAACATCAGATATAGGAGGACGCTCCAAGTATGGATAAGTAGGTGTTCTAACACGAGGTACATTAAGAGCATTGGATATATCATTCTTAGTTATGAAAAAACTTTGACCTTGAATCCAAGTACCCAAATTATCATCAGAATGAATATGGAGATTGGAATAGAACTCTCTAATCAGGGCAACTGGAGGGGGTTGTAAATCTTTACATAGAGACAACTAGTTCCTACACTGTAGATTCCTATGGACAGCAAGTGGTAATTCATCTAGATTGATTTGTCGTTCCGGCCAAATTTTCCTATATTGAATTACATTTTCAAACCTTTGCTCGTTTGTAACCGTTTGAAATGTTATTTGATCAAACACAATTGTAGGCTTAGATGAGGAGGCAGACACTCTTTTGGCTTTGGTTTTAATGGTTTTAGACTTCTTAGGAGATATAACTAGGATCTACAGGTGAGAATGGAAGCACAATAGAAAACCAATATTTAGAACTACGTTAGAGACACATAAACACAATGTACATATGCATGACAAAAAGACTGCATGAGATTGATGCACGATAAGCGTCAATGAATGAATGCATTGAAATGATAAATTTTTTGCATGTACATGAACATTGACCCATACAGTCAAGTTATTTGAAAAACATGCGAACCCACAGTGTACATTGTGCAGCGGGTGTAAAACCAGTCACTACCATCCATCAAACTTACCACGGTGGTCAATTTCAGGCAATTATACCCAATTCAACAAAACCCCAAATTCCATGAAGAACAAGATTGGTGAATGAACCAACATGCATACCAAGATGTGAAAATTTTGAATATAAACAATAGTGAACATGTCGCCAACATGCATACAAAGCAACCCATGAACCAGTTCAGATCAAATGAAGCAATCCATCAAAATCCCTAAATTCCCAATATGAAGACATGAACTCTAATTTCTCATTTCTCACAAATCATGCGTTCTTTGCAATTAAAGGGTAGAAAACGTGTGTACAACATCCATACAAAAAACCCATTACATATTTCATGTTAAAACACCCACACCCATGAAAATCCCCAAATTCCATATTAACACATGAACCCTAAATTGAATGGGCTTGTACAAATCAGCTATGTTTATGTAATTAAAGGCTACAAATCATATGAACAACATGCATATGTAAAAACCCATGAGCCATTTCAGACCACAACACCCAAAATCATATAAATCCCCACACTTGCATAGTTCGAAATTTTAGCTTTTACAAGGAGATTAATGCAGGATTTGAAATTAATTTGAATGGGAAGCAAGGGTAAAAGAGTCTTACTGCAGTTGAATATCAATGTTTGGAACCCGGGAAGTCACTTTCAAGCTTGAGGAATTGAGAGCAATCGACTGCTGCTATCGTGGGGAGTCCAGTGCAGCAATCCAACAACAGCTATGTTTTTTTTTTTTTTTTTTTTTTTTTTTTTTTTTTTTTTTTTTTTTTTTTTTTTTTTTGATGAAACAACAGCTATGTTAACTCTGAACTGTGCAAATAAGGACAATCCAAATAACTCGATCCTCCCATTATCGAGTATTAAAATACTCGCTAAATATAAAGCCGAGTTCCATAATTTGGACCGATCGTGCACCAATCAAGTAACAATCGATTTTTATAACAACTTTGGCTGGACTTTATGCATTTTTGATGGGTTGCAACACAGATTTGATTGATCCATCTTCAAAACTCGCTTTCTCGAAGAGCTAGTACTTGCTGGTTATATTAATTCAGAAACCAGTAATTTATTATTTATTAAAATTATCTTTTGGTCAACCGTTTAATTGGATGAAATCAACTTGAATGGGAATTTTTCTATATAACAATAGCATCTTTTGTAGGAGATAGCACACCATAATACTATAAGTATTACAATCCTAATTATTATTCAGATTATGATTACTAATATGTAATAATATTGAATATTGGAATTAAATGAACAAAACAATATAAAGATAGTATTCATTGGAGGGGGGATAAATAGACCGAACTGGAATTTTAGGAAAAATATCTTCTCGATCTCTTTCCTTTTTTTTACTTCCCCTTTTGTTTGTTGCAATTCCCCAAGACCGCTAATATCTCTTTTTTGAGTATTACTTCTATACTTTATATAGTTTATATTTATATGATTTATCTATTTATTTTTATATATTATGCTCATTAAGCAAATTATTTCAATACGCACATATATTGCATAAGGCTTAAACTAAAAAAATAAATCATGTAAACTAGTCAATGATGACCCTCCATGGATTCGCCTATATATGCCACAGATAAAGTTACAAAAATAAGAGCTTGAATACTGCTTGTAAATAATCCAAGTAACATGACGGGTATAGGAACCACTGAAGGTACTAAAGAGACAAGAACAAGAACTACTAATTCATCAGCTAAAGTTGCATTCATCTTGAACAAATCTTTAGCTAAATTTACACTAGATTATTTTGCATCTCATCCTCACTCAACATGCTCTTGTCCCCTAAAATCATTCAAATGACGCTCCCCTCATGAATCTAAAACCACAGACAATACCATTTCGGATTGACCCAATCAACAAAAAGAAATGGCTTCTCGTTGTACCAAGTATGCTGGTCCAGCGACATATGCATGGTCTGAAATTTAACAAGTTGCTGTCTCTAACATGCTATGTCCAAGTTGAAACATAACAGTTGTGTTGTGTTTGTGTCCAAATTTCATAAATCTAATTTGATGTGCAGGGCACCTTTTTTCCATCACTTTCTTGCAAATCAAACAAAGCTTAAAGCAAGGAAGGAAATTTACAAACAAAAACAGAACTAAGCAAATTCAATTTCCAATCCATGCTGGACTTATGTATATCTAGACAG
Organism: Quercus alba; assembly: GCA_036321655.1. Taxonomy (NCBI): domain Eukaryota; kingdom Viridiplantae; phylum Streptophyta; class Magnoliopsida; order Fagales; family Fagaceae; genus Quercus; species Quercus alba. Next base: position 54,693,997 of record CM070308.1, on the reverse strand, counting down.
AGGAGATTCATAATTCAGTTGCTTAAAAGTAACATCTTCCTTTTATAACCAAGATAAGTCCCAACTGTCTAATAATGAGGACATTTATTTTCTCTTTTTTTTTTTGGTTGTGAATTGTAATTATCAAAAAATGAACCTCAAAAACTAAAATAAATTAAAAAGTCTAGATATTGGGCAAGGTTTTACCCCTATATGCTCCACATCATCAACGGCTCAACGATCTTTTCGTTTCCTCACAGCTGCCTTTGCTGGTCTCATCTTCCCTGAAATTCAAAGGGATCACACATTACTTGAATACACACATTCCCTATGCTTAATTTAATTATCAGAAAATGTTTGATCTGAGTATGATCATCACTTAAAGCACACAACGTCATATGCAAGTCCTGTGACATTCTATTAAGGTAAATGATAAACGGTTTACATAGCATGGAGGTGTACTGCCTAAATAAGAAAATCTAATGCAAACTAGCACAAGATTGTTAATCTGAATATTCTAATTAACATATAGCAGTTAAGAAAGATGCCTTCCTAGCTATGCAAATAATTACTTTATCATTATGAAGATAGAAGACTAGGACATATAATGACATAGGAATAATTCCTTTACGAGTTTTATATATCTTTTATAATTATGTGCAGTCTGTGGATTTCAAAAATGTTTCCATAAATCATGGTAGTGATGGTCCCACAACCAGGGGGATGTATGTCAGTGCGGAGTGATCTTCGCAACCCTTGTACCAACACTATATTCTCACTCTGTATCTGTTCGATTTGTGCAGCCGGTTCATCAGGGTTAGGAAGTGAAGGGTCCTGGGTGGTCTCAGCTTGAATTACAAGTGGAGTCAATCGGCCAGGTGTGGGTATAAATATACAGCCATTGTCGTGGGCAGAATCGCCAAACAATGGGGGAGACAGCCGAGTGGGTGGTGGGGACTAAGGGCCAGCTTGGGCACAGGATGTTTGTTCTGCACTATTGTCATGGCCAGCGAAGTGGGGTGGCTGGGCAGCAGCGTCAGACGTGCATCGCGATGACCCGACGCCATCCATGTACATGCCCCAGTCGCCCTCCAACGCCTCATCATCTATACAAAAACAGTTGTATTTATTGAGATGACAACAAGTGATTGAGTCAAAAAATGTCTTACTATTTGCAGCCTAGATATGATTCAATGGCATTTGACCCTTTACAATGGATTTAATTTGGGGAATGAAACCTCTCATTTACACACTCACATGCATAAAATGTCTTCCAAATTGCAGCCTCATGGTTCCTTTCTTTTTCGGTCCGGTGTTCTTACTCTTTATTCTAATTGAATGCTTTTCCATTTGCAATGGAAGTATCATATTTTGCCCCAAGCAAGAAAAAAATGTCTTCTATTTGCTATCTTTTTTTTTTATACAATAATTATTTCAACTTTAACGATAACATTTAAGAAAATTCTTGATGTTTTAGGATGGAGAAAATTTTATGACCGAGAGTGGAGAAAGATTACTTGCACTATCAATTAATGCATTAGTCATAAAAATCTCTCTCTCACTTTTTTTGTTTTTTTTTTTCTTTATTTGAACACTCTATATTCATTCAACTGAAAATGGAAGACAACAAAGTCCAAAAACAAAGCTAGAGCAGAGCTGAAAACACATAGTAGCTACAAAGCTGATACAATAACAATAAAACATTGTTTTTAACACAAGATTCAAAATGTATAATTACCCTAGAAGCTAGAAAGTATAAAGGAGAGGTTCATTCGTAAGTAAGTTCGCAAAAACTCAGTTTGAGTGGAATCATAGAATCCAATAACTCTATTGTAAAGTGTAAACCCTACATGACAAGGGCCAAATGGGAAGCAATCGATTGACCCGCACCTAGTGCATGTTGTTCATAGAATCCAATAACTATTGTCAAGTGTAAACCCTTCCCAATAAAACTAATGCTTAGGCCACCTAGACTACCCCATATAAACCTTGTTTTGTTGGTAAAATCTAATAAAACTTTGTTTTTAATTCATTATTGGCATATTAAATTAACTATAATAATAAAATTTATAAAACAAAACCTTTGAATTACAAAGTCCAGCTTTGTTTACTTGTTTATACTCTATCATTGTTATTATTAGTATTTTTTAAACTCTAATTTTATGAACCTCGTAGTGTGATCACAACTTTGAATTTCCACATATAATGCTAATTTTATGTTCATGGTCGCGTAGCAATATTTTTAAAAGAAATTACATTGGCATCCGTAGTGGTTTGTGCTTTATACAATGAAAAAAATGAATAGACTTACTTTCTTTTCATACATAAGCAAAATATATTAGCATTGATGTGTATATGTTAAAAGTGGATAATAGTATTGTGATTGTAGTTTATAAGGAATGAATGAAACAAGTTTGCATGTCTTACATTTCAATACATATATATTTCGCTTGGAAGAAAAAAGTGCTTATTCCCATTGGTTAATATTTAAAGTGCTTAGTCTTAATATTTAAAGTTTAGCAGAACATTGTAACTAACTAATTATACCATAATTATGAGATGGAAGTGAAAATTAACCCTAAAAACTAGTTACCAAACAATATATACTTCGCTACTATAATATGTCCTCTAAATAAATTACAACTGAAAGTAGTAGAAGTTAAAGTCAGTAAGAATTGAAGGTATTAGAGTTGGAAGTTACCTAAGTCATCGTCATCCTCGTGACCACCTCCACAACCTCCACTGTATCCATGACCTCCACTGCGTCCATGCCCTCCCCCACCACGGCCTGTGGCCTATGTGCTCGCCTCAGTCGCCGTGGCACGCACATTCTCTAATGCCGCTCGGCTCATCTCTCCGACAAGATCCAACGTCGTCTTCAGGTGGTTGTACACTTGGGAGTTTGGTTAGCATTGCGACAATAATTCCACATTGGACTTAACTTGCGAAATAAAGGAGTGCCGTTAAAACTTCTCTAGCTAGTTTTGTGTTGTGCAACACTAGGCCTTTAAGGGCAAATCGAGTTCTGATTTTTTACTATATCTCATGTTAAGCTTATTCATATATATATGAACATTGAAATGGTACACCAGTACATATTGCTTGTGACAGATGCATATCTAGTGCGAAGAAATGAAATGTTCTCTAAAATGAATATCAAAATATTGATTCAATGGCTTCATAAAACTTAAATTTTCATAATGCTTGCAGCAACACATATATATTGTCAATCCATAAAAGAAGCATCGAATTGTTGCCTTACCAGGATTTCCCAATACGCCAAGTCACGTGTAATGTACTGTCTGGTCGTCCTTCGGTATGACTCCATGTAAGCAGCAAGGTACGTCGTGTCCCCATCCAATGCCGGTGCATCGGCAATATGTTCCTCTCTATAGGCCCATCGGTCAATGTAGACAGCATGCTCTTGCACCCAATCCTTATCTAGTTTACCTTGGAGGGAGATTATGTGGAGATGAATGGACGTATCCACAATATCCAGTGGCACTTGCTTCATCCTGAACTGACGAAAGACACGTTTGGGATGATGATCCTCTACTATCCAAAAATAGATCAATGGCACAGTGGCCCTCCATATATGTCAGCTGGCAGTGCAATATAGGGGCAACAACTCTAGGACATCCCTATACGGCTCCCAAACAACCTGCAAAAATGGTCAACAAAAAAACAAGTCAAATACATACTTATTTGTGTCAATCCTCAATGTGAGCACACATGTATAAGACCATTGAAGAACCACTTCACTAAAAATCCTAAGACATTCTTGACCTATTTCACCCTCTTATTGGATTTGACATGGTAAGATGCACCCAGATACTACTGATTGCACTAGCTAAAACTGAGGAGAAAATTTAAGCATACACAGCTAAATATATGTGGAATCAAATCAATGTAAAATTATTAATGAAGGTACTTTATATTGACTACCCACCTTTTTCCGAAATTTGTAACTAATTCCTTGTATATCTATGGTCTAATCGACCAAAGTTATATTATTAACTATACACATGCAGTAGTTGACAACCCCAGAAAGTGAAAACCAAAAATATGGAGAATACCTGGTGTGCCCGTATACTCGACACTGACGCATGATACGCAGCTAGCACATGTGTGGCATGCTCTGTCGTGCTTTTTAGCCCCTTCCATCTAGTAAACATATAATTTCAGACAATGCTCATTAGTTAATATCAAACAAAAATAATGCCAAGAAAATAAATGCGTACAAAAAATGAAGCCATTAATTAGCTTTCGTATTTTCGGTGATATAGAAATACTTATTAGAAATAAGTAAGGAAATACCTAAAACCTTTGTAAGGCTTAAAATTTAAATGAATCTGTAGTCACAATTGATGAAGTGTTGCAAACAAATATTTTCTAGTTGGCAAGTTCAATTCTCTCCTAATTTTATGCCTTTAGAACTGAAGAGATTAATTTCCATATGATAGGGGGAAAAATGTGAATTACGATGTTGTCATAAACATGAAACTGATATTAGAGCTATCTGGCCTAGTGTACCATGGTCTATTGCACTACATGTGAGTCAATCGCACATAAAGGACATTAAGAGCATTGTAGTTTAGATGTTTTCTCCGAAGGTTATTTCATTGGTTTCATCCCCACTTGTTACTATTAAAAAAAAATTAAAAACGAAGTCTAGACTGTGAATTTTTTAGCATATGAATATGCCTTTGGAAAATATAATAAACACAAACAAATTCATTGTTTCATAATAATACAAATTTAGATATAAATTCAGCACAATGTATATAAATTGTTTAACAAACAACCCGTTTTTTCCTTGTTGAAAAAAATTACTAGTTTACATACACTACCAAATGAAATTATTACAGAGACTTTTTCATGAGTTAGCCAAAATTCAAAAACAAACATCTTCAATATCAATATTATACTTAAATACGATCAAATTATATACTATTTACCAATATTTTGTACAACCTATTTTTATAAATTGTGGCCGAGTACATATTAAGTACTAAATGACATGTGTGATTGTGATTCCCATTGCACTAATAGATGCAACTAAGTGTTATGTATTAGCATTATCTATTAAAAAAAAGTATATTGTATTTGTAATTTTCTTCTGCACTCATAACAGTGTATATTGGCATGCTATATCTTGTTAAGTAATCCATTAAATTAATGTCAATTGGACTTTTGGTTTGAAACAAGGTTTACTTCTCGACAGCAGTGTCCTTAGTGAATGTATTACAAGTGGTATAAACTATAGACACATGCACGTTGAATGACAAATGGCATGACAGTTGTATCAAACTAATCAAATAACATACCGACTGGCAAGGGGACCTGCCTCCACTGGCGGTTGTGGCGACCTCATAACAGGGCATATCAGTGGGAACCTCGAATACGCCCACAGCTGCACCAACATCATTGCTCCTCCAATTTGCATCGCCTTCATCTCTGATGCCTTGCATAAGTGCTTGTACAACCAGGCTAATGCTCCACTACCCCAACTATACCTCTTCGTGTTGCTGATTGGGTTTAGGAACTGTAGAGGCATCATCGACACCCGGTCTGCCAACTTGTCCATAAACAAAATTGTCCCCAACCGTTCAAGTATGCGATAGCGCACATGTTGCTGCACTACCTCACCAGTAGCATCCACAACTAAGGGACCACTAAATTGTTCATCCAGCCAGGTGAATCTTAGCCTCGCCCTAGCAAAGATAGAGGTGTTTTCATGGGGATGCGGTATCGGGTCTGGCGGATGATGACCTAATAACTGAAGACACAACGTAGGCGAATCCATCTTGACAGCCCCAATCATTGGCAACCTATCAACACGAACCCCTAGCATCACCTCAATATCTTGTAAGGTGATGCCTATCTCTCCATGTAGTAGGTGGAATGTGTGCGTCTCTGGATGCCAATGCTCAACCAGTGCTGTGATCAACGCATGATCCATTTCCAAGTTTGGAACCTTGAATAACCCTTCAAAACCCACCTCAGTTATGTAGTGAGCAATCCGTGGGTCAAGCCCATGCTGGGGTAACTTGCAACTTTGGAGTCTGCACTTTAGCATGCCTGGCATTACCTACACACGAAAGAGCATTGTCTTAGGATAGTGTACACGAAATAACTATAAGAATGCTACATAATAATAATATGCAAGAAACAGTAGGCTAACTAGTTAGTTATGAACATTTTGCAATACGTTAGTTACAATGTTAATTGCTTATTCACTCTACCTTAATAGTAGATAAGATCAATTCAAGATCAATGACATTGTTTAAAATTAGCACTAAGGTGATGGGCATCATGTTTTGAAATGAATGAACAAAGTGCCTCACTATGTCAAATGGAGTAGCGAATTAGGAATCAAAGTCGTCAGTTGTCTTATGTGTAGCCACGCGTAATTGTGTGCGCATGTTTGGAAAAAAGAATGGCAATGAATTCATTTTTTAATTGATTACTATAGCTTCTAAATGAGATCTACTAACTTTGAACATTTCTGCTCCATACAATTTTCTTGATTATTTATGCTTCATACCATTTTCTCTTTGGATTAAATACAATTCTGCCTAAACCAAAAGATTCTACCATGTCCAACATCTATTTGCAAATAATCAAAGAACCCTACAGAAATAAAAATAAATGATTTCGACATGTCCAAAGTTCAGTACAACTACGTACCTGATCGGCTAGCGTCTCCCAAAGCACCATGGATTGATGAACTAGCTGCTGCGTCAACTGTGTACCAACCGTCGGTCCAGGATCCACATTTCCCACTTGCTGCATATCTGACACGCATGTAATCATGTTAGACACGTAGGTCTATGTTTAATAGTGAAGAAAAGCTTGGCTTTTGCAAGTAAACACAAGCAAGTAATTGAATGTTCTACAACAAACTCACAGAAACAAATACAGAGAGAAACAGAGTGAAATAGAGATTTAACAGAAAATTGAAAACATATAATTGCTCAATTGAATTATACATCATGCATCTATATACACTGATTTTCAATCCATTTAATCATATCAAGGAAGAGTTAAAGTAAAACACTAAAATATAAACAACCTAACGTTCATGGCTGCAAGGCATAAACAAAAAAGACACATAGTTGCAAATTGTATAAGCAACCTAACCAACCAACCAAGGTGAGAATCAATGTCTAAATCAAACAAAGTAAACCAACAAATGAACACAGCAAAATGCAAACCAAACAATCAATTAAGCACCACAAAAAACACCATTCTAAAACACTAAAACATAGCTCTAAAATTAAAAGGTACCCAATTACCAATTACCCCTAAACAAGCCCTACCACCCATCAGTAGTAGAATTTCCTTTCTTTAAACAAAGTGTAAAGTTCTTTCCTTTTGCTTTTGCTTTTGCTTGTTCCCGTACTTGACATCACACTCTAAAAGAAATTTTATTTAATAAAGCAAGAAGTGAAAAGGGTTTATTGTAACTTAGTGGCTAGTGAGGTGTGTTTTCAACAAAAAAAGGGGGAGACAAACATGGAAGTAGGTAAAGGTTCCATTAGAGACTCTAGTGCAATGGGCATCTCACTCACAAGCATAGCTTTGGAGGCAACTAATAATAGTCAAATTAATATTGAGCTTAATTAAATGGATTAAACAACTGTGAGACCTATACCATCAAATGATGGTATGTGCATAGTTATGTGTCAAATGAACACTGAATTGGTGACCATAACAGTCCAAGAGCTTTGCTTTCTTCTCTTTTGGGTTTTTTTTCTTAATTTTTTTTTATGAAGTCGATTATTTTTTTTCTTAGAAGTCAATTATATTTTTATTGGTCAAGTCTTGGTCGTAAATTAGGTTATTAGTAATTCATTTCTTTTCTTCGAATCAAGCAGATTTTTTTTAAATCAATAGTTGGCTTTCCTAAGTCAACTAGAAATAGGGTCAAGGTAGTTAAAGGTGAAAGGCAACCTTAAGGTGCCAAGGCCTTTGGTGCAGCCAAGGCCAGCCCATTCCAAAAGACCTGAAATTTACCAAATTGTCTTTATTCTAGGAGAACTTAATTAAAAGCAAACCAACAGGGAAAAACAAAAACAAACAATCAAATAAGAGTCAAGTCAATTTAACTTTAGATCGACCAAGGAAGGTCCCAAGATAACTCTTCATCATCTGAAATTCCCAAATTAAAAGGTCTTTAAAGAAAACTGCAATCAAATAAGAGTAAATTCCAGTTTAGACTAAGGAAGGTCCCAATAGAACCCTTCATCATCTGAAACATCCCAAATTAAAAAACTCTTTAAAGGAAACCACCAGTTACATTCCCATCACTGACTCCTAGTTTTTAATTTTTTATCATTTTTCATCTTTGTTTCTTTATTGCAATTTTGCATCTGCATCAAAAGCCTAGGTGCCAATTCATATTCCATTCTTTTCCATTAATTAAATTACATATCAAATCCCATTCAAAAGCCTACACTTTATACCCACAAAAATTAATTCCAACACACAGAAATCAATACCTCCACCAATACCCTTGGAAAATAAGTATAGTAGGCCAAACCACCAAAAAAATAAATAAATAAACAAAGCCCTAGGTCTATCAAAACCACCCTAGAAGCACCACAACCTGAAAACAGTTGGCTTTTCAGAGGATGTACTATTTCCATTCCTAAAAGCCACCACAAATCTCAATGCTCCCTAACCTAACCCAACCTATTATGAAAGGATTGGGTGACCCCAAAAGGCCACTAAGGCCACTAAGTTCCCTTTTCAACCCCAAATGTAATAGATGATAATAATAATAATTCAATGTACTTAGTCAACAAACATAACCCACAAAAGGCTGCTAATCTGACATAAGACAGAAGCTTGAACGGGCTTTAATACCAAATTTGATGTAGGCTTTTTAGGAATTTCAGCACTAAACTAGATTCTTGATAACATATTGAATGTGTTGATGGCTGTTTGGTATTTAAACAATAAAAAGAACATCAAATAAAGAAAGATAAAACACTGGGCAATCACACCTAGGCTTTCCTAAGCACTCACATTTAGGTAGGAGATGGCAACTGCGATTGAAAAAAGTTGGAATGTTCATTATATAGGCTATTTCTAAATCCTTTCTTAGAAAGACTAGGAATACTAATAACAAAAAAAAAGTACTTTAAGAACTTCTAAGACAATTCTAGTCTCTTAAGACAATCAATTATGCATCTGTACACAAAATGTAAGTGACTTTCAACTGATGTGATAAGTAAATTTATATGTTCCCATATGATATTACAAGGATAATGACATGAAACCAAAAAAAAAAAAAAAAAAAAAAAAAAAAAAAAAAAAAAAAAAAAAAAAAAAAAAAAAACAGAACTTAGATGTTGAATAAAAACAATATGGCACAGTTAGAGCCCTAAGTAGAGTAAATGGCAGCAAAGGTTTTAGGATGTCCATGGTCTGTGTGTAGATATATGCGTGCATATCCATTATACACACATTATATCTATTATAATAATAACTAAATAGAGTGGAAGCTTGTAAAAGCCAGTAAGTTTGAAGCTTGTAAAACCAATAGCTTCTCAATTCAAGATCATTCAGCATTGAATTAAAAAAAAAAATTTCCCTAATTCAAAATCATGACATAACTTGTGACATAATTTCTTGAAAAAATAGAGATTGATTTGATACACTTTCAAACTATATGAATTACAAAGCAATTTCCCCTAACAATGAACACCGTTGTCATGCTAACTGTATTTTACATGAATTTCTGCCCTAGATGTGCATCAAAACCCACTTCAAAACCAAACCCAACAAAGTTAAAACAGTAACAATAATTATGAATAGAGATAGAGAAAAATCTAATAGAGAAAAACTTAAGAAGCCACACTCAAATTAGATTACATGCAAAGGGAAAAAAATTAAAATTTGAACTCAGTATTTACAAATTACCTTAATACATTTCCAATCCTTTAACTCTGAAGACAGATTGGGTTGAGCTTCGGCTGTGGTGAGATTGAAAAAGTGTGGGTTTGGATTCAGCTTCGGAAAGGGTCTACTGAACGGTTTGGTTTGGGTGCGGGTAGAAATAGGAGAACTTGAAGATGCGTTAAACTTGGGAAGGGTCTACTAAACGGACTGACGGTGGCTATTGATCAGACTAAGGAAGGGAGAGAAACTGTTGAGGAAGGAAGGCAAATAGTTTTAGAGACGTTACATTCAAAAACTCCTTATTCTGCATATAACTCGGTTTCCACATTGACGAGTTACAAACAGTACTGTGGGAATATTTTATTGCCCAAAAGCTAAGCTGGAACACTAGCGTGGCAAGAACCTGCCCAGAACTCGATTTCTTAATAGTCGAGTTATTTAAGTAACTCGATTATCGTATAATCGAGTATCGAAACAGGGGCACGCCCCTATACAGTTTCGAAACAGGGGCATAATGCCAAATATTTTGCCCAAAAAGGGCAAAAGGCTAGATCCCCCCGAATGATTGTGTATTTAGACTCGTGGAATGAAATGGTTTAATGTTTGGTTTTTATTTTTTCATACGATATAACTTTTCACTTTTTAACTAACATGGCTAAAAGTTAGATGGGCCTTTTTTCCTACCTGACAAAGTTGTCCTAATTTTTTTTTTTTTTTTTTTTGAGAATGAAATTGTCTTAATTGCAGGAAAAAGCTTCTGCTATATAGTATTAGATATTTACACAAGCAATATATTTCATGCATTCTTATTCATTAATTTTTTGGTCCCACTAAACTTGTTGTTTACTTTTTCCTTAGAATATTGCTATGAACAATTCATGAAATATTAGATTTTAGGATTATTTAAAGTATTTTAAAGATTTTATAAAAGTCGTTTAATTATAATTAATAGATAAAAATTCACATATCACAATTTTATTGGACCATCTATCACATGTGATTGACTTATGAGTCATTTAACGAATCCATTAAAAAAAAAAGGGTTGGAGGGACTAACGATCATAGTAACATATAACATTAAGGATATAAATCCAAAATTTGAAATTAGGAGGATAAAATCAAAATATCGTTATTGCAACATCTTGCATTTATATTGAATTATATGCTAAAAGAATAAGTGGTCTTTTTGGTCTAGATGCTAGCACGATTAAAAAAAAAAAATGCTTTTGCAAATATACATAATTCGCATAGGGATTGGTTTGGATGGGATTGATGATGTTGGGTTTATTATATCTACTCAAAATGAATATTTGTTTTATTCATGTATACAATATGTTTGATAAAATTTGTGGATTAAGATATTGAGTGAGATTCAAGATATACATAATTAGTCTTGTCATATATTGGTCTTCTTGAGACTCAAGATATTGAGTGAGACTCACTCTTCCTCTCCTAACTCTTCTTTTCCTCCACCCTTAGGACCTCCCTCGAGAGTCTCCTTCTTCACCATATGGATCTTGCATGAAGGTATAATCCCTTTCTCTAATTGTTTTTTGTATTGTCATGATAAGAGTTTAAGATTAAAGCATGATAATAATCATTTAAATTCCTTTGAATATATTTGAATGTTCTTAACTATTCTCATATGTTCTTCACATGTTCCTGGTTGTTCATCACATGTTTATGCATAACACTAGTTTGATCTTAAATCCACATAAAAAACATGAAAAATATGTTTGTTTAATAATTCTTTTAAATTCTTGAATCTAGGATATCACCATCCACACACATTCACTAGAATTTATTTTTCAATTCAAATGAAATGCTTAATAAATTGAATTAGGGTTTATCACATGCACACACTTTAAATTCAACATGCAAATTGATTGATAACATATTGGATGATGTGATGTGAATGTTGGCCACCATAGTCTAGAAGACTGGTTTCACCGGGTAAGGTGGGTGCCTAACACCTTCCTACCTTGTAACATAACCTCCGAACTTAGATCAAGGGTTGATAGACCAACGTTTATCCTTCTAATTTTCAATTTTTAGATTGTAACTAGGAAACAAAGCTATGTACTTTATCTTAGATTGTATCTAGAACCAAAGCCATGTAATTTTCCTATGATCAATGTAAATTCAATTGAAAATTAATGAAATGAGGAATTTTTCAATTTCTGTTTTCTTATTTATCCCAATAATTAAATAAGTAGCGACTCCATTGTAAAACCTTTAATCTAAAGAGGAAAATATAACTAGTCGAACATCCATTTTGAGAGGCAATAACACGACTCCACCCATTCATGTGGGTTTGGCCCAACACCTATAAAAAACGGGCCGGGGGTGCGGCCTCTCACATCCCATTGTCCTGACATTGTCATTATCACGGAAACTCACATCTCTAGCCAAAGAGATGAGAATGTTTGTCGCTCTGATGATGTAGGCTTTCGTGGAGGAATTTGGATTCTTTGGAACGAAAGAAACACCGCTCTAGACATCCTATCTATCATAGATCAAGCCATCCACACTTTTGTTCAGGTATGTGCCTCCAATCCCAACTCCCACTGGATCCTCTTTGCCATTTATGCCAGCCCTGATCAACAAACTTGATTCAATCTTTGGGATGACCTAGCTGACTTTGCAAACTCCCACTCCCTTCCTTGGCTCCTTACGGGAGACTTCAATGACATCCTCTCCCACCATGAAAGCCTCAGCTCTACCCCCCCTAGTCGTAGACGCATTGAAGCTTTTAATGACCTCCTTAATAAATGTAACCTCATGGATTTAGGTTTTAGTGGTCCCAAGTTTATGTGGTCTAACAAAAGAAATTATGGTCTTGTCATGAAACGGTTAGACATAGTGTTATCAAACCCACGATGGAAACTTCTTTTCGAGGATGCTCATGTGTGTCACCTCCCTAGAACCTCTTCAAATCACCACCCTACTCTTCTCCGCACTTCCCCCTCCACCATGCACAACTTCGGTCCCAAGCCTTTTTGCATCGAAACCATGTGGTTCAACAATCCTTCTTTCCCTTCTATCATCCATCAATCTTGGTCAAAACACCCCAAAAACATTAAGGCAGCCATGGATGACTTCACTACTCATGTCAAATCTTGGAACTCAAATTCCTTTGGTAACATTTTTCATAGGAAAAAAGGAATTCTCGCTCGCCCCGTAGGCATCCAAAAATCTCTTTGCAACCATAACAGCCTTTTCCTCCAAAAACTTGAATCTGACCTACAAACCGAATATTAACACATCCTACTTCTCGAGGAAGACTTTTGGGCCCTAAAATCCCGTGTTGAATGGACCTTGCTTGGAGACCGCAATACAAACTTTTTTCACCTCCAAACCCTCTGCTGCCGTCAACATAATAAGATTTGGTGCCTCAAGAATGCTATTGGCGATTGGACACATTCCTCCCATGAAATTAAGGACATGATATCAAACCATTTTACTTCCCTTTACATTATTGAGATGACCTCTTCAATACTCCTCTCTCAATACCGCACCCACCCATACACATTATCCCAAGAGGTGCACAACACTCTTGTAGTGAAATAACTGAACAAGACATTAAAAATGTCATCTTCTCCTTCAAGCCCCACAAAGCCCCGGGCCTTGATGGTTTCCACCCATTTTTTTTCCAACGATACTGGAATATAGTTGGTCCGTTGGTCACCACCTTCATCAGAAATATTTTCCTAACAAAAACCATACCCTTAAATTTAAACTCAACTCTTTTCTGCCTCATTCCCAAATCATCCAGACCTGAAAATTGTTCATCAATTTCGTCCCATTGGCCTATGCAACACCCTTTACAAAATTGTGACAAAACTTCTCTCCCAAAGACTGAAACCTTTCCTCCCGACCTCATTCATCCTTTCCGATCTAGTTTTATTACGGGAAGGAAAGCCAATGATAATGTGATCCTAACTTAAGAAATTATTCATTCCATGACCATCTCCAAGAGCAAGCTAGGCCTTATGGCCCTCAAAATTGATCTTGAAAAAGCTTTTGATAGACTTGAGTGGAACTTCATTCACCATGCCCTCAAATGGTTTAACTTTCCAAATGACTGGATAAAACTTATCATGGCCTGTCTTTCCACCTATAATCTCTCGATCATGATTAATGGTGAGAAACTTGATCCTTTCCTTCCCTTTCGCGACATCTGCCAAGGCGATCCTCTCTCCCCCTACATTTTTATCCTTTGCATGGAATATTTGGTGGAGCTCATCAATATTGAAATTTCTCTTGGCAACTGGTCGAGTATAAAGACTTCAAGAGATGGGCCATCTTTCTCTCATCTTTTTTTCATTGATGATCTCATCCTCTTTGCCAAAGTCACAAAGGAAAATTGCCTTGCTATTAATAAGGTTTTAGAGACCTTCTACATCATCTTGGGACAAAAAGTGAATTATGGCAAGTCAAAGCTCTTTTTTTCCTCTCATACCAGTGAAGCAAATGTTACCATGGCTGAAAGGGAGCTTGGCATGGAGCGTACCAATGATTTTGGGAAATATCTTGGTGTCCCCATCATCTCCGATGGTCAAAATAAAAGAGCTTTCAACCTTATGGTCGAAAAAATCTGAGAAAAGCTATTAGGTTATAAATCCCGCTCCCTCTCCATGGCAGGCCAACTAGTGCTCATCAACTTTGTCACCTCGGCAATGCCCACTCACCTTATGCAATGCACCCTTTTCCTTGCAAAAATCTACCATGAGGTTGACAAGATCAATTGGAATTTTCTATAAGGTGATTCTTCATCAAGGAAAAAAATCCACGCTATCAACTAGTCCATGGTCACCAAACCAAAACATCTCAGTGGATTGGGTATTATGTGCAGTCTCAGTAGCAATAAAGCTTTACTTGCAAAAAGGGTTTGGGAGCTCCGCCTCGACCTAAATAGAAACCTTTAAGAAAAAATATCCCCTTTCCTCAGATGCCACCAAAAGGAAATCTTTTGTCTAGGCCAGTCTGCAAAAAGCCCATAATATTTGCGAGGAAAGTACCCGTTGGCTTATCCACAATGGAGAAACTCCCATGTTTTGGCTTGACAATTGGATAGGCCATGGTAAACTCCGTAATCTTATTGAAGGGCCTCTCCATGCGAATGACATGGATCTTAAGGTGAAAGACTTTTGGGATAGCAATGGCAATTAGGACTTCTCTGTTTCATCGTTTGACATCCCCCTTCACATCCGTAACATCATTCATGCCACCCCTTGCCCCTTTCACTCCATCCTCAATGACAACCCTTCTTGGAATCACTCTCCCAACGGTAATTTCACTTCTCACTTAGCCTATCTCATTTCTTTGAGTCTACCCCTTACCCGTACCACTCCCAACTATAACTGGCTTTGGAAGTCCCACACTCTCCTTCAAGTCAAAACTTTTCTTTGGCTCGCATGCCATGATTGCCTCCCCATAAAGAACCATCTCTTCAAACGCCGCATCCTATCTGAGGACTCCTGCCCTCTCTGCCTTTCATCTTCTGAAACCAGCATCCATATCCTTCGGGATTGTCCTTACACGTCAACCATTTGGCAAAACTCCTCACACCCTACCCTTCCCAACAACTTCTTCATCGTTGACCTCCCTAACTGGCTCAAGCTCATCTCTTCACCCACACCTCAAACTTCAAACCACAATACCTTACCTTGGCACATCATCTCCCCCCTTTACTGCTTGGTGCATTTAGACTACTCGCAACAAGTTCGCCATGGAGATTATCCCCTTCTCGACCCAAGCTATCTCTATAAGAGCAAAATCCCTTGCCCAAGATGTGTGGCATCTTATCCCTACAAACAATGCTCTCACCAAGAACAGCACTACCCACATCGATTAGACCTCCCTCCTGTTGGCTTCTTTAAACTCAACACCGACGGTTCAGCCAAAGGAAACCCAGGCCTAGTTGTGGCTGGTGGGCTTATTAGAGACCACAATGAATCTTGGATCACAAGCTTCACTAAATCCATAGGCTTCACTCACCCCATGGCAGCAGAGCTTTGGGGTCTCAGGAAGGGCCTTGTCTTAGCAAAAAATCTTAACATCAAGAATCTGCTGATAGAAGTTTATGCCAAAGTTGTGACTAACATCATTAGCTCCAAGAATGATTCCTCTTTTATTACACATCCTTATTCTAACCTCATTCTTGAATGCAAGTCCCTGCTCTAGTGTTTTGAAGATGCTCAGATTGGCCACACCCATCGTGAAGGAAACCATTGTGCTAATATTTTGGCAAATGAGGGAATTTCTAGTTCTAGTCTTTTGTTTATCACTCTTCTCCTCCTTATTGTATTATGTACCAACTTTTGGCTAATGCATAGGGTGTTTGCTACCCCAGACGTTGTATTTCTTAGCTTTTTTTTAATTCAAATCCTGATTTAACAAAAAAAATAATTAATTAATTAATTAATTAACAAATCAAGTAAAAGATAGCAGGAAATGAAGCAATTCTCAAAGGCTGCGTTTGGTTCGATGTAATCGAATTCTGAGTGTAAAATGAATGCAGGGGAAATATTTTTCAAAAATGAAAAAATTTTTAGGTGTTTGGTTGAATTCCAAAAAATGCTTTGGAAAATATTTTCTAGTGTTTGGTTGTGTTCCTGAAAATGCTCTAGAAAACCCATTTTTATCATGTTTCTCACATTTTCTTAGGATTCAAACAAATATTATTATAGAGAATCAAAATATATAAAAAATCAAAGAAACAAAAATCAAAACAAAAAAAATCAAAATCACAAGACCAATCGTGAGAGCGGGAGAGAGAGAAAGAGAGATTAAGTGACAGAGAGAGATCGGTTCGTGGGTGACTTGGTGGTGGCGACGGTAGTGGCAACATGGACACTGTAGGTCGATCTAAAGGTGGTGGCTTGATCTAGGAGTGGGTCACTCACTAGGTGGTTCGATCTAGGAGTGGGTTACGCACATGGTGGACAAGTCGGCTCAGGGGTGGGTTACTCATGGCGATCCAATTGGCTCAGGGGTGGGTCGTTCACTGGGTCATGGACTCACGGTGTTCCGATCTATTTTCTAATGGCTACCCTGAGAATGAGGGATGGATTGGCAAAGGGCGAGGACAAGGGATGGGTCAGTGAGGATGAGGGATGGGTCGGCAAAGTACCCTTTCCTTGCTCAGCTTGAGGGATGGGTCTTCTTTCTCTCAGTTTGAATCCGGCGAGGATGTGCTTCAAGTAGAGTGTGCTTGTTTATGTTTCTAGATCACTCTCTGTACTTTCTCCTCTTGCTCTTTCTCTCTCTCTCTTCGGGTGTCTTAAGTTTAGAAATCATTTGAAGGTAAAGCGTAAATGATTTTCCAGGGTCAAAGGCTTATTTTACGGTCAAAGTTCTTGACTTTTCGGAAAACTTCATTTTACACACGCACCTAAACACGCTGCTGGGTGTAAAATATTTTTCGGAAATCATTTACACCCAAAACAAATGCAGCCTAAGTTGCATGATATGTGTTAGGACATATGTGTTTCAAATGTTAAGAACATATGTCATGATTTTATGTAATTGGCTTATCCTTTTACAAAACGCACTTTACTTGTATTTGGGTAGATTTAGGATGTGTTTAAATACTTCAAGAACCCATGTTTCAAAATCAAGTGTTGAAGCCTTCAAGTCTGTCCAAGAAAACAAGTTGATAGTGCAAATTCATTAAAGCTCGACAGCTGTATTTATCGAGCTTAAGAAAGCTGTTCAAAGCCCGGTGTGCTCGACAGCTGCTTGGCAGATCCTATCTGTCGAGGTTTAAGATTTTCAGAATTCAAATATGATTTTCTTGGGATCCGTGAATATGTCTTTGGGCCTTCTTTTCTCCTAACCTTAGACATATAAAAGGATTGTTTTAAGGGCCGTTAAACAGTTCACAAGTTGCACAAGCTTTGAGCAAACTCTGTTCAAGCAAATTGTGACCAGAGACGAAGTTCTTGCCCTAGTTCATCTCTTTCTCTTGAAGTAGTTGCTGTGTATGTGCACCGTAGGGTTTTGTAACCAAGCATCTTCTTGATCTTCATCGTGTGGATGAACTGAAGAACTTTGCAACCAACAATCTTCTTAGTTGGTGATTGAAGTCGCGTATTGGGATCCGCGCAATTGGTTAGTCACGTACTTAGGAATCATGCATCAGAAAGGGGAACTGTCACTACAGAATAAGTCGGGGTAAGGGTTCAACTGTAGGTCGGTAAGGTACTTGGGATTCCTTTACTTGTAACCGCTTGTTGTGATAATAGTGGAGTTTCGGAAGTGGTGATCTGAAAATCACCCGGTGGGGTTTTTGCCATTAGGTTTTCCCCATTCGTAAACAAATCACCGTGTTATTTATTTTCTACTGCATAATTAGTTTATTGGTGATTTGTTTGTGCTACCACGCTTTGCATGATAAATTGACTAATTAATAACTTGACTAATTAATTAATTAAATTCTGTCATAAGGGGTCATTCAGTTTGTGGCCTATCAAGTGGTATCAAAGCAGGCACACTCTGATTAGGGTTTAATCTTTATTGTGTTGATCCATTAACCCCTGTTTGTCATGGATAGAGGACAGTCATTAATCATACCTCCTTTATTTGATGGCACTAACTATGCATACTAGAAAGTATGCATGAGAGCTTTCTTGCAGTCTTTAGATGAGAAAGTGTGGCAAGTTGTGGAGATAGGTTGGACTAAGCCTATAGAAGCGCTAGCCGATTGGGATGATGCCAAGATTAAGGCGGCAAACTTTAACAGCAGAGCATTGAATGCGTTGTTCAGTGCAGTCACCAATGAGGAGTTCAAGAAGATATCCTCAACTGAAACTGCCAAGGAGACTTGGACCATCCTCCAGACAACCTATGAAGGTACAAAGGCTGTAAAAGATTCAAAACTTCAGAGGCTCACTATAAGCTTTGAAGAGATAAAAATGGAGGAGGATAATTCTATCGATGAATTCTATGCCAATCTAAAAGACATAGTGAACTCAGCCTTCAATCTTGGGGAAACCATTTCTGAACCCAAGATTGTAAGGAATGTGCTCAGATCTCTACCTGAGAGATTTCATACCAAGATCACGGCAATAGAGGAATCAAAGGATATTGATTAGATTCCTTTGACTGAGCTGGTTGGAAACTTGCAGACCTACGAGCTAGGGTTGACAAGGATTGGCAAGACAGGTAAAGGCAAAAGTATGGCACTGAAGGCTAAAAGTAGTGAGATAGATGAGTCTTCTAATGATGAAGATTCCAAGATGAAGTCCTACATCACCAGGCAGTTCAAGAAGTTTATGAAGAACACCAATGGAAAGGGTTTCAACAAGGATCGCAGGGAATCCAATCCGTCTCAGTTTAAAGGCCAAGACAAAAGGAAGAAAGATGCTAAGGAAGGTGGTCAGTACACTGTTCCTGCAAGACCTAAGTGCTTTGGCTGTCAAGGCTTCGGTCACATGAAGAATGAGTGTCCTACATATCTCAAGAGTATTAGGAAGAGCAAGGCACTTACTGTTACCTTGAGTGACACCGAGCTTAAGGATGATTTTGACAATGAGGATGACGGAATCTTAAATGCCTTCGGAATCTTAAATGCCTTCACGGCCACTATTAATCCTATTAATGGGATTGTTGAAGATGTGGCTGAAGAAGAGGAATTGGTGGAATCCAAATTTGAGAAGATGGATGCTCAAGATGACATCCATACAACCTATGAAAAATTGTACAAGCTTTTTAAGAAGCATGAGAAACTGTATAGGCTAACCTCCAAGAAGCTCAGTGATGTGGAACTTGACGGTGAGGAGCTTTCCATAAAGTTTGATGAGGCTAATTAGACTATTGGAGCACTGAGGTTCGAGAACAATTTCTTGGCTAAGAAGACCAAGAAGCTTGAAGCAGAGCTGTGTCAAGTCAGAGCTCAACTGGAAAGGACTTTAAGCACAAAGTTGGATGAGATGCTAAGCATTCAGAAATCTGCTTCAAATCGAACAGGCTTAGGGTATGGTCTTTCTTCCTCTAATACTGCTTCTTCTAGTACTATTGTTTTGGTTTCTCCTGCTAATAATGTCAAAATTGAGAACAATGAGATTAAAACTGAATTAGCTAGTGAGAACATAGACAAGGGTAAATTTATCTTAGGAGCATCCCCTAAACTTGAGAAGAAAGATGTTAAAAACCCTAGAGCTAAGAAGGCTAACTCTCAAAAGCCTAAACAAAAGAAGCAGCATCTCTGTCATCATTGTGGAGCTGCCGGTCATACTCGACCAAATTGCTACAAGTGGCTTGCCACTCAACAGAGCAATGGCATGATAGCATCTGGGAACCAGAATCAGCTTCAATCCTCTCTTGCTCCCCTTGGAGATCTTCTCAAAGCCCTCATGTTCCTTTCAAACTTGAATAGTTTTTCTCCCTCACTGCCAGTTCAAGGGTTTAGTCAAAGAAAAGGTTCTTCCAAGGTGTTGAAGGAAAAGGAATCCAAGTGATTCTGTCACTTTTCTCTCTCACTTCTTGTTTTTGTGTGTGCATTATTTATGTGTTTTGCTTTCAAGTTTTGAGTCAGTCTAGTTTTTATGCTTTGGTTGTTTAACATGTTTTTTTTTTTTTTTTTGTTATTGTTTTCAGTTTTGTTTTTCATATAAAAAAAAATTAGAAAAATTAGAAAAATACAAAAACAGTGTGTGTTTTGTGTACATTGGTACTTGTGTACCTTGGATGGCTATTGAAATAAAGTCTTCTAAACTTTGTATCATTTGTAGCTTAGATGAGTATCTCTATGCACAACTAAGCAAGTGTGCTTTGTGGCTTTTGTTGGTGTGAGTAAGATTAAGTTGTCTCTTGTATTTAACACTTGTATCACTCTTTTTGACGAGAATGACTAAAAAATCCTAAGAGAAAGGCATTAATAACCATCTCACCACTGTTGCCCACCAATCATAATATGACACCTGTATACTTCGGCATAGCAAAAGTGTAGTGTCAATGACATTTGTGTGCTTAGGCATAGCAAAATTGAAATGTGAAATATCATTGGGTATTTCTTTTCTCTCCCTAATATATCCATGCATGATATGCTTAAAAAATATATATATATATATATATATGCAAAGAAAAATCAAAAGCAAAAAGATAAAAAATGCTTTAAAAAATGATTGCAAGCATGTATTCTAGGAGATGTGGGAGTTATAGGATGTACCTCGAAGGTGATAGTCCCCATCAAGCAGTTATGATTGTGTGTGAGTTAAAGCAATTTTCTCATATCTCAAATCGTCATAACATGTATACACTTATGCAATCCTGCGATGTTTTTCACACACAACACATAATATTTTTTGCTATTCTTGATACATGTGTAGGTACAATGTGATTTGGTCATCACAAGGTTTTACATGTGTTAATGTATGCTTACTAAACTGTCGTGACTTGTTTTTGAAATATAAAATTGGTTAGACTTGTTTAGTGTGTGTGTGTGTGTGTGTTTATTTTTGGAGATCCATGTACTTAAAATTATTATTGAAAGATGATTTTGAGAGCTTAATATGTTGAGTGGATCATTAGTTGAGTTGCTTGTTGGATTGCATTCATGTCTGTGTTTTTCACATTTCGAAAAACTGGTTTTAAATGCTGGCTCGACACCTCCTCGATACCTTGCTGTCTGTCGAGCTTCTTCAGCTTTTTCTAATTGCAATCCTGACAGTTGCTCGATACCTGATGGATTGATCGAGAATGGTTCTACATCCTCGATAGCTTCTCGACACCTGATGGATCGATCGAGCTTCTGTTCTTGATTCTGTTGGGTTATTCCTCAACAACTTCTCGATACCTCAGCTGTCGATGACCATTTTCTCGACACCTCCCTCGACAGATATCTCGATACCTCTCGATACCTGCATCTGTCGAGATTTACTGCTGGTACTATATAAGCTCCCTGTGCAATCTGGAACTCATTTCACTCGATCTCTCTCTCGATACTTCTCTCTTTTCTCTCCCAAAGTTCTCATCTCACTCCAATCTTCGTTCCTCAAGGTTTCTTCAAGCTTTTTCAAGAATTTCTTCACTTGGTAAGCTTCTAATCCTTTCACATTGATGCATTTCATGTTTTGAAACCTAGGTTTTGGGGTTTTTTGAAAAATTTTGGGGTTTTTCAAAATTGATGAGTTATTATTGAAATTTTGGGATGGGTATTCACTTAAATGAGTTTAAAACCTCATACATTGCATCATATTAGTATTATAATAGTATTGTCATGCACTTAGATGTGTGTTATCTGTTTGTGTGCTGATAGGTTTGAGATTAGGCTGAGCCCATGATGCAATTTCTTTTACATGTCACATGTTCATGTATTTCCCATGCATATGTACTCTTTTTCAATATACTTGTTATATTTGAAATTGCTTAAGACTTTTCTGATGGTCCTTCTTTCTCTCCCTCTCTTTCTGTTTACATTAGTCGTGTCTATGGCACCTAAGCGTAAATCCACTCCAGCCTAGAACCCTCTTTGTTCCGAAACTTCTTCATCATCTGATCCTACTCTATCTCATATTTGGTTCCGTGATGATGATGCCTTTAAGGAATTTTCAGAGAACTTTTCTGGACGAGGCACTCATTCTGGACGCCAAGTCATTCTGTCGGACTTTGCCGACACCAACCTTCCCTCTGTCATTCACAGTAGGGGATGGAAGTCACTATGTGACGTCCCGGTCACCTGTCCTCTCATGCTTATCCAGGAGTTTTACTCCAACATGCAAGGGATTGATCGGTTCAGTACCTCTTTTCTTCACTCACGTTTGAGGTACGCGCATTCCTATCACACCGCAACTTGTTGCGAATGTGCTTCGAGTCCCTAAGATAGAGTTTCCTGACTATCCTAGTTGTGAGCATCTGAGGACTGTGTCTAGGGATGAGCTTATGTCTGCTTTTTGTGAGCGCCCTTCTACTTAGGGTGAGCGCCTGTTTACACCATGTCGACCTTTTGCTAAAGGTCCTAGATTCATGAACATGGTGATGACCTTTGTTTTGCATCCACTCTTTCACTATAACTCCATTACAGAGCCTCGTGCTCGATTTTTGTTGTCGCTTCTTAAGCATCTTACTATAGATTTTCCTTTTCATTTCATTCTGTCTATTATAGATGTACATCTAGATTCGACGTCCTGTGATAAGCTCAGCTTTCCTTCCGCTATCACCAGAATCTTACGCCATTTTTCTATTCTTTTTCCCTCTTCCAACCATTTCACTATCATGTGTGTCATAGATTACGCTACCGTTAAACGTAGCGAGGCCTAGCTTCGGTCGCGGAAGTCGGATTCAGCAACTCCTCCCTCCTGTTCAGCTCCATCCCGTTTTGCTCCATCCGTATCCGCTCCTCCCTCTTCTTCGGGCGATGTGACTTTAGGAGACATCATGGCGTAGTTGCAGCTCATGGATGCTCACCTAGATACACTCTCTACGGAGTTGTATCAGGTGAACGTTCATGTCAGTCGTATTGCACAACGACAGGCGTCCATGGGTGGTTTTGCTCCTGAGGCTACTCCTTCACCACCTTCTCCCGTGGCTTCTAATTTTGAGGATGAGGATGATGATGATGGTGATGACGATGATGCTTCGGATGATGTTGATGGAGATGCTAATTCTACTGATGAGATGTCTACTTGACACTCTTACACTTTGTCACTCATGACAAAAAGGGAGAGTAGTTTTGATATGAGAGTAGTCAGTCTTAGGGGGAGAGTTAGTATAGGATCATTTTGTTAGGGAGAGTGTTGATATGTTTTGAGGGATGTAGTGAGGATAGTATGTATCTTTTCTTTTCTTTCTTTTTAGATACATTATTCTTGTACATGAGGTCTTGTGACCATTTATAGACATACTTTGTACTTATCTCCATATTTATGTTGATGTATGTTTTTCTTTCATCTACCCCTTCATGTATTGTTTCTTTTCTCCCTTAATACACATGTTTCTTATACTTGTATGCAATCTATTATTTCTGTTTCACACAAAGATGCCTTGATGAGTTTTGTTTAAAGTGTTTCAGAAATACAGGTTGTCAAAGTCTACTTGCCATAAACTCTCTTCTTGCAAAGCTTTTCAAGAGTTTGTGTTAGGATAGATTTTATTGTATTCAACAAGTGAATATGAGTTGAATGATTTATAACTTCTCTTATAGGTTCATTTGTTTGTTGTGGCTTTGTCACGGATTGCCAAAGGGGGAGATTGTTAAGACAAATGTGTTTTACATGTTAAGAACGTATGTCATGATTTTATGTAATTGGCTTATCTTTTGACAAAACACACTTTACTTGTATTTGGGTAGATTTAGGATGTGTTTAAATACTTCAAGAAACCATATTTCAAGATCAAGTGTTGAAACCTTCAAGTCTGTCCAAGAAAACAAGTTGATAGTGCAAATTCATTAAAGCTCAACAGCTGTATCTATCAAGCTTAAGAAAGCTGTTCAAAGCCCGGTGTGCTCAACAGCTGCTCGACAGCTCCTATCTGTCGAGGTTTAAGATTTTCAGAATTCAAATATGATTTTCTTAGGATCCGTGAATATTTCTTTGGGTCTTCTTTTCTCCTAACTCTAGACATATAAAATGATTGTTTTAAGGGCCATCAAACAGTTCACAAGTTGCACAAGTTTTGAGCAAACTCTATTTAAGCAAATTGTGACCGGAGACGAAGTTCTTACCCTAGTTCATCTCTTTCTCTTGAAAAAGTTGCTGTGTATGTGCACCGTAGGGTTTTGTGACCAAGCATCTTCTTGATCTTCATTGTTTGAATGAACTGAAGAACTTTGCAACCAACAATTTTCTTAGTTGGTGATTGAAGTCACGTACTGGGATCTGCGCAATTGGTTAGTCACGTACTTGGGAATCGTGCATCAGAAAGGGGAACTCTCACTACAGAACAAGTCCAATTAGGTATTGGGATAAAGGTTCAACTGTAGGTTGGTAAGGTACTTGGAATTCCTTTACTTGTAACCGCTTGTTGTGATAATAGTAGAGTTTCGGGAGTGGTGACCTGAAAATCACCCGATGGAGTTTTTGCCCTTAGGCTTTCTCCATTCGTAAACAAATTACCGTATTATTTATTTTTCGCTGCATAATTAGTTTATTGGTGATTTGTTTGTGCTACCACGATTTGCATGATAAATTGATTAATTAATAACTTGACTAATTAATTAATTAAATTCTATCACAAGGGGTCATTCAGTTTGTGGTCTATCAATATGAATTAAGATGTGTCTACAATTTTTTTTTTTTTACTGAAAGGGTAGAATATGAACTAAAATAATGAAATAAACGTACAAAAAGGTAAGCAATGGTCCTGATGTGCTCCAGGGCTGTACATACTAGCCTGACACCCAGGACAAAGAAAGATTAAAAAATAATAAAAACATCATGACATCCATCACTTTAGCAGCTAATATATCCATTGGTTTGCCACTAATTGTTGATATTCATGCAGAATGGACTTAGCCTCGCAAAGGATAGCTTCAGGTCTAGGCTGTAAGACCTCAAAGCAAAACTTGTTACGTGCCCTCCATACTGCCCATGCAATCGTCGCCCATGCTCCATCTCATCTTCTGGTAGCTTCTCCAACATGTTTTGCGTCAATAGGAAAAAATCAGTTGCACGGGCTTTGCTTTTCTAAATCTTCCCCCTGACCAGTCCCCACACATTACGAGCCAATAGACATTCCCAAAGAGCATGGCATACGATTTCTCTATGTTGGTGGCACATAGCACAGAAAGGCTCTACTTGCACCTTTTTCTTGTGTAAATTATCACGGGTTGGCAAGATATCTGAGCAAGCCCTCCATAAGAAATTCCTTACCTTTGGAGGAGTATTGAGTGCCCACATCGATTTCCAAACCCATCCATTCATGCTAGTCCTAGAGTGGTCCCCACTTGGAGGGTTGAGCAGTCTTTGTGCCACACAATACGCTAATTTGACCGTAAATCTTTGGGTCGTGTTCTCCGTCCAGACAAGTACATCATTGCCATGCAGGTTATTTAAAGGTATTCTTAGAGCATTCTCATCAGCTGTTTCATAAAAAATGTTATTTTGACAATTAAAAATCTACTTTATTATTTTACCACATCATTTCACAATATCCTATTCATTAGATGTTTTATCCTTCAATTCTATACACTAAAATAATATTTAATGACATTAAAATAATATATTAACTCCTCCATATCATCATCATCATCATCATCATCAACAACAACAACAACGGCATAACCACCAATGCCGCAACAACGGCCACCAACAACTATTGCCACAACAACACCGACAGCCACCATCGGTACAAACCCACATCCACCAACGCCACCTTTAAAAAAAAAAAAAAAAAAAAACCACCGAGACCCACCACCATAAACCTAGCAAAACACCAAGACCTGCCACCATTCACATATAAAAATATTGAGAACCACCAAAAACCCATACCAAACCAACCGAACCACCACCATAGTATCGCCAAACATCATAGGATTCACAACAAACCACCAAACCCACGATCAACCATTGCCGAGTATCACAACAAACCAAAAAACTCCAAATATCAACCAAAATACATTGATCCAAACCACGATCAACCCTTGACCCAAACCACAAAACGCATAAAATCAAGTAAAACCCATTGACCCAAACCTCAATCCATCAGACCCAAACCTCAATCCCACAACCATTAAACCACCACCACACGAATTACCAGCCAACCAAACAGCTAGCCGCCACCGATTCTCAAACCAGAACCCAGTAACTCAGCAACCCGAAACTCAAACCCAAAAACCCTATCCTCAGCACCAGACCCATTAAACCGAAACTCAAACCCAAAACCCAAACAACTATTCGTAACCAATTCAAACCCATTCAAATCAAAACCTAGTAACCCGAAACTCAAACAAGAGAACCCCAACGACTACCAATTTAAACAACAAAGAGAAAAGAGAAACATATCATCATCATTGATTTATTCTCATTCAAACCAGAGAGAGCATTTTGCTTCGGTCAAGAAAGACGACAAGTAACAAAGAGAGTGGAGAGAGAGATGTGTTGCAGACGGAGAGAGAGAAAAGTAAATAAAATAAGCCAAAATATTTTTGGCATTGATGTCTGTACCGTCTCATATTTGAGACGGTGCTATAGCGGTGTGCCAAATTTT
Source organism: Quercus alba (assembly GCA_036321655.1). Classification (NCBI taxonomy): domain Eukaryota; kingdom Viridiplantae; phylum Streptophyta; class Magnoliopsida; order Fagales; family Fagaceae; genus Quercus; species Quercus alba. The sequence continues at coordinate 54,666,958 of CM070308.1, read as the reverse complement.
TTGAGATTTGGAATATCTGATGAGGATTGGTTTTTGGTGTTTGGTGTGCCAAATGCCAAATATTTGGCATTTGGCACACCTGATGACTTACAATGTCATCACATGTGTGCCTTTCAAATCAATATGATATTTTTGCTCTATCCCACTGACCTGTAGCTACATCCACCAACTCCCTCACCTTCGTTGGTCTTGGTCCTTCTCTCTGGAAGCATGGTGGTCGAGGCAACCACACATGACGCCCAATATCCACTGAGTTACCGCTTCCCACCTTCCACTTCAACCCGGATAATATGACATCCTCACTTGTAATATGCTCCTTCACACATACGATGGGTTGCTCCTTGGTTCGGCTTTCAAAAAAGAGCACACAGGGAAGTATCTAGCCTTATACACTCTAAAGAAAAAGGAATTTTGCTAGGTGAGTAACCTCTATGCTTGTTTCGCTAGCATAGCCAAGTTAAAGGAATTAATATTTTGGAAGCCCATTCCACCCTTTTTTTAGGTTCACACAATCGTTCCTAGTTTATCTAGTATATCTTTCTCTCATTGCTTGTTTGTCCCCACCAGTATTTAGCCATGATAGAGTTGATGTAATTGCGTAGGCCTTTTGGAAGCTTGAATAGGCTCATCGAGTATGTTGGTATTGCTTGCGCCACTGTTTTAATTAAAACCTCTCTCCTGCTTTCGAAATAAGCTTTTCTTTCCAACTAGTGACCCGTTTTGCTATTCTTTCTCAAAGGTCCTTAAACATGTTGGTCTTATTTTTTCCTCCCACCATTGGCAACCCTAGGTATTTCTCAAACTCCGTTACTATTTGGGCATTTAGTAACTAGCGAATGTCCTCCCTCACCATCCAGTCTGTATTTAGGCTGAAAAATAATGCCATTTTCTACCAGTTAATAGCTTGGCCCGAGGCTCTTTCATATGCAGTCAACACATGGAGGAGATTACTACATTCTGAATTAAGAGTCGGGCAAAACAACAAGCCATCGTCGGTAAAGAGCAAGTGGGAGATGCTAATCCCATCGCAGCAAGACAACACCCCATGAAGCTGTTGTGCCTCAATCGCTTTCCGGATCAAGTCAAATAGGACTTCAACATAAAATAAGAACAAGTACGACGATAGAGGATCACCCTGTTTTATGCCACGGGTTGGAGAGATGAAGCCTCGTGGCTTTCCATTAAGAAGCACAGTATAACTTACTAAAGAAACACACCACATAACCAAGTTTACCCACCTCTCTAGGAACCCTAGTTTTAGCATTGTCTTGTGTAGGAATTCCCATTCCACTTAGTCATAAGCTCTACTAATGTCAAGCTTCACAACCATATGACCTATTTAGCCTTGTCTTATGTTTCTCAACCGATGCAGCATCTCATACGCAATCGCCATATTATCGAAGATGAGCCTATTTGTAACAAATGCACTTTATGATCAGAGATGATATTCAGGAGGATAGTTTTCACACGATTAGCCAAAACTTTCGAGACTACACAGCTTACCACATTGCTCAAACTAATAAGGCGATAATCTGCCATATGTTATGAATCCTTAATCTTTGGAATGAGTAGGATTTGGGTGAAATTCATCTTGTTTAGGATGTGGCCTGAGTTTAGGGCTAAAAGTACTACTTCAGTGACATCTCCACCTACTATGTGCCAAAACTTCTAAAAGAAAAATGGCGACATACCATTTGGGCCTGGCAATTTTGACGGATGCATCTCAAAACATGCCTTCCTCACCTCCTCTCCCATGAAGGGTCTATTCAGTTCTTGGTTCATCCCCTCCATTACTACATTGTCTACCGAGGCTAGAACCTCATCCACATTGGTCAGGTGTGATGCTGAAAAATCCCCTAGAAGTACCTCTTTGCTATACCCCCTAATTGCTACTCATTTGTCCTCCAACTCCCATTTTCATCCATTAGGCCCTCTATCTGATTTTTTAGTCTTCTTTGTCTTGCTCGTCTGTGGAAAAACTTGGTGTTTTTGTCCTTTGCTGGGAGCCATATGGCTCTTGATCTTTTCCTCCAAAACACCTCTTCAGGGTATAACAAGTCATTAATGTCCTCTCGCACTTGGCTGATTCGATCCAGGTTAACACCATAGCCTGTGTTGATCAATTCCTCTAGTACCTTCTGCTTTTCGTCCAACCGATGTCTTGTTTTACCAAAGACCTCTCGGCTCCAAGCAACCAATTGCATTTGACAAAACTTAATCTTCTCAAATAGTCGAAACATAGGGCTACCATTAGGTGTGTGCTGGGACCATGTTTCCCTGATTTTTCCCTCACACCCTTCATGAGTCACCCATCTTTCCTCAAACCTATGAAGTTGCTTACGCCGTGGCCGAACCTGCTAGACAGAATATTGGGTGTTTATGAGAATAGGATCATGATCAGAGTATGTTACTTGCTGGTGAAATACCTTAGTTGTAGAGAACAAAGCCTGCCAAGCTGTATTAGCACACGCTTTATCAAAACATAGTTCCACAAATGCTGCACTCGTTCTACCATTTTGCCAAGTAAAAGGATAACCATGGAATCTGAGGTCCAACTCACACTGAAGAAGCGTCTCCTTGAATGCTAGCATTGGTGTTAGCTATTTAGGAAGACCACCATGCTTCTTTGAAGAGTGAAGTACCTCATTAAAGTCATCCACGCAGACCTATGGCAGTGAGGATCTTACATGTAAGTGTCTAAGGAGTTGCCATGACTCATGTTTACGAAGTCCCTTCGGTCTACCATGGAACCTAGTAATCCTCCATGGTTGTTGGTTAACAGGTAATATATGTGCATCAATATGATTTGGTGAGAAGGTTTGAACGTGCAGGTTTCATTCTGACTTCCAAAACATACCCAACCCTCCACTACATCCGTCACTTGGAACAACCAACACTAATTGGAAGTTAAAATCAAAACATAGTTTTCGCATCTCTGCTATAGACCGCTTCATCTCTATAAGAAACAGAATGGTGGGTCCTTTTTCTCTCACTAACTCAGTGAGTACGTCCACTGTACGTTGGTTCCCAAGCCCTCGGCAATTCCAACTTATGATGATCATTGTACTCGGCGGGGCTACACTGCAACCTCCACCATTGGTGCATCCATATAGGGAAATTCCACTCCAGTTTTGATACGTTTTCCATCCTTGGTAACATCAAGTTCAAGCTCCACTGAACACCTTTCATGCAATCTCTTGTCTCTTGCTTTATCAAATACCTCATCCTTATTGTTCATCCCATCATTTTCCTGTATACATTCCATTCGCTTCCACCTAGGTTGCACGTGATGGGAGTGAGTTTTGTTGCTTATGTGGCTGACTATGCAGTCCTTGCTGTCATCACCAATATCATGCTCCCTACCCATGAGTTTGTGTTTGTCAACTGTCCCAATATGGCATTGGTCTGAAATCACGGTTTGCATCCCGTAAGTATTACATATTTCCTTAGCAGTATCCTCTGGATCAGTAACATGCTTCAACTCAATGCCCATTGATTGTGTCTTGGGCCCACTAAGATCCCCACCCCCGATTTGCAGGTTAATGCCATTATTCCCCTCCAAATATTCTGCTGCATGTTGTGAGTGACCACAACCCCGGCTCGCCAATTATTTTTCTCAAACTAGGCTAACCCATGAGAACGGGTGGGATCGTGATACTCAAAATGTTAAATTCACTGTAAAATGTACTCCCCCCTAGATCAAGAGTTTTACATGGAGTCGCCACTTATTTAATTTAAATGGAAAAATAAGAAAACCTTCACTATAAAAAAATGCTTATGTTGTATTAATATATATGACAATTTTCATCAATTTTGTAGCAAAATTTACAATGCTTTTTTATCCTAGATACAATCTAAGAAATTAAATTACATTGCTTTGTTTCCTAGTTACATTCTAAAAAACGTAAAATTGCACATAAAGAGCCTAGTTTAGAACCCTTGATCTTGGTTTGGAGGATAATTTACGAGATGGGAAGGGATTAAGCACCCATCTCACTCGATAAAACCGGTCTTCTAGGTTAAGGTGGCCAATATCATGTCATGTCAAACAAATACAAACAATATATCATATAAAGATGTTAATTTGCTAGAATTGTAAACAAATATGTGTTGGAGAATTTAACATAAAAGGAAACAAAAAGTGAATTTTGTTAGATAACAATGCAAATGTAAAGAAAGCATGAAAATAATGGCATGTTTATCCAAGAAATTAATGTAAACAAGGAATTCCTAGCCTAGATATGTTCATCTAAGCATGTGAAGGAAAACAGAATCGTCATGTTATTTGTCATCAACATAATTGCAAAAGAAGATTTAGTTTTAGGCCTACCAATCATCCAAGCAATCATGAGAAGAACAAAGAAAATCACCCAGACATGTTCATCCAAGTATTCAAGCGAAAACCATAATGTTAATTAGACTTATTCGTCTAAGCATTCAAAAAAGAGAGAAACAACTACCTAGACATGTTCATCTAAGCATGTTATGAAAAGCAAATAATAACTTAGAAGTGTTCATCCAAGCATGTGAAGGAAAACAGAGAATTGTCATGCTATTTCTCTAGACATGTTCATCGAGAGAAAATCAAAATACTTCGACATGCATGTTCATTTAAGCATTTAAAAAAAGTAAAACAACTACCTAGACATGTTCATCTAAGCATTCAAGGGAAAGTTGCACATTAGCCTAAAAGTGTTCATCTAAGCATGTAAAAGGAATATTAATGAGATATATAGGCATGCTCATCCAAGCATATCATGAAAGAAACAAATAATGACTTGTTAGCATTTATTCAGGCATGTACAGAAAGTTAAAGAACATAATTAACTACTTACCAACATAGAGCATAAATTAAAAGGGGGAAGTGATCACTTAAAGGGCTAGGGAGAAAGCAAGGAAGCACTAAACTACAACCAAAGTAAGAACAATGGTTGCATGACAACTTTTCTTTTTTGCTTTCTCATTAGCTCTCTAGAGGGAATTGGGGTGCAGAAAATGGAAGAGGTCTTCTCTATTTATAGAGGAAGAGATGGCTTAGCTTTAAAGCTAATTTATTAGCTTTCTTCTGAAGCTAAGGGAGGAGATAAACCTGTTTAAATGAGCTGGAATGGATTTGGTGTTGATCCCCATTTGAATTTTGAAAGGAATTTGAAGATGATGCTGAACTTGTGTTATCTTCTGCACCTGTTTTATATTTTGTCTCTAACTTTCTGCTCAAAATTCCAATTGATTCAATATTTATGTTTTCTAGAAGAAAATTCAATTCTCTACAACTCTTCTAGAAATAGAGAAAACCAAATTTCAATGTTTTCCAGACCAAAAATGCGATTCAAGTTGTGACTGAAAATAATAACGATTTTTGAGCATTTTTTTTTGTTTTTTTGAAATTTTTCATAGAATGTATATGTTTCTCTATCCAACTTGTTTTTCCAAAGAGTAGATAAGATGCCATAAAAGAAAATATTTTTTTATTAAAAATAAAAAATTAAAAGAAATCCAATCAACATTCACACTTAATTAATTTTAAATTAATTCTTGTTGGAGCTAATCAAAATTAAGTGTTTAAAATAGTACGTGATTGGGCCCATTGTGTAAGTGAGCCATGATCATTTAAAATTGTTTGTATAATAAGTTTTGATCAGGTGATCCAATCAAAGCCCATGACATACCATTATGATCATTAGAACATCAAGATTTTTTTTGTATCACAAATCTAAAGATGTATTGTTAGTTAAATGCAAGTTGTAAAATGGGGTGTCTACACATGTGCACAACTCATGATCTCTTTCCTAGTCAGCAACTCAGGATGTACAGAGGGAGACGAAGCCCTACTATGTGAGCCATTGTCGCCCTCGTCCTGCTGTTGTGGTGTGTTGCGTTCATGGGTTCGTGGTCCCTCCATGCCTCGTTGATCACCAGCCTTCATCTAGTTGCCGTATGAAGTATTTTTGCTATCTGTTGAGCTTTGTGACGATCGGCGATGAAGACATCCCTTCAACTCATGCCTGAGTCTTCCACATGTGAAACACAAACCAACTATCCGCTCATACTCGAAGGCAGCCCACGTCCTATTACCCTCAGGACTAACCAATATTGGAGCTCGCCGCTGCAGAGGTTTGTCTAGCGGAATGTCAATCCTAACTCAAAGAAAGCATGCTCGTTCAGAGTTTATGGTCTTCACGTCCACTTCCAAAACCTTCCCCAACCCACTTCCTTTCTCCCTCCCTGCCTCGTCATTCATAAGATCAAAGGGCAAGCCTCACACCTGAACCCAAGGTTGTATACTAGGGAAAGAGACATTGAGTGCCGATAATCCTTTCTCACATCGCCGGAGTAATAAGAGGTGATTATCGAACCACCAATTATCAATGACCCACTTCAGTTGGGTCTCCAAAGAAAACTTAAAATGAAGTAGCCCATCTCCCACCTCCACGATCTTAAGGTCGTTCCCAGTCGCTACACCGAGCATAGAAGGTTCTTTACCGCCTTGAGATTAATCGGTTTATCACTCAGGAAATGTCCGAGCAAGCTGAGGGAGCATTCCTTAAGGATTTGTTTATGATGGTTAACTCGACTGGCTATATCCAATTCCTCGCCCTCAGTGAGTAATATTTTACTAAGCTTATCAAGGAACTCAGGATCCATGTCCACCCATATCCACCCGTAGTAGTGTAAGGAAGGCTCACCCACAGTGAGAAGGAGCACTCCTATGGAGAGGAGAAAAAAGGTGATCTGTTACTTGTTTTTACCTTTTCATACTTTGTTTGGCTTGGTCCTATAACTGTTTGAAATGAATAAATATCAATGATATATTTTGGGAGATATTTTTGTAACAATTGATTGACTTGATTCCTTTAACATTCATTTACTGGACAAATTATAAATTTTTATATTTTTTTGGAAAATTACACTTTATCTCCTAAACTATACCATCTTTTTCACTTACCCCCTAAACTATGTGAATGCATACTCACCCTTCTAAACTATTCCATGTATAACACTTGTCCTCCCTTAAACCATGAGAATGCACACTTACCCTCTAAACTATTATCCACACCAGGGTGGGTTTAAAAAATCCAACCCAACCCATATGGATCGGGTTGGGTCGAGTTGGACCCATGGGTTGGACACTTTTTTTTTAATTACTATTGTTATTATTATTATTATTATTATTATTATTATTATTAAATTGAGCATTAGAACAACACCACCACAAGTAAGAGCAAATTTATAACAAAAAAATCATGAGCATAACATCAAACAAACACAAACTATATGAGAAAAACTTAGTGTAGGCTCCAAGGACGGGCTTGCTGGACCAAACCGCTGTTTGGGCTCACAATTTATTTGTGTGGTGGGTCTGGGTATCCTACTTTAGGTTGTTCTAGGCTTAGGGACCCAATTGGGGGCACTTCCCTCTCTCCCTCTATGTTTTCTTCTTTTCAAATCCTCTCTTTCTCTCACCTCTCTTTTCCCAAATTCGCATCCCCCCCTATTTCCTTCGTTTCTTCTATTTATAGCCTTTGTTATAGGGGTGATCATCATTATCTTCTCCCTTAGTGCAAAGAAAGGTTCAATGTTGATGAACTTAAGTGGATTTTTAGGTACGAGTGGCTTTGGAAACAGTTCCCACTATAGCAAATGTGTTCGGCAGCGGAGTTTCCTAAGGTTCTACCGAGCACTTAAATGGCGATGTGACTAGGCGATGTGACTGGGCATGTATATAAAGCCTGGAAATGGTTTCCGGAGTAGCATGTGAACGAGGAATACGCAGTCCACTTCTTAAGTATCCGGACAACACTCAATTCAGACTGGTAGTTATTGTGGGCTTGGGCCAAGGCTTTTGTTGATGAGAAGGTTGGACCCCCAGCCCATATCATTAATTTATGGCCCAAGGCCCAAATGAACTTGGATGTTAGGTGCCGTACACTTAGTATTTGAGTTTTATTTGGAAAGAGGGGCAAAAAAAAAAAAATATATATATATTATAAAATATATTTTTTAATATATATTTTTAAAATTAAAAGTATATTAAATATAGGTGGGTTAGGTCGGATTAAGCGGATTTGTAAATCTCATGACCCAAATCTAACCTGACCCATTATTAAAAAAAAAAAAAAAAAAAAAAAATCATGACCCAACCCAACCCACCAACCCCTAAAAACCGACCTAACTTGGTGGGTTGGGTTGGGTCAAGTTGGTTTTGGCAAGTTAGCAAGTTTGCTACACACTCCTATGTAACACTTTGTATCCCATGGATAATTGTTTAGGGAAGTAAGTGTCTATTCTCAAAGTTTAGGAAGATACGTGTAAAAGGAAGTATAGTTTAGGAGGTAAGTGTAAAAGGAGGTATAGTTTAGGGGGGGTAAGTGTAAAATGACGTATAGTTTAGGGAGGTAAGTGTAAAATGGAGTATAGTTTAAGGGAGTAAAGTGTGCATTCTCATAGTTTAGGGGGATACGTGTAAAAGAATGTATAATTTAGGAGAAATAAGTGCGCATTCGCATAGTTTAAAACGTAAGTGTAAAATAAAGTATAATCTAGGGTAATAAAGTGTAATTTCCCTTTTTTTTTTTTTTTTTTTTTCAGAACTCAAAATTAGAAAATGTTTTGTATATGCCTTATTGCATGGAAATTATGTTTGATTTTTTTTTTTTTTTTTTTTTTTTTTTTTTTTTTTTTTTTTTTTTTTTTTTTGTAATTGAATTAGATGTACACCACCGCCGCCACTTGAAACTCCAAAATTTTGTCTTTTCATGTTACAAGATTCTGAAACTCTTTCTTTAGAGTGGTATGCCTTTCAAATTTCCGACAATCCCAATTTTGTTGCCTATTTCACATAGGTTTCGTGCTCTTCATGGCGGAATCTTTCCATCGAATTCCCACAACGATCACCTTGCACCAATTTTAGTTTCCCTCAAGAAAGTGGGAGATCCAATTATGTAATTGGTATGTCCACTACTTTTTATCGCATTCCAAGTCAAATTCTTTATAAATTGCATCCTATTTTGCAATTTCTTGGGACTTCTAACCTGGTGATCTTTCTCTTGATCATGTTGCCGTTACTGAGCATCTCATGATAAAGGAGTCCCACCCAATTTTCTTGTCTGTGATGCTTTATTGACTCGGTGGATATCTTCTACATAATTCTTGAGCTTGTTCTTTGAATCCAACAACAAGGGAATGGATGTCACTCCCTAACCCTCCACATTTGCCACCAAATATGAATTTCATCTCTTCAATCGGTTTGTAGGAGCACCAGCCTGTGATAGTGGTGGGTTATAAAGATAATCAGATGACTTTTTTTTTTTCTTCCAATATCTCAATATTGTTAATTCTTGAACGTTTTTTTGTTGTTGCAAGAAAGCCATTAATTTGAAAATTCGTTTTTTTAACAACTTTAAATTTGATTAAATTGATTTTTTTGTACTAATACCACTATTTCTTTCTCTTGGCAGAGCACTTGATGTGTTAAGGTACCTAGAAGAGTGTCTTTCTTTTTATGGATAGCTCTTAGGGGTGGGATTCTTACAATAGATAACCTTGCTAAAAAGAACTTGCCCCTTGTTAATTGGTGTTGTCTTTGTAGGTGTGATGAGGAAACTGTGGATCATCTTTTGCTTCATTGAAAGTTTGCATATGCTTTATGGAATGAGGTCTTTATTATGTATGGGGTTTAGTGGGTGATGCCGAATACAACTGTTTCTCTTCTTTTTGCTTGGAGGAATTGGTTGGGAACTTATTCTTCAAATGTTTGGAATATGGTGTAGACACTCGATTTTGCACCCATGATTTAATCAAGGAAGATAGTTAGAATGATCATTTATATACCCAAAATTCACAATTGCATTACATGCATTAATTCATTCATTGCATATTAATTATAAAAATGATCTTGAGATTTTAACGGTCGCAATGGTTAATTTAAATTAATTCTGATTGGCTAGACAATTAGAATTTATTAAATAATTTTGTGATTGGTTGTTGGTTAGTGTCAAAAATATGCTTGTTTGCATGGGAATAAAGAGGATAATTGGATAACAATGAAATTGTGGATAATCAAGACTTTTGAGAATGTTTATCTACAAGATAATCATTGCTGTAGAGACCTGAATCATTAGAAAATGAGTTTAATTTTTAGAATATGGATTACAAATGCGTCTAAGTGCAAGTCTTGGCTAAAAAAACCTTAAAAAAGGAGTCCAAAGTGGACCAAAACTCAAACACGGAATCAGCACCCAAAAGGGCCATTCGGCACTTTTGGAGTGCCGATTGGCACAAATGCAGGCCTCGGCCCGAGGGCACTTGGATTGAGATAAAACACATCATTTTCAACTTTTTAGAGATAAGGACACGTCCCAGTTCCTATTCTGATCATTTAGCTAATTTTTCAAACATCCCAACCTTTATAAATAGAGGCTGCATCTCAAAATTCAGCACACTTTTTCACGCTCTCAAACTCCTCTCTTTCTGACTCTTCTCTTCTTTTATTTTCTCTCTTACGTTAAAGACTTTCTGGAGGCTCTAACCTTAGGAATTTCTTTTCTGTAAGCAAATTATTTTAGGTTTCAAAGAGAATTGAATAAATTTCTTTGAACCCTAAAATATTCCTTCACTAAGAAGAGCACGCTCATGCAAAAGGTAGTTTTTTTTTTTTTTTCCATTTTTTTCCTTTCTATTAATTCTAGTTGATGATGCATGGATAGATTTAGGATATTTTTTATTACTTCTAATTTTTGATGTTGTTGCCATGTATTGTTAAACTTTTCTTTAAAGCGTGTTCTTAGTATATTTTTGTTGTTTTGATTTCTCTTTTGAGTCTCAAAAATCTGCCAATTAACAAAGATTTTTTTTTAACTAAAACTGATCTGAATTTTTTAGATTTGATTTTTTTTTAGACCTAAAAATGGATCCATATTTTCATTAAATACAGATCTAATTTTTTTACACACCAAAACCGATTTATATTTTCATTAAATACATATTTGATTTTTTTAATATTCAAAACTGATCTGTATTTTCATTAAATATAGGTCTGATTTTTTTTGCACAACCCAAAACTAATCTGTATTTTCATTAAATACAAAATTGATTTTTTTTTTAATATTCAAAACAGATCTGTATTTTCCTTAAATACAAATCTGATTTTTTTTTTTTTTTTTTTTTTTTACACATCAAAACTAGTCTATATTTTCATTAAATACAGATTTGATTTTTTTTTTTTTTTTTAGAAAATTTTCGTTGTCACAAAATAGCAAAGTTTTGGAATTTGAAAGAGGAAGTCAAAAGTTGAGATGGTTTTTGTTTGATGCACGTAACATAGATTTATTTCATAAGTGTAGTTCCTCTTCTTAAAAAAAAAAAAAAATATATATATATATATATATATCTTTTTCTTATTTTATTCATAAAAAATAGATCTGATTTTTTTTTTTTTTTTACATATAAACCAAAATAACTTTTTTTTAACTTTGCTCCAAAATAGATCTGATATTTTTTAGCAAAAAAAAACCTTGTTCTTTCTTTATAGAAAAACAAATATGATTTTCTTTACAAAACTATTTTTTTTTACCTATACAAAAACAAATTTGGTTTTTTTTTTAATGAATCAAATCAAATTTTTTTCTAGAAAAAGAGGACACATTCATAAGATAGATTTATGTGAGTTAGTTTTGGTTAAGTTTGTCATGTATGTTCAACATGTCATTCATATCATGCAAAAAGGGTATATTGGTCATTAAAGTCTAGAAGACCAGACTCTATCTGGGTGGAATAGGTGCTTAACACCTTCCCATTCTGTAACATAGCCTCCAAACTTAGTTTCTTTTCGATAGGTAGACCTATGCTTTGTCTTTCTTTTTATTTTTGGGTAGATTGTAACTAGAACAAAAAAACCATGTATTCTTTTTGGTAGATTGTAACTAAGACTCAAAGCCTTGTAAGATTCAATCTATCAAGCTTGTATTCATTTTTATTCAATCAATAACAATGAAGCATTTTGATCATGTAAAGTTGTACTAATTTTTTCTTTTTCTTTTTTTTGTATAAAAAATAAGTGATGACTCCACACCACTCACCCAAAAAGAGAGCTGCCCTTCAAAGCACCCAAAAATCTCTTTTTTTAAGAGGCCTAATTTTCTGGTCTCTCACAGTGGTGACTCCTCTGGGGATGTCAAGGGCTAAGCTTCATGTTAGACTTAAGTGACCAAATATATACCTTTGTTTTTGTATGGTTTTGCATGATATTGTTGTTTGTTTGTTTGTTTGTTTGTTTGTTTTTTTTTTTTTTTTTTTTTTTAATGTTTTGAGATATTGAATGATATTTTGTTGTTTGTATTGTTTGTTAAAAGCTTTCCCCAATTGTCATAGTGTTTGCCACCAAAACAACAAATTTGTATGCACCCATCTCAACAACATGTGGTGGTAGTAACCATGGATCACCAGTCTTCATTAGATTCGGGTACCCAATGGCGAACTCACCAACTCATAGCCTAAAGTCACTGGATCATTTTTTATTGACTGTAAAGGATAGACCATGTCGTTTGGAGCAACGCAATGTTCATTACATTACAAGTTGGGAGGCGTAACATCCTAACTATGGGAAACAATAAAACAACAACCCACCCTACAATGTAACGACTTAAAACCTACCCTTAAGCTGGTCCATGTTAAAATTGCATTGCATGTTGTGTTTGTTTGTGTAAGGTTGAATTTATTCAACCATCTAATTGGCTTTATTCCGTGCCAAATTTGCTTGTAATTCAGCATTTAGTAACCCTGTATTTAGGTGGGTTTGATGTAAGGGTAGTGAGTGAGATTGAGTGAAGTTTGCTCAAGAGTGTGCAAGAAAACAGAGTCTCGCGGCTGGGTCTCGCGGGTGACTCGCGGCTTCAAGCCGCCAGAAGCAACCTCACGTGCTAAGCATGCTGGAAGGTGAACAGTCTGCTAGCTGGAGCACTACAGGATAAAACAGGACAACTGGCCATACGGTTATCTCGCGACTGGATCTCGCGACTTAGTCAAGCCGCGAGATCAAGCCGCGAGCCACCCCTGTTTTGTAGAATTCTGACGTTTCACATTCCTCTCCACTCCAGTATAAATACCCCTATTACCCACGATTGAAAGAGAGCTTCCAGAGAGAATTTTGAGAGAGAAACCCTAAAGAAAAACCAGATTGTTTCACCCACAATCTCTACCTTAGAATCTCTTCAAATTCCCTCAACTCTCTTCCTCTCCATTGTTAAAACCTTGAGAGGCATTATACCAAACCAGGTTCTCATCATCATCATCATTGTGAGTCTGTTGTTTGGATTTCTGGGAAGCAGTTAGGAAGGAACCAATCTTCATTGGTTGATGCTACGGTCTAGTAGCGGAATCCGGAAAGCTAGAAAAGAAAAAGGTTCGGCGCAACCTCGTTGGAGCAAGAAGCTTGGAGGGCTTAGGTGCACTGGGTAGATTAGGCTTGGAGGGTCTATTGCTATCCTTGTATCCCAACTATATTTTCTAGTGGATTGATTACCGCTTGGAGGGCGGCGGAGAGGTTTTTCGCCGAGGGCTTCGGTTTCCTCTTCGATAACACATTGCGTGTTGTCTTTGTGTTTGCATCTTCCTTCCTCTATCTTTGCCTTTAAATTATCTGCTGTGGATTTAATTTTGTTATGGCTTAGATAGTATTTAATCAATTTCGTATGATAGCATATGTTAAGTTTCCGCACACTAGTTGTTTGACATATTGCTTGAATTGATTAAGTTGTTATTTGGGGGTCTAAACGTTCAAAGGTGTTTTTGTACACGTTTTTGAACTTTCAATTGGTATCAGAGCGGGTACACTGATATTGGTTTCATTACCATTGTGTGATCCTTGACTCCCTTTTGAGATGGATAGGTCTCAATCCCTAAATGCACCTCCATATTTTGATGGTAGTAATTATGCATTTTGGAAGGTTCGAATGAGAGCTTTTCTGTGCTCTATTGATGAATCTGTTTGGGATGCTGTTGAGATTGGTTGGACCAAACCAGAGGCAGCAAAATCCACATGGGATAAGGCAGCACTTGCTGCATCTAATGCTAACAGTAAAGCACTCAATGCTATTTTCTGTGGTGTGTCTCCAGATGAATTTCACAGGATTTCTCATATTACCGTGGCCAAAGAAGCATGGGAGATTTTGGAAACTACCTATGAAGGCACGAAGAAAGTGAAAGACACCAAGTTACAAATGCTGACCACTCGGTTTGAGGAGCTCAAAATGAGTGAGGATGAGTCTTTTGACTCTTTCTATGGGAAGTTAAATGAAGTGGTTGTCAGCAAGTTCAACTTGGGGGAGAAAACGGAGGACTCGAAGATTGTAAGAAAGATCCTTCGATCATTGCCGGAAAGCTTTCGAGCTAAAGTGACAGCAATTGAAGAGAGCAAGGACCTCGATGACATCAAAGTGCAAGAGCTGGTGGGTTCTCTGCAGACTTATGAGATGTCGCTGCCCAATCAACGGAAGAGTAAATCTTTTGCTCTAAAGACCATTAATGAGAAGGTGGAAGATCAAGACTCATCGGGAGAAGATGTGATTGACAAAGATGTTGCATACCTTGTCAAAAATTTCAAAAAGTTTTTGAAATTCAAAAATAATGGCAAATTTGATGATAAAAGAAAATTCCAAAGTTCTGGAAGGGAGAAAAGGGAATTCAAAAGGAAAGATGGAAAAGAATCCCAATCTACACAAGGTGTCACTTGTTTCGAATGTAACGGGCATGGACACTTCAAAAAGGAATGTCCGAATTATTTGAAATCAAAAGGTAAAGTGTATGCCACGACCTTGAGTGACTCGGATTCGTCTGACTCTGAATCTGAAGAAAGCTGTGATGGAGAGGGGAACTATTCGGCTTTTATGACTATTGATCATGTTGAGTCATCAGATGAACTGAATCTGCTTGTGCAAGACCTTGGAGAACATAGTGATGATGAATCACTAGGAATTGTTGAAGAATCGGATGCTGAAGAAGGTAGAAGCACAGCGAATCTTCAGGAAAATTATAACTTACTCTTGGAGAAGTCCGGGGAATACACAAGAGTGGCCAAGGCTGCTGTGAGAAAAATGAAGAAGGCTGAGGAGGACTACAAAAGTCTCCTAATCCGGTATAGGGAGGCTAAGTGTGAAATTGAAACTCTGAATGGAGAGTTGTCCGAAGCCTACACAAAAGTAAGGTTTCTTGAGAGTGAGGTTGTGCAAGCAAATGCCAAGGTAGAGAGGGTTACCTCCAAGAAGCTAGATGATGTAATCTCATCTCAAAAGAGCTTCTCAGACAAATCCGGTTTGGGGTATACCGGAGGAGGTAGTTCGTCTGGAAATATAACAAAAGAAGTAAAGTTTGTTAAGGCCAAAGATCCAGTTGTAGCTGATTCTACTGGTGAAAAGCTCGAGGTGAAGGAGAAGAAGAATTTGGTGAACCAACGGATGTTAAATCCTCACAATCAGTTTGCAGGCAGGTCTGAATCGCGTGCCAAGTCACGTCCTCGACCACAAAGAGGTCCTAGAGGAACTTATGTGTGCCACTACTGCGGACTTCAAGGGCATACTCGACCGAATTGTCAAAAGTTGAGAGCAAAGAATAGTGCAACTCCTCAAAGGTCAGGAGGACCTAGAAATGAGAGAAGAAGTTGGGCTGGAGATCAATCTAGAGATCAAAATGGTGATCCCGGAATGATGAACGTGATGAAGATGATTGGTGCTTTCACCAACTGCTTGGAAAGCTTCTCACGAAGGTTTGAAAGCCCTAACTCCCGTACCCAATCCTATAAGGAAATCACCCCAAACGCAAGTGACGTGAGGGTGAATAAGGGTACTCATGCATAAGCATTACAACATGTCCATGCATTAATACTTCCTATGCTTTGTGACTTTGTTTGTTTGTTTATTTTGCTAGTCATTTTTGCTGTTGGTTGGTTGTTTGTCTACTTGTGAATATCTTTAATTTTGTCGTATCAATCTTTTTGTGTCTTGTGTCAAAAATCCAAAAAACACATAAAAATGGAAAATCAAAAAGCTTGATTGACTTTGTTGAGCTTTTGTCTCAAAACTTGTTTTGCCTTGTACCTTTGTGCTAATGGCTTTGTGCATTTTCGAGCATTACTTGTTTTCATGCACCTATATCACTGTGGGAGAAATCTTGAAATCTTTGTGATTGTTGTAAATAGATCTTCAAACTTGTCATGAATGATTAGTGAATGGTTTTGTTGATCTTGAGACTTGCATAGACTTGTGTCTATATATCTTCCCACTCTTTATTTTTGTTTTGCTAAAAAGAGCTCACCAAATGTAAATCTCCAAATGAAAAGAGATATTGAGCTGCAAAAGCCTGTCGCACACTCTAGTATTTGACTAGGAAAAAGGGTAAGCGACCTTATATTGAAATGAATGTTTATTCAAAAAGCCAAAGGCTTATTCCTTAAAGTGAATTATCATATATCACTCTCACAATGAGAGGTGATTGTCTCAAAAAGATCAAAAAGATCAATTGTTTTGATTGAAAGTGGAGTCAAATGTAAAGCTCCAAATCATGTTATCAAGTTTATGTGGGAGGTCATATATACATATTTCTATAATTGAGATGGGTCACATGATCTAGTGCTAATTGTGTATGCCTTGGTTGAATTGATCATTGAAGCTTCACATTAGACGAAGGACTATCTCATTGTTGTTATCCACACACAACACACAAGTTTATGTTCAATAAATGCCATATTCATTTGTGTGATTGTACTTGATAAAATGTGTTTTCACATGCTCAATCTTTGTTAATTCAAGCACAAAAAGATTTTTGAGTGTTTTAGGTGATTTTGGAAAGTATTTTGATTTAAAAATCTGAAAATTTCAAAAATCCATTTTTGCCCTGTTTTGGCGGCTTAGTCGCGGGTATGTCAAGTCGCGAGCCTCAGTCGCATCTTCGCTGGTCGTTTTTGGCGACTTGTTCGCGAGTGGAAGGTCCAGTCGCGAGGTTCACTCAGAGATTTTCGCGGCTCAGCTCGCGACTTACTCGCGGGTAGACCTTCCAGTCGCGAAAAACACTTAGACAAATTTTCAAAATTTTGTTCTTGAGTGATTTGGCGGCTTGAGCTGGCGACTTTGTGGCGACTTAATCCAGTCGCGAAAATCGCGTGTTTGGCAGAAATAAGAGCAGTTTTTAAATCATTTTCAGTTTTTCCCTCGAATTTTTGTGACTGTTCATCTTCTCCCTCCCCAAACACTCCGTGCTCCCATTTCCAATCTCCATTGTTGAACTCTTGTTGCTCAAAATCTTCAAGTCACAGGTATGGGTTTTCTGTTCTGCACTCTTTTCTACTTGTTTTTGTGCTTTTCCCCTTGATCTTACGCATATATTTGTGTTTTAGAAATGGGTTTGTGTTTCGTCATTTGCTCCTTGTTCACGCTTAGATTGCGACTGTTCTTAGTTGTTTCACTATTACTCATCATTCTGTGTCTCGCTATGTGATTCTTTAATTTTCACTGTTCTTTGAGCTGTTGAGTTGTTTCAATTTTTTTTTGGGGTTGTGAGTTTAATGTGCTAAATATGCCTGCTCTGTTGTGTTAATCTTTTGGGAGCATATGTGAGCTTCACAATACTGTTTATGTGATCATTTTTTTGTTTTTGTCTCATTGACATATAACTGCCTTTAAGTTAATTTCCTTATCTGATGCTGTTATGTGTATTTCCTATCTTAGGCTTGCTTTTCCATGTGATTGATCTAAATAGCCTGTGCTTCAAGTTCAGTTGTATGGATGATATCTCTTTGATGATTACATGAGACTAACTTGTTTTACACGTATATTGCTCTGTATTGTTGTGGCCTCTTCTGATTGATCACAGATGGCTCCCTCACCTCCTAAGAAGAAAACTACTGCGAAGAAGGCTGACAAAAGGTTGAAAATGGACTCTAAGCTTTTTAGGTCAGTTCATCACTTTGAGAGATACAGGGATAACTTCTTGAGTGCAGGAATTATTCAAGAGAGATTTGTTGATTTGGAGGATTTGAGACAAACCTTTATCCCAGGTTGTTTTGAAGGAAGAGGATGGGAAAAACTTCTGAGTGATTTCCCTGTAGTTTGTGAACCCTTGATTAGGGAATTTTATTCCAATGCTGTGATAAAGGAGAATGAGTTAAGTTGCTGGGTTAGAGGGAAAGAATTCATTTTAGATGCTCATGTCATAGATGATGCATTAGGACTTGAAGGATTAGATGATGAGGAATTTATCAACTACAAGGACAGGTCTGTCTCCATTGAAACAATCCAACAAAGGATAGGTGGGCAGAGAGAAGGAAAATGCTTGAATACCACTGCCTTTCCAGTGGACATGAGGTGTTTAACAATCATCATGATGTTTAACCTCTATCCCATTAAGAAGTTGACTACAATAAATTGTGCTAGAGCAATCTTTCTGATGGATCTCAAAGAAAAGAACTTCATAGACATAAGTTCACACATATATGACATCATTGTGGATGAGACAAGAACAACCTCTAGGCCAAAATTGATCTTTCCCAGTTTGCTAATGAGGATTTTTAGAAAGAAGGGTGTTCCTATCCCACAAGACATCAGTCCCATGTCCACACCTTCTGCAATTAACAGGCTTACCTGCAAAAGGATAAGTGTTAGACTTCCAGGAGAAGAAGATGAAGGTGATGAAGGAGAAGGTGTCCCAATGGAGACTGAAGCAGAGGCAGCAGGGCATGCATCAACCTCAACACCCAGGAGGAGTGGCAAAAGACCCAGAGCATCAACTTCTTCAGATACACCTCCAGATGCTTTCCAAATCATTCTGGAAAGACTTGATGGGATCAGAGAAGTCCAGACTGAGCATTCTGAGAGGATGAAAGTTATGCAGGATCAGATTGATGTTTTGACTGCAAAACTTGACAGCTTCACCACTCAGCCTGAACACTGACCATTTGGCCATTCCTGACAAAAAGGGGGAGATGTTCCTGTTGAGAGCAGCCCTTAAGGGGGAGTAATGTGTTGAGGGGGAGTCATGTCAAACTCTAAAACTTTGGTTATATATTTATGTTTTAAGTACTTTTAGTGGTTTATGGGTTTGATACACTATGTTTTTGGTGTATTGTTTCTAACTCTTAACTTATACTCTTGGTTTAAAGTTTAATATATTTTGATGATGTAATTCAGGATGTTTTGTGTTTTGTACCCATTTGCTTATGTAAGCTTTTAGGGTTTATGTTTTATGCATTGTTTGTAGGCTTTATGGTATGTATCTTGCCTAGTGCAGCCTTTATGCTATGTTGGAAATCAGTACTTTAATCTAAATGTTATGCATTTTGGTTTATGTACTGTCACTCTTGTGCCCTTGTAGGATTGTTCCTAGATGCATATGCCTTGTGTGATATGCATTGGTTGAGTGTTGTGCATACAAGTGTCTTGCCTTGTGCTTGTTAACTTGTATGTCCTTGTGATCATTCCAAGTGTGAATGAGCACTGTGATCACTACTTTGTGGTGTTCACTTGGTTGATCAAGCCATGGTTTGTTTTCATAACTCCATCTTTGCTTGATCACATATTGCCTGTTTCATATGCATTTTATAATTTTCTGCTTACAATGATCATGGTGTATTGTTGTGTTTCAGGAGTATTATGTTCATATGATTCAAGTGCTTCACAGCTTCTAGAGTTAGGTGTGAGTGAGTTTTGTTCAACTGTTCCCAACTCACATGTTAAGTCTAGAGTCTGTTTTAGGGTTTTGTCACGGAATAGCCAAAGGGGGAGATTGTAAGGTTGAATTTATTCAACCATCTAAT
Organism: Quercus alba; assembly: GCA_036321655.1. Taxonomy (NCBI): domain Eukaryota; kingdom Viridiplantae; phylum Streptophyta; class Magnoliopsida; order Fagales; family Fagaceae; genus Quercus; species Quercus alba. The sequence continues at coordinate 54,647,160 of CM070308.1, read as the reverse complement.
TGGCTTTATTCCGTGCCAAATTTGCTTGTAATTCAGCATTTAGTAACCCTGTATTTAGGTGGGTTTGATGTAAGGGTAGTGAGTGAGATTGAGTGAAGTTTGCTCAAGAGTGTGCAAGAAAACAGAGTCTCGCGGCTGGGTCTCGCGGGTGACTCGCGGCTTCAAGCCGCCAGAAGCAACCTCACGTGCTAAGCATGCTGGAAGATGAACAGTCTGCTAGCTGGAGCACTACAGGACAAAACAGGACAACTGGCCATACGGTTATCTCGCGACTGGATCTCGCGACTTAGTCAAGCCGCGAGGTCAAGCCGCGAGCCACCCCTGTTTTGTAGAATTCTGACGTTTCACATTCCTCTCCACTCCAGTATAAATACCCCTATTACCCACGATTGAAAGAGAGCTTCCAGAGAGAATTTTGAGAGAGAAACCCTAAAGAAAAACCAGATTGTTTCACCCACAATCTCTACCTTAGAATCTCTTCAAATTCCTCAACTCTCTTCCTCTCCATTGTTAAAACCTTGAGAGGCATTATACCAAACCAGGTTCTCATCATCATCATCATTGTGAGTCTGTTGTTTGGATTTCTGGGAAGCAGTTAGGAAGGAACCAATCTTCATTGGTTGATGCTACGGTCTAGTAGCGGAATCCGGAAAGCTAGAAAAGAAAAAGGTTCGGCGCAACCTCGTTGGAGCAAGAAGCTTGGAGGGCTTAGGTGCACTGGGTAGATTAGGCTTGGAGGGTCTATTGCTGTCCTTGTATCCCAACTATATTTTCTAGTGGATTGATTACTGCTTGGAGGGCGGCGGAGAGGTTTTTCGCCGAGGGCTTCGGTTTCCTCTTCGATAACACATTGCGTGTTGTCTTTGTGTTTGCATCTTCCTTCCTCTATCTTTGCCTTTAAATTATCTGCTGTGGATTTAATTTTGTTATGGCTTAGATAGTATTTAATCAATTTCGTATGATAGCATATGTTAAGTTTCCGCACACTAGTTGTTTGACATATTGCTTGAATTGATTAAGTTGTTATTTGGGGGTCTAAACGTTCAAAGGTGTTTTTGTACACGTTTTTGAACTTTCAGTTTGTTTGATTGATTGATTGATATAGATGGGGACTTAGTTGAGATTGACCTGACCAAGCTGTTTCTTAGGGGAGAATTTGATCAAGATCAGAGGGAAGGCTCCAAAGAGAACCCAAGAGTGACACTCAAGCTAGTAGTTCCAATTCCAAGCCCATCACTCCCATCGTGGTACTGAAGCCTGTGAGCACAAAAGACACTCCACTGCTACAACATCACAATCCCATATTTGACCTACAAGATAGTTTAAACCATAAGAAAACTGAAGATCCTGTCACCATGGCGGAAGAGGAGGATATCCGAACACTAAAGAACCCATGAACACCCAAGAGCTACTGAACACCATGGTAGCTAGTCAAATCCAGCTGAGGGAGGACATGAACCTTATGGTACAACGGTTTCAGAGCCTAAAGAGTGGCTAAGAGGGGAACAAGATTGACCATAATTCCCCAACCATGGAGGGAGAGAAGAAGATCAACGAGAAAATAAACAAGGTGGAAGAGATGATTAGAAGAGCTCGTAAGATGGAAGACCTCATGGACTACCAATCACTCGCACTTTTCCCTGATGTGAGATTGCCTCCCAAGTTTAAGATGCCAACCTTGGACAAGTTTGACAGGATCGATTGCCCAAAGTCCCATCTGAAGATGTGTATGAGGGCCATGCAACCCCTAGGGGTGACTAAAGAATTACTTGCTGTTCCAAAACACTCTGACTGGAGTCATTCTTAGGTGGTTCCTTAACCTAGAAGATACTAGAGTAAGGAGTTGGGAGGACATCTGCCATAAGTTTCACAAGCAATACAAGTACAATATAGAGGTGGATATAATAAAGAGGGATCTCGAAACTATGACGCAAAAGCCGAAAGAATCCTTCTCTACCTTTATTACTAAGTGGAGGTCCAAAGCTGCACAGATGATGAATAGGCCAAGTGAAGAAGAACAATTAGTTATGGTTGTAAAGAATTTATTACCTATATACCATAAGTACTTGTTTGCCCAATATTTCCCTAATTTTAAACCTTTGATTGCTGCTGGAACCCAAATTGAAGATGCAATAAATAATGGCACTATAAAGAATGAGGACACACCTAGGTTTAAAAAGAATTTAGGATCTAGTTCTAAAACTGCAAAAGTTTCTAATATCCATAAAAATTATCCTTATCGACTGATTGCACCCACTGCACCCGTGCAAATATCACAAGGGCCACCTCCAAGGCCTAGGAGGGAGTTTCATGAGTTATATATGCCTATGAGCCAAGTATTTAAGAAGCTAAATGCAAAAGGGTTACTAAACCCCGTAGATCCAAGACCAATTCCAAACCTACTACCTGCAAGATTTAATGTGAATAAGAGATGTGCCTACCACCAAGGCCCTGGCCATGATACTGACAAGTGTTTTGGCCTTCGTCATGCAATTCAAGAATAAATGGACAACAAGGTGATTGCGCCACCTACAAAGCCTAGCATCACTAATAATCTCTTGCCTAACCACAATTTTGGGAAAGGACCAAAGATTAATTGTTTGATGATTGAAGAGGAAAGTAAAGAGGACCCATCTGAATTGATCTATGGCCTACTCGAGTGCTTTATGATGACATGGGAAGAATTGATGGGTACAACATCCACTACAAGATATGATATATGGAGCGAAGATGTACTGGAAACCAAAAATTATCCAACATCCACAAATAGGGGGAGACACTTCAAACCCCAATTAAATTACCCAACATCCACTAATGGGGGGAGACACTTCGAACCCCTATCAAATAATCAAGCATCTATATATAGGGGGAGACACTTCGAACCCCAAGCCAATAACACAACATCCACAAATAGAGGGAGACACTTTAAACCCTAAGATACCGATCCCAATGACCCAACAAAAATTGCCCACATTATAAGGGGAAGAGATACTTCAAACCTCCACATTTGGAGACTGACAACCCAATAGAAGCTTTGAATAAATCTACCTAACAAACGCCCACTGAAGAAGATGAGGTTCTCAAGCAACTACAAAAGACACAAGCCAATATATCCCTATGGGATTTACTCATGGCCTCATCTCCACCAGAATCTGGTGGACCTTCTCAATCAAATCCAAGTCCCTACAACCATAACTTCTCAAGATTTGAATGCTATGATTGGGTCCATAAGTAGGGAACTCACTATTTCCTACTCTGACAAGGATTTGACAAAGAAAGGGAAGCATCACAACGATAGATTGCACATTACTGTAGATGCTAAAGGCAAGAGGATTCCAATGGTTTTAATTAATGACAGAAGTGCCTTGAATGTGTGTCCTTTAAAGACTGCAAGTTGCTTGGGCCTAAGTATTGAAGATTTTGTGCCAACTGATTAGCATGTGAGGGTATACAACAATAGTAGAAGGGAGGTCTTGGGAACTGTAACATTAGAGCTCATTATAGGGCCGATGATCAAGAAGGTGAAATTTCAAGTCTTGAACATGGCATCATGCTTCAATATGCTCCTTGGATGACCATGGATCCATGACATAAAGGCCGTACCTTTGTCCTTATACCAAAAGGTTCGGTTTCCACATGAAGGAGCCATAGTTACCATATATGGCGATATCCTAACTGCATCCAAGCCCATCTTTGGTATTGATTCTAAGAAGGAGCCATTGACTTTAGATGACTTTGAAATTGAAAGGCCTGGCTTTGAAATAAGGGAAGAGGAAGTGGAGAAAATTCCTATGGACTTTGTTTCCTATAGCAACAATAATGTGGTAGCAATGATGAGGAGAATGAATTACCTTTTGGGGATGAACTTGGGGAAGACTATGAACAAGCCTACTGTTCAAGTCCCGATGATTCCTAGTACCACACCACCTTTTGGGCTAGGCTATAAGCCCACTGATGATGACTTGTTAGAGATGGAAGTGAGAAGAATGGCTCGTGCCAAGGCCAAAGCAAAGGAACTTCCTTGTCCTCCGGAACCCTTAAAGCCCTATACTCCTACATTGAACGGGAAGTTTGTCAAAGCTGGATATAATCAACGCTATTGGGGATTTCCTGAACCAAGATTTGATCCTAAGACTAGAACTATAATGCCTGGGTTTGAGCTACTACTTGATTGCAACAACAAGATTCTAAAGAAGGAAGACAAAAATTGGGTTGCTACTGATTGGGCTAATTACATGGACCTTGATGCCATGACTACATTCCTTGGAGATGCCATTTGCAATATAGAAGAAAAAGAGTACTGGGAGGCTTACCAACATGCATTGAAGAGCCTGTATGAAGTAAGAACAAGTAATGAAGATAAGGAAAGGGGAGAAGCCCCTAGTGGTGATGATGAGGGTAGCAGCAGCGATAGTAATAGTAGTAGTGATAGCAGCAACAGTGATAGTGGACATGGTGATGATGATAGCAATAGTGATAGTAAATGCAATGATAGTGAAGACTATGATAGCCAATACAGTGGCAATGATTGGGGTGAACCCCCTACTGATAGAGAATATGAAGATGATGGGCTTTATTATGAAAACTATGATGATGATGTAGATTATTATGATGAAGATATAGAGGATGATGCCAAAGCTGAACCTATAGACATGGGAAGCGACACTAATAGTGATCAGTACAGGCTGGAAAATGTGTTAGAGGCTGTAGAAGAGGAGATTGGAGAAATGGGCATCTCTTGGATTGGAGTTGCACTACTGATGTTAGTTCAAAGTCAGGTCCTCGATATGACAAGCATGATAGAGAGATTCTTGAGTTGGGGTCATTTTACGATTTAGAACTTGGCTCACTAACCCCATAGACCGAAGAAGAGAATGACATAGATGCTAGATTAGCCGCTCTATACCAAAAACTGATGGTCCATAGCCTCAGAAACATAACACTAGAGAGCCTTGAAGATGATAATAAGAAGATGGAAGGGGGCGAGTCAGAATACCTCCCTCAATACACTCACCTGAGCCACAAAGGGAAGCAAGATTTGTCTGGTGAGTGGATGGATAGCATAGAGCACCTAGATGCTTTTGTGACTGACAAGCCCACAGATATGGAGATTAATGATGAAGCCATGGATTATATGGATGAAGATCCCACAGTATTCATGCTGAAGGAAGAAGGAACTCACTGGGAGCCACCTACCATTATTAAAGCTATGATCGAATTGAAGAACTGGGCATGGGAGGGAACCACCCACCCCATGGAGGACTCCGTGAAGGAGATCAAGACCATTGAGTCAATCACTCTTGCCAAGAAGATCAAGACCGTTGAGCCAGTCACCCTCGCCAAGAACATTGTTTCTGTCCCTATCGAGTCTATTTCTGCAAGTATTACCATTCCTGTCAATTTTGTTTGTGATGGTATTCCTATTGAGTCTAATTTAGTTAAGTCTATTGAGTCTATTGAGTCTGTTGAGAACTCTTTTCCTTATAATATGATTTTTAATTCTACTTATTTATTGGCTTTGAATGTTTTTATTTAGGCGTAAATGCACTTTTAGTCCTTATATTTTGACGTTTTTTCATTTTAGTCCCTACATTTTATTTTTTCCACTTTTAGTCCCTAAAACCAATTTATGCTTTCCATTTTAGTCCTTGAAGCACTATTCCGTCACCAAACTAACGGGAAAACTGGATGTGGCTGACGTGAGTATTAAAATATTATTAAAAAAAATTATTTGACATTTTTTAAATGCCAAAATTAAAAAAAATTAATTAATTACTCAATTTTCTTTTCATTATTTGTGTTCTTCCCGTGTTCTTCCCTATAATCAATCTCCAGCAAAATACAAACCCTAAACTCAGATCCTAACCAAACCCCAAACCCATATCCCAGTAAAGCAAACCTTAGCCTTCAAACCCATAAATTTTCTTGGCAAACAATCACAAAAAAACCCGCTGGAAAAAAAAAACCCAAATCACCACCACTGAATCAAAGAACATGAAGATCATACCCAAGCAAAAGAATAGAAACCCAGCAACCAGCAAAGCACCACCACCGAATCAAATCATCCACTACCACATCAACAAAACCACTCCCAGACCAAACCATCCAAAGAATAGAAACCCAGCAAAGCACCCAACTCATCCACTCCCAAACCAAACCATAATCAAAGAGGCTGAGATCGGGTGCGATGGGTTTGAGATAGAAAGAGGCTGAGATCGGCTTGATCTGGGTTAGAGAGATGCTGTGATCGGTTGGTACCTGGTGAGAGCGAGTGTCGAAAACGGGAAGTGGAGAGGCCATGACCTGAGCGAGGCGCTGAGCGGCGGCTTTGGCGGTGAAGTTTTGAGTGCGCTTGACGGTGGAGAAGGCAGTGAGCAAGATCTGGGTTTGGGTTTTTTTTTTTTTTTTTTTTTTTTTTTTGGTGAGCCTCATCGTGATCCGTTGATTGTCTTTGTGTCATGTATCAGAGCCATCAATTATCTTCTTTTTCTTGTTCTGTTTTGTTGATGAAACTTGTACAGAGAAATGAAACACTTGTGGAGTAGCAATAATTTATAATTTGTTCAAACAAGTTAGTACAGACTACAGAGGAGCTTGACTAATACGTGGTCTCACACTCTCCACAAAATAAAATAGCAATATCTCACTGGTGTGTCTCTCCATCTCTCACTCACACTCGCTCACAGAGTTTCTCAGTCTCTCTTTGTGCGTTTGAGATATTTTTAAAAAATTTGAAATTTTCATATCGATAAAAAAATATCTTGGATGGTGTAAAAATGTCGTCCACCAAACTTATTATTATTTTTTGCCATTTGGTTGCTGGGTTTCTATTCTTTTGCTTGGGTTTGATCTTCATGTTCTTTGATTTGATGGTGGTGATTTGGGGTTTTTTTTTTTCCAGTGGGTTTTTTTTTGTGTTTGTGTGAGAGACCGCGCCCCCGGCCCGTTTTTATAGGATGTTGGGCCAAACCCACGTGAATGGGTGGAGTCGTGTTATTGCCTCTCAAAATGGAGGTTCGACTAGTTATATTTTTCCCTTTAGATTAAGGGTTTTACAATGGAGTCGCCACTTATTTAATTATTGGAAAAATAAGAAAACCATGAATGAAAATTCCTCATTTTATTAATTTGAAATTGAATTTATATTGATCATAGGAAAATTACATGGCTTTGGTCCTAGATACAATCTAAGATAAAGTACATGGCTTTGTTTCCTAGTTACAATCTAAAAATAAAAAATTACATGGATAAGTATTTGATCTACTAACCCTTGATCTAAGCTCGGAGGCTATGTTACAAGATGGGAAGGTGTTAGGCACCCACCTTGCCTGGTGAAACCGGTCTTCTAGACTATGGTGGCCAACATTCATATCACATCATCCAATATGTCAATCAATTTATATGTTGAATTTAATGTGTGTGCATGTGATAAACCCTAATTCAATTTATTAAGCATGGCATTTGGATTGAAAAATAAACTCTAGTGAATGTGTGTGGATAGTGATAACCTAGATTCAAAGATTTGAAAGAATTACTAAACAAACATGTTTTTCATATTTTTGATGTGGATTTAAGATTAAATCTAGTGATATGCATGAACATGTGATGAACAATTAAGAACATGTGAAGAACACATAAGAACAATTAAGAACATTCAAACATATTCAAGGGAATTATCATGCTTTAATCTTAAATTCTCATCATGACAATATAAACAAACAGTTAGGGAGGGAGATTATACCTTCATGCAAGATCCATATAATGGATGAGGAGATTCTTGATGGAGGTCCTAAGGGTGGAGAAAAAGAAGAACTAGGAGAGGGAGAGTAAGTCTCACTCAATACCTTGAGTCTCAGGAAGACCAAGATATGACAAGACTACTCAACTTCCCTAGAACTCAAGAGAAGAGAAGAGAGGGGGATTTTTTTTTGTTGTTTGGAATGAAGAAGAGGAGGGTTTATATAGTAGTGGTAGAGGAAATATAAATGGAAGGCCATTTAATGAGAGTTGATAAGGAATCATGAACCTAGACCTCATTTTAGCCTTTGGGGAAATCTGGTGCATTAAATGGAAAGATTGGTGGGAGTGAGGAGCAAGCCAAAATTCGGTTTTCCCGTAGTTGCTGTCACAGCCCATAGAGCCAACTTTGAAAAATCATATCTGCCTCAATTCTGATCGGAATTGTCTCATTCTTGTGCTCAAATTGAAGCCCCGGATGTCTAGTTTCTGGGAAAAATAACCTCATTCATAGATTCAAAATATTCTGAGAGATATCAATGAAATGGTAAGCAGAGGTCATTTGTTAGAAAATAGTTTCAGCACAATTAACATTAATAGGTCCCCAAATTAGCTCCCAATTAATATTAAATGGCTTCAATCACTCCCATTTCAGACTTAATTGGCTCTAAATTTACTCTAATTAAAAGATAATTGCACAAATTACTCATTGAATAATTAATGTTTAACTATCTAGTTAATTAGGTGTATGCAACTCTACCATAAAATGTAGTCCTAACCAATCAAATTATGACACATCATCGATCTCAAATTGATTATATTTATAACCAATTGAAATCAATTGTTCATAATCACATATAGTCATCTCAGCCATTAAAACTTGATTTGATGATAATTTTCAATCTAATGGTCCGATTAGGGCTCATGACCAGTCGATTTGATCGTTACAACATCAAGATTATTTTGGTGAAATGAGATTAAGGATCTAATGACCAGAATCAAGATGCATATTTCCAATGTGAAATTACCCTTTTACCCTTCATGTGAGGTTAAATACGGGTTGCAAAATAGGGTGTCAACAGAATGCCCCTCATTGGAAGAGCTTGAAAAGCGAATGCCAATGTATGAAAGAAACACCTAACTTTGCAATCATTATTTAACCGTGGTGAATGTATGATGCATGTAAATAAAAATGTAGACGGTCATGTTCTGGATCAAAATGTGGACCGAATCTCGAGGGAGATTGCCTACGTACCTCTTAATGGGAGGATCAGGTCTAAACGTAGTTCATGCATGCAGAATTTTTTTTTGTTGTATGAGTAGAAGATATGCTTACCTGGAGGACGACGAATATGGGCTTTGGCTCATGCTTTCAGAGGACCAAAGGTTCTGGATCCTGGCTCATGTTTTCAGAGGACCAAAGGTTCCGGATCCTAGCTCATGTTTTCAGAGACCTAGGATTTTTGGATCTTGGCTCATGTTTTCAGAGGACCAAGGGTTTTTGAGCTTTGGCTCATGTTTTCAGAGGACCAAAGGTTCCAGATCCTGGTTCATGTTTTCAGAGACCTAGGATTTTTGAATCTTGGCTCATGTTTTCAGAGGACCAAGGGTTTTTGGGCTTTGGCTCATGTTTTCAGAGGACCAAAGGTTCTGGATCCTGGCTCATGTTTTCAAAGGCCTAGGATTTTTGGATCTTGGCTCATGTTTTCAGAGGACCAAGGGTTTTTTGGGCTTTGGCTCATGCTTTCAGAGGACCAAAGGTTTTGGATCCTGGCTCATGTTTTCAGAGACCTAGGATTTTTGGATCTTGGCTCATGTTTTCAGAGGACCAAGGGTTTTTTGGGCTTTGGCTCATGTTTTCAGAGGACCAAAGGTTCTATATCCTGGCTCATGTTTTCAGAGGCCTAGGATTTTTGGATCTTGGCTCATGTTTTCAGAGGACCAAGGGTTTTTTGGGCTTTGGCTCATGTTTTCAGAGGACCAAAGGTTCTGGATCCTGACTCATGTTTTCAAAGGCCTAGGATTTTTGGATCTTGGCTCATGTTTTTTAGAGGACCAAGGGTTTTTTTTTTGGGCTTTGGCTCATGTTTTCAGAGGACCAAAGGTTCTGGATCCTGGCTCATGTTTTCAGAGACCTAGGATTTTTGGATCTTGGCTCATGTTTTTCGGAGGACCAAGGGTTTTTTTTTTTGGGCTTTGGCTCATGTTTTCAGAGGACCAAAGGTTCTGGATCCTGGCTCATGTTTTCAGAGGCCTAGGATTTTTGGATCTTGGCTCATGTTTTCAGAGGACCAAGGGTTTTTGGGCTTTGGCTCATGTTTTGAGAGGACCAAAGGTTCTGGATCCTGACTCATGTTTTCAGAGACCTAGGATTTTTGGATCTTGGCTCATGTTTTCAGAGGACCAAGGGTTTTTTGGGATCTTGGCTCATGCTTTCAGAGGACCAAAGGTTCTGGATCCTGGCTCATGTTTTCAGAGACCTAGGATTTTTGGATCTTGACTCATGTTTTCAGAGGACCAAGGGTTTTTTTGGGCTTTGGCTCATGTTTTCAGAGGACCAAAGGTTCCGGATCCTGGCTCATGTTTTTAGAGGCCTAGGATTTTTGGAACTTGGCTCATGTTTTCAGAGGACCAAGGGTTTTTTGGGCTTTGGCTCATGTTTTCAGAGGACCAAAGGTTCCGGATCCTGGCTCATGTTTTCAGAGACCTAGGATTTTTGGATCTTGGCTCATGTTTTTCAGAGGACCAAGGATTTATGGATCTTAGCTCATGCCGATGTGTGTGGCCTTTTACACTAGTACTTGCAAAATAAACGTTTTCAATTAGTAACAGAGTTATTCATTGAAAAGAATTTGGCATACCTGGCAAATGCCCCTAGTTTGGGACATATTCCATGCTTCGATGAATGCTGAGGGCGAACAATTGACTTGATGTTGCACCACTGGAGAATATGGAAGAGGATGATAGCTTTCTGTTCCTGAAGAAGAATTTAATGAAGGATTTTTTTTTTTTTTTTTTTTTTTTGAATTTGGAAAACTTGAATTTTTTTTTGAAGGAATTGAAAATTTTGATTGATGAATTTTTTTTTTTTTTTTAAATTTGGAAATCTTGAATTTTTTCAAGGAATTGAAAATTTTGATTGGTGATTTTTTTTTTTTTTTTTTTGAAGCAACCTAAGAAGTATGAGCCCAATGCCCCTAGTCCCAAGGCCTTTTTTGAAAATTTCTTCTCTTTTTTTTTTTTGAAAGAATTAGAAAGAATTGATTTTTTTTTTTTTTTTTTTTTGAATTATGAAGATTTGTTCATTATCAAAAAGTGAAGAAGATGAAGATGAAGATGAAGATGGAGTAAAAGTGATGAAGATTTATTCATGATTTTTTTTTTTTTTTTTTTTTTTGTTGAAAAACCTATCCTTCAAATGAGAATATCTTGATGTGGATTGCTAAGTCCTTGCTTAATTCCTGCAAAAAGATAATTTCAATTTAGCAATGGATTTATTTATTGAAATGAATTGGAAGTACTTAGCCAATGCCCCTAGTTTGAGGCATATTCCATGCTTAGATTGAAGCTAAGTTCATTTGATGTTGTGACCATTGGGGAACATGAAAGAAGATCACGGTCCGTCATCATTGGTTCCTGCAAAAATACTTTCTTTCTCTAGCTTGTTAGAAACCAATTATCATGAAAACTTGCATACAATATAAATAGGCCAATGCTCTAAGTTTAAACATGCTTAATGCAAAACAAATGAGTTTAGCCTAACATGCACCCAAACAATTTTGTCACATTATTTTGACTTTGTTCTCCAAGGTTGTTTGAGTGAAAGGGACCGGGCCTCTGCAAGGCTGCCTACGTACCTCTGTCACAGAGGATCAGGTCAAGACGTAGTTCAAGAGAACTGGATTTTGAAAAAGAATGATTTATTTTTATTTTTATTTTTATTTTTATTTTTTATAATTATGAACAAGAGGTGATTCTTTGAACAACCATTATGGCAAATCAAAGTGTTTAAGAGTCGAACAAATCTCTTTGATTAGGAAGGGTCAAGATCATTAAACTCATGTAATCAAATTTGCCTCTTCCTTTTGAACATCGTCAGATTAAGTCTCCAAAGGCAATCAAGAAATGAAATGTGATAATATTTATGAATCACATTATTGGGTGCAAACAAGGAGAGTGCTCCAGGTTTGGAAGTTCTTTTGAGTCATTTTGAGAATTTGAGAATTTGAGAAAATTTGTCCTTAGACATATCATCTTGTGGGATTTGACAATTTTAAGCATTTTTCCTTTTTAATTCAAGAGAAAAATATTATTAGAGTTTAAGATGCACCTACAACTAGCAAGACTTCAAGGAGATCTTTACTCATGGGTTGTAATGTAGGCTGGGTTTGGCTTATGAAATGGAAGATATAAAAGGCTCAAAATTCCCTATGATGTTTCCCCCAAGTATGCATTACTCAAAAATCAAGTATTAGAGGAGTTGTCCCATTTCTTCTTTATCATCTTCTCACTAGTCTTCATTGGTCACTTGTATCAACAATCGTTTTTATGCTCATTCATCTTGAATCATACCTCTAGACTTTCATCTTGTAAAATTGTTCTCTTTTTAGGTTGCTTCTTCAAGTTTCCAACTTGGTAGAATTTTCCAAAGGTTTTTTTTTTTTTTTTCTTTGGCCCTAACTTTTGCCTAGACCACCCTTTTGGGTTTTCAGCCTAGCGGGCTCTTTTTTTTTTTTTTTTTTTTTTTTTTTTTGGCCCTAACTTTTGCCTAGACCGCCCTTTTGGATTTTCAGCCTAGCGGGCTTCTTTTCTTTTTCTTTGTTTCTTTTTTTTTTTTTTTTGGTCTTTCATCTCTTAATTGAATGAACTTTTGAGGACCTTTTGCCCTCCTTGTATTTCTCAGCTTAATGATTTTTGGTCATTTTGATGCACTCTCTAGACTTCTTTCTTGCCTCAATGGACTTGCACCTTTCTGTGCTTGATGAATCTTTTCCTTTTTGATGAACCTTCTACTCTTCTTGGCATGATGAATTTTAGGTTCTTCAAACTTGATGCACATTTTGTTTTCTCTCACATTGATGGAATTTCATATCTCTTTCCTTGATTGAGTGAAAACTCCTTTTACTTTGATGATCTCTTATAGCTTAATGAATTCTCTACTTGTCTTTCATGTCTTCTAGGAGAGATTCATCAATTAGCTTCAAAACTATAAGGTCAACTCCTTCTCAACATGAGATTTAAGCATGCATACTTTGAACTTTCCCACCCTAGGTTTAGATTTTAGTGGGTTTATGCAAAAAAAGGCTAAATGTTTGAAGGCTCAAATGGCCTAGCAATGGATGATGAACATTCTAGGTCATAGGAAATAATTTGGTTTAACCAAAGATGGCCTCCTATCCCTAGTAATGCTTGCTTGTAGGCACAGTGATTCAAGCTCTTTTAATAAATTCATCTTAAAAGAAAAAGTATGAATGCTCTAATGATGTGAAACAAAAGACTTTTGAAAATTGGATCAAGTGCATGGATTCTCGAGATTTTTTGATGGATGGATTTTTTGATTGCCTTTTAAGACCATTTCTTCTTATATTCTAAGTCAAGTAGCAAAAGTGTTTACATGGATCAAATGAAATTAATCATTCCTTGGTACAAGTTGATTGCTCAAGCTTTTAAACATCAAGATTCTAAAAATGTTTTGTCCAAGGGATCCTCATGTACCATTTTGAAAAGGAGACTTCTTTTTTTTTTTTTTTTTTTCTTTTTTTTCTTTTAATCTTGAAAGAAAGAAGAAAAAAAATTGGGTCTTTTTTAAAAAAGTCACTAGGAAGTTAAATGCCCCTTGTCCAAAGGCTTTTTTCATTTGAAAATTTTTCTCTTTTTTTTTTTTTTTTGGGAAATTTGGAAATCTTGAATTGTTTTTTTTTTTATTATATATATACACAAACAAAGCTCATTAAATGCTACATGAAGAATTTGAATTCAAAGAAACATAGAAACATGAAATAAACAATCAAACTTTAAGCTTAACCATGATGTTGCAAACCAAATGTAGAGTGAGGCAAAGTTGGGCCACTTGCTTCCTCTTGGTCCATTTAGGATGCTTGAGGCTTGGTGTGCTTGAACCTTGATTATGATGAAATGGCTTGGGCTTTCACTTGGAAGGCTTAAACATTGATTATGATCTCTTGGTATCTGCTTGAAATGGCTTGGGCTTACACTTGGAAGGCATGCATCTTGTGAGCTTTTGGCCTTTGATGTTGATCATGAGTATACACCTTTGATGGGCTCAAGTGTTGGGCTTAGACTCATTCAAGAAACAAATTGGGCTTCCATTTCAAGTAGAGTTCAATCTTAGGCTTTTGGGTTTGAGTTCATTCACAACATGCAATGTTCAAACAATCATGATGGGCTCAAGTGTTGGACTTGAGTTATCATGGTTCAAACAACGGCCAAACAAATGTGTAATGAAATGCAATTTACATGGACCAACCTAAAGGTAGGTTCTATGGGTCATTACAACATGGGTAGAAGGTAGGTTAAAGGTCCCCACAAGCTAGGACGTCGTACCTCCCAACTTGTGACGCCAGGAGCGTCGCGTTGGTCCGAACGGTACAGTTTGTCCCTATGAACCACCATGGCATAACCATGATGATCCTTGTCGCGGTGGGTGGTAGGTTCACCGCTGGGTATGTGAGTCTCAGGAAGACCACAATCCACGGCTAATACTACCGGGCTTCCGGGCTAGCACACAAATAAAATGAATTTCATTCAAGCAAATGATGCATGACATGTAATATAATGACATATTAGACATATTATTTACAAAAAGCAATAAACAAACAATGACATGGTTGGCCACCATAACCTAATTGAAGCTTAGCCCTCAATATCCCCAGTGGAGTCGCCACTGTGAGAGACCGCGCCCCCAGCTTGTTTTTATAGGATGTTGGGCCAAACCCACGTGAATGGGTAGAGTCGTGTTATTGCCTCTCAAAATGGAGGTTCGACTAGTTATATTTTTCTCTTTAGATTAAGGGTTTTACAATGGAGTCGCCACTTATTTAATTATTAGAAAAATAAGAAAACCATGAATGAAAATTCCTCATTTTATTAATTTGAAATTGAATTTACATTGATCATAGGAAAATTACATGGCTTTGGTCCTAGATACAATCTAAGATAAAGTACATGGCTTTGTTTCCTAGTTACAATCTAAAAATAAAAAATTACATGGATAAGTATTTGATCTACTAACCCTTGATCTAAGCTCGGAGGCTATGTTACAAGATGGGAAGGTGTTAGGCACCCACCTTGCCTGGTGAAACCGGTCTTCTAGACTATGGTGGCCAACATTCATATCACATCATCCAATATGTCAATCAATTTGTATGTTGAATTTAATGTGTGTGCATGTGATAAACCCTAATTCAATTTATTAAGCATGGCATTTGGATTGAAAAATAAACTCTAGTGAATGTGTGTGGATAGTGATAACCTAGATTCAAAGATTTGAAAGAATTACTAAACAAACATGTTTTTCATATTTTTGATGTGGATTTAAGATTAAATCTAGTGATATGCATGAACATGTGATGAACAATTAAGAATATGTGAAGAACACATAAGAACAATTAAGAACATTCAAACATATTCAAGGGAATTATCATGCTTTAATCTTAAATTCTCATCATGACAATATAAACAAACAGTTAGGGAGGGAGATTATACCTTCATGCAAGATCCATATAATGGATGAGGAGATTCTTGATGGAGGTCCTAAGGGTGGAGAAAAAGAAGAACTAGGAGAGGGAGAGTAAGTCTCACTCAATACCTTGAGTCTCAGGAAGACCAAGATATGACAAGACTACTCAACTTCCCTAGAACTCAAGAGAAGAGAAGAGAGGGGGATTTTTTTTGTTGTTTGGAATGAAGAAGAGGAGGGTTTATATAGTAGTGGTAGAGGTAATATAAATGGAAGGCCATTTAATGAGAGTTGATAAGGAATCATGAACCTAGACCTCATTTTAGCCTTTGGGGAAATCTGGTGCATTAAATGGAAAGATTGGTGGGAGTGAGGAGCAAGCCAAAATTCGGTTTTCCCGTAGTTGCTGTCACAGCCCATAGAGCCAACTTTGAAAAATCATATCTGCCTCAATTCTGATCGGAATTGTCTCATTCTTGTGCTCAAATTGAAGCCCCGGATGTCTAGTTTCTGGGAAAAATAACCTCATTCATAGATTCAAAATATTCTGAGAGATATCAATGAAATGGTAAGCAGAGGTCATTTGTTAGAAAATAGTTTCAGCACAATTAACATTAATAGGTCCCCAAATTAGCTCCCAATTAACATTAAATGGCTTCAATCACTCCCATTTCAGACTTAATTGGCTCTAAATTTACTCTAATTAAAAGATAATTGCACAAATTACTCATTGAATAATTAATGTTTAACTATCTAGTTAATTAGGTGTATGCAACTCTACCATAAAATGTAGTCCTAACCAATCAAATTATGACACATCATCGATCTCAAATTGATTATATTTATAACCAATTGAAATCAATTGTTCATAATCACATATAGTCATCTCAGCCATTAAAACTTGATTTGATGATAATTTTCAATCTAATGGTCCGATTAGGGCTCATGACCAGTCGATTTGATCGTTATAACATCAAGATTATTTTGGTGAAATGAGATTAAGGATCTAATGACCAGAATCAAGATGCATATTTCCAATGTGAAATTACCCTTTTACCCTTCATGTGAGGTTAAATACGGGTTGCAAAATAGGGTGTCAACAATTTGTTTGCCAAGAAAATTTATGGGTTTGAAGGCTAAGGTTTGCTTTACTGGGATATGGGTTTGGGGTTTGGTTAGGATCTGGGTTTAGGGTTTGTTTTTTGCTGGAGATTGATTATAGGGAAGAACGGGAAGAACACAAATAATGAAAAGAAAATTGAGTAATTAAATTTTTTTTTTTAAATTTTGGCATTTAAAAAATGTCAAATAATTTTTTTAATAATATTTTAATACTCACGTCAGCCACGTCCAGTTTCCCCGTTAGTTTGGTGACGGAATAGTGCTTCAAGGACTAAAACGGAAATCGTAAATTGGTTTTAGGGACTAAAAGTGGAAAAAATAAAATGTAGGGACTAAAATGGAAAAACGTCAAAATATAGGGACTAAAAGTGCATTTACGCCTTTTATTTATGAAATTAGTAAAGAAACTCTTAATAATAAGGGATTAAAAAAAGGGCATTTAGAACCTATAAAAGAAGAAACCCAACCTATTAATTTGGGAATTGATGATGAACCTAAAATGATACAAGTGGGCAATACCCTAACCACCTTTGAGAGAGATGCATTAATGGCCCTATTGACAGAATTCAAAAAGGTATTTGCATGGTCATACGAAGATATGCCTAGGATTGATATAGATATAGTGCAGCATAGCATCCCAACATATCCAAACATGAAGCCAATTAAGTAGAAATTGAGAAGAATGAAGCCATAGTGGACTCTCAAGATCAAGGAAGAGGTCAAGAAACAGTACAATGAAAGATTTTGGAAGGTGGTTAACTACCCAGAGTGGTTAGCTAATGTTGTATGCCAAAGAAAGATGGGAAAGTGAGGATGTGTGTAGACTTTTGAGATCTGAATAAGGCCAACCCAAAAAATGATTTTCCTTTGCCTTACATTGACATCCTGGTTGACAACACAAAGGGACATGCCCTGCTATCATTTATGGATGGGTTTTCAGGGTACAATCAGATTAAAATGGCTCTAGAAGATATGGGAAAAACCCCTTTCATTACTCCATAGGGGACATATTGCTACAAGGTCATGCCATTTGGCCTTAAGAATGCTAGTGTTACTTACCAACATGCAGCCACCACTTTGTTGCATGATTTGATCCACAAAGAAGTAAAGGTTTATATTGATGACATGATAGTGAAGTCCAAAGACCGTGAAGGGCATATACTAGCTTACGAAAGTTCTTTGAAAGAATCCAGTTGTATAAGTTGTGGTTGAATCCAAAGAAGTGCACTTTCGGAGTCACATCCGAAAAGCTATTAGGGTTTATGGTAAGTCAAAGAGGAATTGAAGTAGATCATAACAAATTCAAAGAAATTGTAGAGATGAAGCCTCCAAGAACTGAAAGGGAGATCCGAAGGTTTCTGGGGAGGATATAGTACATCAGCAGATTCATAGCCCAGCTCACCTGACATGTGAACCAATTTTCCAATTGCTTACGGAGAAAGTTCCTATAGTATGGAATGAACACTGCCAAAAAGCTTTTGAAAAGATCAAGAATTATCTGATGAAGCCACCAATACTTATCCCATCAGTACCTAAAAAGCCATTATTGTTGTATCTCACAACTATAGATATAGCAATGGAGGCTTTGCTTGCTCAATACCTAGAGGGGACTAGAAAAGAGAATGCAATCTACTACATCAGCAAGAAGATGTTGCCTAATGAAGAAAAGTATTCACCACTTGAGAAGACATATGTAGCACTTGTATGGGCAACCCGCAAACTCAGACACAATATGCTTGCTTACAAGGTCTTGTTGATTGCAAGAATGGACCTGTTGAAATATCTAATGGAGAAGCCTGTGCAGGATGGGAAGACAACTAAATGGGTCTTGCTTTCATCAGAGTTTGATATTAAATATGTGACTTAGAAGTCCGTGAAGGGGAGAGCAATTGCTGATCACTTAGCCTATTATTCACCAGAAGAAGCTAAAGAAATCCAAGGAGACTTTCCAGATGAAGATATCATAGGCATCGAGGTGGAATCATGGAAGATGTATTTTGGTGGAGTAACAACTCAAAACGGAAGTGGAATTGGAGTTCTCTTAATTTCTCCAAAAGGGAGACACATCCCATTTTCTAGTAGGCTCAACTTTCTTGCCATCAACAATGCCACTGAATATGAAGCTTGCATCATGGGATTACGAGCAGCCCTAGGTCTTGGAGTGAAAGAGTTGGAGGTGTATGGTGACTCAGCCTTGATAATCTCTCAGATTCAAAATAAATGGAAGATCAAAGAAGAAAGGTTGACGCCTTATCATGAATGTCTTCAGAAGTGGGCCTTGAAATTCAATAAGATCCAGTACCAATATGTGCCAAGGATACAAAATCATATTGCAGATGCTTTAGCAACAATGCCATCCATGATGGATGGGCCAAAGGAAGATGAAGCTAGACCAATAGTGGTGGAACAAAAAGAAGAGCTAGCTTATTGCATGACAATAGAAGAGGGTGAAGAAAAGAATGGGGAAGGTGAATGGTATTCAGACATCCTACAATACCTCAAGGATGGGACATACCCAAAGTCTGCAAACAAGAATGACCAATTGACCATCAGGAGGTTGTCTACTAATTATATTATTTGTGGTGAGAGGCTTTACAGAAGATTATATGATGGAATTCATCTCCTTTGTGTGACCGCCAAAGAAGCACAACGAATAATTGAAGAGGTTCATGAGTCAAGTTATGGGCCACATATGAATGCACACATGCTATTACGGAAGATAATGAGACAAGGTTATTACTGGACCACTATGAAAGCCGACTGTGCAACTTATGTTCGGAAATGCCATCAATGCCAAGTCCATGGAGATCTGAAGCATATGTCACCCATGCCATTACGTACCATGACATCACCCTAGCCATTCTCTACATGGGGGATAGATATTGTCAGGAAAATTCACTCAACAACATCCAATGGCCATGAATTCATACTCGTAGCCATTGATTACTTCACTAAGTGGGTAGAAGCTGCCTTATACAAGGTTCTGAACTCAAAGAAAGTTGTTCAATTCATTTAGACCAATATCATTTGTAGATATGGGGTACCACATGAAATCATCTCAAACAATGGGCTGCATTTCAAGGGAGAAACAGAAAAGCTGCTACGACAATTCAACATTCAGCACCACAAACCCTAGCCCTATTGTCCTTAGATTAATGGAGCAGTTGAGGCTGCTAATAAGAATATAAAGCTAATCTTGAAGAAGAGCACAAAAAACTCCAAGGATTGGCACCTACAATTACCTTATGCACTTTAGGGGTATAGGACATCAATTCGATCTACCACAAAAGCCACTCCTTATTCATTGGTGTATGGGATGGAAGAAGTCCTCCCCATTGAAATGGGTGTTCGTTCATTAGGAGCAGTGCTAGAGAGTGAAATCCCTGAAGTAGATTGGTTGTGAATTAGATATGACTAGTTATGCATGATGGATAAGAAGAGACTTAGGGCCCTGTATCAAATTCAAGGTTATCAAAGGAGGCTTTGGAAAGCTTTTGACAAAAAAGTAAGGACTAGAGATTTGAAGTTGGGAGATTTAATGCTAAAAGAGATCTGAGCCCTGATCCAAAATGCAAACGAGAAGTTTAAGTAGAATTGGGCAAGTCCTTACATTATCAAGCAGATATACTTTAGGGGAGCAACAAGGTTGATGGATTTAGATGCAAACCCTTTCACTAAGCCAACCAACATGGATCAATTAAAGAAATACCATATCTGAGGTGGTAATCTCACAGCACCACATCTGAAGTGGTTGTAAATTATGTTATTTCCCTTCCTAGGTTTTGTTAAAAAAAAAAAAAAACAAAACAAAAAAGGGGTAGGTTGAAAACCCGAAAGGGCAATCTAAGTAAAAGGAGAGTAAAAAAAAAAAAGAGTGAGAGAGCTTGCTAGGTTGAAAACCTAAAAGGGTGGCCTAGGCAAAAGTTAAGGCAAATAAAAAAAAATGAAATACATGATGACCTAATCCTTCTACCAAGAGGGTACGTAGGCAACCATGCATTGGTCTGGTCACAATTTCTCGAAACCCACCATTTACATATTAAGCAACCAAAAAAAAAAAAAAAAACCCAAAGTTCAACCATTCCATTAAACCATGTCATTACACAAAATCTTGAAAAAAATAAAAAATAAAAATACTAAACTTCCACCTTAAACAGAGCCTTTAACCTGAAAGTCCTAAATAATTCCTAAACCTAAGAGTTTCACATCAACTTTTAAAATAAACGTGTTCAAAGCCAAAAAATAAGATGTTCATTTCTTCTTAAGTCTTTACTCCTTCGGTCGTTTATTGCTTTCATCTTTGTTAGGTTCCTTGACATTTGGGTCCCTCCTTTTAAATTCATAGTTGTCAATCTCGTCTCTTTCTCGGTTGTCTTTGAGGAATTGCTTTCTCATAGCAACCATATCAGCCTCCTTGTCCACAATCTTGTTCACTAGCCAGTTAGAGTAGTCTGTGGTCATCCTTTGAAGTGAACCTTAACAAAGGACTGATCCACTCGGTCAACCATCTCCAAGCCCAAAAAACATGTTCCTTATAGGTAGGGTTTATGTTCACAGGAGTAAAAGGTTTTCTTCTTTTTCCACCAGGAATTCCTTGCTCATATTGGAATTGCCTCAAAAGTCTATCAACCTTGTAGAAAGTTGTTATCCTTAACCCAATTAGGAAGATGTGATTTGATCCTGGAGACCGCAACAAAGGGGGTGGGCACTTCCACCAATAACAATTCCACAAAATGGAGGCACTAGATTTCTTGTTCCAATCACTCTCAGTTTGACACTCGGTTTTGAGGATAGTTCTACTGAGAAAATTGCCATGACCATAATCAGCAATAGAAGGTGTGGCAATCATGTCCAATCTTTCCATCAACCATATTTGCAAAGCCAAAGGACTCCCAAGAAAGTTTTATGACTCTCCACCTTGGAATACAGAGTCCAATCCCAGAATAGTTTCTACTAAGACCAAAGGAACAAGATTATCACCGTCTTTAATCTAATTCACAACACTTATGGTTTGAGCATCCACAAATCAGGCCTTCCAGAGCAAAGCATAAAAAGCTAAGCCAAAATTCTTTTGCATATTGTCAGCCACTCCGTGAGTACATTTATTGATCAATCTAGAAAGAACTGCACAAAGATTCACCATGTGCCCTTCGATCATGCTATTGGCAATTGAAGTAGGAAGTCTTAGAGCATCAGATAAATTTTCCCTATGCCTAGGATCACAAGAAACTACTACGGATTTCTAGTTGGGATCATAACCTAGAATAGTTGAAAATTCTTTAATGATGGGGCAAAGTTCAGTAGTTTGAAACCGAAATACATGGTTTTCAGTATCCCAGAACTTCACAGCCACATGAAGAAAGTCCCACTTGATCTTAACATTCCTCAAAGTCTTAATTCCCTCTAGTTTGTGGGCTGTAAAATTGGTCTTGGTGCTAAAATCAAAGCTACGAACCCATCGATTGATATCTTGAATTGTTGAATGAGAAAAATTTTGATTGCTAGCCATGGATAACTCTTGCTTGTGATTATTGTGTCTTGCTAACCTTGATGCAAAGATTTGTTTGTAGGATAGATTGCTAAAGTAAGCTACATCAGTTATTAATCAGGTTTAAATAAGTTTCAAAGAGTTTGTAGTTGAGTAGAAAAGTGTTTCTTGGTCACAAACAAAGAAAATATTTTTCAAAAAACTTGAAAATGCAAAACACGTGTCGAAAAAGCGTGAGAAGATGGCCCACCATGGCGTAAGCTAGTTGGCACATTAAAGTGCCATTCAGCACTCTAAAAGTGCCAATCGATACTTTCAAAATGCTAAACAACACTCCCCAAGTGCCAAACAGCACTCAACTCCACCAAGGCTCATTTACCCTATTTTGCGTTATCGGGGCATTGTTTAGATCCGTTTTTGACCCTATTTAACACTTAAAAAGTTTTTTTTTTTTTTTTTTGTTAAACTGGGGCATTTAGACATGTCTTACCCATTTGTTTTTTTTTTTTTTTTTTTTTTTTTTAAACCCCTTAAAACCACAATCAAATTAACCTAAGTAATTAGCCAAGTGATTACTTAGTCAAATTAACAAATCTAGGTTAACACAAATATATCATATCAGTATATAGCAACGGAAAATAAAAAACACAATGATATGATAACCTAGGAAAACCAAACCAGTAAAAAAACCTGGGGAGGATTTAACCTAGCTATCCTCAAGGTAAAAAGCAAATCCACTAGAAAGAATCGAAGTTTTACAATAGTGACTTAGACCACTAACATCCTATTGCTACCCACCAGTAGAAAACTTACTGACACGACCATGTGCAAGCTCCAAGACCACGAACTCCTTCTTTCTTGGATTTTGCAAAACACAAACACCCACGTTTGTGACTTTGAGATCACACTCAAAGGTTTAGCAACATAAACTCTCCTGTTTGTGACTCCAAGACCACCCTTAAAAGTTTAGATCATCAGCACCTTTGATGACTAGAGAAAGTAGCAACTTCTACAATACCGGATCTTGAAATTCTTCAAGTAATAACACCGGTAACAGATATGAGAGAGCTTTTTAGGAACAAAAACCCTAAATACAAAAGAGGCACTCTCTTCTCTCTCTAAAAAGCCTTATAAAAACATGCTTCAGGTTTCCTTTATATAGTAGGAGAAGTAGATCTGAGACCCTAATCCTTAATAGGCTTGAACTGCTGTTTGGGCTTAATTAAAATTATGCAGATACGAATTTCGATCGATCAAACCAGGCAGATTATGAAATCTTCTTCCTACAGCTTGTATGTTCTTGAATCTTGACTTGAATCACCTTGAGCATTGTTTAACAATACCTATAGACTCTAAGATCTATATCTAGACAAGTTTGTGTTCACAATTTGCCAATTGTTCTAAACATTTAGAACCTAACATTTTTTTTTTTTTTTTAAATCATCACTTGCAAAAAGGAGAAGAGAGGAAAATTGATCAAATTAAGATTTTTCAAAACCATGAATTCATATCTCCAAACTAGGGGTATTCAACCATGCCTTATTCATTTTCAAAAAAAAGGGACCACCATCATCATCTTTTCCTAAAGAACCAAGATTTCAAGATTTCCAAAAATCATGCATTCATTTCTAAACTAGGGGTATTTGACTCTGCCTCGTTCAAGTAAGTGCAAATTGCATCAGAATTGATCAAGATAAGTTTAAATTGGTACTATAAGACCTTATCAGGTGAATTCTAAACTTGTCTCATTTGAACTTTCAACAAGATCAGAAGCAATTCAAAGGACAAAGAGCTAAAAGCTGATATTAATACAAATTTGTCTAAGAAACACTTCTTCTTGTTTTTGCAGGAAAAGTTAAAAACATAAATCAAGCATCATTGGGACTCCGGGTCTGCCTACGCGAAGTCGTCCTCAACCCACCTCTAGAGGAGCCGCCTTCAGTATTCCCTTCTTGACTTGCATAAAACCGAGATTCCTGCTGCTGGTTCTTAAGCTCAAGATTTTTTATCCTTTCCTCCAAGGATCTTCTGTTGGCATCAGCCAATGTCATGCGACTCACCTGAAAAATCAACAAAGACAAGTGTTAGATCAGTCGTCAGGAAAGTCCAAGCAAAAAACACTTAGAGAGCATCATCTTATACCCAGCTCACTTCATTGATCACATATTAGGAAGACGGAGTACGTGCTACTAGTTGCAAGCCTCCAATCATCTGCATACTTTCTTCCACAAGATCAACATCGTCCTGAACTACAAATGCGTCAGTTCATGAACAACTCAGTGATTCGTAAGAAATGAGGACAAGAAATTAGAAAATTCAGGAACGTACTGGATCAGGCCAAGGAACATTTGGGGTGTGCTCTGGCTTGTCTAAAGTCATGAAGCTGTATAATCCATCAGGATTCATCACTTCGTATTGCCACGTAGGAAAGTGAGGATAGGTCTCCATGAAAAAACCAGAAGCCCCGCTAGCATGACTCAGAGGGGAGTTCTCTTCTTCCTCTTCCTCTTCCTCTTCCTCAAAAGATGAAGCCTGAAAGTGCAACATACAAATATTATCACAAGGCCAAAATATGGAGGATAAACATACAAGATGAAATACAATTTAACTTCAAAAAGGAAGGGAAATACCGATGTCACAGGAATGCCAGCTGGACTACCCTGTAATTGAGTTGAAATAAATTCAAAATAATTTCCTAGTATCCCTGAAACAACATGGCCAATTCGAGCACGAGCAATCTCTTCATTAGCTAGAAGGTCAGCCAACCAAATTGAGGGACAAAGAGGAACCGAAATTGTTGAAGGAGGGTACACGTATTGAACTTGAGGCAAAACCCAATCGCTAAGATACCAGTACCTCCCATGGCCACACTCAAACAATACCTGATGGCTATTCAGCTACAGAGCCCATTCACACTCAACATACTCCTTACATCCACACCAAGGATTTAAAGACATCTGAAAATCACAAAGAACCCAAAATAAAAAGAAGACCAATCCATAATCAAACACAAAAAACCCCCACCCAAAGAAGGGCAAACTCACATCAGCCACAGTTAAATTATCAATCACTGTACGCCAAACTTCCAAAGAACGCTTGGAACGCGTTGACAGGCGGTATTTGGGCAACCAACATAGAAACCTCGGATATATGCCATCAACATCTTCCTGAACTTGAGGACCAACCCAAAAATATTCATACATCCAAACCTGGAAAAAAAAAAAAAAAAAAAAAAAAAAAAAAAAAAAAAAAAAAAAAAAAAAAAAAAAACAACCCACACATAGCCAAAAATTCCAAACCTCACCTGCCAAACAAATGGTGTGCCACCTAAGCTTGAGAGGCTACACAGAGAAAGTTGATTCATGAAGTGCAAAAGGTAAGCCATGCCACCCCAATCATAATTTTTGATTTGGTCAATATCCTTCAAACTCCACAGGAGTGCAAACTCACAGTACTACCTAAGTTCGGGCAAAGAAAGTTCCAATGAAGAGAAGCATGAACATGCATGTGCTGGTTGCTATGGTTTTACAGTTCTCAATATTCTCATATAGCCACATCAAAGAGACATTTTTGCTCTTCAGTTTTGAAAGCAATACGCCGAAGAGACTCTTAATCTCTTTTGAAGTGAAGTAATCATTGATCTTGATTCTTTCACTGCCCAATCTCAAGCCTATAATGACAGAGAAGTCGTAAGGCATCAGCATCACTTCGCCAATGCCTAGAAAATGGAATGTGCATGTGGTATCCCAAAGCTGTCCTGACAAAGCAAGGAGTAACTGGAGATCCTAACTAATGAGTTTCCTAGTTCAATAAAGCTTGGAAAAAAGTCTGAAAGCCGGCTTCATTGATGATGCTCTTAATATCTAGAGACAATATTTCCCATATGCCTTTCAACATTTGAAGGCTACCTTGGTTCTTAAGGTTCTGCAAAACAAAGTTCGACCCAACATCAACACGACCAAAAATCTCATGTCCAACCAAAAAAAATTTTCCATGACCAAAATCACAACCAAAAAAATTTTTCCATGACTAAAAATCTCATGCCCGGCCCAACAAAATTTTTCTGTAATCAAAGTTCCATAACTAATACAAAAAAAAATACATGCCACCACAAAATTTTTCCGTACTCATATCAAATAAAAATTTTGCCATGCTCATGAAATAAAACTTACACATGCCAACAAATTTTCCACACTCATCATGAATTTGTTCAACCAAGCCTATACAGCAAATTTTTCATAACTAAAATGCCCCCTAAATTCAAGCCAAAATTCATTCAACAACGCCACATATTACATACATTGCCAAAATTCCACGAGTCATCAACTTTGTCCAAGTTACACCATGTCAAGAAACTCAATAATGCAAAAAAAAAAAAAAAAAAAATCCCCAAAGCCAAGATTACAACATGATAAACCCTACAATGTCCAAAATTTCAACAAGAGCAAACATCAAACTCTCAATAGAACATGAAAACAACAAATTTTCCAACAAAGAAGGAAAAAAAAAAAAAAAACTCACCTCAAAGTCCATCTTAGAATGTGGAGCATGGGTCTTGAGGTCTTGAAAGAGCCCCTCTTCATCATTCCATTCAAGAGATGGATGGTATTTTTTCCCATTAAAAGTGAGGAAAGAAGGCCTATTGGAAGATAATGCCATTGTTAATGCCAATAAAAAGGAAGTTGGAAATGGGTTTCACAAAATGGGTGTGTAGCAAAAATGGCCAAGAACACAAGGATCTAAAAAGATATTGAGGGAGATGAGTGAAGGAAGGTTGAGAAGCTTAGGAAAGTGTTTTTTTTTAGAAGAAATGGTGTAGTGAAGGAGAAAATCCAAGTGGAAGAAGCAAGTGAATAGTGACAATGGAGGAAGAAGGAAGAAAGAAGAGAGAAAAGAAAAAAAAAAAAGGAAGAAGACAAGGAAATGGGGGCCAAAATTCGGTCCCCTCTCTTTTTAATCTGAGTTGCTAAGTCAACCTAGGTTTGACTTAGTTAACTCAGTCAACTCCCAAAAAAGAAAACTCTCAATTTCAAGTTTTAAATTTTCAATACCAAGTTTCAAACTCTCACGTTCAAATTCCAAATCCCAAATTCTAAGTTCCAAATTTCAAATCCTAAATTCCAAGTTTCAAGTTTCAAAGATAAAATCCTTTCAAAAGAACTACAAAAATCAATCAAAGTTTTCTTGCTAAAAATGGAAAATTTCAAATAAGGAAAGAACAAATGAAAATCACACATCTCAAAAACAATGGGACAACAAAGACTCATCATTTAAAGTCTAATCCCAAATTTTGACTTTTGTAGGCAACAATTCAAATCAAAGTAGAGAAGCTCTTTGATCGACCTTTCAGCAAGATCAAGGTAAAGAAGCCTTTGATCAACCTTTCAGCAAGATCTAGGTAAAGAAGCTCTTTGATTGACCTTTCAACTAGATCAACAAGATCGAGGTAGAGAAGCCCTTTGATCGACCTTTCAACAAGATCGAGGTAGAGAAGCCTTTTGATCAACCTTTCAACAAGTTCGAGGTAGAAAAGCCCTTTGATCGACCTTTCAATAAGATCAAGGTAGAGAAGCCCTTTGATCAACGTTTCAACAAGATCGAGGTAGAGAGGCCCTTTGATCAACGTTTCAACAAGATCAAGGTAGAGAAGCCCTTTGATCGACCTTTTAGCAAGATTGAGGTTGAGAAGCCCTTTGATTGACCTTTCAACTAGGTCGAGGTAGAGAAGCCCTTTGATTGACCTTTCAACAAGATTGAGGTAGAGAAGCCCTTTGATTGATCTTTTAGCAAGATCGAGGTAGAGAAGCCCTTTGATCGACCTTTCAACTAGATCAAGGTAATGCCTTTTGATCGACCTTTTAGCAAGATCGAGGTAAAGAAGCCCTTTGATCGACCTTTCAACTATCTCGAGGTAGAGAAGCCCTTTAATCGACCTTCCAACAAGATCGAGGTAGAGAAGCCCTTTGATCGAACTTTCAGCAAGATCGAGGTAAAGAAGCCCTTTGATCGACCTTTCAGGAAGATCGAGGAAGAGAAGCCCTTTGATCGACCTTTCAGGAAGATCAAGGTAGAGAAGCCCATTTTCCTTTGTCAACCTCTAGCATTCAGGCTGGGATAGAAAGGCCTCTCAGTCACTCTAGTTATCAAAATTTATCAATTACCAAGTAGGTCAGGTATTCATAGTTTTCATTTTTGACACACAGCAAGGCACAAGTTCTATGTACCAAGGTTTTAGGTTCTAGGGCTAGGTAATCTTTGAAAATTCAACCTCAATTAAATCATGGCTGCTAAAATCAGTCTTTGTTTTACATTGACATTCGCTTTACAAGTTTTGTCAATGAGGGGCATTTTGTAGACACTTGATTTTGTACCCATGATTTAATCAAGGAAAATAGCTAGAATGGCCATTTATATACCCAAAATTCATGATTTTATTACATGCATTAATTCATTCATTACAAATCATAAAAATGATCTTGAGATTTTAACGGTTCTGATGGTATGCCCAATTTTCAAATCGGACCTTCGGATTAAAAGATAGCGTATGATCAAGTTTGCACGGTCAGCATTCATTGTGTTTAGGTAGAACCAACCACACAATTTAAATTAATTCTTATTGGCTAGACAGTTAAAATTAATTAAATAATTTTGTGATTGGTTGTTACTTAGTGTAAAAAATAGGCTTGCTTGCATGGGAATAAAGTGGATAATCAAATAACAATAAAATTATGGATAATCAAGACTTTTGGGAATGCTTATCTACAAGATAATCATTGTTGTAGAGACCTGAATCATTAGAAAAGGAGTTTAGTTTTTAGAATATGGATTATAAATGCGTCTAAGTGCAAGTTCTAGCTCAAAAAACCTTAAAAAAGGAGTCCAAAGTAGACCAAAACTCAAACGCAGGACTGGCTCCCAAAAGGGCCATTCGACACTTTTGGAATGCCAATCGGCACTTGAAAAGTGCCGATTGGCACAAATGCAAGCCCCGACCCGAGGGCATTTGGATTGAGATAAAATACATCCTTTTCGATTTTTTAGAGATAAGGATGCATCCCAATTCCTATTCTGATCATTTAGCTAATTTTTCGAACATCCCAACCTCTATAAATAAAGGCTGCATCTCAAAATTTAACACACTTTTTCACACTCTCAAACTCCCTTCTTTCTGACTCTTCTCTTCTTTTATTTTCTCTCTTACATTAAAGACATTCTAGAGGCTCTGACCTTAGGAATTTCTTTTTTGTAAGCAAAATATTTTAGGTTTCAAAGAGAATTGAATAAATTTCTTTGAACCCTAAAATATTCCTTCACTAAGAAGAGCACACTCATGCTAGAGGTGGTTTTTCTTTTTCTTTTTCTATTCCTTTCTATTAATTCTACTTGATGATTCATGAATAGATTTAGGATTTTTTTTATTATTTCTGATTTCTGATGTTGTTGCCATGTGTTGTTAAACTTTTCTTTAAAGCATGTTCTTAGTATATTTTTGTTGTTATGATTTCTCTTTTGAGTCTCAAAAATCTGCCAATTAACAAAGATTTTTTTTAACTAAAACTTATTTGAATTTTTCATTTTACAGCTAAAAACAGATCTGTATTTTCATTAAATACAAATCTGATTTTTTTACACACCAAAACTTATTTGTATTTTCATTAAATACATATTTGATTTTTTTTTAATATTCAAAAGTGATCTGTATTTTCATTAAATACAGATCTGATTTTTTTTGCACACCCAAAACTGATCTGTATTTTCATTAAATACAGATTTGATTTTTTTTTTAATATTCAAAACTGATCTGTATTTTCCTTAAATATAGATCTGATTTTTTTTACACATCAAAACTGGTTTATATTTTCATTAAATACAGATCTTTTTTTTTTTTTAAGAAAATTTTCTTTGTCACAAAATAGCAGATTTTTGGAATTTGAAAGAGGAAGTCAAAAGTTGAGATGGCTTTTGTTTGATGCATGTAACATAGATTTATTTCATGAGTGTAGTTCCTCTTCTAAAAAAAAAAAAAAAAAATCTTTTTCTTATTTTATTCATAAAAAACAGATTTGATTTTTTCTCTCTCTACAAATCTAGATTTTCTTATTCCCAAAACATATTTGATTTTTTTTTTTTTTTTTTTTTTTTTTTTACATATAAACCAAAATAACTTTTTTACCTTTGCTCCAAAACAAATCTAACATTTTTTAGCAAAAGAAAACCTTGTTCTTTCTTAATAGAAAAACATATCTGATTTTCTTTACAAAACTTTTTTTTTTTTTTTACCTATACAAAAATAGATTTGGTTTCTTTTTAATGAATCAAATCAAATTTTTTTTATTCACAAAAACATATCTGAATTTTTTTTAGAAAAAGAGGACACATTCATAAGATAGATTTATGTGAGTTAGTTTTGGTTATGTTTGTCATGTATGTTCAACATGCCATTCATAACATGCAAAAATGGTATATTGGTCATTAGAGTCTAGAAGACTAGACTCTATCTGGGCAGAATGGGTGCCTAACACCTTCCCATTCCATAACCTAGCCTCCGAACTTAGTTTCTTTTGGATAGGTAGAGCTACGCTTTGTCTTTCTTTTTATTTTTGGGTAGATTGTAACTAGAACAAAAAGCCATGTATTCTTTTTGGTAGATTGTAACTAGGACTCAAAACCTGTAAGATTCAATCTATCAAGCTTGTATTTATTTTTATTCAATCAATAACAATGAAGCATTTTGATCATGTAAAGTTGTATAATTTTTTCTTTTTCTTTTTCTTTTTTTGTATAAAAAATAAGTGGCAACTCCACCACCACTTACCCAAAAAGAGAGATGCCTTTCAAAGCACCCAAAAATCTCTTTTTTTGAGAGGCCTATTTTTCCGATCTCTCACATATGGTACTAGCATGTCTTATGTGGTTAGTATAGAAGGAACGCAATACCCGAACTTTTGAGGACATCAAGAGATCTATAGTTCTGTTGAAGAATCTGCTCGCTAGGACTTTGTTTGAGTGATCTCATATTTGGCGTCTTACGCATTGTATTTCCTTGTCTTGAATTCCTTATCACTGTTAGACTTTCCTTATGATTTGATTGTATTTGTTTCAAGTGCATTGAGTTTACAATCATAAACACATTGTTCTTTTATTATCAATAAAATTCTTATTACCTATAAAAAAAAATACCACTATCATGTCAAAATCATGAAATATTAACTATGTTATTGGCATGTTGAATGCCTTTCATGCAAAATATAGCCAAATTTTTATGAATATTTTTTGTATGTGTAGAGTATTTTAAATATAAAATAAAAGGTTTTAAATTTATAAATTTTAAACGGTGCTGTTTCTATTGAATACCTTAATTCAATTAGATTATTTTCATTGCTCAAATTCACAGTCCACAAAAATAGACTTAGTCTATGGCCAATTCAATACATTTTGGAGCCAGACTAAAATGTAAAATATATTGTTACTTAATATTTTATAAGTGATACATGAATTAGAAAAATGAATCCAACATTTTTATATAATTTAATACATTAGTTGGACTATTTTCATATATTATAAAATGTATTTTAAAACTTTTAATTCTAAAAATATCGAAACAATTAGTATCATAATAAATATCATATTTTAGATGTCATTGCCTCTCTTGACAATGTTGGACTTCAGTTATTGATCAATAGATTTTTGGTAATTTATTTGTCTTGAAACTATTAATTTTAATTTTAATTTTTATAGAGAGAGAGGAAGAGTGAAATTTTTGGAAGATTAAAATTTTTTACACCCTTAAACTACCCCAAACATAGTGAAATGTATAATTAAAATGTTGAACATTTGAAAATAGTATAATGGCTTAATGACAAATAGATAAGACAATGACAATGAGACATTCTCTCGGCCAATAGAAGATGTTTTTTTATTTCTTCTTCTTGTTCTAAGTGAGAGACTTAGTTAAAAAAATAAAAAAAATTATTTTTGTGCAATACTATAAAAGCATTCACATCAAGAATGCTAAAATGCTATTAATAACAACCAACACACAAAAGCACACTACATTAAGGAAGTCAAATGCAAAAGTTTTTTACACCCAGCTATAATGAGCTGCCATCTCTAGTAGCTCATTATAGCTGAGTGTCAAAACCAAATATTATTTTTTTAATCCCCACACATGCCCTCTCTCTCATTCTTTCTTTCTCACACGCATTCCTCTTTCTCTCTTCTGGTTCTCCCTCAACCCACGCCTTATCACGCTACCTTCTCTTTTTTTTTTGGTTGATTCTCCCTTAACCAAAGCTCTTCTCTTCTCTCTATGACCAAACCCAAAAACCCAAGCTTGAAACCCATTGCTCTCCGTTCTTATCTCAAAATCGAAGCTATAAGGGTGTTCCTGAGTCGTCATTCAGATTGGGTTAAGTCAGCGTTCTTGGGCATCATTCTTGAGTCGGTGTGGTCGGTGTTCTTGGTTGGGGTTGAGACCGGAAAGGCTAGGCCGCTAGAGTTATAGTCATCAAAGAGGCTGGGGTGGGTTGTGGTTGGGGTTTTATGGTGGGTTCAAATCAAGTTTTGTGGTGGCTTGGGTTTCGATTTACTGCGGTTGGTGGCTTTATGGTGGATGCTATTGTGGTTTTGTACTTGTGATTTTGGTGGTTGGAGGTTGTGGTTATGGTGATGGTCATTGTAGCAATGATTGTTATGGCTGTGGCAGTGATGGCTAGCCGCAGTGGGTGTGGGTTTGAGTTTGATTTGATTTGGGGTTTTTGATTTGGTTTTGGGATTGTGTTTTGGTTTTGCGTTTGTTTTTGTTTTTATTTTTGTTTGTGATTTTGGTGGTTAGGGGTTGAGGTTGTGGGTGGTGGTGGTGGCTATGGCTATGGTTGTTGGTGGTGGTGGTTGGTGGCAGTAGGTGTGGGTAGTGGCAGTGGGTTTATGGCTAGTGAAAGAGATGAGATTGAAAATAAAAAATAATATTTAAATGAAGTGGTAAAAAATATAAAACTTTTGATGTTGGGTGTATTGTAAAATGAGTTGTTAAAATAGATAAAGTAGGTTTTTGAGATGTTAAACGTTAAATTTTTTGAGATCCTTGATGTGAATGCTCTAAGATAAATAGATATAATATATTATATTTTATGGGGCATTCTTTTGTTTGGGAGTCTTAGGCCATTACCTAAATGACCTAATGGTTGAGTCGCCCCTGCTTGGAAGTATTGCTCAAATGAGAATGTAGATGGTTCCAAATGGAGTCTAAATAGTGTTGAGTTACACATGTGAGTGAAGTCCCACATACCCATTGGGCTTAGATATTTTGGGTTAAAGTATGTCTCTATATGTTATATTAATTATTCAAAAGAGCTCTTTAAGGTGTTTATCTCTCCAACAAGTGATATTATAGTCTATAGTGGTGTGGGGCAAAAGGTGGCAAGGTTATTGAGGATCCTTTTGTAGTTGGAGCAGGAATGAGGTGTGTGTACTTAAAATCCTTTCGCAAATGGAGCAAGGCGGGTCTCTTTTGCAATTGGAGCGAGGATGGTATATTGCTAAAGCTCACACAAATGATCTTGGAAAAGGCCCAACAAAGGAGTATTATTGCCAATGGTGTTAAGACAACAATGAGTTGCAAAGTTCCCATGGAGGATAAAAGACGTGCGAGGTTGACATGTGAAGGCCCATAGATGATGCACTAGTAAAGAGAAAA
This sequence comes from Quercus alba, assembly GCA_036321655.1. Classification (NCBI taxonomy): domain Eukaryota; kingdom Viridiplantae; phylum Streptophyta; class Magnoliopsida; order Fagales; family Fagaceae; genus Quercus; species Quercus alba. Next base: position 54,613,419 of record CM070308.1, on the reverse strand, counting down.
GCTCACTAGGCAAGGGGGAGCAAAGAGACCTTGTTCATGGCCCACAGAGAAGTCTTGAAACTCACAGAGAGGTAGAGACTTACACATGAATGAGAGATTGTTAAGTTACACGTGTGAGTAAAGTCCCACATGGAATAATGATGAGAAGAATGAGTAATTAATATAATACAATTGAACATATATCTATTGGGCTTAAGTATTTTGGGTTAAAATATTGTCTCTATCTGTTATATTAATTATTCAATAAAGCTCTCCAAGGTGTTTATCTCCCTAACAAAAAGTGTTGAGCACAAACCTATTGGGTTAAAGTATTGTCTCTATTTGTTGTATTAATTATTCAAGGAAGCTTTCTAAGGGTCGAAACTCTTATATCTAATTATTTTTATAAATAAAAAATTTTCTTAAATAAAATTTAAAATCAAAGAGCAAGACTATACTATAACTGGAATAATATGTTAAAAAAATTGTACAATTAGAAAACAAAAAAGAAGTATTTTTTCTTCTCTTAAATTTAACTTAAATTAAGTTAAAGATATATATATATATATATAAATAAAAAAAATAAAAAAAAATAAAAAAGGAGTCTGATAAGCGTTATAAAACAATTCTAATCAAGTGGTTTTGGATGGGTATTGAAATGCATAAAATATCAATCAAGTTGAATGGATGCGTTCTCTAGTAGATTGTGGTATTTGTAGTCTCATTTGTGTAGCATGTTAGATCCATTTTGACAACATAGCTGCTGGTTAGGCTTAATAGCATTTTGTTTCAATTTTTTTTTTTTTTTTTTTTTTTTTTTTTTTTTTTTTTTTTTTTGTGGGGGAAAAAACTGAACTTTATTAATGTAAACGCGCTAAATCAGCTTGTACAATAGGAAGAATGTGTGACGAAACATCCTCCATCCACACTAAAAAATCTGGTATGCTTAAAGCATATTTAGCCAGACTATGAGTTACAGCGTTGCCATCTTTTTTAGTATGAGAATATAGCAATTCATCAAAGTTTTAGGAAAACCTTCTGACATCCTCAATTAGTAAACCCGAAGGTGTTAGAAGCTGTGTTTTCTCTCGCAAAGCTTGTATCACTTCCATTGAATCTCCTTCCAAAATAACGCGTCGAAAACCAAAGTCTGTTGCAAAGGATAGGGCCATTGCTGTTGCCAAGGATTCAATCTCCACTGCCTTGTAAGGTTGGTGTTTTATCTTTGCGCATGAGGCAAGCACCAAGCCATTTACATCTTGAACCACCACACCTATACCAGCTTTCTTCTTTTTTGGACACATCGCTCCATCAAAATTTATTTTCACCGTGTCCATTGGAGGAGGAAGCCACTAGTTTTGTGCTGATCGAACAATTCGTTGCCGCTGAAGCTCTAGCCCCTGTCTTGTCATGTGGAACTCGTCCAACCCTATTCTTGCAGTAGCTGTTAACTGATGAAGATCACTTGCAAAAGCTTGTACCCAAACCTGGTTCCTTTGATTCCAAATTGACCATGCGGTGATTGCAAAGAGTTCCAACTACTTACCCTCTGCTATTATCCATAAGACCAGGTCTTTAAAGTCCGCAAAACCGACGAAATTTCGGAAATCCCATATTGAGTGATCTACCCAGACAATGTCAAGCTCATTGCTAGTCCACAAAGCATGGAGTGGGTGGGTCTTCAACTTCAACTTGGCAACGATCACAAATTGAATTACCAATGATTGTGTGTCTCATCAGGGCTTGTTTCATCGGCATGGTGTTTTGGCAAGCTCTCCATATAAACATCTTAACCTTCTACGGTGCTTGCATCGACCAAATAGCTTTCCACACATGTTTGTCTCGAAAAGGAGGAACCTGGTTTGTGGCTTCCATTTCAACTTCTTCTTTGAGGAATTGGTAACCCGATTTACAAGTATAGACACCATTGTTTGTGTATAGCCATAATAGCCCATCCTCTGCTTCCACATGACTCAACGACATTGACTTATTTAATTTAGCATCTTCCTCTATGAATAACCCATCCACCAAATCTGCCCTCCATTGCCTTGTGGTTTGATCAATCAAACAGGACGCAGTAGCGTTTTCAAAGTCTCGTGTGGGGCAGATTGGAAGGTTTGGTGGGTGTTTTCTAGGTAGCCACCGCTATTGCCATATATTTATATTTTCTCCATTTCCAACCCTTTATCTTGCTCCCCTTTGAATAATATCCCTTCCTCTAAGAATACTCTTCGACGCATAGGATCCCATTCTTGAGTTGGCCGCTTCCATGATTGTAGAGTTTGGGAAAAAGCGGGCCTTAAACACCTTATAGAATAGAGATGTTTTGTTGTGTAGAAGTCTCCATACTTGCTTTGCTAATAGAGTCATTGTATATTGCTAAATCTCTAAAACCCATTCCACCCACTATTTTGGATTTTGTTATGTCCTCTCACTTAATCCAATGAATCTTTCTACGATCACCTCATTGACCCCACCAAAATTTCTTAATTAGGGCTTCAATTTCATGGCACAATCCAATGGGTAATTTAAAACAACCCATTGAGTAGGTGGGGATAGCTTGTATGACTGACTTTAGTAGCACTTCCCTACTTGCTTGAGAGAGCAATTTACCTTCCCATCCTTGTAACTTCCTCCATATTTTCTCTTTGATGTAGTTGAAACTTTCCTTTTTCCTTTTACCCATAAAGGAAAGAAGACCCAAGTACTTTTCATACTGCATGATTTTCGGAACACCAAAAGCCACCTTTATTTCATGTTTCATTTCTCTTGGAGTGCACTTGCTAAAGAATAATGTCGTTTTGCTTCTATTGATTTTTTGCCCTGATGCCTCCTCATACATATTCAAAATCTCCAATACCTTGCCACATTCTTCTATAGTTGCCCTGCAAAAATGGAGACTATCATCTATAAAAAGCAAATGGGTTAGTTTGGGCCCTCTCCTACATAGTGAAAAACCATGTATTTCTCCATTATTTTCAGCTCTCTTGATTAGCCCATTTAGGCCTTCAATACAAAGCAGAAAAAGAAAATGTGATAGTGGGTCACCTTGTCTTATCCCACAGGTAGGCTATATCATACCACAAGGCTCTCCATTCACCAACATTGAATAAGAAACAGTTTTTACACACCCCATTATCAATTGAATCCACCTTTCATTGAAACCCATTTGCCTCATCAATTTTTCTAAGAAACCCTAATTTACCTGATCATAAGCCTTACTCATGTCCAATTTGATCACCATAAAACCATGGGTATTAGACTTAAAATTTTGCAAACTATGAAGGGTTTCAAAAGCTACAAGGATATTGTTAGAAATTAATCTATCTTTTGTAAAAGTTGATTGGTGTTCAGTGATAATAGAGGGTAATAATTTTTTCAACAGGTTGGCCAATACTTTGGTGTAGATTGTATAGCACATTGCAAAGACTAATAGGGCAGAATTGATGAGCATATTCTGGCTTATTTGTTTTAGGAATGAGAGTGATAAAAGTGTGGTTAAGGGGGGAAGGTAGGGTACCTGAGTTCAACCATGCCAGAATGGAGGTAGTGACATCCTTCCTTACTATGCCCCAAAAATGCTGGTAGAAGAGTGGAGATATTCCATCGGGTCCAGGAGCTTTAAGTGGTGCCATTTGGTGTAAAGCATCCTCCACTTCTTTTTCATCAAATTCTTTACGTAGAGCGGCATTCATCTCATCATCAATAATAGCAGGTGCACATGATAATACATCTTGGGGCATAACGTGGTCGGTTGAGATAAATAAGTTTTCGAAATAATTTACCAAAACGGTGGATATATCATTCGGTTGGTCCCTCCATCTATCCTCCCCATCCCTAATTCCCTCAATCATGTTTTTCCTATATCTCCTTGTAGCACAACTGTGAAAATATTTGGTCTTTCTATCCCCTTGCCTTGCCCATAATACCTTTGATCTTTGAGCCCACATAATAGCTTCTCTCTCCAACAACACCTCAATCTCCCTTTTTAATTGCCTAATTCGATGGTTGTTGCCACTAGCCATGGCTTCAGTTTTGGCTTAGCTAGATTCTTCTTCAACTGATCCAATTCCTTTCTCACACTACCAAAGACATTTTTGTTCCACCGCCCTTAATCTTTCCCACACTTTTCTACTTTGGATAGAATAGTTCCATCAAACCATAGATCCCCAACACTAGTCCATGCTGCCTGCACCACTTCCTCACACCCCGAATGTGACAACCACATCTCTTCAAACCGAAATAATTTTTTCTGGGTAGGAGGATCAATACTCAAAAAAACTATATAAAGAGGGCTATGATCTGATGAATCGCATCTAAGATGATACATCTTTGTTCCTGGAAACTTCAAAAACCAACTGTTTGTTGCCAAATATCTATCTAGTCTTTCCCATATTGAATTACCATTTTCGAAGTGTCTACTTCATGTATATTTTGGACCTAGAAAGCCCAAATCCATAAAGCTACACTCATCAATCACATCTTTGAATTGTTGCATCTGGTTATGGGATCGAGTTGCTCCTCCCAATTTCTCATCCTGTCTAACAATTTCATTAAAATCGCCACAACACAGCCATGGCCTCTTCGGACTTGAATTCATCCTCCTAAGCTTATCCCAAGCTTCAAACCGTCTTACTATTTCTAGCTCACCATAAAAACTAGTTAAACGCCATTCACTTTCCAAACCTTTGTCAATATCAGCATCAATAAAATTTTTATTTGATCCTTCTATAGTCAAATTGATCTTAGACCTCCAACAAAGAACCAAACCACCATTGCGCCCCACTTTAGGTACCACCCAACGATGATCAAAATTAATACCATTCTGAATGAATTCTAGCCTTGCTTCATCTGTAAGAGTTTCGACTAAAAACACCACAGAGGGATCTTTTACTCGTACTAATTTCATAAGCTCTCTTCTTGTACGTAGTTTTCCAAGCCCATAACAATTCCATGCTAGGCAACTCATTGCTGTTGGTGGGGCTGACTGTCAGCCTCCACCAATAAAGAAGTTGTTTGCTCATCAATATGGGAAACCTGGATGTGTTTCGAAGGCACCTCAAGTTGATAATCTGTTTCATCAGCTACTCTTTTTTTACCCGAAATATTCTGCCTTGAACTTGATACAGCTGAGTTATGCGATCTGTTTCTATATGTCCAGCTCTGAGGGCCGCGTGCTTTCTCAAGAGTCGGTGAAGCCCTAGGAGAAACCTGATCAGTACGTGAGTAAGTCAGCTGCTAAGTCACAATCCGTTTTCTTTCTTAACTCTTCATCAATATTTCCTGGTACCGTTTGGACATCATTAGGACTCTTAAATTTTGCTTCTATCTCGGGATTAGCTGGATATGATTGAGGTTTTTCCATTTCAATCAAGCTATTAACTCTAGCCAAACCGTTGTGCATTAATGGTGAATTATTGTGCCCCACGTAATGTTCATCACCACTGCTTGTCTGCTCCGGCCCTGTTTCTCTTCCTTGTTGCGGCAGCTTGCCTGAGGTTTGGCCAGCCGAGGTGGTAGGCCTAGCTTTCTTCTTGACATAATACCCAGCAACCTTAAAAACATTCCTCTTTGAAGGGGTAAACGGTGGTGCTCTCAGCTGTGGGCCGAACTCCCTCTGATCAATTCTTAAAGTCTCTTTCACTCTCAATCTAGAGATCGCAATCCCTATCGTCGTGGGTTAACCTCCCACACCAGTAGCAGATATTGGGTAATCTTTCATATTTGAAAGAAACCCGAGTTTCTTTTGCATCATGCAATGATATAAGGTGACCGCAACACATTGGTAGAGATGTATCAATGGACACTTGAAGACGAATGAAATTACCAGCATCAAACAATCTAGTTTCTATTGGCTGCAACACCTCGCCTACTGCCTCACAAATTTTGATCCCCGCTTCCATACTCATGTATTTGATTGGAAGTCCATGCACTTGCACCCATAAGGTTGTCCTCTCAAACCTGATCTCATTCAAAGGTCTATCACCTTCATATCGCTCCATAATTACCAGGTGTTTGTCCAAACTCCATGGTTCATTGTTAAGAATTCTATCCACATCCTCCTTATTATCAAAAGTGAATAAAATTTTATGGTTGTCAAACTTTTGGATCTTGAAACCATTCCTAGCTCTCCACAATGGCGTGAAAGTTTTTGCTATTACCTCCACATTGAGAGCTCTTCTTGTCAGAAATTTTGCAGTAATGGAAAAATCCATAACACTATCATCATGTGTGAGACTGCACCCTATCCCTTCTCTCTCGGATAGAGTAAGGCGATTCCAAGAGTTTGCCAAATCGTCCATAGTCACTAACACCCCAAACTGTTTCCCAATCCCCTGAAAGAGAACCCAACAAACTTGGGGATAGTCTTACTACCCTAAGGATACTACCCACACCTCCACTAAAGGGACAAAACAATTCTACAATGCTAAAGAAGTTTGACAGAGGCCACTAACTCCTTAGGCAGAGAGAAACTTGATGTCTCTGCTTTTGGTGATAGGAATTTGTTTCATTTACCTTAGAATTCTTAGGACTCAAAGAAGTTTTTTTGGCCTTAGAATTCTTAGGCCTCAAGAAGTTTTATGTATGGTGATTAGAGAGCCTGATTAGTCTCATTCATTACCTTAGAGTTCTTTGGAATCTTTAGGAAGCTATAGATTTTTTTTTTTTTTTTCTCTTGTTGAGGAAGCTATAGAATTAATTAAGACTATCTATGAAGTATGTAAATGTTGTATTTCTAAGTAGAATTTCAAATGGCTCCACCGCCAAGGAGGCAAGAATGGTGGTGTATGGGTTGTTGGTCTATAAGGGAGATTGCTGAAGGTGTGGGTAAAATTGAAATAAAACTTATTATAGATAAATTATTGGCTAGTCTTATTATAAACCATAGAACCATATATTAGCTTTATTGATATAAAAAAAAAAAAAAAAAAAAAAAAAAAAAGAAAGGGTTATGCTAATGGGTACCCTTAGAGTAATGGTTAACGATTCATTTTAGGAAAATTTTGACACTACTTTAATGGAAAATGGAAAAAGCTGTTAAAACATTAATTACTTTTTATTTTCTTTTCTCATAAAAACTTTCTTTAAATAGATTATTAACCATTACCCTAAGGGCATTCTTTACCATTTCCCTAAAAGAAAATAACGCTTATGTGCAAAATTGTGTAGGTTCCAATGCTGATGTGATATAACATGAGGAAGTCAACATCTTTGGTTTTATATGATTTATAGATTTTTTTTTTCACTAATAAAGCTTAATTATAGACCACAATTATGATCTATATTTTTATTTGTTTTTTGTTTTTTGTTTTCTTGACAACTTTGTTGTGCTAGTTTTTATAGACAATATACTAGCTTGTTGAATTTAATCGATAGTTGTACCATTGATAATATTTTATGGTGTTCTTTTAAACTAAATTAATTCTTCGTTAGTTTGGAAGTAAGAATTTGAATTTATATCAAAACACAATCTACATGACTATGTATTTGAATGTGCTTATTAATTACTTGAGTAATATCAATTGCAATTATGTGATAAGTTTTAATTATTATAATATAACCTTAACCTCCTTAAAAGAATGAGAAATTTAAAAAATAAATTTGATAATTAAAAATTTTAGTTTTACCAAAAGAAATTAGGAAAAAAATAATGCATAATAACTAAAGTTAGAAGGATATGGAACACTTCAAAAAAGTAATTAAGTGAGGAAAAATTAAGCGTGACATTTGTGTTACTAGTGGGTTGTGTTGGTTTCAAATCAAAGCAAGGATATTCAACAACTTGAGGCAAATGAATCCATTAGTGCAAATAGTTTAGAACAGAAAATTAAGTTATTTGGGACCTGGAGAATTGACAAGTCCAACTAATGTGACAATTGGTCATTGGGTCCTTAAAAAGCCCATTTTCTCGAAAATGTCTACCATTACAAATGGCCAAATTTTGGGCCCAAGGCAATTCTTATGAAGAAGTAGAAGAAGAAGAAGGAGGAGTTGATGGGCCCATAAGCTAAACCCGAAGGGCCTAGCATATTGGATATATCCTAAAATTCCGAATACTTTATCCTTAAGGAATCCGAACAGGAAACGGTGCCGTTTGACATTAATTGTGATTTGTGTGAGCCAGTCTCATCAACAAACATTAATGTTGCGTGTCCATTTCTCCATAATTCACAAAAATACAAAGCATTTCACTCTCTGTCTTTGACTTTCAGACTTTGACTCTGTCAATTTTGGCCCAGAGGGCGTTTGGCTACTGTGTTTTCCTGCGTCTACGTTTTCGTTCTGCGTTTTCTTTGTTTTTTTTTTTTTTTCTTTTGCCCGCATATGTTGACTTTGGTGCACAAAAATCACTGTTTTGCACTGTATCAATACTGTTCATGTACTGTAGCAACACTGTTCACGTATTAAAAAATATTAAAAATGGGTCCCACGGTACTTTTCACACATTTAAAAATTATTTCGCTACAGTGTTTTCAGTTTTCAGATTTCAGTTTTCAGTTTCAGTAACAATAAGCTCAATCCAAACGGACCCCCAATCTCCAAGCAAACCCACTTGTGCATTGTAATACCCAGTAACAGTGAACCCACTTGCTCCTCTCTCATACGTCTCTCTTCCATGCTAATTTTTCGTTTTTCCCACCTTTACTCTGTTTCATATCGTTCAGTGCAGTGAAGAGCTCTCTGTTTTTTCTCATACACTGTTAAAAAAAGGAAAAAAAAATACAAAGAATTATGGCTTCCTCTTTAGGATTTCTACTTGCTATTACTTTATTCCAGGCAAGAATTTCATCTCCCTTTTCTTTGTTCCTTTTTTTATTTATTTATTTTGTTTATGGATGGCTTCTTGTTTGATCATTTAGACTATATGTTTTGCTTTACTTTTCCTAAAAAGAAGAATTTGATGAAAGAACAGCTCTAGGATTCTTTGAACTTTAATGGGTTTAATAGGAAGTAACGGATAAGGGGTTGGTTCTTTAATTTTTGTTTGATTTTTTCATTTTGATCATCTGGGGTGGCTGAATTCTTTGATGGGTTAGCTTAGTTGTTTTTTATTTATTTATTTATTTATTGTTTAATTTTTGTTAAGAAGAGTGTCTGATTATAGTGTATGCCCTGTTGAATTGAAAGTTTGAAACTTTGCGAATTATTGTGATGTGAATGTACTTGAAGAAAATGGAGAACCATTTGTGTGATTGGATAATGGCTAATGGTTGAGCATGTAGTAATGCTTTCACGATCTAATGCACTTAGTTTTGAAATTTCTGCTTAATGTGTTATAGAGCATAATGTAGCTGGCTTATGTTGTATACTTAAAAATTGTTATTAAGTGGGTAATTTTTGTTCTCCTAGGTGATTTTGTTTACTTCTTTGCTGAGTGCTGAGAAGCTGGATACGGGTGTTCTTTCGATTTTGGAAGCAAAATCTGGGTAAGGCAACTTTAATCAGAAGCTCACATATGGATGATAATATTTATAAGATATTTCTGTGTAACTGCTGAGTTTGACTTTGTTGGGTGCACTGCACCATGCGTCCAGCCCACATGTTTTTTGTCAAGAGCTCATTTAATGAGCTTGTCTTTAATGTTTCTTATCTTTTCTTCATTATGTACAAAAGTCACTATGAGTAATTGGAGTGGTTGGCTTAGGCGTGTCCAACATGCTGAAGGAAGAAAGAAAAGAAAGAAGCAAAAGCAAGACTCATTCTGCTATGGCAGAGCTGAAAGGAAAAAGGAAATAAACAAGCAAGGCCATTCGGCCAATGAGAGCTAAAGAAAGAAAATGGTTGAAGCAAAGTCAAGATAAGTGGCTTGTATTTAATGTGACTTGATGTGAAGAGTGTGAAAGGGAGAAAAGAAGAAAAGGTGAAAGAAATAAAAGGGTAGAGGCCATTCGGCCATTTGGGCAGAGGGCTGAAGAAGTGAAGTCACAAAGAAAAAGAAGTGAAGTCCCATAGTGAGGTGAGGACTAGTGCAGTCTTGAAGAGCTGCGTGAGTGAGAGCAAGCAAGAGAGAAGAGAAAAATAGAGAGAGTAAGAGAAAATACACAGTGAGGAAGAGAGCAGTGAGTGAAAAGAAAAAGAGGGTTTTTTTTTACTCAAGTTGTATCTCTAAGTGTTGTAATCTCTATTTTATATAGTGAAATTATTCGGAGTTTGTCCCGTGGTTTTTCCCTTCAAGGAGAAAGGGTTTTCACGTAAATCTTTGTGTTTTTTGTGTGGTTGTGCTTCCGCTGTGCTTGCTAAAATTTATTCACAGTAATATAAAATTTTTCCCAACAGACTTTACTTTTGAAATAGCCTCCTCGTTCTCTTATACAAGAATAACATTGTTCTGGTCTGGTGGTCAGGGAAAGACATTCTGAAGAATACTGTGCAATGTATGATATATGTGGAGAACGCAGTGATGGAAAAGTTTTGAACTGTCCTTATGGTTCCCCATCTGTGAAGGTATATAATAAAACTCCTAGTTAGTCCATGGGACATCCTCATCAGGAGTGAGGAATCTCTTTTCCTCTTTATTTTCCTTGAAAGTAATTTCTAACATATACATATGAATATATGATCTGCTTCATTCATGGATGTAACAACTCATTTCTATGCTTGCAGCCTGATGAGTTGCTTTCTGCCAAAATTCAAAGCTTGTGTCCAATAATAAGTGGAAATGTGTGTTGTACAGAGACCCAGTTTGACACACTGTGGGCACAAGTTCAACAAGTAAGACCTCACCACAGAAAAACATGCACACACACACATGGATGTATGTATATGTATATATTAAATTGATATGAAATTGAATTTGATTATTGATATTCATTATTGTATTATTTGTAAGTACAATGATCTTATCCCTGCGAACCAATGACCAACCAGCACTTTTATGTAATTACCATATGGGGGTGGAAGTGGAAGTGGAAGTTGGATATAAGGCTTTGTTGGGATGATTCTAGCCTTATATAAGTTTTGGTTGGTCTCCAACCCCACCATCTCCCACCCCTAAATCTCTTTAGAGGACAACCACGACCTGAATTAAAATTGCAGTGGGACATATTCTCTGAACTTGGGAGTGAGACCTGATATAATTTCTTCTATATGATTGTAAATCACTATTCTGTGAAAATCACATTCCTTTGTTGATGCCATGTAAGTTGACTATGCTGTCATAACTCAACAATACTGTATGTGGCAGGTTGGGCTCATTTTATCAACTACTAATGAGTTCTGTAATAGCCAGTAATGCATGTCAACACACCCAGTGTCATTGTGTTATGAAGTCATGCCCTTGCTTCCTGATCCTATAATCATGTTATACATGCTTTTAATTTATGAAACAAGAACTTGATTCACTAGTTTTAAGTTTATCTTGTAATTATTATTACAAACTTTCATATGATATATCCAGCATATGTGAACTACTTGTACATATTCTGCTCATGGTTAGTATTACAATCAATTTTTGCTTCAGCTTAATGGCAACATGACTGTGGATGGCATTGACTTTTATGTAACTGATACTTTTGGTGAAGAGCTTTATAACTCTTGCAAGGAGGTAAAGTTTGGCACAATGAATACACAGGCGATAGACTTTATTGGTGCTGGTGCTAGAAATTTTAAAGGTGACATACTATCTTGCAAAGAATGCAATGAATACAGTCACCATCTGAATTTAGTTTGCAGTTACTAATGATCTTGTTTTTAGTATCTATTTGTTTTAAACTTTTCCTATATGGTTGTACTATATCTTGATGAGTTTGAGATGTTTTTTCTTAATCTAGACATAGTTGAGTTGCGCTATTACTATCAATTAGGGGTGATTCCTATGTTGTTCTAAGGCAGGGAGTTTAGATCTTGGGTTTACAGGAATGACAAATACATGGAAATGGTGTAGGCTAGTTTACAAAGATGGACATGTGTAGGAGACTAGTTAGTAATTTGTAACTGTGTTTTTAGTTTTCACTACTCTGTGAGAGGTGGTCATGGGTGGGGTTCAGCTATTATTGTATAGTAAGGATCATTGTGCTGGCCCAAGCCATATGCTAGTTTTTACCTGTGTTGGTAAAAGCGCGGGGTGCATTTAAGCGCAAAGGCCTCTTGGAGACTAGGCGCAAAGCGCAAAGTGCAAAACGCAAAGTGCAAGCGCTCGCCTGATTGAAGTGAAGCACACATTTATAAAAAAAAAAAAAAAAAAATTAAAAATAATAATAAATTACACTGGTTTTGACCTGGCTATATGAGGGTAACGAAATGAAACTGTTAGACTTGATAATATATACATTGGACTATCATGTGTGGGCAGTCCAGATCTTGTGCAGTCACTTCAATACATATAGGAAACACGAGTCCTACTATGTATGTGGTTGGATTCGAATTATAACTGCGTTTACATTTTCTGAATTCTTTTTTTTTTTTTTCCAGCCGCACTATTTGACTAAGTCAACCGTGAACAGTGCATGGGTGCACTGTTCATGGACCCACAAATTCCACTTTTCAACAACTTTTTCATTAAAAATGGGTCTCACGGTACTATTCGCATATTTAAAAATTATTTTGTTACAGTATTTTCAGTTTCAGCAAAAATAAGTTCAATCCAAACGGACCCTATATATAGTGATTAAGCATCAATAACTTTGACCCATGACCACATTAGCAATTTCTTTGATGTTCAAACACTTTTTTTTTTGATAGGTAATAACAAACTTTATTGATAATAGAAGTACATTGAATTTATGATAGTAAACTCACTGCACTGAAAAAAAATACAAACCAATCAAAAAGAAAGACTAACAGAATTAAGAAAATCAAACAAAGAATGACAATGCGTAAACCCCCAAATACGGGACCACTCAAACAAAGTCCTAAGCAGCAAAGACTTCACACAATCTACAAGTCTCAGTTTCCTCAAAAGTTCGGGCATTGCGCTCCTTCCAAATTAACAAAATAAGACACGCTGGAACCATATTCCACACATTTGAAGTGTGACTCCCCAACCAATTCCACCAGGCAGAGAGAAGAGAAACAATGTTCTTCGACATCACCCACTGAACCCCAAACAAATGAAGGACTTCACTCCACAAGGTATGAGCATACTTACAATGGATCAATAAGTGATCCACAATTTCCTCTTCACATCGACAAAGGCAGCACCAATTAACAAGAGGTAAATTCTTTTTAACAAGGTTGTCTATGGTAAAAATCCCACCCCTAGCAACTGTCCATAAGAAGAAAGCCACCCTTTTAGGTACCTTAACACACCAAATGCTCTTCCAAGGAAAAGACACCAATGGGGCTGCTAGCAATGAGAAATAGAAAGAGCACACATCAAAAACACCACTACGATTCAATTGCCATGTCATGGTATCATCACCCCCTCTAGGTAGCTTGGCTGAGATATGCGCAAAAAAATCATAAAAGATCCCTGTCTCCCAATCTTGAAAAGCACTACGGAAACCTAAGTTCCTGCTTCTACCACCATATGATGTTCAAACACTTGTATTATCAAAATTAAATAAAACCCTCAGCATCCTTGTTAGTTGAAAGAATGTGTCCATGAGGGTGTTAAAATTTTGTATTGTTCTTGTTTCTGTATATAAAACTGAGGTAAAGTAAGTTTTGCTGATTATATTCCGGTCAAGTGTCATGTACAAATTAGAATTTTCATCTTTGTTTTCCTTTGTTATTATAAAATTTCTCCAAGTTTTAATGTGTATAATCCCAATTATTTTTGCCAGAATGGTTTGCATTTATTGGCCAGAAAGCACCCCCTGGTTTTCCTGGTTCACCTTATGCCATTGGTTTTAAGTCAATAGTTCCGGAGTCATCTAAAATGGAGCTAATGAATGTGTCTACATATCCGTGTGGTGACACTTCACTGGGTTGCTTTTGTGGTGATTGCCCTTTATCTCCTGTGTGCTCCAGTTCAGAACCTCCTTCTCCACCCAAAAAAGATTCCTGCTCAGTTAGAATCGGATCACTAAAGGTAGATGCAGTATTGATTGATTCCTTTTCTTTGATTTTTTTTTCTTTCCTTTTATATTGGTTCATAGGATGGCCAAGATTTCACATTTTGATGATCAAATAATTGCATGGACTTGGATGCTGTTTGTTGATACTTGCAGGTTACATGTGTTGAAATTTCACTAGTGATCCTGTATATTGTTTTAGTTTCTGCATTCTTTGGATGGGGTTTGTTTCATAAGACAAGAGAAAGAAGGAATTGTCCATCTAGCATGGAACCATTGTTGAATGTTACAGACAATAGTGAAATTGATGTTGTCAACCTGCGAAAAGATGGAAAGCTTCTTTCAGAGGTAGATTTGAATTACTTTTATGATATGTCCAGTACTCCAGTGATCCATCCATCCCCTTTCTATTATGGTGTCTGTTATGTTCAGTATCATATGGTGTTTCGCTTTCAGCATTAAACTATATAGTACTAAACTTGATCCCTTGCATTTTACATCATATTATGTTCAATTGTTCGCTGTTAAAATCAATTTGTTGATGTTATCCTGTTGAATTTTGAGTTTGCACATGGGTCTATTATTTATTTATTTTCCATGTAGTCTATTATTCTTTGTTGGAAATATTTTCCTGTATTCTATCTTTAGTGTGTGGTTGGCTAGCTTACCTTTAAGCAAATAAGTTACTAAAACATAAGCCTTGCAAAACATATACTATAACTCTTTTGTTTTTCTTCATTTAAAGTTGTTTACTTCTTTAGGAAATTATTTTACTTCTGCTTATACATTTCTCATTAGTTGGTTTATTTTAGATACTGTGTAAACTCGTGATTCTGTTATTTACATTCAATGCAAATATTTCTCTAGGTTTCTTTATAGTTTCCTTATATAAATTGATAATTAGGTGCAAGACATGGTTCCTCAAGCATCAAATGGGGTTCATATTTCTGTGGTTCAAGGGTATATGTCAAGCTTTTACAGGTTAGCTGCTCTATTATTGCTTCTAGCATATATGCTGTGTACTTTGGGGTCTGCAGCTCTACCATTGCTTATAGCACATACAAAAATATGTTCCCTGAATCACTTTTTATGTTGCTTCCAGGAGATATGGAATTTGGGTTGCCAGAAATCCCACTCTTGTGCTCTGTTCCTCAGTGGCAATCGTTCTCCTGCTTTGTTTAGGTCTATTTCGTTTCCGGGTGGAGACCCGACCAGAGAAGGTATCTTGTTGTCATCTCTATTATTTCATAGCTTGCAGAAGAGTTTGTCTTCATGACTCCAACTACATTCAAGTAAATTGATACCATGGGTCTATATATTGTGTGTTTCACTGTAATTTAATTGTACATTAATTAGGATAAAATTTTGGCCTTTAGGCTTAAAAAAAGTCTCAAGTCTACATCGTTTAGTAGACATAGAAAAAGAGAAATGTTCTTTAAAACACAATTTGTTGATACTATTGGTGCAAAGGCTTTTCTACCTTTCTTCATTTGAAGCTATGCTTCCAGTCCTGTTTATTCTGCATGTTATTTTCTGTCTGATGCCTGTTCAGTAGTCTAAATGATCACAATCAGTGTAATGATTCATTTTTAACTTGGGCTTTTTTTTAGCCTCTTTAGGGGTTATTGCTTCTTTGATATCTCAACAATGGACCATTATTTGTTTATATATTCGTAGCTTTGGATTTTACTACTGGAGTTGCATTATATGCCAACAACCACTAAATTGCAGGATTGTCATGATATATATACATACATACATACATATATATTAGAATCGAAGGTTATAATCCAGGAGAGAATGGGGATGACGTATTGACAAATGTGTTTGAAAATAGGGAAGCGATCCATTCAAGTAGGGTCAGGCTCTTTCTAGCCTTTGATACCTTGGGACTTTATAATCATGTAATGTCATGCTTGCTTTTGTGCTCTGAAGAAGCAAATATTGGCTTAAATCATATTAGTCTAATGATGGTTCTAGTCTTATAGCATATGAAGATTTAGTTACTTGTTAGATAATTATATATTCCGGAATCTGGTGAGAATTGATCTTTTCTGTATCCCTGTTTTTTAATTTGTATGATAAAATTTTCTGTTCCCTGTAGTTATGGGTTGGTCATGGTAGTAAGGCAGCAGAAGAGAAGCAATTTTTCGACAGCCTCCTTGCTCCCTTCTACAGAATTGAACAGGTCTCAATTTTGTTCTAATGTTTTGCTTTCTTTATCTGTGATCTTTTGAGATTTTTACTATGTGGTTGCTAATGTTTATGTTCTCTTATTTCTTAGAGAGAGAGAGAGAGAGAGAGAGAAATCTCCTTTCTGGACCCACCTGCTTATTTATGTATTTTAATAATTTGTTTTTCATGGGTTCCTAGTGAGAATATCATTACAAGGTTATAGTCAAAAAATGAAGTGAGTTAGCCAGTGATGATGGGTGTCAAAACCAGGCCTATAGAAGGTTGCCAACAAGCTTTACTGCGAGCTTGGTGGCTTCTTCATTCAGAGTTTCATAAACAATTGCTACATGTTCAGGTTTATCAATGTGCTCTAGCTCAACTTGTGCCACCTCCAATTATAAATTCTAGGTGAAGGGTGAGGTTGTGGGTTCAAAGACTCATTGGCTGCATGTGTAATTTACCATTTACCAATCAAAAAAAAAAAACGTTTTCATATGTTTGTTTTTCTTTGGGGATTCTAGAGGATAACTTGTTTGGTCAGTTTACCCTTCCTTGATCTCACAATGCTCTGAGATATATATTTTTTTGGGCTGAAAAGAGTTTAGGTCTGAAAAAGGATTTGTCTTGACTTATTTGGGGTTAATGCCTAGTTGAATTGAGTTTCTTGTGTTGACACTAAATTGCTTGTATGTAACAAAAAAAATATATTCTTAATCTTTTTCATGATATAAAATGGGGATATCCTTCTGTAATTTTATATGAAATACTTGATAAGAATTTTGTGTTTGTATATGTTTCAGCTTATAATAGCGACCATGCCTGATCCAAAGCATGGCAAATCACCTAGTATTGTTACGGAGGATAATATTCAGTTACTCTTTGAAGTACAGGAGAAGGTACTCTTGAGTGTTGGTGCTGCTTTTTGATTCCATCTAAATATGTGTAAACTGAATCATCTTACATGAATACAGAATTGTGTGCTTTTGCTATTCTTTAAAGCCCAGTTTTCTTGATCTGATTTGTATAGTATAGTTGAAAATCCTCCTATTCATTGCTTGATTTTAACAGGTTGATGGAATTTCTGCCAACTATTCAGGCTCAATGGTATCTTTAACTGACATTTGCTTGAAGCCTCTTGGCCAGGATTGTGCCACTCAAAGTATTCTGCAGGTTTTCTCATGTTCTCTTTTCATATATAGTATTTTGTATCTGGTGCAGCTGGTGGGATTTTTTCCACTTTTTTTTTTTGGGGGGGTGGGGGGGGTGTTTGTTCTTTGCCTTTGGGCAAACTTTGAGTCAACACCTCTCAGTTTTTTTTTTTTGGCTCTGTGGTGAGATCATGATTTTAGAAATAAATTTTTTAGCAGATATGTTAAAGTTGCACTGTTTACTTTTCAAACATTACTTTCCCCTTGGGTACTGGGGTTTAAACAGCACCAGCCCCCCTCCCCCTATTTACCTATAAAAAAAGTACTATAAAATGGATCCTGAAAATTATGACAACTTTGGAGGAGTGCAGCATGCAGAATATTGTTTTGAGTACACCTTTAGTTTTTTTGGGTGAGATCATGATTTTAGAAATAAATTTTTAAGCAGAATTGTTAAAGTCACATTTTTTACATTCCAAGCATTACATTTGTGTTTTTCTTACCCCTTTTTCTTTCTAATAGTATTATAAAATGGATCCCGAAAATTATGACACCTTTGGAGTACAGCATGCAGAATATTGTTTTCAGGTAAACTTTATAGCCACCTAAACTATATAACTTAGATGGATTTTTGTTTGTTGGTGCTTGATATATATGCATGTTACATGTTATGTCAGGGAACTGTAAATTTTTTTCTTTTTGGATGGGAACTAATATATACTCAATATCTCTAAATGTATGTGTCTAAATGGTCCATGTTGATAAATCATTACTTGTCTCAAAAGTTTAACCGTTATGCAATGATAAATTTAAACATCTAACCATTATCTTAGCACTAATTCTTGCTTTGACACTATGATAAATTACTACTTATCCCAAAAGCTCAAGTTGTTAGGAAATGGGGAATCTAATCATTTAACCATTATCTAACACTTGTATGTGGAAATGATTGATGGTTCCTTGAGCAATTGCCAAATATGTATGTGGCCTTGCTTCAGGCCAGAGTTGCAATTGCTTATTTTGTTTTGAGGCTTTTGGAAGAAAAAAACAAGGCAGATCTGAAGAGAAAAGATGGAGGACAAGAGAGCAGCACTGAAAACAAATTGATGCTCTAGCCTTTGTTAATTCAAATTTATTGCTTATATTGAATCACACAATAATGGTAAATAAAACTAACTAAAGCTATACATAGTATGAAAGAAATGATTCAGACATAGCAAGGAGTTAGTAATGCAGAAGAATTCTTAAATTTTTTATGGTGGAATGAAAGACTGTTTTGGAATGCTCTGAGGTTTCTGTCTTAAGGGTGACACAGGCCTAGTTATTGATCTTTTCTTTTAAAGGAGTAAGCTCTGCAGCTTTTTGGTTTTGAGGGTTCTATGTGAAAATAAATCTGAATCTCTATACCATGCAAGTAGACTAGGCATACATGAAAATAAGTGGAAATCCAACATGGTGAGAGAAGCTCACCAATTCCTTTGGAAGTTTTTGACACCAAAATTTATAATCTTTTCCTGAACACCTTCGTTTCTTGATCATTTGTTTCTCCATGCTGATCTTCCTGTGTCCACATTTTATCGTTCTAGGATTTAAGGGAATGTGGACTACCTGTGTTTCTTTAACATCATTTTCTAACAATTTCTAATGTCTGGATTCCTCTGTGTATGTGTGTGTGTTGACTTTTGAGAAAGTGAAGGAGACTTTTAGTACTCAGTAGGAAAGGTGCTAGCTGTTGCTTGGTGTAGTTAGCAATTTGAGTCATATGATTTTTAAAAAAATTTCAACATTTTTGGTTCATGGGTTAGAGAGTTAAATACTTCACTTGGAGCACACCTGGAGTTCTGTCATTGTTATTGTTACACTACTGTTTTGATTTTTGCTGCTTGTATATATTAACCTGAATTTCCTGTATCTTCCTGCTTTCAGCATTATACTACTGCAGACACATGCATGAGTGCATTTAAGGCTCCACTTGATCCAAGTACTGCCATAGGAGGATTTTCTGGGAGCAATTATTCAGAGGTAAAATATTCAATCTGTTCTTGGATATCTGAGTATGTACTAATCCTATGATGATGTACCAATTTCAGGCTTCCGCATTTGTTGTTACCTACCCTGTTAATAATGCAATCGATGAAGTAGGCAATGAGAATGGGAAAGCAGTGGCTTGGGAAAAAGCTTTCATACAGCTAGCGAAGGTTTGTGTACTGCACATTCCCTTGTTGAATGTTTATTAGCTATATTGTATTGCTTGTGTGTTTGTCATGTAGATTTTATGCGTTACTAGATATGTTATTCCCATATGTTGCAATTCTATTTCTTTAACCTCCTTGACATTATGTGTTATTGGATTCCCATGCTACTATGGCACTGCTTCGATTTGTCTGTAGTGATACACATAATTTAATAGAGGCTTTCTCTCCAACTTAGTGAATTGTAGATATCAGATATTCTATATAAAGAGGAATATTCAATAGAGAGACATAGTGAAGAAGGACATATCAAATAGGGAGGTAACAAATAAAATAGTTTTAGGTTGGACAGAATTACAGAATAAAATTCCCCGGCAGGTGTAGTTCTCCAACGTCCAAATACAACATAAAGGTTTCTTGGGGACTTTGGAACATGGTATTATCTCTTTTCAGTTTTGAATAAGTTATGCCTAAGCTTTTTTATGCTTCTCTCTTTCAGCTTGATAAGTTTGACTAGAAATCCTTTAAGAACTTATATAAGCAAGAGCTTTCCCTGAGAGATATTGGGGGGGGGGGGGGGGGGGGTGTTCGTAGTTTCTTCATTGAGTCCAAATTTTTTCAATTAGTTGTCGAGGAAGGGGGTTGTTATTTCTTGTTACGGATTTTTGAGAGGGGCAAATTCTTTATGAGATCAGTTTTCATGGGCAAGAATGCAGCACAATGGTTGATGTTCAACATTGAATACCTTGTTGTTGGGGAGAGTTCCAAACAGTTTTTTACTTTTAGAGAGGGTGACACTGCTTTTACTCTCCAATGGAGTTCCAACTCTTCTGGTCAGTTCTTGATGTTGACTGAATTCAAAACTGGTGGGTCTAGGAGGTCGATTATTATACCGGAAGGCAAAGAGAGATATGGTTGGAGGGCTTTTGGTCTAGAACTAAGGAAATTGTTGAATCCTTCTCAATATGCAGTGGGTGGAAATGGTCTTCCTAAATTCATTCCTCAGGTGCGGAAGTATAGCCTGGAGGCTCAAAATTCTAGAACTTTTGCTGAAGTTGTGCAAGGCTTTCGCAAAAGAACAGAGAATAGAAAGCAACTAAAACAACTAGGACTCACAGCCATGGGGAAGATAACACAGTTAAGAGAGGAGAAGATGGGGGTGAATCGGAGACTTACAGGCGCAAAAGTGGGGGATATTCCAGTGGGCAAGTCTGATAAGATAGAGGTGGTGGGAGGGGTTAGGAGGGAGCAACGTTTTAATGAGGTGGCAGAGGTGGGTATGCAAAATCTGGCAGATACTAGGATACGTTTCCCAAGCCTTATTTTGAATTCAAAAGCTAATGAAAAGGGGAAGAAGAGTGATTTTAGGAGATTTTGCTGGTCAGGGAGAGATCTTATCGTAGAGGTTGATGTGAAAGGGAGGAGACGGGTCTTCTGGGTTAGAAAGAAAGGGGGAGTTACAAAGATCAGAGGGGAAGCACGTGAAGTGAACGGGAATGCATTTTAGATGCTTCTAAGGCCCTTAAATGGGTTCCACGAGGAACCAAACAGGCTGCAGTTAAGCCAGCTTTGGGCCTTGGAACAAGCCCAGTGTTGACCGACTCCGATATGGGTCATTTTTATTCGGGCCCAAGCTTATTTGAAGTGGGTGAGAGCTCTCTGGCTGGGGAAGGAACATCAACCTAGGTTCCGTCGATAGAGGTGTGCCCCAAGGCTCTTCACCAGTCCTTTGTTCTTGAACCAAGAGCGTCGGACCGGTGCGCAAAGCCTCTGGTGGAGGCCGACGGCCCTTTCTCCGCCGGAACCAGCTCCGATGAGCTATTGTTGCCGCCGGGAAAGGCCGATGGCCCCTTCACCGCCGGTACTTGTTCCGTTGAGCCTTCGATTCCTCCGATTGAGGTTGGCGGCCCCTTTTCTGACGGAATTAGCTCCGATGAGCCCATAGAGCCACCGGGTAAGTCAGATAAGGTGCCATTGAGGTCACCGGTCGAATGCTTTTTATCCGATTTCTTTTTGAGCTTATCGCGGGCTGGGCTTGTGGTTTTGGGTGATAATGATGGGGATGAAGGTGGCTAGGACAGTTGTACCAACTTCAAGCCGAAAGCTGCCCTTGAACTTGGACAACCCAGTTTAGCGGTGTCACCCACGAAGGCTTTGTGTGTCGTCACTAGGGCGAGTGCTTTGGTGGAGGAAGAATTGAATATTTCAGATATGTGTTTGGGTGGAGAGGATAGTTTATCAATACCTCTGTTGTCTATCACGCCTTTTGGGTTATCTTTGTCAACTGAGTTGGATTGTAGCAACGAGGCAGTGAAGAGTGTGAACACGTTGGATATTTCTAGATGGGTGAAGAACAGACTTACTGGTTTTAGTAAACTGGTGGGGCTGCCTTTGAGCTGGCATGAGAAGTTTTGTATTGCCTTGTTACAAAAGATTGAGAGGGAGACAGAGGCTGCCAAAGTGTTGAACAAGAATTTGCAATCTTCGGTTAATTATGATGGTAGGTAGTGTGTTGGCTGCTGAGCTTTTATTAGTTGGGGATTTCGTCTTTATGAATTTAAAAATTCTTTCTTGGAATGTTAGAGGTCTAAATGAAGTGTGATGTAATCTGCCTTCAATAAACTAAGCTTACTGGCCTGGACAGTCAGTTGGTTGGTAGCTTATGAAGTTGTCCTTTTATGGATTGGGTGGCTTTAGATGCTGTCCAGACGGCCGGTGGGGTTTTGATGATGTGGGATAGGAGGGTTTTAGAGAGGTCGAATTTTTTGGTGGGTTCTTTCTCTGTCTGTTCGGTGGCGAGGGTTGGGGGACGGTTTCACTTGGGTGTGTTTTGGGGTTTATGGCCTAATTGATAACAATGAGAGGGGTCTAATGTGGGACGAGTTGGTTGGTGTTCAGCATTACTAGAACGTCCCTTGGTGTTGCATCAGGGATTTTAATATTGTTCGCTTCCCTAGTGAACGGTTGGGTAATTCTCGTCTTACTCCAGCCATGGAACTATTTTCGGAGTTCATTGGGGATCTTAATTTGATAGACTTGCCTCTGGAGGGAGGGAGATATACTTGGTCTAGCGGGTCAAATCAACCTTTGATGTCTAGGATAGACAGAGTTTTGGTGTCTCATGATTGTGAGGAGCATTATCCGGATGCGACCCAACGGATTTTACCTCGCCCTGTCTCAGACCATTTCCCAATTCTAGTGGAGGTAGGGGGAATGGCGAGGGGTAAAAGTCCGTTTAGGTTTGAGAATATGTGGCTAAAGACGGATGGGTTTACTGATAGAGTTCATTCTTGGTGGAATCGACATTCTTTCTTTGGTACTCCTAGTTTTGTGTTTGCCAAAAAGCTGAAGGCTTTGAAAGAAGATATCGTTCAGTGGAATTGTTTGGAGTTTGGTCATGTTGGTCGCAAAAAGACGCAATTATTAGAGGCTTTGAAATCCTTTGATGCCAAGGAAGGGGAGTTTGGCCTCTCTAATGCTGAGTCTTGTGAGAGAGATGTGGTGAGAACTGAAGTAAAGAATCTTCTCTCCTTGGAAGAAATCACATGGAGACAAAAATCAAGGATGTTATGGATTAAGGAAGGAGATAATAATACTAAATTTTTCCATAAGGTGGCTAATTCCCGTAGAAGGTTTAATAATCTGAGTATTTTGGAGGTGGATGGGGTGATTTATGAGGAGGAATCCGAGGTGGCTGCCCAGGTAGTAAAATTTTATAAAAATTTGTATCAGGAAACAGAGGAGTGGAGGCCTTTTGTGGAAGGTTTAGAGTTTGATCAGATAGATGGGTCAGAGAGGGGTTGGCTTGAAAGGAGGTTTGAGAAGGAGGAGATTCTTTTAGCTGTTAACGAGTTGGCTGGAGATAAAGCTCCAGGTCCTGACGGTTTCTCTATGGCCTTTTTCCACCATTGTTGGAGAGTGGTGGAAAGTGATGTCCTAGCAGTTTTTGAGGAGTTCTATCATCATAGTAAGTTTGAGAAATCTTTGAACGCTACCTTTATAGCTCTAATTCCTTAGAAGAATGATGCTTCCAATATTCGAGATTTCAGGCCTATTAGTTTGGTGAGGAGCTTGTACAAGATCCTGTCTAAGGTTTTGGCGAATCGTTTGAAACTGGTTTTAGATCAACTGATTTCTGAGTCTCAGAATAGTTTTGTGGGAGGTAGACAGATTCTTGACTCAGTTCTTATTGCCAATGAGTGTGTTAATAATCGAGTGAAGAGTAAGATCCCGAGGGTTATTTGTAAGCTAGACATTGAGAAAGCTTACAATCATGTGAATTGGGAGGCTCTTCTAGATCTTTTGAAGAGAATGGGCTTCGGGGAGAAGTGGTGTAGATGGATTCGCACTTGTATCTCAACGGTCCAGTTTTCTATTTGATTAACCAGCTGATTTTTTTGGGAGCACGAGGGGTCTGAGACAAGGGGACCCGCTATCTCCAATGTTGTTTTTAGTCATGATGGAGGTCTTAAGTAGGATGTTGAAAAGAGTTGAAGGTGCTGGCTTGATTAGGGGTTTCAAGGCTGATGGAAGACGGGGTGAAGGGGAATGTGTCTCGCATCTTCTTTTTGCGGATGATACTATTCTGTTCTGTGATGCGGAAGTGGAGCAGATCCTTCATGTGCGGATGCTTCTCCTTTGTTTTCAGGCTGTAACAAGTTTGAAGGTTAATGTCTTCAATAGTGAGATGGTTCCAATAGGGGAGGTTAATAATATTCATGCCTTGGCAGAGATTCTGGGCTGTCGGATTGGGTCTTTGCCTATGACCTATCTTGGTATGCCGTTAGGGGCTTCCCATAAGTCCCCTTCTATTTGGAATCCTATCTTGGAGAAGATTAATTGGAAGTTGGCCAGGTGGAAGAAGTTGTATTTGTCAAAAGATGGAAGACTGACGCTGCTCAAGAGCATGCTTTCTAACCTTCCTACTTACTATTTATCTCTTTTTACCATCCCATCGCATATGGCTAATAAAATTGAGAAGACTCAGAGGGACTTCTTGTGGGGGGAGTCGAAGGTTCATTTGGTGGGGTGGGATAAGGTGTGTGCTCCTAAGGCTAATGGTGGTTTGGGAATTAGGAAATTAACTACTTTTAATAAAGCCTTACTAGGAAAGTTGTTATGGCGGTTTGGGGTTGAGGAGACTCGTTTTTGGAGGAGGGTTGTAGCTTTGAAGTTTGGGGAAGAGTGGGGGGGTTGGTCTTCCAAGCTGGGTAGGGGTGTTCATGGGTGTGGTTTATGGAGAAGTATCCGAAAAGGTTGGGAGGTTTTTAGCAAATTTATTCGGTTTGAGGTAGGGGTGAGAGATAGAGTGAAGTTTTGGACAGATCAGTGGTGTGGGGACTCACCACTCCATCTACCCTTCCCGGTAGTGTATGGGATTGCTACTAATAGAGAGGCTTCGGTCGCCTCGTCTCTCGAAAGGTTGGGGACCGAGGCTCGGAGAAGCTGGAAGGTTCTTTTACTTAGGGATCCTAATGATTAGGAGATGGGAGATGTGGATGAATTCCTTCATACCTTGGGTTCTTATTTACCTCATTCTAAGCAAGGTGACCCTATGATTTGGAAATTGTCGAAGAAGGGGGATTTTGACATTCGCTTGTTCTATGATAAGCTTCGAAGTCCCTTGCCTTTTATTTTTCCTTGGAAAGGTATTTGGAAGGTTAAGGCCCCTACACACGTCTCTTTCTTTGTTTGGACTGCAACTTGGAAGAAGATTCTTACAGGGGACATTTTGCAGTGTAGAGGTTTTGATTTTGTTGACTGGTGCATTATGTGTCGTTGCAATGGGGAGACGATGAATCATTTGCTTCTCCATTGTGAAAAAGCTTATAAGTTGTGGAGCTTGGTTTTCAGATCTTTTGGGATTTCTTGGGTCTTGCCAAGATCGGTTGCAGAAACGCTCTTCAGTTGGTGGAACTGGTTTGGAAAGCACTCTTCTAGCATTTGGAATTTAGCTCCGTTGTGCCTAATGTGGTGTATTTGGAGGGAGCGAAATTAGCGAACTTTTGAGGACAGGGACTCGCTTATTTTAGTGGTTCTCTCTTTGATTGGTCTAGGGCTTGGGGACTCACCTCTAGTGATTCTCTCCCTTTGTTCCTTTGTAATTAGTTCTTTGTTGTTTTCCGTTTGTTTTCTTGTTCTCTTTTCTTTCTTCTGTTTGTTTCTTTCTCTGTATACTCTATTCTGCCTCTGTTTTCATGAGGTAGCCTATTGAATATACTTCTTTCTTACTTATCAAAAAAAAAAAAATTCTCGGGCAGGTTATTTTGGAAGCTCTCGTGGGTTGAGACAAGGTGATCCATTGTCTCCTCTTTTTTTCTTATGATATGGAAGTGCTAAGTCGGATTTTGAAGAAAACTGAGGAGAGTGGTCTTCTTTGTGGTTTTCATGTGGGACCAGCTAACTCTATTGGGGTATGCCTATCACACTTGTTGTTTGTAGATGATACCATTTTGTTCTGTGATGTTTCTAGAGAACAGCTATTGTCCATTAGGTTGGCTTTGTCTTGTTTCCAAGCTTTTACTAGTTTGAAAGTTAATGTGAGAAAGAGTGAGATTGTCCCGGTTGGGGAGGTTGGTAACATTGGTGCCTTGGCTAATATTCTTCGTTGTAGGGTGGGTAGTTTGCCTATGAAATACTTGGGAATGCCATTGGGTACTCCGTTCAAGACAGCATCCATTTGGAATCCTATTTTGGAGAAGATGGAGAAAAATATCAGGTTGGAAGCGTCTCTATTTATCTAAGGGTGGGAGACTTACTTTGTCGAAGGGTACCCTCTCAAGTCTTCCTACATACTATCTATCCTTATTTACCATCTCTGTAGTTGTGGCTGATAGGTTGGAACGTATTCAGAAAAAAAATTTATGGGGGTCTTCAGAGGAGTGTTTCAAATATCCTTTGGTGGCTAGGGAGAAGGTGTGGTCACCTTTAGATACGGGTGGCTTGGGGATTTAGAAGTTTGTGTATTTCAATCAAGCTCTATTAGGGAAATGGTTATGGAGATTTGGAAATGGCTTGGAAGGGATACGTAGTTTTTTCATTGAATCGAAGCTTTTTCAGTTGGTGGTGGAGGAAGGAGAGAATTTTTTTGCGTTACGTATTTTTGAACGGGGCAAATATTTCATGAAGTCAATGTTTATGGGCAAAAGCGCGGCATTATGGTTGATAAAAAATATAGAACTTATGGTGATTGGGGTGAATCCCAAACAATTTTTCACGCTTAGGGAAGGAGATACTGCATATACCTTGCAACGGGGATCAAACTCTTTTGGTCAGTTTTTGCTAGTGACTGAACTCAAAACTGGCGGGCTCCGGAGGTCTGTCATAATCCCAAAAGCGAAAGAAAAACATGGTTGGAAGACTTTTGGTCTAGAATTGAGGAAGATGTTAGAACCCAACCAATATGCCTTTGGTGGTTCAGGCCAAGTAAAGTTTATTCCTTAGGCACAGAAACATAATCCATCTCAGTCTTTTGTTGAGACAGTGAAGGGTCCAATGCGGGCAAAGGGTGGTATTCATCCTCTCCATAAAACCAAGGCTGTAGGACAGAATATTATAGATGATGCGATGGGAGAGAAACAGCAGAATAGGATGAAGGAAACGACGGCAGTGCCGCTGAATCAATCTCGGAAGTAGGTGGTTGTTGGTCCGGTGGGTCAGCCTGGTACAGTAGCCGTGAGGGGAGGGGAGGGGAGGGGAGAGGGAGGAGCATTAATTTGGGCATTAATGTAGGTGAGAATTTACCGGTACAGAATCAAATCAAATCTCCATTAATTTTTGGTTTGAATTCAAATAAAACAGAAAAGGGCAAGGGGCGTGATTTGAGGGATACACAATGGACTGGGAAGGGATTAATAGTGGAGGTGGCTGAGAATGGGAAGAGACGGGTTTTCTGGGATAATTATAAAGAAGGAAAAACTTCCTTTAAATGGGTGCCACGGGCTGTCACAGAGAAGCTGAGTTTCGGGTTGGGCCCAAAACAGCCCGTAACCCATTGTGTCTAATTTAAGCCCATTGAGTACAAGCCCATGCAGTTTAGAGGCTGGAGAATGCTCCAACAATATTTTAGGCCCACTCTCATCTACACTTAGTCCCGGTGAGACTAAAGAGAGTTCCAGGATCCTTACAACTGGGTTAGCAACGCCGGAGGTTTTGTTGAGATGCGATGAAGATGAAAGGAGCTTATTGGTCAGTCCATTGCATGTGGTTTCGCCAGTAGGGGCGATGCAGACCAAGGCAAAGGGAGTTATGCCAATTAATCAGCGTTGGGTTTCGCCGGTGGAAGTGTCGAGACGCACCGAGATTCCTCTGAAGATGGGTTTCAGGCTCAGTTCTGACCGGAATAGTATTTTGGGATATAATAAGTTGTCAGGTGGGTCAATTTCTGAAGGTAAGAGGCTGGTAACTCTCGAATTTGTGCCGAGATTGATCGGACCTCCTTTTCCCGATCAGTTTCTGGAGTTTTTGCGAGCTGGGTTAATGGGTTTTGGAGTATCAGGTCAGGAAGTTAATACTTTCTCTAGTAAGGAACTTTTAAGTCTTCCTAGGGAGGTTAGGTTTGTGGAGGATGCAGTTGATTTTTCTGTGGGGTTTGGTGAAACTGAAGTGTCAGATTGTTTACCTCTGCAAATCATTGATCCGGGTGTGTCAACAAAGTTGGTGGAGTTAGAGGAGGCCACTGAGGTATTGAGTATTGAGAATAAGTTAGATATTTCTAGCTGGGTGAAGCACA
Organism: Quercus alba; assembly: GCA_036321655.1. Classification (NCBI taxonomy): domain Eukaryota; kingdom Viridiplantae; phylum Streptophyta; class Magnoliopsida; order Fagales; family Fagaceae; genus Quercus; species Quercus alba. The sequence goes on along the minus strand of CM070308.1, from coordinate 54,585,239 downwards.
GAATTCTTGGGTTCAGTAAATTGGTTGGGTTGTCAACTACTCGACATGAGAAGTTGTGCATTGCTCTCTTACAGAGGCTAGAAATTGAGATGGAAGCAGCCAATGTGTTACACAAGAGAGAAATGGGTAGTAAAAAAGTGTCTTAGTCCAAAAACAAGGGACGTAGAGAGTTGCAAAACTTAATATGTTCGGTGAATTATGACAAGAGATAAAGGGTGGTCTTGTGTTGGTGTCAGTAGTTGGGGTTAGTTTAGTGTTTATGAAGATAAGAATGATTTTGTGGAATGTTAGAAGTTTAAATGATCCTCAAAAACGTCTTGTGGTGAAGAATTTGTTGTGGGAGTGGAAGTGCGATGTTGTTTGTTTACAAGAGACGAAAATTGCTAGCATGAATAGATGGTTTGTAGTTTGTGGAGTTGTCCATATGTGGATTGGGCTATTTTGGAGACTGATCGGACTACTAGTAGTATCTTGCTTATGTGGGTTAAAAGGGTTTTGGAGAAGGTGGAGGTTATGGTTGGCACTTTCTCAGTTTCGGTAAAGTGGCAAGGGGTGGGGGACGGTTTTATATGGGCATGTTCAGGGGTTTATGGCCCTAATGAGAATATTGAGAGGGGTCACATGTGGGATGAGTTGGTGGGTGTTCAGCAGTATTGGAGGTTACCGTGGTGTTGCTTTGGGGATTTTAATATTGTTCGCTTTCCTAGTGAGCGTAGGGGTGAGGCACGTTTGACCTTGGCTATGAAAAAATTCTCTGAATTTATTGAGGATCTTAACTTGGTTGATTTGCCTTTAAACGAAGGTGGATATACATGGTCAAGTGGTACTGATAACCTAGCAATGTCTAGGATTGATAGAGCATTGGTCACTCCAGATTGGGAGGACCATTTCCCAGATGTTCTTCAAAGAATTTTACCACATCCTATCTCAAATCACAGTCCAATTCTTTTGGAGGCAGGGGGAATGGCAAGGGGGAAAAGTCCGTTCAGATTTGAAAATATGTGGTTGAAGACGGAGGGATTTGTGGATAGAGTTAAGTTTTGGTGGAATCGGCATTCTTTTGTAGGTACACCTAGTTTCGTGTTTGCAAAAAAATTGAAGGCTCTGAAAGAGGACATTGTGCAATGGAATCGCCGAGAGTTTGGTAATGTAGAGCGTCAAAAGAAACAATTATTGGAGGAGCTGAAAAAATTAGACGCCAAGGAAGGGGACTTTGGCCTCACTGATGGGGAGAAAGGGCATAGGGTAGCTTTGAGGTCCCAGATGGAGCATCTTCTTTCCTTGGAAGAAATTTCCTGGAGACAAAAATCTAGGATGCTATGTATCAAGGAAGGGGATAACAATACCAAGTTTTTTCACAAAATGGCTAATTCTCATAGAAGGTTTAATCATCTAAGGTCTTTGGAGGTTGATGGGGTGGTGTTTGAGGAGGAATCCGAGGTGACTAATCAGGTAGTACAATTTTACAAAACTTTGTACAAGGAGACTGAGGGGTGGAGGCCATTTGTGGAGGGTTTGGAATTTGATCGTATTGGGGATGTGGAGAGGGTTTGGCTTGAAAGGAAGTTTGAGAGGGAGGAGATACTTCAAGTTGTACGTGATTTGGAAGGGGACAAAGCTCCAGGTCCGAATGGGTTTACTATGGCATTTTATCATCATTGTTGGAGAGTAGTGGAGAAAGACGTCTAGGCGGTCTTTGAAGAGTTTTTTCAAAATTGTAAGTTTGAAAAATCCCTTAATGCTACCTTCATTGCATTAATTCCTAAAAAGAATGATGTCTCTAATATTAGAGATTTCCGACCTATTAGCTTGGTGGGGAGTGTGTATAAAATCTTGTCTAAGGTTTTGGCAAATCGATTGAGAGTGGTTTTAGATCAGTTGATTTCTGAGACTCAGAATAGCTTTGTGGGTGGAAGACAAATTCTTGACTCGGTTCTTATTGCGAATGAGTGTGTGGATAGCCGAGGGAATAGTAGGGTTTCTTGACTCATTTGTAAACTTGATATTGAGAAAGCCTATGATCATGTGAATTGGGAGGCTTTGTTGAATTTGTTGCATAGAATGGGCTTTGGAGTGAAGTGGTGTAAGTAGATTCGTACTTGTATATCCACAGTTCAGTTCTCTGTTTTGATTAATGGGTTTTCAGCTGATTTCTTTGGTAGTTCAAGAGGTTTAAGACAAGGGGATCCGCTATCTCCTATGCTGTTTTTGATTATGATGGAGGTGTTTAGTAGGATGTTGAGAAGAGTGGAGGGAGCTAGCTTGATCCGGGGTTTTAAAGTTAAGGGTAGGGGGGGTGGTGGGGAATGTGTTACACATCTACTGTTTGCAGACAATACTATCCTATTTTGTGATGCGGATGTAGAGCAAATCATTCATATTCGGTTGTTGTTACTTAGTTTTCAGGCGGTAACAGGTTTGAAGGTTAATGTGCATAAGAGTGAAATGGTTCCAATAGGGGAGGTTGATGATGTGCATGCCCTGGCTGAAATTTTGGGCTGCAAAGTTGGAAAGTTGCCTATGTCTTATCTTGGCATGCCTTTGGGGGCTTCACATAATTCCCCTTAAATTTGGGATCCTATTTTGGAAAAATTTGAGCGGAGATTAGCCGGGTGGAAGAAGTTGTATTTGTCTAAGGGGGGTCGATTGATGTTACTCAAGAGTACACTATCTAGTCTTCCTACCTATTTTCTTTCGCTATTCACAATTCCTACTCATGTGGCTAATAGAATTGAAAAGTTGCAAAGGGATTTTCTATGGGGTGATAGCAAAACTCATCTGGTAGGATGGGATAGAGTTTGTGCGCCTATAGCCAATGGTGGTTTGGGGATAAGGAAACTTACTACTTTTAATAAGGCCTTATTGGGGAAATGGTTGTGGCGGTCTGGGAAGGAAGAGGATCGGTTATGGAGGAGGGTGGTAGTTTCAAAATATGGGGAAGAATGGGGGGGTTGGACCTCAAAATTGGGTAGGGGAGTTCATGGGTGTGGTTTGTGGAGAGGTATTCGCATGGGATGGGAAGACTTTAACAAAAATTGTCAATTTGTTGTTGGGTTGGGAAATAGAGTGAGGTTTTGGCAGGATGGGTGGTGTGGGGATCAACCTTTTCACTTGGCTTTCCCAAGGTTGTATGGTATTGCCATTGATAAGGAGGCATCTGTTGAAGCTTCTTTGTCAAGGCCGGGGGTGGAGGATAGAAGAATTTGAGATGTTCGTTTTATTCGAGAATTTAATGATTGGGAGATGGATGAAGGGCTGCATTTTCTTCGTATTTTGGGAGCTAATACTCCTCCAATGGATGTGGCAGATCGGATGAGATGGAAGTTGAAGCTTGATGGGGATTTTGATATCCGGTCATATTATAACAAATTAAGGAATTCTCCTTCAATTGTCTTTCCTTTGAAAGCTATATGAAAAGTAAAGGCCCCTAGGCGAGTTTCCTTTTTTGTTTGGTGTGTAGCTTGGAATAAGATCCTAACGGGTGATAATCTAAGATTGAGGAGATTGGTTTTTGTGGACTGGTGCATTATGTGTCGAAATTGGGGAGAGACGGTAGATCACGTACTTCTTCATTGTAAGATGGCTTATCGGTTATGGAGCTGTCTTTATAACCTTTGGCCTGTCTTGGGTTGTACCTAGATCGATCCCAGATTTGCTTTTTGGCTGGTGGAATTGGTTGGGGAAGCACTCATCTCAGATATGGAATTTAGTTCCGTTGTGCATCTTTTGGTGTATTTGGAAGGAACGGAATCGGCGAACTTTTGAGGATTTGGATAGTTCCGATGATCAAATGCTTGCTTCTTTCAGTGGAACTCTTTTTGATTGGTCTCGGGCTTGGGGACTCACGACTAGTGATTCTCTCCCTTCTTTCATTAGCTCTCTTTCTCTTTGTAATTAATCTGTGGATTGGTTTTCTTTTTATTTTTTTTGTTTTCCTTCTTGTATTTTCTAGGTTTGCTCTATGTTCTTCATTTATAGAGTAGCCATTCGTATATATAACATTCTTACTTATCAAAAAAAAAAAAAAAAAGGCACCCATCTTTGGTGGAGGGCTGTAGCCACTAAGTATGGAGGGGATCAAGGGGGTTGAAATACTAAAGTCTGCAAAAGGGCCCATGGTTGTGGTTTATGGTGTGGTATTAATGAAGGATGGGAGAGCTTTTCCAAACATTTGGCCCTAGTGGTGGGTGATGGCTCTCGTATTCTTTTTTGGCATGACAGGTGAGTTAGGGATAACTGGCTTAAAATGCTCTATCCTCAGTTATATGCCTATTCAAGTGACAAGGAAGCTTGCATTTCTAATGTTTTGTGCTATAGAGGGTGGAAATGATAAAAGTTGGAATTTGAGATTTTATAGGGACTTTCATGGTAGGGAATTAGAAGCTGCCTTCTCTTTCCTTGATTTCATTCAATCTCAGATCCCTAGGGGTGTTGGGTGTGATAGTCCCCATTGGTGCCTTAATGGGAATGGCAAGTTTGATACTCGGTCCTATTACAATAAGATTTGGGGTGCTTCTATCTCTAGTTTTCCATGGAAGGGTATTTGGGGAAAGTTAAGGTTCCTAAAAGGGTGGCCTTCTTTTTGCGGACAACAGTTCAATGTTGGATCCTTATCTTGGATAATCTCATGCTTAAGGGTCTCTCTTTGGCAAATCGGTGTTGTATGTGCTGCTGTAATGAGAAATCTATGGATCATCTCCTCATCCATTATTCTGTAGTTCATTCACTATGGGTGGATATGCTTCAGATCTTCGATATCCAATGGGTCATGCCAGGGTTTGTGGAAAGCTTGATGTTCTGTTGGAACCACTGGCTAGGGAAATTTAATTCGGATATATGGAATATGATTCCTGGCTGTTTGATGTGGATTGTTTGGACGGAAAGAAATCGGCGCTCTTTTGAGACTTTTGAGAAATCGTTGGTTCAGCTACAAGCTTTATACTGGGGAACTCTTTTTGATTGTTCTAGGTGTTGGGGTTCTTTGAATTGTTCTTCTATCATTTAGTTTCTTTCTTCTCTTAGAATTGTCTCTCGAGTCTTTTTTCTTTGATGTTGTTTGTTGCTTTTACTTGTGTTCACCGTCATGAAAACCATATATTTTCTTTCTTCGTTTTTTCTTCATGATTAATATTACTCTTATTACCTATAAAAAAAAAAAAGAATTACAGAATAAATATAGGTGTCCAATTCAATTAGTTGATGAGTATTCATAAAGTTGACCTTAGTTTAATTGGGATTATGGCTGAGTTGAGTAGCATTTATCTAATTAGGAATTTTAATCTGCAGTTCTAATATATTTTAGGGTCTCCTATCTGACCTAGAAAAAGTTCTTGTCACACTGCTATTTACTGATTTCACACATATTTGTCGTCTGTATCAGGATGTAGGCTTTAAAATGTTCAATTTTTAGCATTCAATCGATGTTGATGCTTAAGGCACTGATGAACAAATAATTACTAAGAAAATAAAGTTAAACATGTGTTCTGTATCTCCAGTGTTTTTATTCTCATTTATTTTATTTATACGCAAAACATTTTTGTGCACAGAAATTGATTGGTTGTCATTTGTTTATTTATTTAAATAATTTTTGAAATTTTAATTGTGCAAACTGTGTTCTCCTGTGCATGTAATCATATCTACACTCCAAGAATCCTCTATAATAGTAGGCTCTATTAAAGGTGCATACATCTATATTTTGTATAGGTTGAGTTGTCTTTTGTATGATTGAGTAGCTGCTTCTTACATCTTCTTGAATTGGTTGCATGCATGTTAAAATTTTTAACACAATTTGACAGGAGGAGCTGCTCCCGATGATTCAGTCTAGCAATCTTACTCTTTCATTTTCATCTGAAAGCTCAATTGAGGAAGAACTGAAAAGAGAAAGTACTGCAGATGTTATAACAATAATAGTAAGTAATGACATGATTGGTAATATCATGTTGGTCAAATGGTTGGGGAGAATAATTTATATAATGCGTTTTTGTATTTGTGAACTTAATTAGTCAGTTGTCATCATAATATTGACCATTTGTAATCAAGTGATTTTCTGTTAATTTCTTTTTCCCCTTCTTGTCCGACTTTGTATCAGATAAGCTATCTTGTAATGTTTGCTTACATATCAGTGACCTTGGGAGATGCACCTCATTTATCTTCCTTCTACATCTCATCCAAGGTATACTTTTAAACTTGGCCTAAGTTGTTCTTAATTTGATTTTTGTATGTTTATATACAAGTGGGTGTATTTGTGTTTGCATTTATTCCATGTATTTTTTTGTGCATTATATAAGCAATAGTGTTTGGCTAATTACTTATTGTCTTTGAAGTTCAGTTATAATTATTGTGATAGTACTGCTGCTGATATCAGTTTGACCTTATTGTGGTCCTCCATGTTTTGAATTAAAGTTATGTTGAATTATTTTACTGTCACATAAGCTTTTGAAAGCCCATATTTTTTAATATTGTCGTTATAAAATATATTTTTAAGTTGGTTTTTGTTTCGTGTCAGTTCAATCAATTAGAACTCTTTGTTTTATTGGAATAAATTAACTCAATTCCACACATTATAATTAAGTTAATATTTGGTCCTTTCTAAAAAACATTATAGTCTAATTACGTTGCATCCTTTCTAAAAATTCTATGATTTGGCTTTGATATATTTTAAATATGTATCACTTATAAATATCTCTCAATAAACTTTTCACGCATTGCATGGATAGCGATTAGTAGGTACATATCTACAAATACATACATCCTGCATGTGTTTGTTTATGTCCATGCCATGTAGATCTGTTATAATAAATTATTTTTATAGATTATGAGTTATTTCTTGGAGTAGACTTATGTTGATTGAAGGCTAATCATTTTTATTTTTTTTAATGTAATGATTTCCAGGTTGCTTGGTCTTTCAGGCGTTTTGCTTGTTCTGTTTGGTTTTTCAGTGCGATTGGAGTTAAATCCACATTAATCATCATGGAAGTCATCCCTTTTCTAGTTTTGGCTGTAAGTTGTTTCTCTAATTTTTTTTTTATTTTGGATGCTAGTCTTCTTTTGATAGTCTTGTTAAGGGAGTTCTGTCCTTTAATCATCTTTGTTGCCATAAAAGTAGAATGGTATACAGTATCCTTAGTTTTTTTCTTCTTTTTTGTTCTACTGTCATCATATTACCTCCCTAGGAAGATCCGTGTTTGTGACTTGAACACATGAAATATTTTCTGGCAGTCTCCAACAGCTAATATGCCCTGAAATAGTGCTTACTGCATTTTGAGGGGGGTTATTATTTATTTAAAAGGATTTTTGTGTCTTGAGAGAATAGCTAACCCTCTAGATAAGAAAAAGAAAAGGGCCTTTATGGGACGACATGTGCTGAGAATAAGGGCCTCAGAGCTAAGGCCACAAGACCTTTGCCAAAAAATATAAAAGGAGTATATACATGCTAATGAAATCAGTTTAACCTTGATCTCTGTAAGTCACTAAGTCTAGGACTAGACAAACCCCTACAAGCATGTCTGAAACTAGTGGACCACTGGTTTACTACAAGTTGAATAAGCTATCCAACTTGTAGCCATCTGGTGAGAAACGCTGCTGTTTCATGTGCCCTTATACGTATGGGCCTATGCTCTTTCTATGTTCTTTGTGTCTCGTAGAGAGTTTCCTTCCTTGTTTTATGTTTTACGTCCCTTATAATTTTCCTCCCCCCTCCCCTCTCTTTCACCACTTCCTCCCTCCCATTGTAGAAGCCCTATTTTAGTCCATCCTATTCTGAGGTACCCCTATATCTTTGTTGCAAAAGGAAAGAATCAGCACTTTAACAACTGCTACGGTTGACAGTGATAAGCAGCAGTCCAGAAAAAATGGTACAGCAGCAGCTGCAACAAAAGTGGTAGAGGTGACTGATGCTGATTGCATTTGTCATCTCTTTGTTATTTTTCTGCTGCTGCTATCTCTTGTTGATCTGACTTACATCATCAAGAGCTATAGCTTGTCTTCGTTTTGTTTCGAATTGGAAGATCTGCTGCTGCTGTTGCTGAAAGTCTTGTTGTTGCAGATGCCAAATACTTGCAAACAATTTATTTTTCCCACCAGCTTGTATATTTCTCTGCATGTGTTTGGGTACATGAGCATGCTTATTTTTGCTTGTTTTATGATATCTTTGTTCCATGACAATTATAACACCTTTTCTTCTTGGAACTAGGTTGGAGTAGATAACATGTGTATATTGGTACATGCCGTGAAACGGCAATCCTTGGAGTTACCTTTAGAAGAACGAATAAGTAATGCACTGGTTGAAGTTGGTCCATCTATAACACTGGCCAGTTTTTCTGAGATTCTGGCTTTTGCAGTTGGTAGTTTCATTCCTATGCCAGCTTGCCGTGTCTTCTCCATGTTTGCAGGTTGAAAATTTTTCTCCTACATTCTAATGGATTTTTTTTGAAATACTTTGACCCTTATTTATTTATTTGTTGATTTTTGTAGCTTTGGCTGTTCTACTAGACTTCCTCCTGCAAGTTACTGCATTTGTTGCATTGATAGTTTTCGACTTTTTGAGAGCTGAGGATAACAGGATTGACTGTTTTCCATGCATAAAACTTCCTTCATCTTCTGTTGAACCTAATGAAGGTATTTGTGCAGGCTTGCTTTCATTATATATATATTCGTTCTACTTATATCAAATCTTCATATTCCCACTTTTGTTATTTTGTTTTAGCTCAAGAATCAAATCAATGAATTGTAGGCATTAATCAGAGCAAAGATGGACTGCTTGCTCGATATATGAAGGTGAGTTTTTGGGTTCTATGAATAAAAATCATGTTGTTGGTGCTGTAAGGGTATGTGTTGATTATTAATTTAGTTTTGATTATGTATATTTTATGTTGAGATTATGAAAGATATTTATTGCAAAAGCATCCCATCATATAGTTTATTAATTTTCTTGCAGGAGGTTCATGCTCCCATTCTTGGACTCTGGGGAGTTAAATTAGTTGTCATTGCCGTCTTTTTTGGTTTTTCTTTAGCAAGCATTGTAAGTCACTTATGATCTACCTTTCCTCAAATTACTGTTACACTTACATTCTGGTAGTTTTCTTTTGCCTCCTGCTCTTGACTACCTATTATTAAATGACTAATGCTGTACATGTCTTTCGACCATTATAGGCTTTATGTACAAGGATTCAACCCGGTTTGGAGCAGCAGATTGTTCTTCCTCGGGATTCTTACCTTCAGGTTTGAGTTTGTCGTCCTGACTCCCTACTATTTTGAGGAGTGTGCCTTTATGAAATTTCTTCTACTCCTGTGCCTCTTATTCTTAAACTTTTACATGTCAGGGGTATTTCAATAATGTCTCTGAGCATCTCAGAATTGGACCACCATTGTATTTTGTCGTAAAGGATTACAATTACAGGTACCTTTTTAAGCAGTGTCTTATTACCTTCTTCCTATTTTGCTCTCATTATTTTTCAAGCTAATTTGTTGGTCAAGATTTGGATCATTTCCAGGGCCTAGAAGATTGCTACGTGCAATGCACAAGAGATTGTGCATAAAAGAAATGGCATAATAAGTATTCCATGTAGGAAATCAGGGGTTATAAAACTTAGTCATAAATGAGATCTTTTTAAAATGTGACTTTAGAATGGATTCTGAATATATATATATATATATATATATATATATATTGTATAACAGAAAATGAGTGGGATGAATTTAAAATTACTTAATATAGTCTAGAAAATCCAATCTTTGATGCAGAGCAAATACGGATGTCCTTGTTTCATCTTTTATGTACATCTTGCTTGATCTAATGTGCAATGACTCTCTTACTCAGCTTGGAATCTAGACATACAAACCAGTTATGCTCCATCAGCCAGTGTGATTCAGTCTCTCTCTTGAACGAGGTAGTTCAATAATTGTTTTCTTTCAAAATTGTTGTTAATTATCACTCTCTGAATGCCAATACATATGTTAGATTCTTATTAAGAACTACTCATTAAATATTCTTACTAAATTTTATGTATCAAGATAATTTTTGAAAAATAAACTTGTTCAAATATTATTTATTAATGTTTCCCTACTCTACATATTTCTGCATTCTATTTTTCCTTTTTATGCAGGGCTTCAAAAGTTCTTTTTTTTCCCCTCTGTAGACAATCTAGTTTACGTATCTCCCTCCTCTCTTCTGCAGATATCAAGAGCATCTTTAGTACCAGAGTCGTCCTACATTGCTAAGCCGGCAGCATCATGGCTTGATGACTTTCTTGTATGGTTATCTCCAGAGGCTTTTGGTGGTTGTTGGAAGTTTATAAATGGTTCTTATTGTCCACCTGATGATCAGGTTGGTGCTTGTGGCATATGTCAGATTGATTATATTCAGTGGAAATCTTCCTTCCATTTCTTTAGGCAAATGGGTTCTGTTTACCATTAGTGTTGTAGAGACTATCCCTAGCTCATGAATTTTTATTCTATTCATCTATCTCCCCCCCCCCCCCAAAAATTTATCATTTGTGAGCTTATAATTGTCATTGTTGCATTATATCATGATTTTTGTGTAATTTTACATGTTCTTCTCTCCATTGACTGGTATGAGTTTGAATTCAATCTTGTTATATGCCGTTTACTGAATTATGATGTACTATTAGATTACTAAGGCAGATATGTTTTTTTCTCCAGCCACAGTGTTGTTCTCCTGATGAAGGTCCTTGTGGCTTAGGTGGAGCTTGCAAAGACTGTACAACGGTAATTTTCCTCCTCTCCTTGCAGCAAAGAAATTCATCACTAGCTGCCTGTACTTAAACTGGAGGGATGTAATTTTTGGGTTGTTTATATGATAAATTAAGGCAATGCCAAATAATAGTCGTTCAAAGGTGAAAAAGTTATTCTTTTATGCTGTTTGCAGTGCTTCCACCACTCAGATTTGATTAGTGATCGTCCTAATACAGAGCAATTCAGGGAGAAGCTTCCATGGTTCCTAAATGCTCTGCCATCTGTTGATTGTGCAAAGGGTGGTCATGGGGCATACACCAATAGTGTGGATCTGAATGGTCTTTGAGAGTGACACACACTGCCTTTCTTTACAAGTTAAAAGTTTTTTTTTTTTTTTTTTTTTTTTTTTTTTTTTTTTAATGATAAATTATTGCAAATGCATCAACCCTCTTGATTGGCACTTCAAGTTTGCTTCTAACCTATTTCAGGTTATGAGAGTGGCATTATACGAGCATCAGAATTTCATACCTATCACACCCCACTTAACAAACAAGTAGGCATCCTCTTTTCCTATATTTTAGTTCTTAGTATGAGCTGTTTTGAGCATCCCTCCTTTGTTTGATCTCTGTCATTCTCCTCAGGGTGACTTTGTCAATTCACTGTGAGCTGCACGGGAGTTTAGCTCTAGAATTTCTAGTTCTCTACAGGTTTGCAACCAACCATGCAGCTTTACCTTTTAACCTATTTTAGCAGCATTGATTTTTACTTTTGGGGATTGGAATAGAATGTATTCTTTTCCGTTTTGTGTGTATGCTGTTAGAAACTAGGATTGAGAGGGTAGAGAGAAAAAGCACTTGAGGTTAGGGTTTTTATTGTTTCTCTAATACCATGTGACATTGAAGGCTAGTGGGAGAGATGTGAAAAGATTGTGAGAACTATACCCTAGGATTATATGTCTCCTACATATGTAAGGGTATGAAACATCACGTCTAACATATGCAGTTAGTCACCTTAGGAATGGTGTTTTAGATTTTTAGATGTCTGAACATTTCCATGTTATACTGTGAGTGTTGGACTGCAAGCAGTATATCTTTCTGCAATTGTAGAATGGTGAATATAAGCTAGTTTCAAGGTCTTATCTGTTCTGAAAAATGATGTAAAATGATACTGATAGGTAAATTGAATTTAATTTCAAAACCTGTTGTAAAATTTATCATGGCACGTATGCATGCAACATCATTTTTGGTTGCTTCTGTCCTGCCACCAGTGACCCTGAGTTTCTTGTGTATGTAACATGGCTTGTTTTGACATCCTTTGTTGCTGCTGTGTCAAATTTTACCTAGTTTTCTTTTAGATCTTTCTAGTGTTACCTGCAAAATCAGTTCTCTAATGTAGATCCATGCATTGTTCTGATATTATTCCTCTTTGTTGAAATTTTTTCTCTAATGCAGATGAGTATCTTCCCATACTCGGTGTTCTATATCTTCTTTGAGCAATATCTGGATATATGGAAGATAGCTTTGATCAACATTTCTATAGCACTCGGTTGGTATTCTAGAGAATTGTAGTAATCAATTTGTATGCACACACACAGACTTAAGGCATACATGTGTCAAGGGGTATGTGCGCATGTGAATAAAATGTGCATACAGACATTTCTGTGCGTGTTTGTGTGCTTGTTCTGGGTATTTGTACATTTTTCATTGTTGGACTTCATTCTTTCCCTGATTATTATAAACTTATATGTCGTATTCTGTAAAAAAAAAAAATGTATTTCTCTTAATTGTGTTATGCTCTAATTATGTTATGCAGTATGATCCCTGATTAATATAGTTGATGCTTTTAAGTCATAACCTTTCAACTGTAGCCTTTTTATGTCAAAGGCCATAATTTTGTAGCTATGTTAGTGCCTTGAAACACAGCTTGCTCTGTGTTGTGTTTGTCTGTTTATGCAAGATTTTCACCTCAAAAATAAATAATTACTAATGTGTTTCTGTTTCTTGGCACCTCTCTCTGTTGATATTTCACTATGATAGCTATACTAATACCAGTATCACTGTTGAATTATTTTTTTGGTACTATATTTATTATTACATTTCCTGCTTTTGACATGAAGTTATTAATTTATTTTGAATTTAATGAATTTTTAACTGCTCTTTGAATACCTCATTTGATGATGGAACAGGTGCAATATTTATTGTTTGTTTGGTTGTTACATCCAGGTATGAGTTTTCTTGGAGTGCAACCTTAGAGCTGCTTGCTTTTATTAACATTTTACACTCGTGAAGTCACAATTCTCTTCCTTTCTGAATTGAATTATAAACTATTATTTCTCTGTTGTATTTGTTTTTGAATGCAGCAGTTGGAGTTCCGCAATTATTTTACTTGTTTTGGCAATGATTGTTGTTGATCTCATGGTAATTTTTGCTAATTCTTCCTTTGTGTTTTTTCCTCTTTTGGGTTACTATATACCCTTGTACCTTATAAAAATTATATACCATTGTACTTTGATAATCCTAATCATCTATGGACTGATCGCTTTCATGTCAACTTTCTGTTGACTTTTCTCTGATTAATGTAACTTTTGTGGTTCATGATTTCCCTCCCCAAAATGTAACTTTTCATATTGAATTCTGCAGGGAGTAATGGCGATTTTAGATATCCAACTAAATGCAGTCTCTGTTGTAAATCTTGTAATGTCAATAGGGATTGCTGTTGAGTTTTGTGTGCATATAGCACATGCCTTCTTGGTCAGTATTTACTGTAATTGCTTTATCAGAATATTCTCTAAAGCTCTTTCTTATTTACAAAAAAAAGTCTTTTAAGGGGCATTTACCGCTTCTTGGGATGGGGTGATTGTGCATCTCTTAGTTGTGTGGGAATCTTTGCATCCTTATAGAGATGGTGTTTGGCCTCCTGCAGTCCTACACCTTGGTGCCCCTGATCCCTTCTAAATAATGCTTGGGGAAACTTTTACTTTTAGCCAAACTGTGATTGTTGCGCCAACCAACTATTGGCAAGTTTGGATTTGGTTCTTTATAATTTGCTAGTTCATTACAATTCTATGCTTCTCTTATACAGTTAAGCCATGGGGATAGGAACCAACAAGCTAAGAAGGCATTGAGTACCATGGGCGCTTCTGTCTTCAGGTTGACTATACTTCTCTTTTCCCTTTTGAGGCATGGGGACCCTTAACACATGGTAGATAGAACTTTCATCACTGGGCCGAGATTTTTTCTAAATTGGAATTGCAATAGTGGCATGAACCATAGACTGAGTATAATATGAACGTACATTGATTAAAACATGGAACAACAAACATGAAAGTTTGATTTTTGTCTGTCATACGTAGGAATAAAAGCTTTACTAGTGTGATCACTTGCTTGATCGAAATATCCTTTTGCTAACCTTCTGTCTACAGGTTCTAAGTTACCAACATGTAGAAACCCAGTGCAGACCCTTCCTAAATGGATTTTTAGTTTTGTGATTTCTTCAAATTATTCTTTTGTATTGATGATAACAATTGTTTGGGCTTCACATTTTGGTATCCTTAGAATCACTTACAGGCACAAGGGTAATGGGTTTTTAGTTTGCTGTCACAAATATTGATTAATTTATATTGTTCTTTTTGCTTGTTTTGGCAGTGGAATTACACTTACAAAGCTCGTTGGAGTAATTTTCCTTTTCTTCTCAGGATCAGAAATATTTGTGGTCTCTGATCTCTTCCTCTTGGCTTTTATAGAGTTTTTCTAATCAGATCAGCTGAGGCATGATATATTTTGTGGGTTTTGCAGGTTTATTATTTCCAAATGTACCTGGCATTGGTCCTTATTGGTTTCTTGCATGGACTTGTATTTTTACCAGTAAGTTTTACTGAATCTGTTATTTTCCACAATGTTACTCACTACCTGAATTTTGGTAACTTTAAGTTATGCCATGGCTTCTCTCCGGTTAGAGGGCTTTGTGACTAAATAAGGTGTTGTAGTGCTGGCAAAATGACAGCAACTCACTCCATCTTTTGGTATGTGTGCATGCTGGGAATGTGATTGTCCTAGTTATTGTATCAGAGGAGCAACTGCGCTAATTGTATAATGGAATCATTTTGCATGGTGCACATGTTGCACTCTCTACTGCTTTCATGCCCTAAGCTAAACATGTGCATTTCCAATTAGGTTGGTTAGGTCAATAATTACATGGTTTGCTTTTGTGGTATGCAGGTGGCATTGAGTATGTTTGGTCCACCATCAAGTATCATCATTGAGAAAGGGCAAGAGGATGAACCTTCTGCTTTGTCACAGACAAGTTGATTGGTACAGACTGCTTTTTATAGGACCATCTTTAGAAAAAATAATTTTAAAAAAAATTGGAAAAGAGGGAAGGACCTAGTTCACAGGAGTATACCCCAACATAACAAAAAAAAGAGAGTAAAAAGAAAAGAGCAGCCTAGGTGTAGCCCCTAGCATGACTGTTAATTGCAAGGTATTTTATGCATCAGATATGTAATCACAATGTGTGAGTTTTGCTGTGTGATTCACACATTATGAGAATGATGCATATATCCAATACATGAGATCATTATTGTTCGACTACATAGAGGTTGTAATATAAGTGTTGATGATTATATACTTAACAAGAAAGAATTTATGGAAAGTGTTTTGTAGGGTCTCTTGGATCCTCCCCAAAAGAAAAGTTTTGCAATTGAACCAATGTTTCGAACCTCTTGCTGAAGAATATAGTAAAATAATAAGGTTATGTTCGGTAACAGTTTTTTTTTTTTTTTTTTCAAAAACTTATTTTTGGAAATATAAAGAAAAAAAACAATTTTCTTATATTTTTGAAATCAAAAACATGTTTGGTTAGATGAAATTAAAAATAGAGTTTTTTGAAGAAAAAAAATGGAAAATATTAAAATATGTTGTTACTAGGATTTAAACTCTAATGCAAACTCATTAAATGAGATAGATTTATTAAATTAAATGCAAGTTTCTATTGACTTTTGAAAATTAGAAACTGAAAACAGCATTTTGTATGTTTTAAATTTTCTTCACAAATTGAGTTTTGTGAACATTTTTTGTCATCTGTCCATTTTGAGTTGCCAAATAAGTTTTTTAGTCTCAAAAATATAAAAAATTTTTAAAAAAAGTAAATAAGGGGAAAAAAAAGTTACCAAACATACCATAACATTTTCACAGAATTATACAAGTCAATACTACATGATAAAATTTATGTCATTAGTGAGAATATTGTGAATTAATTTGGTTGATGAAGTTTCAATAAGATTTAAATAGGCCTTGGACAAATTGAGTCTTCTCTGTTATGTATTGGCTTTTCTGTTATGTATTGGCTTTTATAGCTGATCAAACTCTTAGCTTCGTTTTTGAAATTATCGCATGAAGCTTTTAAGTTGTGTATTGTTGTGCATTGGTAGCTTGTGATTTGAAGAATGGCAAGGTCCATGCTTATCTACTTATTATAGCCTTAGAGCATCCACACCAGTGGATGCATAATTTTTGTCCATTTTGCAAGAAAAAACATGTTTTTTCTATTTTACATATCAATTTTTACAAAACACCAACATCAGTTTTGTCCATTCTACACGTTTATTTAATAAAATATTCATTCTTGACTCTATACCCAGCCACCATCAACGATCAGAGCAGTGGCGATCATCAAGCGGCAATCAAACAACGAGATCAAACAACCCATCGATCAAACAACCCACTAATCAAAACCTACCAATCAAACAACCCACTAATCAAAACCTACCAATCAAACAACCCAATAATCAAAACCTCTCAGCGATTCGACTCGTTTGCCGCAACTCATTTCGCCAACTCTGACCCACTCAAGGACTCGGCCATTGATTCACCGATCTTCCACAACAACAATCACAACAACACCTCTTTCTCCGCTGAAGATGATGCGTTCGTGTTGTTGGGAATACTACACAAAGTAATAATGGAAGAACAAGATTAACAAAAAAGACAAAAAGAAAATAGATAACTTGGAGGCATTATAACGTATTTCTTAGACAATATTTGCCCCCCACACTTTTATTGCTAAATGGTTATCGCAAATTTGTCTCAAAGATACAACCAAGATGTTAGGTTCTATAGATAGCAATTCTGGAGAATGACCACAGGATTTCTTGTGTTTTTTATGTTTCTCTCCAACTTTTGATTTTGTGAAGTTAGTTTTTCAAGAGAACATAAGCCTCTATTTATACCTATAGGGTTATGTTTCATGAAAAGGCATGTATGGAGAGTTAGTTATATTTTTAAGTGAACATAAATCTGTTTCATGAAAAGGCACATATGGAGAGTTATTTATTTTTTAAGTGAACATAAGCCTATTTCATGAAAAGGCACGTATGGAGAGTTAGTTATTTTTTTTATAATACGGTTATCAAAGATTGAAATCTCTTCAACCTTTCTGAATAGTCACCAAAAAATTCTGCAAAAAATTCTAGAAATTCCAGAAAATTTAGATTTCAAATTTTCACTTAGAAAATTCTAGAACTTGAATTTTCACTTTATGAAACCATATTTTCCAAACTCAACCATCATTATTACAACCTATCCTTGTATATACCTATATATACAACACATGTTGCAGCCAGTCTCAGAGATCTACGTCGATGAAGCGATCGGTGAGGACTTCGATGAAGGGTTTCCTGGATTGGACAGTCCGATTTTGCCCTCTTCGATGGAGATGGAGCCTAAGGAAGGATTCGCTCTCAGGGAATGAAGGAGGTACGCTTTCGAATTTCACTTTGTTTCTCTAATAGGCAAGAGATCAGGGCAATGGCTATCGGCGGCAATGGCGAGAGATGATTTGATCGGCGAGAGATCAGATGGTTTGATGATTTGATGAAATGAGAAAAAGGGAGAGTGAGGTGAGAGTGAGAGCAACAAAGCCAAGGCGAGAGAAAAAAGTATTAAAATATTAAATGCACATACTATAGTAACCTAAATGCACGGTTACTGTAGCAATTGTGCATTTATGCACAATTTTACACCCACTGATGTGAGCGTTTTTTTGCTCAAAATGTGTAAATTCAATTACTTTTTCCATTTTGCACAACTTTGCACATACTGATGGGGATGCTCTTACTGTAGCATTTTTGTATATATGCACAATTTTGCAAACACTGATGTGGGTGTTTTTTTTTTTTTTTTTTTTTTTTTTTGTTAAAATATGTAAAATTAACCACTTTTTGTATTTTGCACAATTTTACAACCTTTGACGCGGTTGCCCTTATGGTGGATAACTAGAAAAGAGAGGCTAATACATAGTTTTGAAAGTCTAAGAGCTGTGTGGTTTTGGGGCGCTGCTTGATTTTCAAGTGAGAAAAACTTGGAAACAAATTCCTCTTATTTGTTACAAGTAAACTGTTGTTTGCTTAGAAAAGAGTGACACCAAAGTGTGCCTTGAAAAATGAAAACACCAAAGGCCTCGGAAACCTCACAGATTTCACTACCTATTTTCCCCTTCTCATTGATTCGCTGAATCAACCTGTATATGCATATATGCTGGCCTTATTCCTAGCACCTAGCAATTCCAAGATTCCTATGCGTGCAAATGGCAGCCTTTTGGCTCAATTTCGGTCCATTTGGTTTAATTTGGTCCATTTCGGTCCAAAATATTTTCAGCCAACATATTTTCAAAATCAGTATGGATAATTTCTGAAAGAATTAGCCTGCGAGCTAAACATCAATGAATAACCATGTGTCAGACGGTTTTAATCCTTCTTCCGTGTTAGATGATGATCAATATGAATGTTTTATACATGCTTACCATTTGAAGAAAAAATGTGGTTCAACGACATTTTGAGCACGTGAAGAATTTTCGAGGAGCATGAATATCCCGATATTACATCTTCTCGTTTTCTCCATTTACCAGATTAGAAATTTTGCCTTCTCTTGCAGTCTGAGGCGGCTTTTTCTTTTCAGTTAACTATATTTATTGTTTCATTCTTGAGATCTCTCCATTCTTTCAATTCGAAAATACTCTATGGATCAACACATTGAGTAATTGGATTGCATGTTGCTGTAAGTTTCCTGAGTTCTCTCTATGTCCCTTTCCTCTACCATGCTAATTTTTGTTTTTATTGTTATTATTACTAGTCGCAAACCCACGCAATGCATGAGAATAAATAATTATTTTATATTGTAATATAATGTATAATTTATTCTCTAAAATTTTTTGAAGATAATTTGTTCTCCCTAAAAATTATACAATTTCTATTCGGTCCAATTAGGACTACTTTGGTCCAATTAGGTCTACTTTGGTCCAATTTGTTTCACTCGGTTCAATTCGGTCCACTCAGTCAATTTCGGTCCCCTTCAATCCATTTTAGACTAATTGGGCCTTAACTTGGATTTTTTTTTTTGGTAGATTTTCTTTTCAAGTTTAGTTCAAAAATTCATTTTTTTTAATAAATTTTGGGTTGAAAAGTATGAAATTTTATTATATGAGTTAAAATTTTATTTTTGAGTTAAAAAATACAAAGAAAATACTAAAATAGACATTAGAAATTAGAATTATGAGCCCTAAAAATGCAATAAAAAAGATAAATATTCAAAAGCCTTATTCTGTCCACATTGGTTCTATTCGGTCCATTTTGTCATCTTCGATGCAATTTGGTTCTATTTGGTCTTATTCGGTCCTATTTAGTCCATTCTGTCCACTAAAGTTTTATTTGGTTCAATTCGATCTATTCGGTCTTATTCATTCCACTTAGGTCTAATTCGGTCTATTCAGTCCAGATTAGTCCTATTCTTCCCACTTCGGTCCATTCTGTCTACTTTAGTTCTATTTGGTCCTATTCAGTCCATTCTGTTCACTTTAATACACTTCAGTCTTATTTGGGCCATTCAGTCCATTTTTTCTACTGTGGTTCTATTCGGTCCATATTTTCCATTTCCGTCCTATTCAGTCTACATTGGTCCTATTCGATCCAGTTTGTCCACTTCAGTCCTATACGGTCCGATTTGGTCCCATTCAGTCCATTTTGTTTACTTCAGTCCATTCATTCTTATTCAGTCCATTCGGTCTTATTTGGTCCACCTTGTTCCTATTCGGTACAATTCTGCCCATTTGATCCACTTTAATCCATTTAGTCCATTTGTGTAAAGCACTTACAGTTAGTTATTAAACTTTTAGGATTGCCGACATTAAAATACCAAAGAACAAGAAACGAAAGAGATCGAATGAAAGCTTGCCTCCTTGAGAAGTATGTTAGAAATTAAAGCCTTCTTCTTCCGTACATTGTTGGATTGAAGTGCTGTTTTTTTTTCTCTGCCTTGTTTTTCTCTCTTATATTTGTTATTTTGAATTGATCGTACTTCTCTCTTAGTAAATTTTCAATGTACTAGGTTTGTCTTATATATAATAAAAAATTTTGTTACTTATATATATTAAAAAAAAATACAGATATTCATGTATATGCATTATATTATATTATATTATATTATATATATATATATATATATGTAAGGATCAGATTTGCAATCCAAGCCGAAAATATACGAGATTTTGGCCCAACAAGTCCAGTACAATAAAATTTGTAGAGAGTGGGTCAAAGAAATAGGTCCTAACGAGTTGGACAACGGCTAGTACTGAATTAAATGATAATCAAACACAAATAAAAGATATTGATATCAATAGACTTTCAATCCGAGAATGTCACTTTGTATAAATTGATCACAACTGGATATGAAGACAATTTAGATTACAACAGTGTTCTCTCTCTAATTTTCCGATCCCTTTCTTATGGAGGATCTCTCACATTATATAGCTCCCTTAGGATCATCTTGATCTTACACTTGTTGATCATCTAAGCCTTTACTTGAATACCTGTCCCATCAGACATCCTCTTTGACTTTCTGTAAGTTGTGATAACCAAGGTAGCACTGTTCAGAGATCTTCTCCACATAAATGCGACCAGAAAAGTAACTGCAGTGCATTTAATGCGGTGAAAGCAGTTTTTCCTTAGATATTTTTGGGTTTCATTCCTTCTCGTATGTCCATGAGGCATGTCTCTATCATTGAAGCTTTCTGGAAGGTCATCCTAATTGCTGAAATAGATACTTGAACTGCATTCATCATATCCGAGGAGTTCTTCCTCAAATCGCCTTCCATTCGTTTCTTACTTATGAGACTTTAAATTGAAACCCTTAATAACTATTTGTTCCTCCTCGAACATTTCAATATTCTCGGACAAAGTTCAATGCTCAATATATGATCTTGGACCCTTATCCCTACAATATATATATATATATATATATATATATTTGAAGGTACATTATATATTATATTTTGAAAACATAGAAAGCACAACAAATAGTAAAACATTAAATACACTGAAACTTTTACCTTCTTTCCCGCCCTCTTCAACTAAATCAAACAAAAATACAAAAGTTCGTCACTCAAAATTATCAAATACCTACTAAATTGATGCTCACCAAGTTGCCTTTTGATATGAAGATTTTGTCCAGAGGCAAATACGGTAACAACCACATGCCTAGCGTTAATAGAACCAGCAGATGTGCCTCACAAATATTCAGTAATTAGTAGGCTACTATCAACATGCCTTGCCACATTTAGTTTGGTGCAAAACTAGGACAAAACCATATAAATCAAAACTCCAGAGAATGATCCTAC
This sequence comes from Quercus alba, assembly GCA_036321655.1. Taxonomy (NCBI): domain Eukaryota; kingdom Viridiplantae; phylum Streptophyta; class Magnoliopsida; order Fagales; family Fagaceae; genus Quercus; species Quercus alba. The sequence goes on along the minus strand of CM070308.1, from coordinate 54,563,882 downwards.
CGAAGACCATAAGGCAACTGAATAATCACATCATTATCGAAGCTTTCTTGAAAAGCAAATTACTGGCAGTAGTAGCATGAGAACCAACCGGTTCATGAATGAACTGGTTATGACGTGTTCATGCTGGAGGATGCAGATAAAGCAATTCACAAGAATTCTAAGTCCAAAATCAATATTAAAAGGATTAATCTCCTCCTTGACCTGAGTGTCTCCAGTTCATGGGTCACCATAATACTCAACCACATGGCAGCATCAGGTAGCTCGTCCAATCTTTCACAACACTGCAAATGAGGTGAGTTGGTAAACTACCTTGTTCTATTTGAAAATACGCTTCAGGTCACAATTCACCGCACCTTAAAACCCAATCCCTTTAGTTTAAGTGATTGGTGATATAAGAAGCTAAAGAGTGTAGCACCAAGCCTCAGTGAATATTCTACAAACATCTTCAACAACTTTTTCTGAATTTCCATAATCACAAAATCCATGTGACATGTATTTCTTTATGTACATAAGAACTACAGTGAGTGGCGGGATCAGTGGTACTTGCTTACCAAAACATACATACAAACATCAAAGATTGTTCATAAGCTTTTATAACTGTATGCTGTTGTGAGGAGAAGCAGGTCCAAAGGAATTTTGAGGTCTAGTCACAAATGGATGATCCAATAGCTGAGTTGCTGTAGGCCGATCATTTGGGTTAACTTGTACGCATTTGAGGATGAAATCTCGGGCATCTCTTGACAAGGAATCAGGAACTAGAGGAGGTTTACCCGTGCCAATCATAAACAATGCTTGCATCTGTCATGTAACAAAAATTTTATTACCAACACTTTCAAGATCCATTTTTAGATACAATTGAAATATGCAGTTGTTTTTAGTAAAATTAACATAACTTTAAATTCAACCAGGATTTTAAGGACGACAAATGGAATTAAACCTCTGGTTGGGGGTGTCTTAATGAAGATGGAAAATTGGAGAAGAAAAAGAGGAGAGATGTGTTGGAAATCTGATAGAAAGAAGAGCTTCACGGTTAAGGATTATTACAATCTCTTAGTGAACAAGAGGAGAGATGTGTTGGAAATCTGATAGAAAGAAGGGCTTCACAGTTAAGGATTATTACAATCTCTTAGTGGGTTCGAATGACAATTGTTTTCCTTGGAAAAGCATTTGGAAACAAAAGATTCCTTCTCGAGTAGCTTTCTTTGTTTGGATTGCTGCTTTAGGGAAATGCTTAATGATTGACAATTTACAGAAAAGGAAGGTTTGGATCTTGGATTGGTGCTACATGTGCAAGTGTAATGGTGAATCGGTTGATCATCTTTTTCTTCATTGTCCGGTTGCAATGGATATGTGGGCTATGGTGTTTGGTTTGTTTGGAGGGAGCTGGGTTATGCCGCAATCTGTAGTGGGGCTTCTAGCATGTTGGCAAGGCAGATTTGGCCGTCGTCGAAATGGGTACATATGGTTGATGGTTCCCCATTGCTTTTTATGGTGCCTTTAGAGGAAGAGAAATAGTCAGTACTTTGAAGATAAGGAGAGATCCATATTAGACTTGAAGCTATTTTTCTTTAGAACTTTAATGGATTGGTTGGCTGCTATGCAGAACTAATCATTTTTTTCTTTTCTTGATTTCTTAGATGCTTGTAATTTTTGTTCTTGATTGTTTGACCCCTTGTACACTTCCTGTGTACTAGGGTGTTCCTCTTTTTTGATATCAATAAACTTTTACTTAAAAAAAAAAAAAAAAAAAAAAAAAAAAGGAGAGATTACCATTTTCTTCTGTTTGGTAAGGAAGAAAGAGGGCAGAAGAAAAATTAGATTTGGGGGAGTTTTTCTCTCCGGGCCCACAAATCTTTTTTCTCCAAAAGGGAGAGAAAAAATGGAGAGAAAACTTGAGGAAGGCAAAATGTCAAAATCGCCCTCATTACCATTAAAATAATTTTAAAAACTAGTTTCTCATATAATAGGGTAGAATATTCATTCACACCAAAATATCATTTCTATCCTTCTCTTTTACCTCTACGAAACAAAGAAAATGATATATTCATTTTATATCCTTCCACTCTTTCATTCCTTCAACCAAAACACAAATATTATGAGTGGGTATTTTTATGATTCCAAGAGAGAGCCCTTGTTTTTTTTTTTTGCAACTCCATTAAAAAAATAAAAAAAAATCCCCCTTTTCAATTATCTATACATTTATAAGTTTCTTTGTCATGGGAACTATTCCAGTCTAAATATTGGTGCACAACCTCAAATGCTAATAAAATCAGAAGTCTCTAATGCTAGGTATTCTATTGCCCACTATAAAAAGATTAAGGATCTAAACAAGATGTTGCATTTTGGCATAGGAGTATCACCATACGTGATAACTATAGTACTTAGGCTCCATTTTGTTTCGACATAAAACATTTATTGTCCATAATTCTTTCAGTTAGAAAAGAATTTTAGGGAAAATTACTTTGTTTTCTATTGTTTGATTCAGACCCTAATATAATTTTCTAATATTAAGTTGCACAAAAATCTCAACGTTAAACGCAATTAAAACCCACAAAAAGTCAATGGACAGTAGTAGTTGTGGTGGAGTTTGGATGGGAGAGGGTATCTCATGAGACTATCTCATAAGATGATTTTCCTTGAGTGGGACAAAGATGGTTGTGGTAGCATGAGTGAAGGTTATGAATGAGAGGAACGTGGTGGTGCCAGAGGTAGTGTCGTAGTTTTTTGTTAATAACAAATTACCATGAGAGATTAATTTGTTATTACTTCGGAAATGTTGTACATTCAAAATTCATTTTATTGGGTCAAAATGTAAAGTTAAATTGAAGTAAAAGTTGTATGGTTTTGTAGGTCTAGTTATAAGTATTTTGGGGTTAAAATAGATTTTAATTTGGGTTTAATTTTCCAAGTTATGATTAGTTTTGTAATCAGGGCAAACCAAAATTTCCGCAATTCCTATAAGTTGAGGATAGTTTGGTAATCGAGTTTAATTATAGAATTATCTAGGAAAAGTATTATAGATTTATTTCCTTTGAGTCTAATTAATATCATAGATTTATTTCCTTCAAGTCTAATTATTTATTCCTTGTTAGTTTTTAGTTTACTAGTCAAATTAGGATTCCAAATGGTACTAGTACATCGAAGAATCCTTATAAATTTGTGCTCATGTGCTCAAAGAATTGGAGTTTATGAATAAAAAATTTGAGTGTTCTAAGTACTGAGGTATGTTGGTCTTAATGTGTTCTTTCCCCCTTTCTCTTCTCCTTCAGATCTTACTATTCACATCACTGTTCACACACGGTTTAAATTTCTAGTCACACACAATGTTCATGCTACCACTTGGAACTAGATTTTATCTTAGTTTCTTCTCCTCTTTTACAACACTATATCAAATATTTTCCTTTCCCTTTTTTAATATATAAATCTTTTTCCTTCCTCCTTCCTTACCAAAACCCGAGTCATTCTTAAACCCTCAACTCTAAATCCATAAATTCTCCTAACTCTGAGCCTACCACAAGCAAATGTAAATAGATTCCTCAATCCATCCTATGTCAAAGGTGGTCGTGGTTGTGGTTGTGGTTGTGGTGCAATGGTAAAGTGGGCACAGGCAAGCCTAGAAAATAGTTTACACTTCTGTCATTTTGGATAAATTTTCCATCAACTATGAACACATTTTCCATCTACTAGCAATTTTCGGTCACACCAAATGTTGGAAAACACAGAAAACATTTCCCAAAAATTATATTACACCAAAATAAGCATAGCCTTAAAGTCACATACAATCCCAAAGCATGGCTAAAATTTTCACTAAAATGTTAACTTCATTAATCAATGGGAAAAGGTGTATGGCACAGTATTCTTCTTCCACTACCAAATTTTGAAATGATGTTTCATTAATATTGCATGAAATAACAATGCCACACAAATAACAGCCACTTTATCACAAAAATCAATAGTTTTGGGAGGATGTTTTATGCAACATGCTGCTTTTGGGTAATAATCCATTCAAATAAGCCCATGCGTCAATGATTTCCAGATGATAAATAGGATTAACATCTTGACAGTCCTGTTATTTTCTCTACTTTTTTTTTTTAATGAAAGAAAAAGAAAAACAAGTGAAGAATTTTTTTCATTTGAACTTCTTGGTAAACAGGAGGTTCATGATGAGATTTTAACTTGACTCCTATTGGTCAAGGTAAGCAGGTTTGGACTGAATTTGACCACTTACTGGCTTCCGTAAATAGATAGATAAGGAAGTCAACGAAAGAGAGGCCTAATTTATGAGCAGACGAAACAAGGAAAACATGGGAAGAATAAAATAGTGTTCAACATGTATAAAAGGTTATACATACAGCTTCCAAGTGAGAGTATGGATGTTGACACGTTAACATCTCCAGCACAGTACATCCAAGGCTCCATATATCAGCTGCAAGCCCGTAGAAACGGTTCTTTAAATTAACAACCTACAATTTCAAGGCTAATTAGTTAATGCAGACAATCAAATATAAACAAGAGTGCTTGGAGCATGCGAGGCCAAAGCATATAATTGTAACCTACCTAATAAAAGATTTAGGACTCATTAACAGATATAGATACGATAGCACTCCACATGGCTAGATGAGAGAGAGAGTTACCAGATGTGGGAGACACACTTGCAAATAAATAAAAAGAAAATTAAAAAAGGCTATCTGCATGGCTAGATGGGTAAGAAAGAGAGACCAAACTTGAGAGATGGATAAAGAAATAATAAAAACCAAATAAGAAGTTAAAAAGAACTTTAGTATTTGATGTATGCCAAGTGACTGAGTTGTATGACACTGACACCAACTCAATTGAGTAAGGAGAAAAGACCAAACTTGAGAGATGGATAAAGAAGGCATAATTAATGGGAAAAAACAAATTGTTAGTTAAAATTAATTTGGGTATTTTATGTATGCTAACAAGTCACTGCGTTCGAACAGTCCACACCATCTCAAATGAACAGTTTATATGATAGTAAAGATACAAACAAGCATACTGTGTGTTCATTTCAAACAAGCATAAATGTGAAAGTATTGCAATGGAAGCATGAAAACATTGATGGCATCAGCAGCAAAATGCTAGAACCTGACACAGTCAAGTGTGTACCAACCTCAAATCATCAATTTAAAACGAATTCAACAATGAAATACACATTTGATCCTCAAACATTTATTCATGTTTCTATTTTGTCCTTGTCATTCCAATTGCAACAATGTTGCCCTCAAACTTTCAGTGTTGTCCCTCCATACAAATCCACTTGATTTTAAGCTGATGAGCATGACACAATCACCCCCACATGGTGCTGACCTAAAAGGATGGTCTAAGGCAACATTCTTGCAATTGGAAAGACAACAATGAAATACAAACACTAATGAAAGTTGGGAGGACCAAAAGTGTACTTTACCCTAACAGTAATAATGGTTTTAACTTATCTATTCCACCCAAGAAATGAATTACCCAATAGCGAAGCCCAATTAGTTGAATTCCATTTAAAGTCCTCTTTGAAGCAACTCTAGTACCTTTAAAAGACTATTGCAAGCATTCTAAATAAAAATTTAATAAATTCTAGTATTTAAGGTTTTTTTTAAATATTTAATGCTCAGATTTATGTAAATAAACAGCTTAATCACTTCCCAAAAAAATCCTAAATCTGTTAACATTGATCAAACTGGATCAACACAACAGGTATTGAGTGAGTCATCCTCACAAGAGCAATTTGGTTTTCAGATAAGAAGGCCACTATTGCATAAATATGCATAACAGAAATTTAGATTTCAATAGAAAGGAGGCAAACCTCAGGTGCCATCCAGAATGCAGTCCCTTTGCAAGACTTAATATCATTCAATTTGGTTACCTGAGAAAAAAGAAACCATAGCATTGCATTAAGCATTTTAGAATTAGTAGTTCTATGAAATGAAAGAGAGAGAGAGAGGAAAACAAAAAAGTAATTCTGCTGAACAGAGCTACCTTTGCTAACCCAAAATCTGCAAGTTTTACAGATCCATTTGCATCCACCAATATATTAGAACATTTGATGTCCCTTGAAAATTGGAATAGAAAAAAAGACAAGTTTTAGCACAAAGCAAATCCGTGTACTATTCTTTTTTTGCTAAGCAATCCATGTACTATTCAAACTGAGGAAAACAAGTTTTCATGTGATCCTTCCATGTTCTAATTCAAACATCAACATTAATGATGACAATATGGTTGCTTTTTCCAAAAACTTGAAATCTCTATAAGAGGCAATGCTGGACAAAGAGGACATTTGTGAAATGTACGTATGTATACATATACACATATATACTTATACATAAATTAAGTAGTAAGATCTTTTGTATCACCTGTGGATCACTTTCTTATCATGAAGATACTTCAATCCATTCAAAATCTGTCTTGTGTAAGCAGAGACTTGAGAATCCCTCAAGTGATACTTTTGATAAAGACTGGCAAGTGACCCTTTTGTTACGAGCTCAAGGAAGATATAAATTCTACTTTCATCCTGGAATTATCATTTTATAAGCAAGAAATTAAAAGCTTAATACACTTGAATAAAATTTTCTATTTGTATTACAGCGAGAAACGAAAGAAGTAACGAAACAAAGACAACCCATATAAAATAGATTTACTCTCTTTTTTTTATCACTACATTTACTCATTATCCAAAGGAATTTTAATAATGACTATTATGAGTAATAGGGGCAAAACAGTAATATCATGTACTTTATATATAAATAATATTTTAAGTGTTAGGGTTGACTTATCAAAACCCTAAAACAATTTCACAATAAACAACATGGTATCAGAGCCACCAAGCCGCCGCTGCCGTTAACCCTCCAACCACCACTCATTGATATTGTTGTCGCCGGTAACCATATCCTTACTCGCTAGCTCCGACGACCCTAATAGAGACTCCAACGATCTCGATTTAGTGGCTGAAGGAGTTGTCCAACGCTGGTGACCCTCTCTCCGATCTCGCGACACCAGATCGACGTTGCCTAATCGCGAGAGAGGCAGGGTTTTACTTGCCCTCCTCCGGCAACCATCCTAGCTTAGTCGCCGGTCCTCACGCCGCCGCTCCTGCACCCTAGTGCTGCCGCCGGAGTTTTTTCAATTGAGGGTTTCAACCATGGTCTGATTTTCTTCTCTTCTTCAATATGTTCTCTGCTTATCTGTTCAGGCAGCCTTAGGTTGATGTTTAGTGGTGGATTGGGCATTTGTTTTTTGGTGTTGGTATGGATTTGTTGCTGCCTTGTTTTTTTTTTTTTTTTGGGAATAGTTTGGTGTTTATTCGTTGATAGATGAGTTACTGTTGGCGTGGTTGATTGGTTGAAGTACATTGGTTGCTGGTTGGGGTTTGTTTTAATTCAGTTCAGGTTATTTCTTTAGTGTTAGTTTGTTCTTCAGATTGCTATTATGGAGTCCAAAGACAGTGCTCAGCCCCCTAATTATTTCTTATCTCCTAATACGTTATCAATTACCTCCATTCGTCTAAATGGTAGTAATTATGCTCAATGGGCACAGGCAGTTGAAGTCTTTCTTCTTAGTAGAAAGAAGTTTGATTACGTGATTAAGGAGCCTCTTGTACCAACAGACCCTAAATTTGTTGATTGGAGAGCCGAAGATGCACAAATTAGGAGTTGTTTGTGGAATAGCATGGAGTCTAAGATCAGTTGTAGTTTGGTTTTCTTATCAACTGCTAAACTTGTTTGGGAACAAGCCAAGGAACTTTACTCTGGTGTTAACAATTTGAAGTGGATTTATGATCTTCATCAAAATTATTTCTCCTTGAGTTTGAGTGATATGTCTTTAGAAGACTATTATAACAAGTTTAAGGGTGTATGTGAAGAACTCAATATTTATCAGCCTATCTCCTCTGATGTTAAAATTATGAAGAAACAACAAGATTCTATGCATGTTGCTCACTTCCTCTCTGGATTGCCTAAAAGTTTGAATCCAGTAAAATCACAAATTTTAGCTCGTCCAAACCTCCCTTCATTGAGTGAAGTTTTTGGTAGACTTCGACAGGCCACATTATCTGATTCGAGTACTGACCTTTTCTCTTCCTCCAATACTGATGCATTACCTTCTGGTGATAAATCTGCCTTTACCACTTATATGGGGAGTAATAGAGGTGGTCGTGGAGGTCGAGGTCGTGAACAAGGGAGCCGTGGGAGTGAACAAGGAGGTCATGGTAAAGGACGTGGTCTTCGTAAGTGCACTTATTGTCATGGTGAGAATCATACAGTAGACTTTGGTTGGGAGTTGTATGGTAAACCCTCGACTCACCAAGCTAGTTTTCAAGTTCAAGAACCACCTTCACAGTCACTTCCACCAACATCCAAAGTAGTCTCTATTCCTGAGGAAGAGTACAATCGCCTCGTGTCTCTGCATTCCAACTTTGTTGGGTCTAATTCTACTGCTACGTTGGCTCAACAAGGTACTTCTGCTGCTTATCTTGCCACTCAGGACCCTAGGGTCATTGACTTAGGTGCTACTGATCATATGACAGGTACCTCAGGTTTACTCTCTGACCTTGAGCAATCTAGTAGTCTTCCCAATGTTACATTGGCAGATGGCTTAGCCACTACAATTTCTGGTTTGGGCACTGCCAATCTTAGTCCTAATCTCTCTCTCTTCTATCTTATATATTCCTGATTTTCCTTTTAACCTTTTGTCAATTAGTAAGCTTACTAAAATTTTGAATTGTGCTGCCATTTTTTTATCCACTCATTGTATCTTTCAAGATCTCAAGACGGGGAAGATTATCGGTGGAGGGCATAAAGCCGGTGGACTTTATTACTTGGATCGATGTGGTTCTTCCCGTTTAGTGGCTTCTCATTTGTCTATCTCGCCTCTTCAGCATCATTGTCGCCTTGGTCATCCATCTCTCAAGAATTTGAAGTCATTAGTTCCGTCGTGTCGTCAAATTGAGTCTCTACAATGTGAAGCATGTTAGTTGGGTAAACACCATAGGGCGCCTTTTGCCTCTAGGCATGAGAGTTGTGTTAGTAGTTCTTTTCATTTAGTCCATTCTGATATTTGGGGTCCAATAAACACTCCCTCATTGTTGGGATTTAGATATTTTGTTATTTTTGTTGATGATTATTCTAGAGTCGCCTATCTTTATCTTATGAAAGAACGGTCTGAATTGTACTCAATTTTCAAATCAGTTTATATGGAAATAAAGACTCAGTTTAATGCTTCACTTCGAATTTTTCGGTCTGATAATGCTCGTGAATATTTTCATACACTTTATCTCAATTTTTTGATGATCATGGTATAATTCACCAATCTTCATGCCCCCATACTCCACAACAAAATGGTGTTGCTGAATGCAAAATGCGTAATTTGTTAAAGGTCACTCATGCCTTAAAGTTTCATATGCATGTTCCCAAATCATATTGGAGTGATGTTGTTCTCACTGTTTGTCACCTAATTAATCGTATGCCTTCCACTGTTCTAGGTGGTCAGATCCCTTATACTGTACTCTCTCCTAATGCACCTTTGTTTCATCTACCTCCTAAGATCTTTGGTTGTGTGTACTATGTTCATATCTTAGGTCCAGAGAGTGACAAACTTGATCCTAGATCCATTAAATGTGTTTTTCTTGGATATTATCGTACTCAAAAAGGATACCGTTGTTACTCACCTACTCTTCGACGTCGTTTCATTAGTGCTAATGTCACATTTCATGAATCTCAGTCCTATTTCTCTCCTTCAGTTGCTAGTGACAGTTCTCCTCCTTGTCTTCCTCTCCTACCACCTATGTCACCTATTGAATCTCCTCAAAAACCACTCCAAGTATATTGTCTTCGGCAGAAACCTCTAACTGAGACCTCTACCCCGCCTAGTGATCCGACTCCTGATCCTACCTCTCTTCCAATTGCTTTGCACAAAGGTAAGTGTTCTTGTACCTCTCACCCTATCTCTCAGTTTGTCTCTTATGGTCATTTGTCTTCATCTCTTCATGCCTTTGCCACATCCTTGAATTCTACTGTTGTTCCTAAGTTTGTCCAAGAGGCTATGTCCATCTCTAGTTGGAAACCTGCTATGGAGGCAAAAATGTCTGCCCTGTCTGAAAATGCTACTTGGTCTTTAGTTACTCGTCCTCCAGGGAAAACTATTGTTGGTTGTCGTTGGGTGTATACTGTGAAGTATTTGCCTGATGGTTCTATTGAGCGTTTGAAGGCTCGCTTGGTTGCTAAAGGGTATACCCAGACATACGATGTTGACTATGCTAAGACATTCTCACCTGTTGCTAAAATTTCTTCTGTCCGGATTTTGATCTCCTTGGCTGCTAATTTGGGTTGGCCATTATTTCAATTAGATGTTAAAAATGCCTTCTTGAATGGCGATTTGTAGGAAGAGGTGTATATGGAGCAACCACCTGGGTTTGTTGCTCAGGGGGAGTCTAGAAAAGTGTGTAGGTTGCATAAGGCCATCTATGGTCTTAAACAATCTCCCAAAGCTTGGTTTGGTAAATTCAGTGAAGTAGTGTTAAAGTTTGGATTGCAACGTTGCCACTCTGATCAGTCTGTGTTTTCTCATACCTCTGATAGAGGAAAGATTTTGTTGATAGTATATGTTGATGATATTATAATAACTGGAGATGACAAGCAGGGTATTGATGATTTGAAAAGATACCTTCAAAACTCCTTTCGAACTAAGGATCTAGGTAAACTTCGTTATTTCTTGGGTATTGAGGTAGCACGATCTAAAGAAGGCATCAGTTTATCACAAAGGAAGTATGTGTTGGATATTTTGGAAGAAATTGGCTTGTTAGGATCTAAACCAGTGGAGACTCCTATGGATCCTAATGTCAAATTGTATGAAGATCAGGGGGAGCTGTTATCTAATCCTGAGAGATATCGTCGTTTGGTTGGTAAACTAAATTATCTCACAATTACTCGCCCAGATATATCATTTGCAGTTAGTGTTTTGAGCCAATTTATGAAAGATCCTCACCTTCCACATTGGGAGGCAGTTATTTGAATTGTGAGGTATCTTAAAGCACATCCAGGCCGTGTTCTTTTGTATAAAGCTAATGGTCACCTATGGGTAGAAGCCTACACTGATGCTGATTGGGCTGGATCACCGTCAGATAGAAAATCCACTTCTGGGTATTGCACTTTTCTGGGAGGAAATCTGATTACTTGGAGAAGTAAGAAACAAACTGTTGTTGCCAAGTCTAGTGCAGAGGCTGAGTATAGAGCCATGGCACACACATCATGTGAGCTTATATGGATTAAGCATTTGCTTGAGAAATTAAGATTCGTTGTGAAGCTGCCTATGACTATGCATTGTGATAATCAAGCAGCAATTTACATTGCCTCCAATCCTGTGTTCCATGAACGAACCAAGCATATTGAAGTAGATTGTCATATTACTCGAGAGAAAGTAAAGATGGTGTAATTGCTACTCCATATGTTTCTACAAGAGTCCAGATTGCTGATATGTTTACTAAAGCCTTATGTAAGACACGCTTGGGTTTATTATGTAACAAGCTAGGATTGTATGATATATACTCTCTAGCTTGAGGGAGAGTGTTATGAGTAATAGGGGCAAAACAGTAATATCATGTACTTTATATATAAATAATATTTTATGTGTTAGGGTTGACTTATCAAAACCCTAAAACACTCTCACAGTAAACAACAATGCCCATTGATCAACAAAGCAATAACAAGATAAAGTTGTGTAAACAATCAATGAAAAGTGGTGATTTGCTTTTATTTAACATGAATAGTAATAAATTGAGGAAAAAATGCAGCCCCAAAACCCCATAGAAAAAACCTGAATAACGCAGACAATATGAGCCAAATCTTATATATCGAAATATTTAATAGAAAAAACCAAAATTAAAAAACAAATCAAAACAAAGAAGAAGAAGTCCCAAAGATCCCCTCACTTGAACTTGTAGTCCAAAATTAGTAATAATAAATTTTTCATTGCATAGTGAATTCACATAGGCAAAATAATTATATAGAATAATTAAGAGTTTTGTGACAAGAGGTTTATAATGAAGAAGCAAAGATTGGAGACCAAATTGTAAGGTTCTACTAAACCCTATATAAAGAATCAAAAGCGGAGACCTAATGTGGAAGAGATGCAATTGCTTGCAATTGCCCCTCTTAAGGAAACGGATAAAGGGCAATCTTAAGAGAGATTTTGAGAGGAAGTGTTAGGTGCTCTAAAGGAGGAGGAAGATAAATCACTTGTCCAAATGGCCTCAAAATGGCTTTCTTTCAACATTGCTAGAGGGCCGTAGAGGGTGACACCAATGCTTTCTTCAAGGAGTTTCATGATAGTTGTAGGTTTTAATGGTATCCTAATACATCCTTTATTGCATCAATCCCTAAGAATGATAATGCTAAAAGTGTTAAGACTTTCAGCCTCTAAGTGACACAGGACAACCAAACAATATGAACGGAAAATTAAACTATAGGAAAAAGAAGAGATAAAACCTAGGAGTCAGCACCTCAGGTTGCTTGGAGTTAACACCAAGAATAAAACCAAAGAAAAACTTTATTCTCAATCTCCAAGCTGTCTGACAAAATTGAAAATTGTCCTTAAATAGAAAATAACAAAATGCATAAAGAAACTCTAATAACCTATTTATTAAATGAATGGACTTGGTAGGTCTTCAAGCCCAATTATTAGCAGGCTCCATCAATAAGGCCACAAGTTGGGCCATCTTCTTTTTTGCTTCTCTACCCATAATTATGTATAATTGGAGGCCTATATGGCTATGAGTCCACACCACTAAACTTGGTAAAAAGCATTTAAAGGCTTTTGGCAAAGTTTTTGCCAACTGGTCAAAAATGGTATTTGGATAATATAATATTTGAATCTTAAAATGCCTTTATTGGTGAGAGAGGCAGAGATATTGGATTTTTTTTTTTTTTTTATTAGTAACAGAATTTTATTGAGGAAAAAGGAAACACCTATGAACACTAATGGTGTACTCAGGGAGCAGTACAATCAATCTTTCAAATAACAGTGCTCACACATATCTAGTATGTTAGATTTAAAAGCAACACTCCAAACCAACAAAGTATGAAAAAAAAGAGATTTGATCTCAGGCATAGACAGTTCACATCCCTCAAAACATCTTGCATTTTGTTCCCTCCAAAGACACCACAAGATGCAATGTGGTAACGCCCTCTAAAAAGCTATATTACAGAGTTTTCCAAAGGTACCTTGCCATGCTACAAGCAGATCAAGAACCCTTTATGGAATAACCCAACAAAGACCAAACAAACTCCACACCATTGTCCATAGCTCATAGACTATGGGACAATGAAGAAGGAGATGGTCCACTAACTCCCCAATCTACAATGATAATTCTTCTTTTCTGTAAATTGTCGGAGGACAAAATCTTCCCTAAGGCAGCAATCCATGAGAAGAAAGCTATCTAGGAGGGACCTTCAATCGCCTCACCAACTTCCAAGGAAAAGACATGCCGATAGTTGAGGAAAGGGAAAGGTAGCACCCATGCACTTCAAAACCCTAGCTCTTGACTGGCTTCCAACAAAGGATATCAAGTTCTCACCTTTCATTGGCAACTAGTACTAAAGCTTTTGATCATGTTTGTTGGGATTTCCTTATATATATGCAATAGCGTTGTGGGTTTTCAGAGAAACGGATAAAGTGGATTATGTTCAGTATATCCATGGTGAGGTTTTCCATCTTGATCAATGGTAGCCCTAGAGATTTCTTTGGGAATTCTAGGGGGGCTGCGCCAAGGAGACCCTCTTTCCCCATTGCTTTTTTCTATTATTATGGAGGCATTGAGTCGTCTGTTAGATGGAGTTACCCCTGCTGGGCAAATGTCTGGCTTTTCCATTGGCACCACGACTAACACACCTCTAACAGTGTATCATTTGCTTTTTGCAGATGACACTTTAATCTTTGTGATGTTGTTCCTAGCTAAATAGTCAAATTGAGTCATATCCTATCTTATTTTGAAGCAGTGTCTAGATTGAAGATTAATTTGAGTAAGTCAGAGTTGGTACCGGTTGGGGATGTGCCTAACATGGGGGAATTAGTGGCTTTGTTGGGATGTAGTCAGTCCAAGAGAGCAATCTTGGATTTAGTACTAGTTGCCAATGAGTTCTTTGATATAAATGCTCAAAGCTGCCAGCAAGGTGTGATTTGTAAATTGGATTTTTATTTTTATTTTTTTTATTTATTTTGATGATAAGTAACAAAACTTTTATTGATCAAAAAAGGAAGCACCTGTGGACACCAAGGGTGTACTCGGGGAGCAATGCAAATGATATTTCAAATTACAATGTTAAGTATATCTAGAAAATTAGAACAGAGAAAAAGATTAAAAGCAACACTCCAATGCAGCAAGGTATGGAAAAAGAGAGATTTAATCTCAAGAATAGACCGTTCACATCCCTCAGAGCATCTCACATCCGTTCCTGCCAAAGAGAACACATAATGCAATGCAGCACATCCCTTCAAAAAGATATATTTCGGCATCTACTAAAGGTACCTTGTCAAGATGCTAACAAATCAAGAACCCTATGTGGCGCAACCCAATGAAGACCAAACAAACTCCACACATTGTCCATAACTCAGACACTATGAGACAATGAAGAAGATGATCCACAGACTCTCCACTTCATTTACAAATATAACACCATTCTACAACAATAATACCTCTTTGATATATAAATTATCAAAGGACAAATCTTCCCTAAGGCAGCAATCCACGAAAAGAAAGATACTCTAGGAGGAACCTTTGATCACCACACCAACTTTCAAGGAAATGACATGCCAATAGACAAGGAAAGGGAAAGGTAGTACCCACACACCTCAAAACCCCGACTCTTGTCTAGCCTCCAACAAAGTTTATCAAGGCCCTCACCTTTCACAAAGGTGGAATAGATTAAATCCATTAAAGCAGACGAAGACTCCAACTCCTGATAAGTAAATTGGGTATCAAGAAGGCATGTGATCAAGTCAACAAAGAGTGTTTCCTCAACTTATTGAATTGAATGGGGCCCGGTGATAGATGGGGAGGTTGGATTCAATTTTGAATTACTACCGTACATTTTTCTGTATTAACTAATGGTAGCACTTAAGGATTTTCAAACCCTCCAAAGGATTTAGACACGGCAAAGTGGAAGATATAAAAATAATTTTGGGCAACAGTGAAATTATTCCAGTGGGAGAAGTGGAATATATAAATGTTTTGACCAATATATTGTGTTGCAAAGATAGAACTATTCATGGGTGGTGTGCGGAAGAGCATAAGAGCAGGAAGGGGATGGAACAGATTCGTATCAGTTATGTGGTTGGGGGCAGTGCAAGGGTAAAATTATGGCATGACATTCAGTGTCTCAATTATGCATTGAAGGAGCTATATTCATATTTGTACTCAACTTCAGGGGACAGAGATGCTTCTGTTTACTCTTCTTTGGTTAAACTGGATGGAGAAGGGCCTTCACAATAGAATATCATGTTTGTACATAATTTTAAAGGACTGGGAATTGGAATCAATCAACTCTTTTTTTGACACTATTTACTCCAACATCCGAGGTGGAGACCAAAGGTAATTATCAGTTTGATGTCAAATCCTGCTATCAAGTCCTTTGAGGTTCTTACGATATGAGTTTTCCTTGTAAGAGTTGCATTTTTTTGGGGAGACAGCAGCTTTAGGAAAAAATCTAACACTCGATAATTTGACCAAATGTGCTATCATTTTGGAAGTTTGTTGTTGCCCATGCAGGTATAATAGTGAGACAGTGGACCATTTTCTAGTTCATTGCACAGTTGCTCGTGGATTATGAGCTTTTATTTCTACTATGCTTGGAGTGCAATGGGTGATGCCGAAGAGGGTGATTGGTGACCTATTTTGTTGGCGAAGTTTTTGTGGTAAGCATAGAAGAAATGCAGTAGTGAAGAAGTGTATTATAACTAGACAATTAAAATTCTAATTCAACGATTGTACTTTCTGGGAACAAACAAGAAAACTCAAATCTTAAGTAAGATCCACACCTTTTCCGTGCCAAGATACTGAACTATATTCTCATGTTCAAATTGCTTTAAAAGTGAAATCTCCTACACAAAATAATTAGGGTATCAGGAAAAGGAATCTCATTATCCAAATAGCTTTAGCAAATTAAAGTATGGAATTGAATTGAGTTTGACTGTTTGATGTGGAAATCAAAATGAGGAATAATAAACAAGTGTGACTCTTTTTCACCTGCTCAAGGTAGGAAATGTTCTGCTTGCCCTGGCTTCCTTGATCCAGCAACGAAACCTCCTTTACAGCAAAAAAGTAGCCATCCCTGCAGAAAAAAAATAAATAACTAATAAAGACATTAAAGACAAACAGACAGAGAGAGAGAGCAGGAGAAAAAATAAAGGCAAAAACACCTTTTTGGTCCCGATATCCTGGCCTGGCCCTATTTCAATTTGGTCCTCAAGTTTTCAAAGCTTTCATTTTTTGGTCATTATATTTTTCAACTTCTTATCATTTTGGACCATGCCGTCATCCCACTAATGGAAAACCTACATGGCTAATGGAATACACTGCTAGTTTAAAAATAATGTTTTCTGTAAGTGAGATGACGGCAAGGACCAAACTGACGGCAAGTTTAAAAATATATGGGTCAAAATGAAAAGTATGAAAACTTGAGGACCAAAATGGTTTTTATTGCCAAAAAATAAAAATGAAGAATAATGGTTGATTAGAAATACTCCAGCTGGACCTATTTTCAACCCCTCCATACCCCATCTTTTTAAAAAATTTTGATGTTGTCCATGCAACCTCAAAAAGTTGTAAGCAGTTTATTCTTTTCTGTTAGTAACAAGTTGTATCTAATAAAATATAACATTGGAAAATTCATTTGCAAAACAATCAATGAAAAACAAGACAAAATGGCAAGCACCAACAATTTTGGATTATCTATTCAAGGAGATTTCTTAGATGGCAGGTCCTAATTTTCTTTTCAGGAAGTTGGCGAAATAATCTCAAGTAACTAATCATAATAAGAGACATAGTAAGTTACATACACCCCTAGTGGGTGCTCGAACCCACAACCTCAACCTCGCTCTTACAAGGGAAGGAGGTGCTATTTCTAGAGCTCATTGACCATATGGGACGTAGCTACTTGGAAGCACCTAATATCCCATATCTTACAACAACAAAACTCCAGCACTGATTACTTTTCTTTTTCTTTTTTTTTATAAGCAAAAAATAAAAATATAAAAAATAAATAAATAAATAAACCCTGTAATAAGTTTGTCTAAATTTCAGTTAAAACTATTTCTTGGATAGCTTTATCTCAGTCATTTTCTTACTTTGATTCCACTTAGCAGATTCAAAGTTGGTACCATGTTAGGGTCTTTCAAATAAAGACATAAGTCATCACAACTCCAATTATCCTCAGTTCAATGTGACTGTACCCTGTGATCACCAGGATGAATCTTATACTAGTGACTTTATTATACCCACTAGCCTCCACACTTTTTAGCATTCAAGTTTGGTCCCCCCCAATATTTTCTGTATCAACAAGACAGTACTTGATACTGATAGCATGCTTAAAATTTGAAGCTATAACAATACTTTAAACAACACTATTTAAAATTGCTTAAATAAACATATACATACTCTCATGTTCAGAGTGTTCATTCAATAAAAGTCTTATTACCCATCAAAAAAAAAAAACACATAAACAACCTTAAACGTTGATCAACATATGTTTGGTTAAATATATAAACAATTTTCATTACCTCAAATTAATTTTATGCAGTGAATTTTTTCATCAAAATATAAAAATTGATATAAAGGTAGCTTACTCAGTGTAGCCCTCATAGACGGTTCCGCAAGAGCCACTTCCAAGAAGCTCACCCTTTTGCCACGAACTAATACTCCGTCTCAATTTCCCCCTCGGGGAAATATTATACAACATTGGACCCACAGAAAGACAAAAAGAAAGATGAATAAAGAAGGGAAACGAAAGGGGGTGAATCTACTCAATGAGGATTTGCACTTGCAATCCTTACTTGGAAATAGCAGTAGATGATTCCTCATTTAGTTTTTTCCAAATGTTCTCAACAATTTCCTCTATAAACTCTGGCTCTGGCCTGCAATTGGAAGTGTAACCACAGTTATATTTTTTAAAGAATAGAAGTCAGTGAATCAACAGATCATACAATAAGAGGAAATGAGCCATGAAAATAGAATGAAATGCAAAAATCTTATTGGTTACTCATTGAAATTTAATTGATTCACGGTACTTCCATGGCAATGAACGAACTAATTCAAAGTAACAGCTATAGATAATAACTATTTAAGAAAAAAAAAAATGATTTGATTGTAGTTTTAAAATTTCTTAATATATTATGAAAACCCAATTAATTAAATATTCAATACATTTAAGTATATTTATTTTCTTGGAAGTGTTTTTACTTTTTATGTAAAATAGCAAATTAAATTATATTTTAATTAAAATTTAATATACATACAAAGGTAATATGTCTGTTTTAAAAATTGATAATATCAAATTATAGAAAAATCTTGATAAATTAAAAATTAAAAAAAAAAAATCAAGATTATAATATCAATATGAAAATATGGATGTTTACAATATTAATAGTAAAAACATAAAACTAAAAAATATTGGCTTTGAATTGAAAAGGAAATCAACTACTATAGAATCGAGCATTCTCATCATCCAAACACATTCACAACGATTTGTGATTAGAAGCAGGACATGTTATCTAAGTGGTGAACTTGTACCGCTAGAAATCAAAGCACCCCGTTTCCAATTGCAACCCCTCTATCCAATCAGACCCATACTCTATGTTCATCCAATCTATTGTTACATCATATTAAAGGCAGCCCTACAATACCTAAGTCTCTGAATCCACACCACTCTAGAATGTCTAGAAACAATTCTAGTTATCTTTCCAATCAATCCATTTCCACCCTTGCTTGTCCCCTTGCCATTGTAATTTTGTTAAAATTTCCGATTCAAACCCATGAGGGATTTATTGTTGACCGAGGTTAAGAGCAACGCCTAGGATTTTCTTAGTTGGTAGTTTTAGGAACTTCGTAAAATCTAGTGGAACGCTAGTGTTATCAACTGCCGAGCTAAGTCAATGTGATTCTGAGTAAAGCTTCTTATTGAGAGACTGAATTCATTTTTCCTAAAAAGGAGCCAAGCTACCACCTCTGTTTCTACATGGAACCACAAACATGTTTGCATATTGCACCCTACACTGAACTCTTTCAAGATAAGTCATTTGACCTCATCACCATCAAGAATACAATCAAGGGATCTTTATTTCTCACTATATATCCTTATGAGCTCGTGAACTGTACGTGGGTCCTAAGCCCATGGTGATTCCATCTTAGGCAATTCATGGATGCCTATAGGACTAGAAATTAACCAACCATCACATATAAATCTCCAATATTTTTATGAGCCTTCACTCAACGCTGCTCTTCTCTTTCCAATCTGTCCATCTTTTGCTACAATAGGAGACCATTTTTGCTCAAAATCATCCATCACTACCTTGCTGCCAATATCTTTATACCAACACACCACACTCCAACTTATACGTAATCAGGCAAAGCCTTCTCTTTCCTAAAATACCACATGAAGAGAAACAATTCCCACCCAAGCACCCACTAAGAAGGAACACTGGTTCTAAAGAAGCCTAGGTTTGGAGCTAACAACACCTAATCTAGAGAGAAACTCATCCTATGATGCCATTTCATCAATTTGGTAAGTTTCCTCAAAAAAGAAAAGAAAAAAAAAAAAAAACAATTTGGTAATTAAAAAAAAAATAGAGAATGATAATCGTTAATAATGTATTTGTACTTAAAATTGTACAAAAGTAACAAAACTAGTAAGTAATCATGTCTAAATATGAAATATGATAATTATGATAGTTATTAATAAGTATTTGTTATGATTTTGTTTCTATATAAAACTATAAATTCTTGCATTGGGAATTTTTATTATTATGTTTGTATATGAAACAAAGGCTATCCAACCACCCGAAAAACCAACCAAACCCGAGCCAACCGCTGCTTGACCTGACTACTCCGGGGAGTTAGTTGCGGATCTCTTCCCCCAAAACCCAAAAAACCAGAACCGAACAATTTAACAAGAGTTTTCTAGTGAGATTTGCCAAACCTGGCAAGACCTTATCAAATCTAACAAAATCTCATTGATTTTTTTAGCCAATTTTTGCCTCTATGACGTGGACCAAACAGACTACCACCCATTGAATGCCCGATCTGATCAATCTCTTCGGTTGGGGACGAGTTAAGATATCCTCTACCCAATTAGCTCGGGTTGGGTGCAAGTTGAGCCCAAACCTGATCCGACCTGACTTATGGACAATCTTATATGAAACTACATATTCTATGTTTAAAAATATATGATAGAATTTAAATTAAATATATACATATATATATATACATATTAAAATAATGATGTGAAAAATTATGAGGCCTCCAAAACTAATGAGACAAATTTTCAAAAGGTTAACCAAAAGTATATTGCTAATTAGGAATCCATGCAATTCATGAGAAAGTTTAACATAATATAATTTTTAGAATATTTTATTTTATTTTTGTCTAAATATGAAATTTAATAATTATGGTAGTTATTAATAGATATTTATTATAATTCATTTTGAAGCTTATTAATAGACATTTATTATAAATTTGTCAAGAAAGAGTTCAACATTATACAAGTATAAATTGTGAAGTCTTAAAAGCATATATAACACAATATTATTATGACAAACAAAAATCAAATAAATTTAGTTTTATATATCATAGACTATAGCTATATATTAAAAAAAATCATATATGTACATATTATATTACCGATATGCTTTCAAATGAAAGCCAGCCAAGTTTGCAGCCTCTTCAAAATTTCCCTTTTGTTCTCGCACCTCTGATGGAGACACGTCATAGAAAATAGGAAGCACCCTTTGATTGAACACCCTTTTGCATTCAATGATCTTCACCAACTCATCCAAGCACCAATCTGAAGTAGCATACTTTTTTGAGAACACCACAACTGCAATCCTTGATGTCTTAATTGCCTTCATCAGTTCGGTCCGATTAAATTCTCCTCTACACGCACAAATCTTTTTACGATCTAAAGCGGCAAAAAGATGGCAAGTAAAGCTTGTGCGGGTATCTTCCCCACAAAAACTAACGAAGACCTCATATTCGTACCTCAATGCTGAGGTCGATGAGGATGGAGCAGAGGAAGGAGTCATGATTGCAAAGACAAAGACCTAAAGGAGGTAAAAAACAGTGCGCTGGCCTAAACTCAAGGGCAAACAAGAAAGAACTAGTTGTTTCTTTAGGATTTCTCTTCTTCTCCTCTCTCTGGTTTTTAGCTTTCTCACTCAAACAGCAAAGCAGCAAAAACTGGTTGTCTTTTTTTTTTTTTTTTTTTTGGATTTCTCTTTTTTTTTTTCTTCTTTTTTTTTTTTTCTTTTTTTTTGGGAGGATTTCTCTCTTCTTCTTTTTTGGTTTCCAAGTTCTTTCTCTTCCTCTTTTTTCTGTCTTTTGCAGGTTTTCCAAAGTAGTGTGAATAGCTAGCATATGGCGTGAAAACCGGAAGAGTTGGGTCCTACTTTCACAAAACAAGGAAAAAGCTTCTTTTTTTTTTTTTTTTTTTGTGGAATCGTAAATAAAATAATGTTGTGTATATATATATATATATATATATCTTCATCGTTGAAAATCTATATAATTTGTTACAAATATTTAAAAGGATAATTTACATGTCACATATCTCTCTTCCTTCAAATTTTCAAATAATTTTGAACAATACTCATATCATAAATAAACTTAATTTTTTACAATATTTAATCAAAAGACTCTTTTAATATGTAAACCTCTTTTAATATGTAAACCTTCTTGTTAAAGTGTTAGCTCATTCTCATAATAATAAAAAAAAAAAAAAAAAAAGAGTAGTGTCAGCTCATTAATAATAAATAAAGAAAATACTTAGATAATACTTAATAGATTATATTGTGATAGTTATATTAGTAATAATAATAACACAAGTTAGTAGTTGTAAATGACAGATCACTTGTATCCTTAACAAAATTAATAGCAGATCAGTTAGCTCATTCCCTAACTAAGTGGTCTCTAGCTTATAACTTGTTTGGTTCTTTTTTTTTTTTTTTTTTGAGAAAAACCTTCCCAGCAAAAGCAGGGGAGGGCTATGTATTAACAATTTCTGCAGAGTATTCTGCATAGGAGCTTACAGGAACTTCTTCTATCCAAGTACAAAAAGGGAAAGAGAAATTACAAGCTTCCCTAGCTAGTCTATGAGCTACTTGGTTTCCCAATCTACGAGTATGACAGAAAATTAGGGACCTAAAGCAGGGAGAAAAGGACTTAACATCAGAAATTATATGCCTAAAGGGAGCTGCCGAGAAGTCATCAGAGTTCAAAGCTTGGATTGCGATTGCAGAGTCGCCCTCAAGGATGACCTGATCAAATCCCAGTTCAAAGGCGAAGATCACCACCCTTCTTGCTACCAACACTTCCACTGTCTCCACTGAAGTGGGCAGAGGAATAATTTGAGTTAGAGCAGCCATTACAAGACCGTAGTCGTTTCGGATGATGATACCAAGTCCTGCAGCATCTCGATCCTGGAAAATAGCCCCATCAAAGTTAGCTTTGACCCAACCCGAAGGTGGAGGCACCCACTTGGGGATGCTCTGAGCAGGGGAAGACTTAAGGGGAGCTATGTTAGCATGTTGGAATTCTTGAAGGGCATCCCTGGCCAAAGAGTTAACCAATTTCAGATCCTCCACAACTTCACCTAGTCTCACCCTATTG
This sequence comes from Quercus alba, assembly GCA_036321655.1. Classification (NCBI taxonomy): domain Eukaryota; kingdom Viridiplantae; phylum Streptophyta; class Magnoliopsida; order Fagales; family Fagaceae; genus Quercus; species Quercus alba. Next base: position 54,541,012 of record CM070308.1, on the reverse strand, counting down.
CGCCTGAACCAGATTTGATAAGAAATCATTGCAAAAAGGTCAAGGGGGTGAGACTTCTCCAAACATAGTTGAAAGACATCACGGAAAGAAGAGCTACCACTAGCTTCATTTCTCAGTAAGCTAAAATGCACGGCCCACACACTAGACAGCTTAGGACAAGACCAGAGGGCATGTAAGGAAGTCTCAGGAGCCAAACCGCAAGCCTGACAAGTCAGGTCTGTGAGGACTTTCCTCTTAACCAGGTTAGCCCGGGTTGGTAAGGCATTTGAGATGGCGCGCCACAGCAATGTCTTTATTCTGTTAGGGGTGTTCAGTTTCCAAAGACTCCTCCACGAGCTTTTTGGCAAGGACCCTGGGGAAGATACAACATTAGAATTTTGATCCTCGCTCATAAGGAGTTTGTAATGCCCTTTCACCGAATACAGACCATCTAAATTGCTATACCAGCAAAGTTTGTCAACTACTTCAATGAGGCTTAGAGGGATTGCTTTGATCATTCTAGCTTCATGGACCAGAAAATTATTGTCAATTACCTCATCAATCCAGCATTTACGATCTTTATCAATCAAAATAGCCACCTTAGCATCTTCGCCGAAGAAAGAAGGAGCAGATTGGATTGCTGGATAATGAGGGTCAGGAAGCCAATTTGCTCCGTATATTGGAATGTTTTCACCGTTTCCCACACGCCATTGGGACCCTTTTTTAATAAGATCTCGGCTTTTAAGGATACTATTCCAAGCAAAGGAACCCCTGCCTTCCTTTGCATCAAAGATAGAGCCTCTAGGGAAGAATTTCGCCTTGAAAAATCTGTGGAAGAGAGAGGGCTTATCTTCCGAGAGGCGCCACACTTGCTTAGCTAGCAAAGCTTCATTAAATTTCTGAAGATCCTTAAAACCCAAGCCGCCCATGTCTTTTGGAAGGCAGAGAGTGCTCCATTTAGACCAATGAATCTTCCTTTGGTTTCCCCTGTGACCCCACCAGAATTTACGTATTAATTACTCTATGTCATTGCATAGGGTGGTGGGGAGTTTAAAGCAACTCATGGCAAAGGTAGGGATGGCCTGAATCACCGCCTTCAACAATATTTCTCGACCCGCTTGGGAGAGGAGCTGCTCTTTCCAACCCTGAAGTTTGGCCCACACCCGCTCCTTGATAAATCTAAGACTTGCTTTCTTGTTTCTGCCTACAAGGGTAGGGAGACCGAGGTATTTCTCATATTGCTTGACCTCCTGAGCACCCATTAGGCTAGTGATTTGCTCGATGGTTTCAGCTGGGGTAGATTTGCTGAAAAAGAGAGAAGTCTTAGACTTGTTTAACTGCTGACCGGAGGCTCTTTCATAGCTGTCCAAAATATTTAGGATCTTGATGCATTCTAAAGTAGAGGCTCTACAGAAAAGGATGCTGTCGTCAGCAAAGAAGAGGTGAGTTAGCCGGGGGCCCTTTCTACAAATGGAGATCCCCCTGATGTGGCCGGTTTCAACAGAATGGCGGAGAAGGCAATGGAGATCTTCAGTGCAGAAAAGGAAGAGGAATGGGGAGAGCAGGTCTCCCTGTCTGATTCCTCTAGTAGGGTGGATAGTTTGTGTGGGTTCACCGTTAATGAGAATCGAGTAGCTAACTGTTGAAATGCATTCCATCATTAAGGCCACCCACTTGTCAACAAAGCCCATACTCTTCATAATTAACTCCAGATATTTCCATTCAACCCGGTCGTACGCTTTCTCATATCTAATTTCAAGGCCATGAATCCCGACTTGCCCGACTGGTGATGCTTCATGTAATGCAGAGTTTCGAAAGCCATCAATATGTTGTCAGTGATAACCCTACCTGCCTGAAAGGCACTTTGGTTCTCTGAAATAATTTCAGGCAGTAAACACTTAAGTCTATTGGCCAACACCTTAGATACCAACTTATAAATCACACTGCATAAACTTATAGGACGGAATTCAGAAATTCTTTCAGGTGATTTAACTTTTGGAATTAATGCAATATGCGTAAGGTTTATTTCCTCTGGGATCTTACAGTTATTCAGGCAATCTAACACAGCAGAACATACATCATCACTAACTAAATTCCAAAAAGATTAGTAGAAGAGAGGGGGCATACCGTCGGGACCCGGGGCTGAAATGGCTTTCATTTGGTTTACTGCTAGAACCACTTCTTCCTTGTTGAACTCCCTTAGAAGCTTTACATTCATTTCTTCAGTAACTGATGGTTGAATTTTTTCCAGGACGTCCCCAAAATCAGATGGTGAGGAGGTGGAAAATAGAGCTTGGTAATACTCAACTGCGATTTCTTTAATTTGATTCACTTCCGAACACCAATTATTTTGAGCATTTCTCAGGCCCAAAATCCTGTTCCTCCTGAATCTTTGGGAAGCCTTACTGTGAAAGTAAGCAGTATTCCTGTCACCACAGGTCAGGAAAAGCGCGCGGGAACGCTGTTGCCACATCAAATTTTCTGAGTCCAGAATGTCATTTATTTCCTTCTGAAGGGACTTCACCTCAAGAAAATCACCTCCCTTAGCCGCGGCCAATTCAGCTTTTTCAAGGAGTTTCTTCTTTTCCTCAAGCTTCTTTTTGACGCTGCCAAAAGAATTTTTGCCCCATTCCGACAACTTCGAGCCACAGACTTTAACCTTCCCTGCCACCTCCAACATTGTAATCCCCACCATAGGAGGACCCCAGGCACTCTTGACAGTGGCACTACACCCACTATCCTTAAGTCACATTTGTTCAAATTTAAAGGGACGATTTGGATTAGGGGAGATACCTTCAGGCTTCACCAGGATGGCTTGGTGATCCGATGAGTTGGAATGGAGGTTCTGAACTTTAGTGCCCGGGTTTTTTGCGAGCCAAAGAGAGTTTGCTACTGCTCTGTCCAGCCGCTCCAGCACATAGCCACCATGTCGACGCCCTTTCCAGGTGAATTTTTTCCCTACAAAACCCAAATCCTTCAGGCCGAGCTCGTCCAAGACATCACGAAAAGCTTTCATTTGCAGCTCACTTCTAGGACCCAAGCCACATTTCTCGTGAGACCAGAGGATTTCATTGAAATCCCCTGTGCAAACCCACGGCACAGAGGAGCTTGCACGGAGATGGCGTAGGAGATCCCAAGTGTCGTTTTTCCTAGTTGGGTCAGCAAAGCCGTAAATACAAGTAAGACGAAACTTATTTTCCTGGTCATCGCCCACCATGCCGTCGATGTGATTCGGCGATGAAGTTGATATTGCAATCTTAAGAGCGTTTTTCCAAAACAGAGCAAGACAACCCAGGCGATTTACTTGTGAAGAAACCCAGTATTGATCGAAGCCCAACTCAGAACACAAACCGATTAGCCTAGCTTCTCCCACCCACGTCTCGGCTAAGAAGAGGGCGGAGGGATCTTGTGCCCGAACAAAACATTCGAGCTCGCGAACGGTGCGTAGGTTCCCAAGCCCACGCACGTTCCAAAAAAGGAGACTCATTTTGCTCTTTATTTTGCTTCCGTAAGTAAGAAGGCTTTGATTGTTTTTTTTTTTTCCTGTTCAGTAAAGTTTACTTTTCCATAAAAAAAGAGTACAAGTTTGAATTGTCAAATGCCTTTTAAACTTGTGTACTTTTAATATTAAAAAAATATAAAAATCTATTTGAAATTTAAATTGTCCAAGTTCACGTGGGTAGTGTCAGGGCAGACTTTCACACTTAACAAAAGGTAAAGTCATTTATTTAAGGTGTAAATGTATTTTTAATTCTTATATTTTGATTTATTTTTTATTTTTTATTTTAGTTTCTAATAGACCCAATCATATCATCGTCATCTATAATCACGGGCAAGGACGAGGAGGATTTCCAAATTCGTCCTGGTAGTAATGGTCGCCAAACAAGGACAGACAAATCCATCTTCACCCATCAATGAACCGTTACAAGGCATTGATCAGCTTCCATACCGTTGGGAGGATAACCCACCATTAATGCCCTGCAGAGGCGTTACCAAGAGAGAATAAAGTCACCATCAAGGCTTCACCAATGGCTAGAAGAAGGCACATGTGTGCACGTATATATATATATATATATATATATATAGCCATGAAATCCAAAAGGGAGGTACATATACAAAGTAATAATCTAGCTCTTGAATACTAATTTCTTAACATTTCTTTCACCAATTTTTCTGACTTTAGCATTGGAGGTTTTATGACAGGCACCACACCGGTGGCCCACATTTCTTCTTTTTCTCCATTCATTCTTTAGGGTCGAGTTGGCTGAGGATGACTCCAATCTGGACAATCACACTTGACTGACGATTCAGGCATCATCAGTTTGGCGCCGTCTGTGGGAAGGCATTACTATTCAACACGTGATTTGTCCCAGTTAACTCATAAGTCCAGATGGAATCCAACACTAACCCAGATCCTGCCGCGTTGGCCCTACAAATTCAGTCACTCGCAGCCACTGTGGAGGAACTTACCAGGCAAAATAAGGAGATAAGGCAATGGCTGCAACAGGAAGACAACCGTACAGACGTCAACAGGGATGATGATGAAGACAGTAATAAAAGACGAACCAGCACTCCAGAAGAGGCGAGCTCAAATCTCCTCAGGGAGATGAGAAAGGAGATGGACGAATTGAGAAACGCCATCAAAGGGAAGACAGACCAAAGCTTGGAAAGGATAGTCAAGAAGACAGATTCACCTTTCACCGTGGCCATCCAGGAGTGCCCGGTGCCCTCCAAGTTCAGTCTACCTCAGCTAAAGCCCTTCGACGGGCTGAAAGACCCACTGGATCACCTGGATACCTTCAAGACAACCCTGGGTCTTCAACAACCCCCTGATGAGATTTTGTGCCGCTCTTTTCCCACTGCCCTCAAAGGGGCAGCCAGGGAGTGGTTCAACAAGTTGCCAACGTCATCCATTGATAACTTCGAGTAGCTAAGCAGTTCCTTTGTCCGTCATTTTGTCGGTGGGCAACGTCCAAAAAGGACTGCCGACCATTTGCTCACCATCAAACAAGGAGAGAAGGATCCATTGAGATCTTATGTAACACGCTTCACCCAAGGAATGCTGGAAGTAGACGAGGCGAATGATAAGGTGCAGCTCATGACCTTCAAGGCGGGGTTAAAGTCCAGAGATTTCATGGCTTCCTTGGCTAAAAATCCCCCCAAGACGATGGCCGAGGCATTATTAAAAGCACAGAAGTATATGAATGCTGAAGAAGCTCTGGTAGCCATTGATGGAGCAGAAAAAAGCAAGGAAAAGAAAAAGGAAAAGGAGGATGACCGAAGAAGACAAAAAAGAGATCAAGTTGATCGATAGAATGACGAAGGAAATAGACGGAGGGAGGACAAGAACCCTCGTCCAATGAAGTTCACACCATTAGTGATGCCTGTTGACCAGATTCTGACGGAAATAAGAAACGAACCATCTCTTAAATGGCAGAGGCCACTCCATTCATCGCCTAGTATGCGCGACAAGAGAAAATACTGTCGTTTTCACAAAGACCATGGGCATTATACAGAGGATTGTAGAGATCTGAAGGAGCAAATTGAAGAACTTATACGGAATGGAAAACTACAACAATATGTAAAAAGGGGAGATTCTAGCAAATACAACCAGAAAGATCAGCACGGGAGTTCCCGAAGAGATGAAGACTGCCCACCGCCTCGTCCACAGAATGCACTAGGGGAAATAAAAACTATCACAGGGGGACCAACCATAGGGGGATCGTTCAGATCCCTCAAGAAGTCACACCAAAGGCAGGTAAACAGTGTTCACAGCCTACCTCCTCTAAAGCAAAAACGGACAAACCAAGACATGTACTTCTCAAAAGAAGATGCTAGGGGTGTAAAACAATCTCATGATGACCCACTGGTCATTATGGTCATGATCGAGGAGTTCAATACAAGGAGAGTTCTGGTAGACAATGAGAGCTTGACTGACATTATCTACATTTCTGCCTTCCAGCAACTAAAGCTAGACCCATAAAGGCTTCGTCCTTTTGTGTCCCCCCTCATCAGTTTCAGTGGAGACAAGGTATACCCCAGGGGGATAGTGACGTTGACAGTCACTACCTGTTCATACCCCCTCTAGGTAACCAACCAGCACAATTTCTTGGTGGTAGACTCACCCTCGTCCTATAATGTGATCATAGGACGACCTACACTCAACCGTTGGAAGGCTGCTACTTCCACGTACTGTTTAAAGGTAAAATTTCCAACAAAACAGGGGGTCGGAGAGACAAAAGGAGACCAGGTGTTGGCAAGGGAGTGTTACCAGGCCGTCCTGGCCTCAAAAGAGAACCATACGTGGACAATCGAGGAAAAACACCAGAGATCGTTGAGAAGCTAGAAACGATAGAGTTGGTTGAAGGAAGTCCAGCGAAGACGACCCAAATAGGGACAAATCTAAGTCCCAGGATGAAGGAAGGGATTATCAACTTCCTAAAAGATAACCTCGATGTATTTGCTTGGAGCCACGAGGATATGCCAAGGATCCCAGCAAGCATCATCCAACATTGCTTGAATGTTGACCCAAAGAAGAAGCCCGTCCAGCAAAGAAGAAGAGTCTTTGCCCCCGAATGAAACAAAGCAGTAATGGACGAAGTAAATAAGTTGTTTGCTGCAAATTTTATTCGGGAAGTTCACTACCCTGAGTGGTTAGCCAACGTGGACATGGTCAAGAAAGCAAACGGAAAGTGGAGAATGTGTGTCGATTTCACAAATCTTAATCAAGCCTGCCCAACGGACAGTTTTCCCTTGCCTAGAATTGATCAACTGGTAGATTTCACAGCCGAACATAAACTTCTCACGTTCATGGACGCATTTTCTGGATATAACCAGATACAAATGGTTGAAGAAGATTAGGAAAAAACTGCATTTGTCACCAATCAAGGGCTCTATTACTACTGAGTCATGCCTTTTGGACTCAAGAACGCAGGGGCCACCTATCAAAGGTTGGTGAACTAGATGTTCAAGAAACAGATCGGGAGAAATGTGGAGGTATACGTTGATGATATGCTCGTCAAGAGCAAAGAGGAAGAGGATCACTTGGACGACCTCAAGGAGATGTTCAACACACTCAGACAGTACAGCATGAAGCTAAACCCGTCCAAATGTACTTTCGGCGTTTCCTCAGGGAAATTCCTCGGGTTTATGGTGTCGTAAAGAGGAATTGAAGCAAACCCCGAAAAAGTCAAGACTATCCTCGAAATGTCCTCACCAAAGATGATCAAAGAAGTACAATCCCTCATAGGAAGAGTAGCAGCCCTCAATAGGTTCATCTCTAAGGCCACAGACAAATGCCTTCCATTCTTCAAGACTTTGAAGAAAACGTTTGCTTAGACGAAGGAATGCGAAACAGTGTTTCAAGAGTTAAAGCACTACTTGAGCAACCCCCCACTCTTAAGTTCGTCCAAAGAAGGCGAAGACTTATTCTTATACTTAACGATATCTGTCACGACAGTCAGCGCAGCGTTGATCAGAGAAGAAAACAGGTTGTAACTCCTTGTATACTACATCAGCCAGGCTTTCTAAGGTGCCGAGACGCAATATCCGCGCATAGAGAAGATCACCTTTGTACTAATAATGGCTTCAAGAAAACTTCGTCCATACTTCCAAGCTAATCCTATCATAGTAATGACGGACCAACCCATCAAAAAAGCAATGAACAAACCTGAGGCCGCAGGACGAATGGTACAATGGGCTATCAAGCTCAGCCAGTTTGATATAGAATATCATCCACAAACAGCCATAAAAAATCAGGCGCTGGCTGATTTCATAGCAGAATTTACCACCCTCGAGAACACAGGCGACCAAAAAGACCTTTGGACGATAAACACTGACGGATTGTCCACTTAGAAAGGAGGCAGAGCAAGCATTGTTATTACTTCCCCTGTGAAAGATGTTCTCAAGTATGGGGTCCAGCTCAAATTCCCTATAACTAATAACAAAGCAGAGTACGAGGCCTTGCTGACAGGACTAAGAATAGCTCGGGCACTTGGAGCTAAAAATATCGTGCTCAAGAGCGACTCACAGCTCGTCATAGGGCAAGTTAGAGGAGATTTCGAAACAAAAGAGACAAGAATGCAGAAATACCTCAAATTGACGAACCAACTGGTAAGTACCTTTCATCGTGCAGAGTTCGTTCAGATCCCATGGAATCAGACTGCAGAAGCTGACGAGGTAGCACGAAGTGCCTCAACAAACAATTGGGATAAGATGAATGATTGGAAGCTGGAATAACAAAACTCCCTCAGCATCAAGGAACTTTAAACTTTCCCTATACACACCCGCTCAGAATGGACGAGCCCGATTTTGTCGTTCCTTCAAGAAGGACAATTACCACCAAACCCTGAAGAAGCCAAGAAGATCCAGAAACGTGCTGCCAGATTTACAATACTAAATGACGAGCTTTACAAAAAAGGCTACTCCCAGCCTTACTTGAGATGTATAGAAGAGGAAGAAGCCAGATACGTCCTGGAAGAAGTACACCGGGAGGGGTGTCTGTGGAGATCACATGGGGGCAAAGTCCCTTGTCAGGAAGACCATGAGGGCAGGCTACTTCTGGCCCACGATGTAGCAAGATGCAGCAGATTTCGTGAAGAAGTGTGACAGTTGCCAAAGGTACGGAAATGTTCAACAAGTCCTAGGAGAAAAGATGATGACCATTTCCTCGCCCTGGCCATTCACACAATAGGGGATCAACATTATGGGTCCCTTACCACAGGGAAAGAGACAAATGAAGTTCCTACTCGTCACAATTGACTACTTCACAAAGTGGGTCAAAGTGAAAGCTCTTGCAACAATCACAGAAGCAAAGGTACAAAATTTTGTATGGAAAAATATTGTTTGCAGGTTTGGGATACCTAGGACGATCATCTTAGATAATGGTCGTCAGTTCAACAGTTAGGGATTCAGATCGTTTTGCTCGAGCTTAGGCATCAAAAACAAGTACTCATCATCAGGACATCCTCATGCCAATGGACAGACGAAAGTAACCAATCGGACCTTGCTCAGGATTATCAAGTCCCGATTAGTGGGGGCAAAGGGAGCATGGCCCGAAGAATTACCAAGTGTCCTATGGGCGTATAGGACGACAGCACGAACACCAACAAGAGAGACACCATTCAACCTGACGTTTGGCACAGAAGCAGTCATCCCGGTCGAAGTAGGGCTCACTAACCTTAGGAGGGAATTCTTTGACGAGTAAAGCAATGACGATCAACTAAAGTAGAACCTGGATTGTCTGGACGAAGTTAGAGACCAAGCCTCCCAAAAAATGGCCAAGTACCAGCAGAAGATAGTCGAATACTACAATCGGAGAGTGAAGTTGAAAAGATTCAACATCGGATATCTCGTCCTTCAAAAGGTAACTCCTACAACAAAAGATCCAACGCAAGGCAAACTAGGTCCAACTTGGGAAGGACCTTATAGAGTCGTCCACTATTCACGCCAGGGAAGTTACCATCTAGAAGACTCAGAGGGAAAGAGGCTACCTTGTCCATGGAATGTCAAACATCTAAAGAGGTATTACGAAAAGGAGTCATAGCTTGATTGTAAAACCTAATTTGATTTTGTGCTTCTCTTTTTTATGTGATAAGTGATTATTTAGAATTTCCCAAGTTGTTATTCAGCATTTCACAAGTATTATCTAGCAATCCATGCGCTCTAATTATTTCCTCTTCAAAAGACCAAAATGGTCGTCCAGATAAAAAAGACAATAAGATTCCTTAAATGGATGTACATCATCCTAAATAAATAAGATGATAAGATTCCTTAAATGGATGTACATCATCCTAAATACAAAAGACAATAAGATTTCTTAAATGGATGTACATCATTCTAAATAAAAAAGACGATAAGATTTCTTAAATGGATGTACATTGTCCTAAACAAAAAAGACGATAAGATGTACATCATCCTAATTAAAGAGACGATATGGTTCCCCAAAAGGAAATACACCATCCAGACGAAAAGACGATTAAATTCCCTGAATGGAGTCATATTGCCCTGATAAAAACTGTCAAACTTCTTATCTGCAGAAACGTTGCCCAAGCGAAAGGTTTTTTGCAAAGCATCAAACCTTGCGTTCAAAAAAAATGGGCCAAAATCTTGTAAATCTACAAAAGGACGAGGATAAATAAAATATGCCAACCAAATTTTTTCTAAGCCCACGAAGGGAAGAGAAGAACATCCAAAAGTAGATCCTAACATAACACAAGTGAAAAATATCAACCAACTAGGAAGGTAAAGGTAAATCAATAGACATATTATATAAAACTAAACTGTTCAAAAAAGCCCCAAAAACAGGTAGGGCATCCGAATACCAACTGTCAAGTAACCTTAAGACATATAGGCAAAAATAAAAAAATAAAAAAATAAAAAGAAGAAAAACTTTGGTAAGGAGCAACAGGTTCAAGCTTGGGGGGTAGCATTATCATCTTTGTTTGCCTGGGAAGGTTTCGCATTGGTTGACGCTACGGTCTGGGCTGCCTCGTCCTCCTCAATCTTTCTATCAATAGCTTCAAAATCTAAGTCTTCGAGATCCGTGCCAGGGCCGTTCTTAATCAGGTATCTCCGGAGAAGTTCAAAGCCTTTGAAATACCACTAGAATAGTATAGTGTTATATTCCTCTGTGGTCTGGAAGGCAGTGATGGCCTTAGCCACAGCAACCTTCATCCTTTAGGTAGTTGTTGGAAGGAGTTCATCCTTTTGCTTCACTGATTGCCTCTCAGATTCCAGCTGCTCCGTTAAGACTTGGATTTGTTCCTCGGAGGTGTTGAGAGCATCCATGGCTACGATCAAATCTTTCCGTAACCCCAAAGCCTCAACCTCAAGCGCTTCCACCTTCGAGTTGGCCACGACGACCTTCTCCTCATTTGCCAAGTACTGAGTTGTGATATGCATAGTTTCCCCCAACACCTTACAACGAAAAGCCTCATCAAAGTCAATAAATACAGTTAAACGCTTAAGGACGAAGAAAAAGAGGACGAAGATATGAAGGATTACCTGCACGAGCTTGTGGACATGACGACTCACCATCTCATGGGAAGGTATGCTTGAAATCTCTTTCATCTCCCTCGGAGTAAGGAGCTCATTGGCACGATCCATAGCCGTCTCAGCATCAGACCAAACATTGGAACCAATCTTCTCTTTTCCCTTATTCACTACCTTTTGCTTTTTCAAAGGACGGGCAACTTCCTTAATAGAAACGCCAGGAGAAGCAGCCTGACCCTCTTCCAAGTCCAAGGCAGGGGTGGACGAACCTCTCTCCACCGTTTCTTTCTCTTTCTCCTTCTTCTTGTCCGTGATCCTTAACCTTCTCTGGCCAATGTTGGAAAGGGGCTCATTCTTCTTCTCCTTAATTTTCTTGTACATCTCTTTGTTAAACTTGGTCGTCATCTCTACACCAAAGAAAACAGAAAGTTAAGACAAAGAAAAAGTAGATAAGACGATCCCATATGCAAAGGCAACTTACGTTTTCTCTCTTTTCGATCAAGTGTGCTAAGGACGTAAAGAGAAGGCTCCGGCCCTAAGCAATGACGAGCTAATGTACGTGGATCAATTAATTCGTCAAAATCATCAATCGTCCTTGCGTACTTGATTGCTGCCTGAACCCGCTCCTCAAACTTACTCTCAAGCTCAAGACACTCTATTACTACAAAATACAAAAGCAAGAAAAGATCAAAAGACCAACATAAACAAGAAGTCAGAGAAAAAAAAAGCATCTCATGAGAAGCAAATGCACCAATCAAAGGGGTCTCCCACCCGCGCAGCAACCTAGGGACGTCCCCCTAAAAATCATCAGACAGTGTCTCCCAACTGTTGCCCGACACAAAGAAATATCTAGACTTCCAATAATGGAAGGATGACAGGAGATCAACGATAAGACGCGACTTCCAATTCCAAGGTACAAACTCATAATACCCAAATTCCTTGGATTCTTTCAAACAATAGAGATGGACGACCTCATTTAGTGTGATCATATCTCCGTTGGCGATGGTCGTCCAAATCACCATACAGCTTATGACGATTCTCCATGAATTAGGCATAAGCTGCCTTGGTACAAGGTTTAGGTAGTGAGGAAGCTCCATGATAAACGGATGGATGGGGAATCTGAGGCCACATGAAAACGCAGCCTCATAAAAACAAACTTCCCCATGAGCAAAGGCGCAAGCCTTCTCACCTTTTCTGGGAAGACAAGCCCAAGTCCCCTCGGGAAACTGAAACCTATCTCTGAACTTGCTAAAGACTTCTATTTTCAAAGAGCATTTCTCCTTAAGGGCATGGAAAGGACGGGCAATGGCCGAAGTAGGAGGATGGGAAGACGAAGGCGCATGAGAAGGCACAGAAATGGTTGTATCTACCCCGGCCCCTTCCTCGCCAACATTAGAAGACGAGCCTCTCTCCAAGTCACCTAACCCCTCCTTGGACCCTATATTTTCCCTTCTTGGGACCTTTCGAACAGATTTAAACCAAACCTGAGATTTATACAATAAACGATATAAATCACCCAACACTAAATCTAAGCCACTACCACTAAAAACAAAACTCTCAATCTGTGGGTATGAATCGCTGGGTGAAAGCGCACCCAATGGGTCGCTGGAAGATTCTACTAAAGCCCCTAAGTGGGCAAAAAGAAATGCGATGGAAGGAGAAGTGCGCTTAGCTTCAGAGTTACCCACCATTAAAGGAAACAACACCACTCAAAAAGGGGAAAGGGAGGCACAGAAAGAAAAAAGAACTCAAATGACAGGAATACAAGCAAAATTTAGAAAGGAAAAAAGCATAAATAAAGGGCATACCTCGAAATTAGGGAGGAAACTAAGAAGACTAAGGGCAAAATGTGCAACTAAGGGAGTCAGAGAAACCAATCGTAGAGAGAAGATGAAGAAGTGAAAAAAGGAAAGCCAAAAATCAAAAGGTTTTGCCTTGAAAAATGCAGGAAACCTGAAAAGGTTTTCACCAGAAACAAGACCCCCCAGCCAATCAAAATCAAACATGTGGCCACAATGTGTGTCAAGTCACCATTAAGCAATCAATGCAGAGATGAACCCCAAGCGCCACAACCACAAAAAAAATAATAATAAATAAAAAATAAATAAATCCTTTTGTATTCCTGTGACCTTCCAAAGTGTGGACGACCTCGGAATAGGGGGCAGCAGATGGACCCGATCATATCATCGTTGTCTGTAATCACGGGCAAGGACGAGGAGGATTTCCAAATGAACAAAGTTTCTCTCCAAACTAGTTTGGAGAGAAACCCTACAAACTCATCATATATATTTATATTGAGTGTGAATTTTGAAAATCTAACCGTTAGATTGCATGTTCTCATTACATCCTTAATGCTTACAAAATTTCAAGAAAATCAAAGATCAATTGCTATGTCATCAAATAAATGTTATAATTTCAAGTTTTTGTAATCTAAAGTTGTATATAAAAAATAAGTTAACTGATCAAATAGTAAATAATATTCGATTTGAATGAAACTTTGTTCTTTCCAAATTCGTCCTGGCAGTAATGGTCGCTAAACAAGGACGGACAAATCCATCTTCACTCATCAATTAACCGTTAAAAAGCATTAATCAGCTTCCATACCATTGAAAGGATAACCCACCATTAACGCCCTGCAGAGGCGTTACCAGGAGAGAATAAAGTCACCATCAAGGCTTCACCAACGGTTAGAAGAAGGCACCTGTGTGCACATATATATATATATATATAGCCATGAAATCCAAAAGGGAGGTACATATACAAAGTAATACTCTAGCTCTTGAATACTGATTTCTTAACATTTCTTTGGCCAATTTTTCTGACTTTAGCATCAGAGGCTTTGTGGCAGGTACCACACCGGTGACCCACATTTCTTCTTTTTCTTCATTCATTCTTTAGGGTCGGGTTGGCTGAGGACGACTCCAATTTGGACGATCACACTTGACTAACGATTCAGGCATCATCAGTTTCTATATTTTAATTTTATCAATTTTAATCCCAAAATTAATCAACGCATTCTATTTTGGTCCTTTCCATTGACCCACCAATGGAAATTGTTTAGGTGACAAATTGATGCTAACATGACCAATTAAAAAAAAAAAATTTAATTAACATTTAAAAAAATGTCATGTCAGCTTCTAAATATAAAAAAATTTATTAATCAATTTTAACGAAATTAAAAACAATAAAATACATCAATTCAGATCTAATCATTTTGAACAAGAACACAATCACACTTTTAAACATCAACACAAGAACACAAAGCACAAACCCAGAATCAAATACAAAAAACACAAACTCAAATTTAAACATTAACACAAAATCACAAACACAAATGTTAGGACATATGTGTTTCACTTGTTAAGAACATATGTTATGGTTTTATGTAATTGGCTTATCCTTTGACAAAACGCACTTTACTTGTATTTGGATAGATTTAGAATGTTTTAAATACTTTAAGAAACCTTGTTTCAAATTCAAGTATTGAAACTTTCAAATCTGTTCAAGAAAACAAGTTTAGAGTGCAAAATCATTAAAGCTCGACAGTTGGCTCGACAGCTGCATCTATCGAGCTTAAGGAAGCTGTTCTACATTCGGTGTGCTCAACACCTGCTCGACACTTGCTATCTGTTGAGGTTTAAGATTTTCAGAATTTCAATATAATTTTCTTAGGATCCGTGAATGTGTCTTTGGGCCTTCTTTTCTCCTAAACCTAGACATATAAAAGGATCAGTATAAGAGCCGTCAATGTGTTCACAAGTTGCACAAGTTTTGAGCAAACTCTGTTCAAGCAAATTGTGATCGGAGACGAAGTTCTTGTCCTAGTTCATCTCTTTCTCTTGAAGAAGTTGCTGTGTATATGCACCGTAGGGTTTTGTGACCAAGCATCTTCTTGATCTTCATCGTTTGGATGAACTGAAGAACTTTGCAACCAACAACCCTCTTAGTTGGTGATTGAAGTCGCGTATTGGGATCCGCGCAATTGGTTAGTTATGTACTAAGAGTCGTGCATCAGAAAGGGGAACTGTCACTACAGAATAAGTCCAATTGGGTATTGGGGTAAAGGTTCAACTGTAGGTTGGTAAAGTACTGGGATTCCTTTACTTGTAACCACTTGTTGTGGTAATAGTGGAGTTTCAGGAGTGGTGACCTGAAAATCACTCAGTGGGGTTTTTGCCGTTAGGTTTTCCCCATTCGTAAATAAATCACCGTGTTATTTAGTTTCTGCTGCATAATTAGTTTATTTGTGATTTGTTTGTGCTACCACGCGTTTGCATGATAAATTAATTAATTAATAACTTGGCTAATTAATTAATTAATTTCTATCACAAGGGTTCATTCAATTTGTGGCCTATCAAGTGGTATCAGAGCGGGCATACTCTGATTAGGGTTTAATCTTTGCTGTGTTGATCCATTGACCCCTGTTGTCATGACTATAACTAGCGTGAAGAGATCTATGTTTTCAAATACATCTTGTTTTTCTAATCTCTTTTTGATTGAGTGTTTCAGAAAATACAAGTCTAAAAGTTATTTGAATTCTCCTATGATGACTATGGAAATAGATCTCAATTTGGCTACGAAGAAACTAGATTGTCTTAGAATGAAAATGTGCAAAGGAGTTCGTCTGAGAAGAGTAAACATTAAAGGCTTAGTTCGAAAAAGGCAGATGAGAGAAAGCATCATTCCCACTGATCTGTCATCTAAACATGAAGTGTGTTTTATAATGAATTCTGCATTTAAAGTTATGAACACATGCTTGTGGTACCACGACAGCGGTTGCTCAAGACATATGACTGGAGACAGATCTCTCTACAAGACCTTCGAGTCTAAAAAAGGTGGCAATGTCACTTTCGGTGATGGAAGCAAATCTCAAATTAAAGGAAAGGGAATTATTTCTCTACTTGGACTGCCAGACATTGCAAATGTCCTCTATGTAGAAGATCTAAGGGTGAACCTGTTAAGCATAAGTCAGATATGTGATCAAGACTTCATAGTGCTTTTCTCAAAGGGAAAATGTCTTGTCATGGATGAGTCTGGAAAGAACCTCATAAGTGGTGTTTGCACTTTAGACAACTGTTATGGATTGATTCCTGATGCTGATATTGTGTGCAACAACATTCGTTTGCCAAATGAAGATTTATGACATCAACAGATGGGATATGCTAGTTACAAACATCTTTCTATTGTATCTAAGCATGAATCAGTCTTAGGAATACCGAAGTTTAGTAGAATGAACAATGTAGTGTGTGGACCATGTCAACTTGGGAAACAGACAAAAGCTAAGTATCCAAGCACTCAGACATCAACTACATCTAGGCCATTGGAGCTCCTGCATTTGGATCTTATGAGTCCAACTAGAACTGAGTCTCTTGGTGGTAAGAGATACATCATGGTTGTGGTAGACGACTTCACCAGATACACTTGGGTCATTCTCTTACGATCCAAGTCTGATGCTCCTGAGCACATTGAAGCCATATGCACAAGATTGCAGAATGAGAAGAACCTAAAGATTGATCGAATTCGAAGTGACCATCGTAAAGAATTCGAAAACTCATATATGGAGTCCTTTTGCCAGAGATCAGGCATATTTCAAGAATTCTCTGCTCCTATTACTCCTCAATAGAATGGTGTGGTAGAAAGAAAGAACAGAATTATTCAAGAGATGGCCAGAGCTATGTTCTATTACAAGGATTTGGCCAGAAACTTTTGGGGAGAAACTGTTAACACTACTTGTCATACAATTAATAGGGTGTACTTCAGACCCGGTACCAAGAAGACTCCATATAAGTTATGGAAAGGAAGGAAGCCGAATGTGAAGTACTTCAGGATCTTTGGAAGCACCTGTTTCATCCTCAAGGATAGAAAAAATGTGGGAAAGTTTGACTCTAGGAGTGATGAAGGTATATTTTTGGGCTACTCCTCCACAAGCAAGGCTTATCGAGTATACAACAAGAGAACTATGCAGATAATGGAGTCAGTGAATGTTGTTATTGATGAGTCTTCAGATTCTAGTTCTCAGAAAAGTATTGAGGAGTTACCTAAAGGAATTCTTCCTCCTGAGCCTAATGAAATTCAAGAACTTATTAAACAAGAACCTGCATCTCCAAGTACTCCTAGTACTCCCAGTGTTTTGGAAGATTCTGTAGACATACCCACTTCACCAGATTCTGAGTCTCATGAAGAGAAAAGACCTTCATCTAGGGTTAAATTAAATCATCCTCCAGAAGATATTGTGGGAAATATGAATGAACTCACATTAAGGAAATAAACTGTTGATAAATGTGTTGCTAACTTTGCATCTTATTCTTATTATTTATCACAGGCTGAACCCACAAAAGTTGAGGAAGCACTTCAGGATGAAAGTTAGGTTGAAGCAATGCATGATGAACTTCTTTAGTTTCAGAGGAATGATGTTTGGACCTTGGTACCTAGACCGGAGGGTGAACACATCATTGGTACAAAGTGGATATTCCGCAACAAGACTGATGAGGAGGGCAATGTGATCTGGAACAAGGCTTGGCTTGTAGCTCAAGGATACTCTCAAATGGAAGGAGTAGACTATGATGAAACATTTGCTCCGGTTGCCCGTATGGAGTCCATCAGAATTCTCCTTGCAATGGCCTGTCAATTAAAGTTCAAGCTTTATCAGATGGATGTGAAGACTGCTTTCTTAAATGGATTTCTCAAAGAAGACATTTATGTGGAGCAACCAAAAGGGTTTATTGATCTACACTTCCCAGATCATGTACTGTACCTCAAGAAAGCACTCTATGGGTTAAAGCAAGTCTCTAGAGCTTGGTATGATCGGTTTACACAATACTTGGTGTCACATGGGTTCACAAGAGGAAAGGCTGATCAGACTCTCTTCATCAAAAGAGAAGATAGCGAGCTAATAGTTGCCCAAGTCTATATTGATGACATCATCTTTGGATCAACTAAGGATGAACTTGCTCATGATTTCTCAAAACTCATGCAGGCAGAGTTCGAGATGAGCATGATTAGAGAGCTGACTCACTTCCATGGGTTGCAAATTCGTTAACAAGATTCAGGTATATTTCTATCTCAATCTAAATATGCTAAGAATCTTGTGAAAAAATTTGGTCTGGAATCTGCTAGTTCTGTCAGAACCCCTATGAGCCCAAATGTTAAACTCACTGTTGACTTGTTAGGTAGAAGTGTTGATCCTTCTTTATATAGAAGCATGATAGGTAGTTTTCTTTACCTTACTGCTAGTAGACCTGACATTAGTTACAGTGTTGGAGTTTGTGCTAGATATCAGGCTAATCCCAAAGAGTCCCATATGACTGCTTTAAAGAGAATCATAAAGTATGTCAAAACCACTGCTGAGTTTGGTGTGTGGTATAGCAAAGACACAAGTGATGTCCTAGCTGGGTACTCTGATGCTGATTGGGTTGGGAATGCTGATGATAGAAAGAGTACTTCAGGGGGTTGTTTCTATATAGGTAATAATCTTGTCTCTTGGATGAGTAAAAAGCAGAACTCCATCTCATTATCCACTGTAGAAGCTAAGTACATTACTGTTGGTAGCTGTTGCACCCAACTCTTATGGATGTAAAAACTTCTCCATGATTATGGTATTTGTCAAGAACATCTCACTATCTATTGTGACAATACCAGTGCCATTAATATCTCTAAGAATTCGGTTCAACATTCTAGAACCAAACACATAGAGATTCGACATCACTTCATTAGGGAGCTTGTCGAAGATGGTACTCTCACTCTTGAGTTTATTCACATCGATGATCAGAAGGTTGACCTGTTTACCAAACCTCTTGACAGTAAACGCTTCGAATTCCTTTGTCAAAACATTGATGTTATCTCCATGGGATAATCTTCCTCTCTTTTTCCTTTCTTCCTCATGCATCTGCATCTAGTTTTTCTGCTTTGTTTGTTTAACATGTTTTTGTTTGGTTATTTTTCAGTTTTCTACTTTGTTTTGTTTTTCTTTATAAAAATTAAAATTAAAATTAAAAAATCAGAAAAATACAAAAACAGTGTGTGTTTTGTGTACTTTGGTACTTGTGTACCTTGGATGACCATTGAAACAAAGTCTTCAAAATTTTGTATCATTTGTAACTTAGATGAGCACCTCTATGCACAACTAAGTAAGTGAGCTTTGTGACTCGTGTTTGTGATGAGTACGATTAAGTTGTCTCTTATACTTAACACTCATATCACTCTTTTTGACGGGAATGACAAAAAAATCCTGAGAGAAAGGCATAAATAATCATCTCACCACTGTTGCCCGTCAATCATAATATGACATTTGTGTGCTTAGGCATAGCAAAATTGGAATGTCAAATATCATTGGGTATTTCTTTTCTCTCTCTAATAAGCCCATGCATGATATGCTTAAAAGAAAAATATGCAAAGAAAAATCAAAAGCAAAAGGATTAAAAATGCTTTAAAAATGATTACAAGCGTGTATTCTAGGAGATGTGGGAGTTATAGGATGTACCTCAAAGGTGATAGTCCCCATCAAGCAGTTATGATTGTGTGTGAGTTAAAGTGATTTTCTCATATCTCAAATCGTCATAACATGCATACACTTATGCAATCTTGCGATGTTTTTCACACACAACACGCAATATTCTTTGTTATTCTTGATACATGTGTGTGTGTGTGTGTGTTTTTGGAGATTCATGTGCTTAAATTTTCATTTGAAAGATGATTTTGAGAGCTTAATATATTGATTGGATCGTTGGTTAAGTTGCATGTTGGATTGCATTCATGTTTGTGTTTTTTACATCTCGAAAAACTGTTTTTAAAAGCTGGCTCGACACCTTCTCGATACCTCCTCGATAGTTGGCTATCTGTCGAGCTTCCTTAAGTTTTTTCTTATCGCAATCTTGCCTGCACTTCGATACCTGGTGGATCTATTGAGATTGGGTTTGTATGCTCGATAGCTTATCCATACCTGGTGGATCGATCGAGCTTCTGTTCTTAATTCTGGTGTGTTGATCCTCGATACCTCCTCGACACCTCCTCAACAGATCACTCGATACTTGCATCTGTCGAGATTTACTGGCTTTCCTATATAAAGCTCTCGCGCGATTCGGTTCTCATTTCCATCGATCTCTCTCTCGATACTTCTCTATTTCTCTCCCAAAAACACTCCTATCTTGGTTTTCAAGGATTTTACAAGGTTTTTCAAGTTTTTCTTCACTTGGTAAGCTTCTAATCCTTTCTCATTCATGCATTTCATTTTTTGAAACCTAGGATTTGGGGTTTTTGGAAATTTTTAGGGTTTTTTCAAAATTGATGAGATTTCATTGAAATTTTGGATTGGGTTTTCACTTAAATGTGTTTAAAACCTCTTACATTGCATCACATTAGCATTATAATGGTATTGCCATGCATTTAGATGTGTGCTATATGTTTGTGTGTTGATAGGTTTGGATTAAGCTGAGTCCATGATGCAATTTCCTTTACATGTCACATATTCATACATTTTCCATGCACACGTACTTCTTTTCAATATATTTAATATATTTGAAAATGCTTGGGACTTTTCTGATTGTCTTTCTTTCTCTCCCACTCTATTAGTTTACGTTAGTCGTGTCTATGGCACCTAAACGTAAATCCACTCCAGCCCGGAACCCTCTTCGTTCCGGTGCTTCTTTTTCGTCTGATCCTACCTTATCTCATATCCGATTCCATGATGATGATGCCTTTAAGGCATTTTCGGATAACTTTTCTAGACGAGGCATTCATTCGGAACACTAAGTCATCTTAACGGATTTTGCAGACACCGACCTTCCCTCTGTCATTCACAGTAAGGGATGGGAGTCACTGTATGACGTCTCGGTCACCTGTCCTCTTGTGCTTATCTCGGAGTTCTACTCCAACATGCATGGGATTGATCCATCAATACCTCTTTTCTTCACTCGCGTTCGAGGTATGTGCATTCCTATCACACCGCAGCTGGTTGTAGATGTGCTTCGGGTCCCTAGGATAGAGTTTCCTGACTATCCTAGTTATGAGCATCTGAGGACTGTGTCTAGGGATGAGCTTATGTCTGCTTTTTATGAGCACCCCTCTTCTTGGGGTGAATGTCTTTTTACATCATGTCGACCTTTTGCTAAAGGTCCTAGATTCATGAACATGGTGATGACTTTTGTTTTGCATCCCCTCTCTCACTATAACTCCATCACAGAGCCTCGTGCTCGGTTTTTGCTGTCTTTTCTTGAGCATCTTACCATAGACTTTCCTTCTCATTTCATTCTGTCTATTATAGATGTTCATCTAGATTCAGCGTCCCGTGATAAACTCATCTTTCCTTCCGCTATCACGAGGATTCTATGCCATTTTTCTGTTCCTTTTCCCTTTTCCAACCACTTTACTGTCATGTGTGCCATAGATTACGCTACCGTTAAATGTAGCGAGGCCCAACTTCGGTCACGGCAGTCGGATTTAGCAACTCCTTCCTTCCGTTCCGCTTCATCCCGTTCGGCTCCATCCACATCAGCCCGTCATTCTTCTTCGGGCGATGTGTCTCTAGGAGATATCATGGCGCAGCTGCAGCACATGGATGCTCGCCTCGATACACTCTCTACGGAGTTGTATCAGGTGAACGTTCGTGTCGATCGTATTGCACGACGACAGGCGTCTATGGGTGGCTTTGCTCTTGAGGCTACTCCTTCACCACCTTCTCCCGTGGCTTCTGCTTCTGAGGATAAGGATGATGATGATAGTGATGACAATGATGCTTCGGATGATGCTGTTGGAGATGCTAGTTCTACTGATGAGATGTCTACTTGACACTCTTACCTTTTGTCATTCGTGACAAAAATGGGGAGTAGTTTTGGTATGAGAGTAGTCTATCTTAGGGGGAAGTTAGTATAGGATCATTTTGTTAGGGGGAGTATTGATACATTTTTAAGGGATGTAGTGAGGATAGTATATATCTTTTCTTTTCTTTCTTTTTAGATACATTACTCTTGTACATGAGGTCTTGTAACCATTTCTAGACATATATTGTACTTATCTCTTTATTTATATTGATGTATGTTTTTCTTTCACCTATCCCTTCATGTGTTGTTTCTTTTCTCTCTTTATACACATGTTTCTTATACGTGTATGCAATCTATTATTTCTATTTCACACAAAGATACCTTGATGAGTTTTGTTTAAAGTGTTTCAGAAATACAGTTTGTCAAAGTCTACTTGCCATAAACTCTCTTCTTGCAAAGTTTCTCAAGAGTTTGTATTAGGATAGATTTTATTGTATTCAACAAGTGAATATGAGTTGAGTGATTTATGACTTCTCTCATATGTTCATTCGTTTTTTGTAGTTCTGTCACCGATTGCCAAAGGGAGAGATTGTTAGGACATATGTGTTTTACTTGTTAAAAACATATGTCATGGTTTTATGTAATTGGCTTATCATTTGACAAAATGCACTTTACTTATATTTGGGTAGATTTAGGATGTTTTAAATACTTCAAGAAATCTTATTTCAACATCAAGTATTGAAGCTTTCAAGTCTGTTCAAAGAAACAAGTTCAGAGTGCAAAATCATTAAAGCTCGACAGCTAGCTCGACAGCTGCATCTATCGAGCTTAAGGAAGCTGTTCTACATTCGGTGTGCTTGACACCTGCTCGACACCTGCTATTTATTGAGGTTTAAGATTTTCAGAATTTCAATATGATTTTCTTGGGATCCGTAATGTGTCTTTGGACCTTATTTTCTCCTAAACCTAAACATATAAAAGGATCAGTTTAAGGGCCGTCAATGTGTTCACAAGTTGCACAAGCTTTGAGCAAACTCTGTTCAAGCAAATTGTGACCGGAGATGAAGTTCTTGCCCTAGTTCATCTCTTTCTCTTGAAGAAGTTGCTGTGTATGTGCACTGTAGGGTTTTGTGACTAAGCATCTTCTTGATCTTCATCGTTTGGATGAACTGAAAAATTTTGCAACCAACAACCTTCTTAGTTGGTGATTGAAGTCGCGTACTAGGATCCGGCAATTGGTTAGTCACGTACTGGGAGTCGTGCATCAGAAAAGGGAACTGTCACTACAGAACAAGTCCAATTAGGTATTGGGGTAAGGGTTCAATTATAGGTTGGTAAGGTACTGGGATTCCTTTACTTGTAATCGCTTGTTGTGATAATAGTGGAGTTTCAGGAGTGGTGACCTGAAAATCACCCGATGGGGTTTTTGCCGTTAGGTTTTCCCCATTCGTAAACAAATCATCGTGTTATTTATTTTCCGCTGCATAATTAGTTTATTGGTGATTTGTTTGTGCTACCACGCGTTTACATGATAAATTGATTAATTAATAACTTGGCTAATTAATTAATTAATTTCTATCACAAGGAGTCATTCAGTTTGTGGCCTATCAACAAAGAACACAATAACAAACTCAAATTATATGCAAACATTAGTAGCCCAGGTCCAAAGTGTATGAACTCAAAATAAGTTTTGTTCTTTGTATCATTCTTATTCTATACTACTATTTAAGGGGTTTCCTTTGTTTGAGATCTTCATTTTTTTGTTCAAAAATGCCCCTACACCCCTCTGTTTAAGTACAAACAAAATAGGTATTAAAATTTAGAGATATGGGTCCTAAAAAAGCAATAAAATTTATAAACATTCATAAGAATTCCTTAAAATTTAAGTTACAATAATATAGACATTATACTTATATTTAAATTAATGTAACATTTTACCTGTGTTGCATGGAATGGTGATGTACATTTTTTTAATATTCTTGAATATGTTCAAATTAGTCGACTGATTATGGAATATTTAAAAAAAAAAATCATTTTAATAACATTTCCTCCATTTATATAAAACAATATTATAATTATATAATTTCAATCTATTTATTAAATTACGTTTTATATATATATATATATATATATATATATAGACACACACACACACACACACACACACACATTTTTATTATATATTGTTATTGAATACAAAATACATTATATGTTCTACTACATAAAACTTATAAAAATAAAAATAAAATTTAAATAACACATGCACCATTTAATTTACAGTTTTACATTATATATTTATATAAAATAATTATATTACATTTTTCCACACACATCACATGAGTTTGTGACTAGATTTATTATTTGTAAAAAATAATTAAAATAAAAAACCTCCATACTCTATAAAAGTTACTTAAACTACAAATTGAAATCCAAAATTTTCTCTTAAATGCATCTATCCAAATGAATCATAAAAAAACAAAGAGCGAGTTTAATAACATTATTTTTATTTCTGACAAATATGTCTATTGATAAAACTGAACTTGGAAAAATGAGGAAGAGAGGATGCAGCTACTGATCCTTATTCTTTTAAGTTTAACCACATTGCTCCTCAACTCTTGGCTCTTCACATTGTATATAAACAACTTGTTAAGAGAGAGCTTAATAACATTATTTTTAGTTCTAACAAACATGTCTATTGATAAAAGTGAACTTGGAAAAATGAGGAAGAGATGATGCATCTATTGATCCTTGTTCTTTTAAGTTTAATCACATTGCTCCTCAACTCTTGGCTCTTCACATTGTATATAAACAACTTGTGGCAGTGTACCAAGGACGGACCTAGGAGGGGACCGGGCGACCCTCCTTGGGGCCAATTTTTTTTTTTTTTTTTTATAGTAATTCTCTATTTTTTTTTTTTTTTTGTATTTTCGCCCCTTCTTGCCAATCAGTTTAGTTAGCCTAACTCAAATAGCAACTCTCCAACCCAAAAACTTAACAAAAACAATAAAAATATTTACAATGATGATTGTATTTTAGCAAAAAAACTATTTTACCACCAAATAACATTAAACTGATATAAATACCAATTGACTGTAGCAAGTTGTTAAAAATAAAATACAATATTTTATTAAGATTATATCTTTTCTTTCAATTAAAAAACTCAAATTCTCCCTCTTCCTTATTATTTTAATGAGTTGTTTATATTATTTTAAATGAAGTGATAAAAAAATAGAACATTTGATATTGGGTGTATTGTACAGTGAGGTAATAAAATAGAGAAAGTAGCTTTTTGAGGTAGTAAAAGGCAAAAGCTAAATTTTTTAGCATCACCATTGTAAATTCTCTAACTAAAAAAAAAAATCCTAGCCAGCCTAATATTAAAAAAAAAACATTATTTTGTTTTTGTTTTTGTCTTTGTTGGTAGATGAATGCATCTTAATGTATTTAGAAACAACGATTTTGTGTATTTATAATTTTTTAATAATATATGAATGTCTATTTGAATTTTTTTTTCTTTATACTCTAACCCCCTCTAGCTTAAAATCCTGAGTTCGTCCCTGTAGTATACTATCATGATTTCTACTAGACAGGACTTGTCACTTTGGTATATTGCAAGAGGTAAGAAATTATCACTAATGATGAAACTCTTCAAAATTTCATGATCCAAATAGGTTTAACCCAATCCCTCAAGAGTCAAAAATCAAATACGTCTCTAGAAGCTTGAGTAGCATAACAAAGAACTCCATTGAAAGCTAATAACTGGCAATTGAACATTTCCATGTAGTATGTGTTGGATTTGCATGGCAACTCAATTCCTTCCCTAGGCTTCACACTTGAAATGTCTATTGTTGTTATATCTTTATCACTTTCTTCAATACTTTCTACCATCCAATTCAAAGCCCCATTACAGACAATATCAAAACAAGTTATGGAATAACTAAGAAAGATTACTTGGAAAGAACAGCTCAATTGCCTCCAAGCAACATTTTCATTTACTTCATCATCATTACTATCCATAACACATATATGACACTCAAACATATTCTTAAGCAAACTGCCTTGTACTTCTAGAAGGACACATCAAATACTAGTGAATAGTAGCTCTTTGAACTCATTAGTCATTTAGCCAGTGCTACTATTATAGACATGGATATCATTGCCAAATATAGATTTGGGAAGTATTTGCATCTTAAATATCAACAATTGTGCAGCAAGTGTGTTTTAATATTTTACTATCAAATCGCCATTGTTTACATTAAAAGCAAAGTATTTAGACATTGAATTTTTTTTTCAATGATGAATACCCACTTAGATATTTGTATATCATTACATTATGGACCTTGACAAAGTTTGAATCACGAATCATTCTAAACCAACTTTTGCAAACCCTTTGGATAAGGCTTTCATCCAATGGTCTTGCTAATATTTCAAGGATGACATCTTGATCCAAACAACAATATGTGAGAATTTGATTCCTTTTCCACGCTCAGCTCCACCACTAAAATTTTCTTAAAAACTACAAATGGGCACACATTAAAAAATATGAGTTACACACAAAAAAAAAGAAGAAGAAAGAAGAGTTTAGTGCGTCCATAAAAACAAATTGCCAAATAAACTTTATTCTATCCTTCCTATGATTGGATCATAAAAACCATTTATTTACAAGAATTTTTTAAATAATTATAATATATTATTTGAATATATAGGCTGTATACCTGTTGTTGTTTTTGCAATAATTACGATAAATACATAATAGTTTTCGCAATTTCACTCTCAAGAGATAGCACAATTGATTGAAGATCACGTATTATGAAATAGAAGTCATTACTTTGAATCTTTCGTTCCCCATTTGCCTTGCCAAAACTTATTAATTAAAAAAAAAAAACAGATTAGTTCACATATCATTGTCATGGAAAAATAAAATAATTGGATATGCCTTGACCCTCTACATAATGACATCAAATTTTTTCCCTTTACAAAGTTTTAATATCTCATGTTACAATTAGTGTTTTATGTGATGTGATGTGGAGTTGATTTGCTCCTAGAAAACATGACCCTAAAAGTGTACAATATGATGAACCTTTTTTTTGGTTGTTTATATAAACGATAGCAATGTGATGAACTTGTGTAGCTTAATACTGATTTACAAAGATCAAACTTATTCATGATTCATGATATGGTGGTAGCAAAGACTAAAGAATATTAAGCATTTCATTATTCTTTATGACTAAATATATACATGAATTGTAAAGAGTTTTATAGCTCAACTGTAAATTTCTAAGTTCATATTTCTCCTCTCAACTATTCTTATGTGACTTGATAGTCTCAATATAGATAGAACACCAATTGGATAACCAAACAAACCACCACCAACTTTTTCACAAGAAACAAAAGATATACCTCCCTACTTTGCCTTGTATTCTTTTCTGGATAGACTCCATGTGTACATAAATGTTTCTGGGAGAGGCATCATATGGGAAAGAAATCATATGGATCTAACAGTAAGTCAATAACACACCTCAAACAATTGTGAATTAAAGTTCAATCCTAGCATTTATACAGAAATGCAAATATAATATTTGGGTGTCAAAAATATATCATTACTCCTTAATGGGTGCTTGCTAACCTAATCTTTTGGTCCCTCTACTTTCAAAGGTGACGGAAAGCTCAACAATAATGGTGCCCATGCTAACACTATCATAATTAAATATTTTGCCTTAAATAATTTGTGCATTATGTCACCTCTTGATGAAGTTATTCATGAATAATACTAATTTATAATCAAATTTTACTACAAAAATTATACAAATTGACATGTCAGTCGACAAAAATAATATCACGTGAATAAATTATACATAAATTTAATTCCATTTTTATAGCAAAATTACAATTTAAACTCTATAATTTTAAAAATAACAAATTAAAATCTTGAAATTTGAAAAGATAATAAATAAAATCCATAGTCTATTTTAATTAAACTCCAAACACAATGTGGTTACACTTAAATGAGCTAAGATTTAATTGGTTACTTTTTGAAATATTTAATTTAATTCATTACTTCTAAAATTATACTCCTATTGATTAATTTGTTAGCCCCTAAGATTTTAACTGTATATTTTCACTTTTTTCCTTATGTTGGCTTCAAAACATTGAGACATTAGCACATATAGTTGAATTTGTATTATCCATACCATTAAACATCACTTAAGTTTGTAATTTGGTGTATTACTATACTTTCATCTCATATAAGGATAAGTCCTACATGTAGGCCTAAATGAAAAATTATTTTATATATTCAATGTACCGATACATCCCTTCACTTAAACATGGATTCTATATTCAAGTTGCATCGTGAATTTGTGAGTTTCTGTTAACTCAAGTGGTAAAGTGAGCAAAATACTTTGAGTTAGATTTTTCCTAATAGACATCATTAGTGTGATGTTGCAAGCATTTGAAATATTGGATACTTTTTCTATTTACACAAAGGATAGTAATAGACTAAAGAGTTTTGCTTGATTCTAATGCTCTGTAAAGCAATATGGGCATGACACGTGTCCTAAACTAATAATTTATCGGCTATTCTCCCATCCAATGCTCGATAAAGTGACATGACCATAACATGCATCTTAAAATGATCACTTATTTGGCTATTCACCCATTTAGTGAAGGAGAGTATTGAATGAAAAATTTGATTGGCAAATTGTACACCGAGTGTTTTGGTAATTATAGAATACTTCTAAATTAAAATAATTAATAAATAAATGTGTTCCCCTACTTATTAAATATAACAACAGGTCTAACCAATTAAATTCATAATGGAATTTGGCTTGGTTTCGGTGACCAGTTACATCAAACCCATACATTTGTTTTTTTTTTTTTTTTTTTGAGAAAGAAGACCAAAACTCTTATTTAGTAGGAAGGCCAGTTAAATCGGCCTGAAGTACAGGAAGAATATCTGGTGGTACATCCTCCATCCAGACTTGCATTTGAGATAAATAAATTGCCCTTCTTGCTAAAGAGTGAGCTACAGTATTATAATGCCTACGCATATAAGAGTAGTTTATTTTTGAGAAACATGAGGCAAGAAACTGAATGTCCTTCAGTATGTGTCCAAAACTTGACAGAGAGTGAGTGTTGTTTACTAGTGCTGAGATAAGTATCTGCGAGTCCCCTTCCAAGGTTATCTGCTGAAACCCGGTCTCTAGTGCTAGCTTCAAAGCCCTCCTTGCTGCCATTGCTTCCACTTCGATAGCCGTAAAGGGAAGTGTAGTTTTTTCCGAAAGAGAGAGCATGACTTGGCCCTCTGAGTTGTGGATAACCACTCCCAAGCCAGCGCTATCTTCTGTTGCAAATTGAGCGCCATCGAAATTAACTTTGTAAATGTTACTGCTTGGTGCTTGCCAACTGGTTGGTGGTCGGCCCATTGGGATGATGGTTGAGAAGTTGTAGAGCTTAAATTCACGCATCCTATCTTGTGCTTGAGTTATCAGCTCGTTGAGTGGAGCTGCTGGTTTTCCGAGGCGAAGGTTATTTCTCCGGTTCCAGATTGCCCACGCCACCATGGAGAAGAGTGTTGGGTCCTTGTTATCTGCAAAAACACAACCAATTAGATCAATAAAAGATGTCGCCTGCTTCAGGCAACTATGATTCCAGAGCTACACATCTACCCACAGTCCACGCAACTTTGGACAGTGATATAGTGCATGGACCACGTCCTCTCTTTGGTCTTTGCATTGCTCACAAAGGTTATCATCAATGACTTTCCTCTTCATCAGGTTCGTCTTTGTAGCTAAAGAATTTTTTGATGCCCGCCAAATAAAATTTTTCACCTTACTCGGAACCTGTAAACTCCATATAGACTTCCAGAGAGGTTTTAGAGACTCCGGATCAGATTGACCAGGTTGAGATGACTGGTACTCTTGTTGTAAGAAAGTGTACCCTGACTTGACCGTGTACTCCCCAGTAGGGGTGAAAGGCCAGGTGAGAGTGTCTGCCTAGTCCGTGTGGCTCAAGGGGATTTTTTTGATCATCTCCGCTTCAAAACTCAGTAGATTTTCCTCCAGCACATCTTCCTTCCAAGCTCTGTTTTCAACATCCAAAAGAGCACTAACTTTAGCATCTGCCAAAGCTCCTGTACATGGTGAGATAATTTTTGGGGAGTGCTTTGCAGGCAACCAACGTGTACCCCAAATTGAAACCGAGCATCCATCTCCAATCCTCCAAACCGCACCCCTTTGTATTACTTCCCTGCCCTTAATTATGCTTTTCCATGCATATGAGGTTGAGTTCGGATTTTGTGGCTTCCATAATTGTGCAATTGGGAAAATACTTGGCTTTGAAAACTCTATAAAACAGTGATGTTTTATCATGCAAGAGTCTCCAAGTTTGCTTTGCGAGTAGTGCATCATTGAATCTTGAAAGATCTTTGAAACCCATCCCCCCTTGTGTCTTAGGTTTGCAAAGCTCCTCCCACTTTGTCCAATGGACCTTTCTGCTCTCTCCTCTTTGACCCCAAAAAATTTTTTTAACCAAAGTCTCAATATCATGGCACAATCCGATTGGTAGCTTGAAACACGACATCGCATAAGTAGGCAAAGCTTGTGCCACTGCCTTGATTAGAATCTCCCTTCCTGCCTGAGATAGTAATTTCCCTTCCCACCCTTGCAATTTTTTCCACACCCTTTGCTTGATATTGTCAAAGCTCTCTTTTTTTCTTCGACCAATGAAAGATGGTAGGCCCAAGTACTTTTCATATTGCTGCACCACCAGCACTCCAAGAGCGGTTTTGATTTTGTCTTGCATATCCTGAGAGGTTGATTTACTAAAGAATAGAGTGGTTTTGTCTCTATTTATTTGCTGCCCTGATGCACCTTCATACTTGGTTAAGACTTCCAATAACTTCTGACACTCGCTTTCTTTTGCCCTGCAGAAGATAAGACTATCGTCTACAAAAAGAAGGTGGGTTAGTCTAGGACCATTCCGGCAAATCGAAACCCCCCTTATATCACCCAAAGTTTCAGCTTTTTTCAACAACCCATGAAAACCCTCTGTGCATAAAAGAAATAAATAAGGGGAGAGAGGGTCGCCTTGTCTAAGGCCTCTAGTTGGGGTAATGTGCCCTTGGGGTTCCCCATTTATTAAAACTGAGTATGTGGCTGTCGAAATACACTTCATCATCAATTTAACCCATGCCTTTGCAAAACCCATTTTCCGCATCAGTTTCTCCATGTATGGCCACTCCACCCTATCGTATGCCTTACTCATGTCCAACTTCAAAGCCATGTACCCTGTGTTACCTGATGAGTGATTTCTCATGTAGTGTAGAGTCTCAAAAGCCACCATGATGTTGTCTGAAATTAACCGATCCACCATGAAAGCACTTTGATGATCAGAGACAAGCTGTGGCATAATTTGTTTCAACATGTTTGCCAACACCTTTGAAAAAACTCTAAACAGAACATTACTAAGGCAGATAGGTCGATATTGTGAGACATATTCAGGATTTTTTACTTTAGGAATTAAAGTAATAAAGGAGTGACAGAGTGCATTAGGCAGAGTACCTGAATTTAAATACTACAAGATTGCTTCTGTTACCTCGGGACCTACCAAAGACCAATATCCTTGGTAAAAAAGTGGTGGCATACCGTCAGGGCCAGGGGATTTTAAGGGTGCCATCTGTTTTAAAGCATTTTCAACCTCATCTGCAGTAAACTCCTTTAGCAACTCCACATTCATGTCTTCTGTAACTTTTGTAGGTATTTGCTCCAAAATCTCCTCAAAGTCCACCGGTGCACAAGAGGTAAAGAGTTTTTGATAAAATTGGACTACAGTATCAGTCACACGGCTTGGGTGAGTGCACCACTGACCATTTTCATCATATAACCCTTTGATGTAATTTCTTCTTCTTCTCTGTGTTGCTTTACTATGGAAAAAGCAAGTGTTCTTGTCACCATCACGAAGCCATTGCACTTTTGATCTTTGAGCCCACATTTTTGCCTCACGGTCAAGGAGTGTGAGGATTTGTTTTTCTAAGTATTTCATCCTTTTGTTGCTGCCCCCATTCATCGCAACCAGCTCTGCTTTTGCCAATAACTTCCTTGTTTTTTCCAATTCTTTCCTCACATTTTTTAAACAATTTTTACTCCATTTGGTCAGCTCCTTCCCACACTCATCCACCTTACGTATCACCTTTAAAACCTCATTTTCCCCATTGTCCCGCTGCCACACAGCTTGTACTGTGTCCGAGCAGCCTTGTTCAGTCAGCCACATCTGCTCAAATCTAAACGGTCTCTGTTGTGAACAATTCATCCCATCCGGCACAATCAAAATAGGTCTATGATCAGATGCATCTGCCTCCAAGTGATAGATTTTGGTATCCGGAAATAAAGATAGCCAGTCCGAAATTGCCACAGCTCTATCAAGGCGCTCCCACACTGTGTAATCCGCAAAGTGCTTATGCCATGTAAATTCTGACCCCACAAATCCCAAATCAATAAAGCCGCATTCATCAAGTACCTCTCTAAAAGCTTGCATCTGCCCATGTGGCCGAAGTCTACCTCCCCTTTTCTCTGATTGTTTTGTTATCTCATTAAAGTCTCCCGCACAAATCCAAGGTGCAGATCCCCTTGCTTTCAAACTCTTTAAATAAGCCCATGCCTCATGTCTATTTTGTGTATCAGGTTCTCCATAAAATCCTGTAAATCTCCATTCATCATCCTTGTTCTTATTCAATGATTTCAATGCCAACCTAAAACAGTCCCTAAGCGATTGCAATGCCAACCCTCCTATGAAGGCAACAATCCAAGTTGAGAACATTGATGATTTCAAGTGGCTGAATTCCTCATACTGTTCTGTTCTACGCCAACTTGAGTCTGCGAGAACTAAAGAATATTATTTTAAAGT
Source organism: Quercus alba (assembly GCA_036321655.1). Classification (NCBI taxonomy): domain Eukaryota; kingdom Viridiplantae; phylum Streptophyta; class Magnoliopsida; order Fagales; family Fagaceae; genus Quercus; species Quercus alba. The sequence continues at coordinate 54,508,385 of CM070308.1, read as the reverse complement.
AAACCATCCTACTACCGTATCTGCTGGGGAAGACAATCTTAAATACAGGAACCCAAAATATTTGTCCATGTTGAATCACCTAAGGTTCTACCTTCCTGAAGTTCACCCAAAACTGGACAAGATCCTATTTTTGGATGATGATATTGTAGTTCAGAGGGATCTCACGCCTCTTTGGTCCGTTGATCTGCAAGGGATGGTAAATGGTGCAGTGGAGACATGCAAGGAAAGCTTCCATAGGTTTGATAATTACCTCAACTTCTCTAATCCAAAGATCTTTGAGAATTTTGATCCAAAAACTTGTGGTTGGGCATTTGGCATGAATATTTTTGACTTGAAGGAGTGGAAAAAGCGAAATATAACTGGAATATATCATCGTTGGCAAGATATGGTAAGGCTTCACTTGTCTTCTTTCTCCATTCCCAATCCAGACTTCAAGTTCTTATCATCTATTAACTTTGTATAAATTGTTTATTTTATGCGTTTCTTTTATGATAGTACATTTATGCAAGTCATGTGTACAAATATATGGTGATGGTGACCATAAGTGTGCAATCATTTTGGTATCTTGTGGTGGATCTTTCAGCAAAACGCCTAGTAGTTATTACTTCATAGTTTTTATGGAAATGGCATAGTTCTTTAGGAGTAGGATGTGATGGGCTGAATGAAGATTTTATTTACTTCATGAATGTAGTCTCATTGGATGATAGTATTATATGTGCTTGTGCCATATCAGTATGGGAGTAATCACTAGATTGTGGATCGTCAAGATGGTTGTAGAGGGGCGTGTTTGAGCTTTAAACATCTTGTATCCAGTGTGTTGTTAAATCAATTGGCTGTGTGTGTTCCGAAGAACTTTTGAAGGCTTTTGAATCCCATCCTCTCTAGTTTTAATATTCTTTTCTTTGCAATTGTGAACCCCATGACTCCACTATTTGCTTCGTGGAGGATGCTACTATTTAATATTATTTTAATCTGATGATAGTGATTGCAATTTCCATTTGGCTGTTCTTATAAAGGATTATTTTTAGCTTTTGGTCCATACCACTTGTTTCAGAAATTGTTTTAATTAAGATTCTGATATTTATCCTATTCCTAGTTTGCCCAACAAACATTGATGCCTTTTCATTCATGCTAGATATAGATGTAGTCTTGCTACTCAGGCTTGCAACTGATGTGAAACTGTTTTGCAGAATGAGAATAGGACCCTTTGGAAACTTGGCTCATTGCCACCGGGACTGATCACTTTCTATAACTTGACGTATCCACTGGATCGAGGTTGGCATGTCTTGGGACTTGGCTATGACCCAGCCCTTAATCAATCAGAGATAGAGAATGCCGCTGTCATCCATTACAATGGAAACTACAAGCCATGGCTGGATTTGGCCGTTTCAAAGTATAATTCTTACTGGTCTAGATATGTTATGTTTGACAACCATTATCTTCAATTTTGCAACATCCGCCAATAACTATTTTTTGTCCCTCTCTCTCACTCTCCCCCGGTCCCCCACACGTGTAATGTTTGAATTTCAAAGAAAAGAATTTCAAAATGCCTCGTTGCCCATGTAGAAGTTGCCAATTTGTTTTATGATCTTTCATTTACGCTGTGTTCAAATAATAAGTTCAAGGACACAACTTAAAAAAAGAAAAAAAAAAGAAAGACATTATATTTTTTACAACTCTTGACATGATCCTATTGTAATTGGTGTATGATATAAGGAATGTTAATAGTAGACCTAAGTGAAGGTGATATTTTTCAATCACAATTGGCCATGTTAGGAATTGTGAAAAAGTTGTGTTCTTACCATTAATCGGGTTCAAAGATGAACATGCATGACTGTGCCTTAAAAGAAGTAAAGTCAGTGTAGTTAACCTAGCCATCTTATAAAAAGGTCAATCTTAAAATAAATTGATCCAAGCTAGTTTTTGGTTTTCGAATCATTTTTATGGGGTCCATAAAATGGCATATCTTAATTACCTATACACCGCCAACTATGTGCTTCTATATGTATAATATTAAAATCCATTCCAAGCTTACAGGAGTGATAGCTCGTATACATATGAAGCATTGAATGTGATGTTTAAAATGTAAAACTACCTTCTCATGTACTCTGAAAACCTCATTTTCAAACAAGTGCTTGCATTTGATTCTTTGCAATGCGCTTCCCAACAACTCAATTATTTTCAAAGCTCCCTAATTGGATATTAAGAATCAGGGAGTCATCATCTAATGGGAAATGGGAAGAAGTGTTTTCCCACTATAACCAAATGAAAAAAGCTGGAATTCAACTAACAGACCCATCAGCTTTCCCTCCCATCCTCAAAGCATGTTCAAACCTCTCCTTTAGACATGGAAGGTCTATACATGGAAGCTTGGTTAAACAGGGGTTTGATTTGTTCACTTCAATTGGTAACTCCACCATGGACTTCTACATGAAATGTGGAGACTTGGGTTCTGCATTAGCTATTTTTAACTGCATGAACAAGGATTCAGTTTCTTGGAATATAATGATATATGGGTATCTTCAGAAAGGAGATTTACAAGAAGGGTTGCTATGGTTTATGAGTGCAAGGGTTGATGGGTTTGAGCCAAACACTTCCACCTTGGTGCTTGTAATACAGGCGTGTCATAGTCTTAGAGCTAAACTTGAAGGACTGCAAGTACACGGTTACATTTTTCGAAGTGGGTTTTTGGCCATTCCTTCAGTTCAGAACTCTTTGTTGAGTTTGTATGCTGATTCTGACATGGTGAATGCACAGAAAATGTTTGATGAAATGTGTGAAAAAGATGTTATCTCTTGGAGTGTGATAATTAGTGGTTATGTGCAAAATGTGGAAGCTCAGGTTGGTTTGCAGGTGTACAGAGAGATGGTTTTTGAGGTTGGCATTGAGCCAGATGGTGTAACTATGGTGAGTCTCCTTAAAGCATGTGCTAGTTTAGGGGACTTGAGTATAGGAAGAATGGTTCACGGGTTAGTGATCAGTAGAGGTTTCATTTTTGAAGTGTATATTGGGAATTCTTTAATTGATATGTATTCTAAGTGCTATGATGCCGAATCTGCCTTTAAAGCCTTCAATGAGATGTCTCAAAGGAACAATGTCACATGGAATTCTATATTATCTGGATTTGTCCTAAATATGAAGCATTTGGAAGCTTTGTCATTGTTTTATTCGATGGTGAAGGAAGGAATTGAGGCAGATGAGGTGAGTCTAGTCAATATTCTTCAGACATGCAAGTTTTTTGTGCAGCCATTTCACTGCAAGTCAGTCCACTGTGTAATAATCCGGTGGGGATATGAATCAAATGAATTGGTGCTAAATTCTCTAATTGATGCTTATGGAAAATGCAATCTTATTGAGCTGGCACGGGAACTTTTTGATGGGATGGAGAGAAGAGATGTTGTTTCTTGGAGCACAATGATTGCAGGGTTCACCTATTGTGGCAAGCCAGATGAGGCAATAGCTGTTTTCCAAGAGATGATCTATGCACAAGAGAATCTCAATGTGGTTACCATTATCAATCTTATTGAGGCTTGTTCAGCTTCAGCTGAACTGAGAAGGTCAATGTGGGCTCATGGAATTTCAATTTACAGAGGTTTTGAAGCAGAAGTAGCAGTTGCAACTGCAATTGTTGAGATGTACTCAAAGTGTGGGGCAATCGAAGACTCAAGGAAAGCCTTTGAACAGATTTCTGATAAGAATGTTTTTTCATGGAGTGCCATGATTGCAGCATATGGCATGAATGGCTTTGCACGTGAAGCCTTAACTTTGATTGCTGAAATGAAAAAACATGGAGTGGAGCCAAATGCTGTGACAGCTCTTTCAGTGTTATCTGCTTGTAGTCATGGTGGGTTAATTGAAGAGGGGCTTGGTTTTTTCAATTCAATGATTAAAGATCACAGGGTTGAGCCTGGATTGGAGCATTACTCATGCATGGTTGACATGCTGGGTCGAGCAGGACAACTTGATAGTGCAATTGATTTAATCAAGAAGATGCCTGAAGGTTTTGAGGCTAGTGCAAGTATTTGGGGGGCACTTTTGAGTGCTTGTAAAAGCCATGGGAACAGCAAGCTTGGCGCAGGAGCCATCTCTCGTGTTCTTGAGTTGGAGCCTTTAAATTCATCAGGTTATTTGCTTGCATCAAGCATGTATGCATCAGGTGGATCATTTGTTGATGCTGCAAGGATGAGAAGGTTGGTGAAGGAGAGAGGTGTGAGGGTTGTTGCTGGGTACAGCTTGGTGCATGTAAAAAACAGGGCATGTAAATTTTTAGCTGGGGACAAGTCCACCCCACAAGTTGGTGAGATACATAGTATAGTTGATCAACTTCATGGTTGTATGAAGATTGATGAGAGTTTAGCAGTCATTGAATGCTGAAATACAAAATTGTCAATCTTATGTTTCCAACGGCATAGATTCTCTCCCATTAAGAACGCTAACAAGGTTGGTACCAAGCATGTGAGAGTTTCATCTAAGGACTAAGGGTTGATAAAATCCCATTCAATGCTCAATTTTATGGGAAAGGGTTCAGTTGTTTATAGGCATAACCATCAACAAGGGAAAAAGAAGGCAACGGACTGCATAGTTGCACACTAAATTATCGAAAAGATTGTACTCATTTTGTGGCAATCTGGAATTGAATTTGAATAACACCTAAAATGACTAAAATATTTGGTTGATTTGGCTTATTTTCAATGGTTTATTTGTCTTAAAAAATAGGCTGCTATATTTATAAAAAAAGTGAAAGCGAAAGTTATTAATTCCGTTTAGAACACACTCCTCCTTTGGCAAGAGCTTTATCTTGACATTTAAAAAGAAAAAACTAATCTGATGATTCTGATCGGTTAATGTTGTGAACCAGGATAATTTACTATATGAAAAAGATAATCAATTTTAGATGACCAATCTCCTGAACTTGAGAGAAGAAATAGACATTTTTGGTTAATTTTCTACTTAATTCTCATTAATGAATTCAATATACATAAATAGCCAAAGATGAGATAGCCTTATCAACAAATCCTAAAACATAGGAACTCATCATACCCTAAAACATAGGAATTTATTTCAATACAAATAAACAACAATACTAATCTATCTAAGAAGTCTTATTATATCACTTATCTAAATTCAAATAATTTATATAGTACCCAAGTCATAACATTCCCTCCCCCTTCAAGATGAATCTTGTCCTCAAGATTCAAGGACATAGAAATTGAATCTTGCAAACATCGATTGGAGAATACTCGAACTTGGATTTTAAAGTGAAGAAGGATGAGAATTTTGGTGTTAGGCATGTCCTGCAATTCTTGAATTACCTCTTGGAGCACCAAGGATAGAAAATTCCCACATTCCTCAATATAAAATTTATCAGGAATTACAAAATCGATGTGCATACTCATTGGTGCAATCAAGGTTGTCTTTTCTTGAGTCATAGGAAGCATCACAGTCTCAATCTTTCTAACTTCAATAAGCTCTCGTCGGTCATGCACCATGGAGGGTTGATCATAAAAACAATCATCAAACTCAAACTTTTTAGCATGTGCACCATCTAATGAATCACTTTCTTGTAGAACCTTCTCTTGTTCATGCTCCTTAGTAAGTTCTTGTTGAAATAAGGCCAAAGCAACACTTGTTGTTGGCATCGGTACTTCTATTGAAAGTTTTGATGACTCCGTAGCATTGGCTTGAATGTGTAAAGCACTGCCTTCAAAGTCGTTGGTTGTTCTTTTGACAGATTGCAATGATTCAATTTGGTTGCCCAATTGATCTACCGCTACACACAAGTTTTGAAGGGCATGCCTTAAATCTTTGAAGGCTTGTTCATAAGTGCTGGCTGATTGTGCTAATGGATATGGGTCAAGCATGTTGAGGCTTTTTTTTTTTTTTTTTTTCTTTTTCCTTTTGTGGTTATGAGTGGTGGCTAGAGGGTGATTTGGAGGATGGAATTTTTTTTTTTTTTTTTGTGGTTTGCTTGAATGAGAAACACAGCAAATATATAAATAAATAAATAAATAAATATATATATATATATATAGATATAGATATAGATATATATTTTAACTAGTTGGATCGGTTAGCTCTGATACCAAATGTTGTGAACTAGGATAATTTACTAAATGAAAAAGATAATTAGTCAATTCGAGATGACCAATCTCTTAAACTTGAGAGAGGAAATAGACATTTTTAATTAATTTTCTACTTAATTCTCATTAATGAATTTAACGTACATCAATAGCCAAAGATGAGATAGCCTCATCAACAAATCCTAAAACATAGGAACCTCTCCTATCCTAAACAGAAGTGCTAAGTCTACAACATTTTCACAACAAATCATAAATGGTTAATTGTTATTAATTTAAATTTGAACATAACACTAAGATTATTTTTTTACCCCAACAATAACAACCAGTAACAACTTGTCATTTAGTATTTGTTGTAAAAATGTTGTGGACATATTATTTATCTATCCTAAAACATAGGAATTTATTTGAATACAAATAAATAACAATACTAATCTATCTAGGAAGCATTATTCTATCACCTATCTAAATTCAAATAATTTATTTAGTACCCAGGTCATTTCATTATGCATTTTTTAATATTTATTTCATTAACTTGTATTATTACTTATCTAAATAAAATAAAAAAAAGTAATAAATTTTTTTATGTTAAGACTTAAGACTAAATAATTTGTATTATTTGATATTTAGTTATTTACTTCTTTGAATTGATAATTTTATGTTGTATAATACATATATATACACACACACACACACAAGTCGCTAATCTATGCGATACACGAGAATAGCTATTGGATTAATTTCAGGGAAAAAAAAGTAATGTTTTATTTATTAGTTTTTTGTGGGAAGGAATAAGAGACGTAGTGTTGCATCCCTAGTTTAGTTTGTGTTGTGTATATATATATATATATATATATATATATATATAAAAGATATGTTGTAATATATATACTAAAAGGTGTTCTTTAAAAGATCATAATCATTTAAATTGGATATACAAAAGGTACTTATTAAAAGGTTATAATCCTTCATATTTGATATATATTAAAGGTGTCTATTGGCCAAAAGTGTGTTTATTGAACGAAAATGTGCCTATTAAATGAAAATGTGTCTATCGACCTAAAATATGCATATTGAATGAAAATATGCATGTTGAAGGGTTATAATCTTTTGGTATAGATAGTGGTTCATATTTATTTGGTAACTTCTTCTCAACTTTTTCTCTTTTATATTTCTTAGAAGCACAAAAAACCTGTGGGCCTTCTCCAAAATTTCTATTTGTAAGTCAGTTTTCTTTATTAAATACTAAAAAGGTTCAAGAATTAAGCCACACCAATGGTAGTAACAATAATACTAAACGATTTCTTCATTTGTTTACTTTTTCTCAACTTTTTATTTTTCAACTTTCTTAGAAATACAAGAAACTTGTGGATCTTCTTTGAAATCGCTATTTGTAAGTCTTTTTTTTTTTTTTGGTTAAATAATTAAAAGGTCCAAGAATGAAATCACACCAACTGTAGCAACAATAATACTAACATTTCTTTACACCCTTTACGAATCCTATTATACTCCAATTTTACATTCTCTTTCCTTAGAATCAAAACAATCCAAAAGTATTTAAATATATTATATAATGCATATTATACCACAAAAACTAATAGAGAATCTACCAAATTCATATAATATATTATAACAATGATGATTATATATATCATACAATTGTAATAGTTATATAACAACTACAATGTATATTCCCTCAAAAAAAAAAAAAAAACGACTACAATGTATAATAAATTAATAATAACCAAATGTTAACAAAATTTTTCAAAAGGTTTATCAAATAGTGCAATCAGTTATTGCTATACGTAAATATATATTGTGTGATTTTCCAAATGGTGCAGGCAATTAGTTTTGAAAAGAAAAAATCAATGTTGATAAAAAAAACTCCTTTACGTGCAAACACGATTTTATTTATGCAAAACGCAATCACCAATATTAGAACTTATAGAATTATCCCAATTCAATCACAAAATAACTTCTTAAAACTTATTTAGTGCAGACACAAAAACTTTCCATAGAAATCACAAAAATTAATTGAGGAAAATTTGTCTTAAGATTATTGGATATTATTACACAAATAATTTACTTTTGCGATTTGTGAATAAGATCAATAAACAATATATGTACAAATCTGTGTCAATGTATAAGAGAAATAAAGTAAAACTTATAGACCAAATGAATACAGAATGGTTGATATAAAAATGACCAAAGATAAAATGATGAACAACACGTAGAAGAAGCACTACAATCTCTGTGCACAACGAATAGAATTGTGTCACTCTCTCTCTCTCTGAAGACTCTTATGAATGAATGAAAAAACTAACTTTTTAAAATGAAATGAGGGATGCCTATTTATAGGCACACTAGCACTAGTTCGAAATAGGTGTAATTGTGAATAGACATATTGAAAAAGCACAATTGTTTAATGTTTTAAAATATAAATGTGGCTGCAATTTATGTAGACATACAGCACAATGAGAAATGGTTAACAAAAAGTCAAACATTTCAGCTATTAGTTATTATATAGATATATGTATGTGTGTGTGTATGTGTGTATTATATGAGAAACCCCGAAACATCCTAAAATGGTATGCTGAAATAGGTTAGTACTGAAATATTTCGTTTTACTAGATAAACCGAAACGGGTTTCGAAACGGTATTCATGCATTAAATATTATTAAGTTCTTAAATGGTTATTGCTTGTTGGCTAGTGTAATTTAGTTACTTGATTGATTTAAATTCAGTAAGTCGACAAAATAAATTGGCGCTGTTACTTACTCCATTTGATTAAATTTGGCATGCAAAGTTTGTTAGAAAGATAGTATGAAGCATTGTTATGAATACTGTTTCGGAACCCGTTTCGGTTTGTCCATTGGAATGGAATATTTTAGTACCGGCCAATTTCAAGTACCGTTTCGGAATTACTGCTAATATATATTTATATATTATTATTAACGTTATGTAAAATAATTAATTTAATATAGTTTTCTATTAAAATAAAGTGGGATATTATTTTTTTAAAAAAAGCATTTATTTTATGTTTTTTTTTTTTGTAAATAAAACTCACATTTTGGGTAATTATACACAAATGAGATATATATTTATATATTATTCTTACTATTATGTAAAATAATTAACTTAATATAGTTTTCTATTAAAATAAAGTGGGATTATTATTTAAAAAACATTTATTTTATGGTTTTTAAAAAATAAAAAATAAAACTCACATTTTGATAATTGTACGCAAGTACCTTCTAGGAAACTTCCTACTGACTACTTTTTCCCAATTCCCAACCCACCCATGTGACTGTACACTACCTGCTCAAATGCTACTTCTATCTTTCATTATTGCAGATTTCAGTCTTTCTTCATCATTTCACGCCTGAGCTCTTTTCTCCTCTTATTCTTATCTTCTTCATCTCTTTTTTTTTTTTTTTCCCACAAGTCAGTGAAGTCACACCACTTTTGCTTCATCTTGCTCTTCAATTTTATTTTCAAGTTTTCTGTCAAAGTTGAGAGGGTCAGATACTGCGAGATGAGAGAGAGAGACCAAGAGCTACAGGACACCGATTAAGTTCAAGAAGGGAAAATAAGAAGCTAGAATTCATACCGGCCGGAAAATGAATTTCAGCCGAAATTGGTCGGAATTGACCGGAATGCCCAGAACGGTCTGAAATGGGGCGAAATTTAATCCAAGGTGGAATGGAGGGTATTATCATTCTGGTTTACACACCGGTATGAGATTTTCCGGCCGTTCGCCGTTCCGGCCGGAACGGAACGAAATTCATAACATTGGTATGAAGCGAATAATAAATTGATTCCTAATATGTTCACTTGAAGATTTTATTAAAAGTGGTGAAAATCCTTGAGTCTTACATAGGAAAGGAAAAATATATTATATTATATGCTCATAGGCTGGATATAGGGTTCGTGGACTGGCCCTTTTGTCAAAGAGAGAAAAGGACATAGTTTAGACTTTGTGATGATTAAAACAGTTTTTGCGTGTGTATATATACGGTATCTATTTTTGGTTTTTTCCTTTCTAGAGACTTGATCCCGACCCTTACTCCCCCCTTTCCAATATTCCACAAGTACTTATACTTGTAGAATAACCATCAAGCCAATGGTGCACAGTGGTAAGGCCCTCATAAGTTGTAACCCTACTCCTCATCTTGGAATTCTCTTTCCCAATAAAGAACAACTGCTTTTCTCAGTCCTTTTCTATATTGCTCTATCTCTACTCTCAAAAGTGGAGTAAGAAGTATCAACCAAATTTCTTAATCCCCCATCCAAATCAAAACCAAAACCAAAACCCTTCTGATTGTTTTTTGTATGGTTAAACAAAAAAAGTCTCATTCTTGTCTCTCTGCAAAAGACCATCTTGGACTTTCGGTTCATTACAATTCAAATATACATGCATTATATAGGGGACAAAGTTTGACTACAAATTTAGTTGTAACTTAAGACTATAATTTTCATTAAAAAAAACTAACATGACTCGGTATTTTTAAAATCTAATTGTATATTTTTTATGCTCTTGACATATATGTCAAATTTTATGTTAATTGAATATTATTTACTATATGATTCATAAACTTTTTTTATTTATAATTTTATATTACAAAAACTTACAATTTAAAAAATTAATTGATGACATAGTTATTAATTTCCAATCTTTTAGAAATTTTGCAAGTATAAAGAATATAAGAAGAAAATGTATTCTACCAATGAATTTGTAAAAATAATTCACGTTTAATAAAAAGATATTAGGTGAAGTTATATACTTGCTATATATAAACCTACATGCATTTTGTATTTCCATCATTTCCAAGAATCTTTGCAATTCGAACACTTCCTTTCCTTCTTCACATGGAGTGTTCTTGGACCATCCCGCACTTTTCTGAGGGTTTATCATCACCACCGCCATTATCATTGCAATCATTATCAGCTTGGCCACAGGGATAGTGTCAGAATGTCTGGGCCACTGTTACCTCCAAAAATTTCTCTTCATACTCCAAGACAGTGAAACTAATAATCTCAAGTGGTATGGGTTGCAAATTGCAGAAAACACAAACCTAGTTTACAACAACGAACTTCCATGTTCTTTGCCACAAGGGTTTGCCTCTTACTACGGTGAGCCTTATCATTGTAATTCAAACAACGCCCCCATCTTGAAGCCCAATTTCATTTGCGCTGAAGAAAATGGAAGACATTGCTATGTAACTGGTATGAATTCCAACTATTATCGAATTACCCTTGTTAAGGATTCTTTTATTCAACTTTTGGATACTCCGAATTTGATCCATTTACATTCTCTCAGCCTATTGTTCCTATAATTGAGCATGCTATGCCGATCAATGTAAAGGACTCCCATCCAATCATCTTGGGTGAGACCGTGAGAGTCTTTACTGCCTTGGAGGTTGCTCATCTTGGGTGAGACCGTGAGAGTCTTTACTGCCTTGGAGGTTGCTTACCATCCAACTAGGCTTCTTCCATGAAGATAATAATTGGTCAATGGATTTCAATCCCTTACCCTCCATATCTGCCCCAAATATGAGTTCTGTTTTTTCTGTCGATATGAAGTATCACAATCCATATATAGTAGTAGGTTATAAGGATCCTAAGAACCTGATTCTTCAACTATTTAATGTTTCCACAAACCAGTGGTTAATCCAAAAATTTCAACCAAATTTCAATGGCTAGATTCTTAACCCTCCTAAAAATCAACCAGTTGCAGTTGATTCTAGGTTCTTTTGGTATGATGCTGTAAAAAAAAAAGGGTAGTAGGATATAACCTCTTTTCTGGTGAATGTTACTTAGCTAAGGCACATACACATGACCTTGGCGCTAGAGACTCTTTGCCCCGCCTAGCTTTTATAAACGGTGGTGATAATGGAAGTTTAAACTTTTGTTTATAGTGGCTATCCCCACCACTTATGAAAGCTAGGCGAGGCTTAGAGTCTCCAACGCCATGGTCATGTGTATGTGCCTCAGCCAAGTAACATTCACTAAAAAAGAGGTCATATCCTACAACCCTTTGTCTTACAGCATCATACCAAAAGAACCTAGAATCAATTGCTACTAGTTGATTTTTAGGAGGGTTAAGAATCTGGCCATTGAAATTTAGTTGAAATTTTGGATTAACCACTTGTTTGTGGAAACATTAAACAGTTGAAGAATCGGATTCTTAGGATCCTTATAACCTACTACTATATATGGATTGTGATACTTCACAAAAAAACAAAACTTATATTTGGGGAAAATATGGAGGGTTAGGGATTGAAATCCATTGACTAGTTATTATGTTCATGGAAGAAGCCCAGTTGGATGGTAAGCAACCTCCAAGGCAGTAAAGACTCTCACCCAAGATGATTGGGTGGGAGCCCTTTACATTGATCGACATAGCATGCTCAATTATAGGAACAATAGGGTTGAGAGAATGTAAATGGATCAAATTTGAAGTATTCAAAAGTTGAATAAAAGAATCATTAACAAGGGTTTGACTAGGAATCCGACAATATTTGGAATTCATACCAATTACATAGCAATGTCTTCCATTTTCTTCAACGCAAATGAAATTGAGCTTCAAGATGGGGGTGTTGTTTGAATTACAATGATAAGGCTCACCGGATTAAGAGGCAAACCCTTGCATCAAAGAGCGTGGAAGTTCGTTGTTGTAAACTAGATTGTGTGTGTTTTCTGCAATCTGCAACCCATTCCACTCGAGGTTATTAGTTTCACTGTCTTGGAGTAAGAAGAGAGAAAATTTTGGAGGTAACACTAGCCTAGACCCTATTCTATTGTCACCACCAAAAAAAAAAAAAAAACTGATATGGAGCTAAGATAGGGTAGAGATTGGTTGGTTTAGCCCACGATTTATTTTCCCCTCTTTAAGTACAGCCCACGTATAAGTAAATGCCAACTCCTAAAATAAATTTTACAAAATTTCTTAACATGAAGGTCCATGTATAAGTAATAAACGTCTTCTAAACTCCATATGACATACTATCATCACAAAATACTACTATTTCCACGGTAGTGAAGATCAGCATGTAACATTACATCAAACCTTAGATTCTCAATCTCTCTACCAATGGCCATAATTTAGATTGTGGAAAAAAATAAAAGCGTGTCATTTCCTCCTCCCTTTAGCAGTCGCCTACACATATTTATAAAAACAAACGGAATGGGTGAAAAATCACTCATCATGAACTCTAGTACAAGCATAGCAAATAGCATAGTAGACAATTCTCCTACCTATATACACTACAAAAACATAGCGAAGCTATTAATATTTGAAACCTCCAGAGTCTCTATATCCCCTAATGATGTTAATTTGACTTAAGAATCATTTCCTTTACATTTTCTCCACCAACCAAACTGAGGCAAGAGCAAGAAAAAAAAAGGAATTAAAAGGAAACAAACAAAATGAGACTTGAAACAAAGCCAATACAGAATGAAATCAAGCAAACAAAAAAGCTAATCATTATTAAACCGTCTCCACAATTCTAACTACCACAGCCACTGTTTGATTGCTAAAAAAACCTAAGAAAAGAAAAGAAACAAAGAAAAAATAAGCATAGGTGATAGTAGGGGTGTCCAATAAAATTGTGACCCGACCAACCCGTCCGATCCGGCCCGACAACTGGCCGACCCGACGCTGGTGACGGTCGACAGCGGATCTCGGCCTCCAGAACCCGAAAACAACGGGTAGGTTGGTGACTTCTCTCCAAAACCCAAAGAAACCCAACCGAACCGAGATCTTAGCATTTCCCAAATAAGTTTTTTAGATCCAGCGAGATCTTAGCCATTTCCGACGAGATCTCAGCTAAATCCATGGAATCTTCATCGAATTTGGCGAGATCTCACTAGATATGGCAAGATCTCACTAGATTTGGCAAGATCTTGCCAAACCTAATGAGATTTCGACAAATCCAAAGAAAATCCAGCGAAAATTCGGAGAAAATATCATTGAAATTTGGCCGTTAAAGCGCTAAAATTTGGCCAATTTTTAGATCTCCAACTCCGACCGAATCGACCACCCTTCGTTGAACGTTTGATCTGCCCGATCCGATCAACCATGCCGGTCAGCAGCGAGTTGAAATTCCGACCATTCGATCTAATCGGGTTGGTTCCAGGTTGGGCACAAACTCGACCCGGACCGACTTGTGGACAGGCCTAGGTGATAGTATGAACTCCAAGGTTAAATTATTAGAACAGGGCCAAGGACACATGTTCTTAGCAAAAGGAAACCCTGAGCCTAGCAAAAAACAAAATCAAAAAGATTCACTTCAATTCAATGCTTCCAACTGAGAATCATACCATGACTAAAATTCCAAGAACCCATATGGCCTATTCCCCTAAGCCACCCTATTCAACTTCAAGCTACATAATATAAATCCCCCCATGCTTGATTTTCTTTTACTTCATCCTTAACTTCATAGAGTTTGCATCCTTTATCTCAATTCCATTTTAAATATAATTAACACCATGACTTTAAGATGAGGGCTTTTTACAAAGTCTATAGCTGGAACCAGCTCTGAAAACAAAAATATAAATTGCATAGCTATTTCATTTTAAAAAGCAAGGTTTACATCACAAAGCAATAAGACAAGTTCATGAACTAGAAACCTTTCATAAGACAATAAACTTACATTTAAATTTGATATGAGGTTAAAAATCCTAAGAACCATTTCCTTCTATTTTCAATCAATCTTAAATTTCTTAAACTAACACTTCTTTGATATAATCATTTTCACCTAAGAAAGTTGGAACGAAACATAAACATCTTTAAGAAAATAACTATTCAAGCATATACCAGAAAACCGATTTTCCATTTAAACCAAAACCCTATAATAAAAACAAAAATAAATAAATAACCCAAATGCAAAATCCTAAGAACCCCAACTATTTTATCTATAAGCAAAAAATCTTAAGAACCACCATCTTCTATTTGAATCTTAGATTTCGTTGACTAACACTTCTTTGATATAAACATTTTAACCTAAGAAAGTTGGAACATAAATAGTTAAAAAAAATTGATTATTCAAGCATATCCCAGAAAACCCATTTGCCACTTAAACCAAAACCCCATTATCAATCCTAAGGAGAGGACACCAACCTAGGATATGAGATACACAAAATCAACAAAACCCAAAAATATCACAAAATGTTAAATGAGTACAGAGAGAATGAAGTGAAAGACCTTACAGCTGAGAGAGACAGAGTACACGAGCTTGTTCGACCAGATATCCACAACACGAAACCAAAAGAGCAGAAGTGGTGGTGACGGTGATAAGAGGCAGAGACTAGAGAGCTCTGAGAGAGAGAAAGAGAGAGTGAGTGAGTGACGGTGAGGATTGAGGAGAGGCAGAGAGAGATAGTGTGTGAGTGACAATGAGGAGGTGCGGAGAGAGAGTGTGACGATGATGACTGACTACTAAGGAGAGGTAGAGAGAAAGTGTGAGTGACGTGAAAGATTTATGGCCTGTTTGGTTTAGAGATAGCTCAGTTTTCAAAACTCATAACTCAATCCCAAAACTCATAATTCCCTGCTCAAACCTCACCTTCACGTAAAAACTGCAAAACACCTGTTTGGACTCATAACTCAGTCACATATCTCTACAACTTTTTGCCAAAACCGTGGATCCCACCCATTGACACTACCCAGTGTTGCCTACTGTTGCTACCCGTGTCCCATTAACAAAAAATCTTCTTCTACTTTACTTCTCCCACTGAGTCATTGTGGTTCCCTTCTGCATAAAATAAAACATGGTGTATATTGATTCTAATCTGAGATGTAATCATTCCCTCTAAAGTTCTACAAACCCATTAACTGAGAATGATCCTACCCATGCCCCAATTCATGTCCTCCAAACAATAACATTATACTGCAAAACAGTTAACAGCAAAGTGAGCTCCAAAAATTCTTCTTATTACCAAAAGGAAAAAGTAACATTACAAAACAACCCCAATTAGGCTTTAAACAATCTCTTCCACCATCTTTGCCACTTAAGAATAATAAAGGTGTGAACTTTTTTATATCAAAACACTACAAATTTCAGATTAAACAAAATCAGCAAATCTAATACAGTCCCCAAAGCAAATCTGATA
Organism: Quercus alba; assembly: GCA_036321655.1. NCBI lineage: Eukaryota > Viridiplantae > Streptophyta > Magnoliopsida > Fagales > Fagaceae > Quercus > Quercus alba. The sequence continues at coordinate 54,492,195 of CM070308.1, read as the reverse complement.
CTCTAACAAATTGACATAATTCATTGCAATGGCTATCATGATAAAAATAAACTTATCAGACTAATACAGAACCTAACCAATTAAAACCCACTTGGTTTTTCAAATTTTCTTCTTCTAATCTCCCAGATATTGAAGATATCATACTAGATAACAGCGAACAGACTATTAGACTATCATACTAAATTCTAAAGGTAATTTTTCTAAATTTCAAATAGTGCATTGTTTCACTAAAGGTGTATTAGACTATTAAGGCATGTGACAGCAAACAGCATTACAAAAAGTGGATCCCAATCACACCAGCAAACAGCAAACAGAACAGAAACCAGAACAGAACATAATTAGAACAGGACAGAACAGAAATATGAACAGAATTCAGAATTAGAACAGAACAGATTGAAAAAACAGCAAACAGCAAACAGAACTAGAACAGAACAGAATTAGAACATAATTCAGCACAGAAAAAAATTAGGAAAACGGAATTAAATAGGCAACCAACTACCAGCAGTAAACAGACTTGAAATAGCATTAAACAGACAACCAACTACCAGGAATTGGCCACTTCATTTCTATTGGAAGAGGAACCCAGACAGTATTTTACTGAAGTTTTCATTTCTCAATGTTTTTTTGATAAATGATTTTTCATTTCTACCTGATAAAACACAAGATATGCAAGGACAGATATATAAGTTGGACTGATTTGAGTTTATTTTCCGGTCGATCACATAGAGCAAGTAATTACATTGATGGTATTACCTTTCTTTTGCAGTATCAAAATGTATTTGCTCCACTAATTAAGCTTGAGGCTGTCCGAGTAGAGTGCTAAAGAAGATAATATTTAGCTTAATGATGCCTCTATGATATTGAGCTGTAGATTCGGAACTTTTATCCAATTGGGAATAAAGTCATTTGGATATGTGAATTCATTTTGCACATGCATTACATGTAATACTAGCTTTAAGCTTAGCAAAGAGCTTGTTCAATTAAGTTTTGAATTGCACAATGTGAATTCAAGCACTAAAGCATATCTGAATCCAACAATAAGCCAACAACTCAGTGAACAAAGTTCAAAGATCAGCCATTTTGAAAGTTAATGAATTCCATTTCTTATTCCAATATTTATATGGTTAGTAAAGAAACAAGTTAACATTACAAATCATAGTTTCTCAAAGTAGGTAATAGAACTCAGTATCATCAAATCATGTTCAACAAAAGCATAAATGCCCTATACTTAAAATGTACTGCTCTAAGTCCTGTGCTGAGTTATATCTATTCAACATACTCCTCCCTATGGAATCTATTGATATATACATAGAAATGCTGGTCAAGTGGAACTATGGAAAACCAAAAGCAATGGAGTAGCAATGAAATCTATGGAATCTAACTGGAAGGCAGGGCCGTAAGCCTTGTGTATATAATTAAGTCCTTCTATTTCCACTGAACCATAGCCATGATATCTTATTTGTTGTAGATGATGAAAGAATCTCAAAAGGCAGGAAAATAAATTAAACAAATGGAAGTTTGATATAAACAAATGGCAATTTCAGTTCATCAATTAAACACATGGGTCACATAAATTCGAGACTCAAAAGCTCTGTACTCCACTAATTTCTTACATGCAATTTCATACCACAAGAAAGAAAGTAAGACCCACTTCAATAAAACACAAATATTGAAAAGAAGACCCAGGTGCAGATCAATAAAACAGAAATTATAAAAAGAAAGAAAGATCGAAGATGAGTCAATGGAGAAAAACCCACTTCAACACACTCACCAATACCCGTGGGCAAAATCAATAAAACAGAAATTATACCACAATGCCCAAATCATACAATGGTCATAGACAATGGAGAGGGAGATAGAGATATAGACCGCACCTGGGAGAAGATCACAGAAAATGACTTCAAATAGTTTTACAACGGACAGAGCTCTAACTCACTATTCCAGTTCCGATTCAGATGCAGAGAAATCAGCTGGGTTTCGTGCGTCGGTTTAGATCGCTGGAGGCCGAGATTTGATGGAATAGATGAAATGTGAGAGAAAACGGAGAGAGGGAAATGAGAAAGAGGGAAAATTTTGGCTGAAATATTTTGAGGGAAGTGAGAAATGGTCTTCGCCCAAATTTGCAACGGTAATATCACATGGTTTCTGATCTGACATGACAACACACAATTTATGGCCCCACAGAGTCCTTATATTTACGTTGGTACCACTGAATTTTTTGAAAACACTCATTTGCTGCTTCAGTTTCCATAGCTCTAACTTAAATTTTTGAGTGGTGGAAACAAAAGTTGAAAACCAAGCCAAAAACAAAAAATTTTGTGAGACCCATCAGTTATGAAAACTGAGTGATATGATCCAAAAACCTACTCATCCAAACAGGCTCTTAGGTTTTTTTAATACGAGTTGGATTTGGATAATATTCATATCCTACCCAAGCAATTTGGATAATATCCATATCCTACCTGATTAGGCTCTACATATGAAGAACTAGGTATTATCCAGAACAATTGGGTATGGTTGAGTAGAATATCCATTACCCAATGGGTATGGCCATCTCTATTTATGGCAACCTAACCATAGGAAAAATAAAAATCTTAGAACTTTCTAATCCACACAAAAAGCTAGTGTTTACTAGTGAAGTGAGTGGAACTTTTAACTTTGCGAAGTGTTACTGAATGGAAATTTCAAAAACCAATCACATATTTATTCAAGTTTTCAAGACTTTTTAATCCACACAAAAAGCTAGCGTTACTAGCGAAGTGAGTGTCACTAAATGGAAATTTCAAAAGCCAATCGCATGTTTATTCAAGTTTCGGAGATCAATGAAGGAACTTGGGTCTCAAAGACTTGAGTTCTGCTTCACTATGAAGCTCTCAATCTCTACTTAGTCTCTCTACTCACTCTTGTTCTCTTCTCACTATGTCAGTTTAGGATTTTAGAATTTTGCACATGGAATTTTTTTAACAAGGTTTTTAGGGTGTGGGTTAAAATTATTTGGTTTTGTAAATTTAAATATTGTGATGTGTAAATACCAATTTTTTTTTTTGCAAAATCTGTCAATTAATGAAATTGTTAGTAAAATCACGCTAAATGCCAAAAAAAGGTTACAAATTTTAATTTTTCCAGTATTCTGTATAATTTTCTGTGTTTTTAATAGTTTTAAAACTAAGTCCATACTTTTTTTTGCTGAATTAAAACTAAGTCCATACATGTTGTGTTGCTACTCACCTTCTTATCAATGGTAGTTTTTGGTACTTTGGGATTATACTATCTTATCATGCGCTCCTACAGCACACTTTAGCAACTCCGCTACAACTTAATTTTTTGGTAGCAACTCCGCTACAACAACTTAAGAGGGTGTGCGCAGTTCGGTCGGCTCAGTTTTTTTTTCAAATTTGTTACCAAACCAATAGGGATTGGTTTTGTAATAATTAAAACTAATGCATACCAATTAGGGTCGGTTTTTTGACCTATAGTTGTGCGATTTGATCGGCTCAGTTTAATCGGTTATTGGTTGGTTTGAAACATTAACAATCTGTTTTCGTTTTTGTTTTGTTTTTTTTTTTTTTTTTTTTTAATCTGTTCAACCTATAAAAAAATCTGCTCAACAGAAACTTTATAAAAAAAAAAAAAAAAAAATTCTGTTCATCCAAACACAAACAGTAATGATCCAAAACCTGTGCACAAAATGGGCCGGATCCAGTTACAAAAAAGAGGCCCAAATAGTAGAAGCACCACATTATTATTAGATAGTAAACAATAAATCTATTCTAATCTGAAGAGCCTGAAGGAATACCATTTTGTTTTATTAATGTTATACTCCGTATATGAGTTAGGCAGGCCCACCCATTTGGCAAAGAGCTCACAACACCATAATAACAAGGCAAATTGATTCAAAAAAAAAATAACAAGGCACATTCATTATGACAGTACACAATTTTGGAGTATTCAATTTAAAGTTTTATATAAAAATCACAACCTTAATCAAACAGCCAAGTAGCCAACCTTAATCAAACATGAAGACATTCATGCTTTCCCAAACAGCCAAACTTAATCAAACCAACTTAATCACTCATGCTTTCCCAAACAAAAAACAAATGAAACAAATGAAAAGGAAAACAAAATTGAAAAGTGAAAACACGAAGACAAACACCTATCCAGTATCCAACATGAAGACAAACACCTATCCAACACGAAGACAAATATGAAATACCTATCCAACCCGAGAGGCTTATTGTTGTTTTGCCGTGACTGGTGAGCGACGGCGAGAGCTCAGGCGACGGCGAGAGCTGCGTCAGGCGAGCGCGAGAGCGAGATTTAAACGATTTCGATTTTTTTGAGAGAAAAGATTGAATTTATACCCTGTGAATCTGAAAACCTAGCCTAAAACGCACCGTTTTGCTTTTGTATTTTTTTTTTTTTTTAATAACACCCATACCATACGACGTCGTTTTACTAAAAAAAAATAATAATAATAAAATCAGAACCTGGTATCGGTTCGGTTCGGCTTAGCGGTTTCGGATTTCCCAATCCGGTGACTGCACCGCACCGGCAACGGAACGGGCTTCGCCCTCCGAACGCCGGCCTCGGCTTAGTCGGTCGGTGCTGGTGTCGGGAGAGTGTCGTCGGCGCCGGTCAGTTGGATCGGCTCCGGTAACGTTTTGCTCACCCCGCTTAATACTCTTAAACAACCGGCGCGCTCTGAAACAAGAACAAGACAATGAAGAAGAAGAAGCCAAGCCAAACCCATAATGGAAGCTGGTGAAAAACCATTCTCAAGCTTTCACTCTCTTCAAAAACTCATCTTCATCTCACTGGTAAATCAATCATCTTTCTAATCTTTCCTTTTAATTTTTTTTTCCATTTTTAAAATTTTAATTTTTTACCCTTTATTTCACTTTGGCTTTTCCACTTGTACTCTTAATTCATACACAGATACATTATATTGAATTGGAATTTCAACTCTAACACTGTGAATTCTTTTGCATTTTCTTTTTCTTGTTTTGGGGTTTTCATGCCATTGATTATGCTTAATTTGGATTAATATCACTATCTTTAAATTTAAAATCAAAATTTTGATCAGACCCATTACCATTAGTGGATTGATTAGTTGTTAAACTCTCCATTATTGTTATGGATGCTGTGCAATTTGGCTTTTGTAAAAAGCAAATGTATCAATTCCTTCACCAATGTAAGTAGCACACTATAAATTTACTTTCTTTTTATTCGTTTGGGTGTTTTTTTTAAAAAAAAAAATTGATTTAGTTAGTTTATTTATGTGATTGGTGGTGTTCTTGGTTGTTATAATTTAAATTTTTTGTTATTCATTTCAGTCGAAGAGAACTCAATGATTTTCGGCCCTTGTATTACTGCTAACATTGCCTTGTGGGCAAGGCTTCAATCTCAATTCTTCTTGGTTCTAACTTCTATGATTTATGGAATGCTATAAAGTTAAGCTGTGCTGTTTCATATCTTGTCATTATAACTTCGTTGTCAATATTGCATACATCATTGTATTAGTAACTATTTAGAGTGTATTTGGATGAGCTTTGCTGTTTGTGTATTTGTTGAAAGTACTATAGAAAAGGAGTGGGAAATGGGGTTTCTTTTTGGTGTGGGCTTGCCAAAATAAGCTCCAAAATCCCAAAAAACTTACATTTTTTGCGTTTGCAAAGTACACACTAGTGTAATTTATTCACAATTGTTAGTGATGCCATTTGGGCAAGGTTTCAATCAATCTCGTTTTTCTTAGTTCTTGCTTCTATAATTATGGATTTCTATAGAGTTACTTGGTGGTGTTTTCTTGTCATTATAACCTCATTCTCATAAATTGTACATTATTGTATTATTGACTATTTAGTCTAATCTATCAACACTTGTTAGCCTTCTAAATATAAGATGTGGTAGTAAATTTTCTAGAGGACGGAGCTTGGAAACTCTAGAAAACAAGTAATGCAAGGACCAAAGAGGGTTGTTCTGTAGGTGAAACCTCAAACCTTAACTTCCCCATCTATAATTTAAGTAACATATATGTTTTTTGATAGGTGTAACATAGATAATTATGAAAGCGGTTGAAGGAACTATAGTTATTGGAATTTCTTAGAAAACATTTTTCTTAGTTCTAGATGAGAAGAGATTTCAACATGCATATCTGAGATTATAACAATATTTCATGTTGAAACAATTGGGTATATTTCTAAATATTAAGGGCTTGTTTTGCTGTCCCATGAATTTCAAATGACACCATCCATAGTTTTTTAATAATAGGATACTTGGCTAGGTTAGGGTTCCTGGTGTGTCGAGTGGGTGTTTGAGGGTTTGAGTGTTTGTGTTGGTCTTTAGGGTTACTTAGGGTTCCGGGTAGTGCTAGTGTTGTATGGGAGTTGGGGTTTGCAAATGGACTTAAGGAATGATGAGGGAGTGGAAAAAATTCAGGAGTAAGTGACTGGTTCAAGGGAGCGCTACCTCATCCATGATAAAAGAGAGAATAAGAGAGTGAGAAAGACTTTTAGAGAGAAAGGAGCAGAAAAGGCATCAGCTTGTGAATTATGTCCTTCATTACTTTCAAAAGACTTCTATACATTGGTATGTTTAATTCTCATTGGTTAGCTAATAACACATGTGCAAAAGGTTTTGGAATATTAGTATGTGATAGATGTGCCTAGCCTAACTAATTCTATTCAACTAATTAAGCAAGTGCTGAATGTAACCGACTCTTTAGCTAACTACAAGACATGTGCTTTTATCAATCCAAGCATGTGTTACAGTTACAAAAATTCATGCCTGGTCAGTAAAGCCTTCCCCAAGTGGATGGTTAGTTACTAGAGATCCCCACAAAATTTGGTAGTCATTGGATGCACCATCATGGATTGGCACTTCAGGAATGCCAAGAACCAAGTTAGACTCCTAATCACATGACTGAACTGCCAATTAGGGCACAATGTTTCCCAATCAGCAATTTAGCTTTGGTGGCTGATTCTGCTTCCTTTTAGCTCCTAACAACATCTAAGATGAACCCATGACTACACTTCGAAACATTTATAGTGATACTTGTTATGCTTGAGTTACCTCACTTATGTTGTTGCATTTGTTTGTTTGAGAATTTCTTAGAGAACATTTGTCTTAGTTCCAGATGAGATGAGAATTCAACTTGTATATCTTGGATTCCATGCTGAAACATAATGGCGTTTTTATATATAATAAGGGCTTATTTGGTTGCCCCATGAGTTTCAAATGATACCATCCATAATTTTATAGCACCTTACGCAAACGCATGACCTCACTTCAAGCCATTTATAGCGATAGTTGCGATTCCTGCGTTACCTCATTTACGTTGTTGCATTTGTTTGTTCAAGCCTTTACCAGATATGAATGGAGCCATTTAACTCCAGCGGACAACCAAACAAACCCTAAGTATTTAGTAGTTGTAGGAAAGAGATCTCAAAAATAGAACTAGTAAAATTATAATTTTTTTCAACTGTCAGCAACTGTTTGGAGAAGGAATTGGTTTAAGGGATTTGTTTAAAGGTAGGGGAAGATAACATGATGTCTATGATGTAAATAATTTAAAGGTAGCTAAACATATGACTGTGTAGTATGGCTGAAAAGTATTCATGTGGCTGGCACCCACTTGTGTTGTCAAATTGCAACAGCCATACAGATTTTTTTGACACCCACGGACCTTCATCCTCTTTTATGATTTTAGAATAATTACCTTTGTAAAAAACTTTTTACATTTTAAATTTTTTTACATCTGTTGACTGTATGGGCAAATCTTTGCTAAGCAGGTGCAAGATACTGCTTCTGCTACTGGAGTCAGCAATTATCCAGATGAACAGGTAATTCATGGAGTTTTTTCCCCTCTCTCAGTAGATAGCAGTGATGCTTATTTTTATACATTTCATACAGGATATTGTCATCATTGTGACATACAGTGATACTTCTGGTACTATTCGAATTAGTAGGGTGAAAATGAGGGACCTATCTGCTTCCTGGGTACGGGAAAACCCTATGGTTGTTCACCATGACCAGTCAACAAGTTCTGAGGTACTCCAATTTGATTTTAACATTGATTCTTTTTCAGATAGCAGCAATGTACATGGAAGTACTTAATCATACCAAAGCTGAGATAGTTTGAATAATTATGAGAACCATATAGATTATATATAGAACTTCATCTTCAATCAAATTTTTTTCCTTGCCTTAATAATTCCATTTGTTTAGTTTATGTGGCTGACATCACTAATTGAATTATTATCTCCTAGTTATAATCAGCAACACAACTTCTTCTAAGGGTAGTAACATCTCTGCAAAAAGCCATTTCTCAGCTGCTAGTGGGGATGAGGCTTATCCAAATGGTCAGATCTTGCCCACTCCAAACTTTAGGATCTTCAGTTTTACAGAGTTAAAGGTTGCAACCAAGAATTTTAGACCTGATACAGTACTTGGTGAAGGAGGATTTGGGCAGGTCTTTAAGGGTTGGCTCGAGGATAAGGGGCAATCCAAGAGTGGAAATGGGATGGTAATTGCTGTCAAAAAATTGAACTCCGAGAGTTTCCAAGGATTTCAGGAGTAGCAGGTAATTCTTCCCAACTTGCTAGGGAAGAAGATATAGTTGTGAAGTTCATGTGTTTTGAATTCCTTTAGCCCTTTCAGTTGCACTTTTACTTGCTTCTTGTGAATCCGTTTAGGCCTCTCAGTTGCACTTTTACTGTGCTTGTTGTTGCTATATTTATCATTGCTTTTTTCTTTTTAATGTACCCTTCTCCACTTCTAGAAAAAGATCATGCAAAAGGTAATTGGATAGGAAAGGTAGTTGCAAATAGTATATACCACTTTCAATTGTAGTCATGTAAGATCTTATTCACAACTTCTCTTTCTTGTTTGGGTTAATTGCAGCTATCCACCCAAAACTATAAGCTCATTGTAATGTTTATCATCATTTTTTATTTTTCTTGCAATCAACACCCTGATTCGAGATCAATTTGTAATGTTTACAACCCTATTTAAATTTAGTATCAAACTTAACAAATTAGTGGGCTGATTAGGTGGTGGGATGCTAGAATGTGTTAGTTTTCATTAACTTGCAACGTCCACCCTATCCAACTCACTAATTTGTTAGATTTTTAACACTAATTTGGATGGTTGGGTAAACATTGCTAGTTAAGTTCAAATTAGCACGTTGATTTCAAAGATTTGAGATTTAGAGTGGACATTGCAAACAATCCCATATTTTATGATGATAACTATAATGAACCCTTTGATATATTATATCCAAAAAAAACCTTTAGATCTGTTATTTTGCTGTGTCTTAAATACTGTAAACAATTGCAGAGAAAAAAAAGAGAGGAAACAATGTATTAAGTTGTGATTTGGTATACTTTGGCTGAACTGCAGCTTCCTCATTGCTACTTAGTCTGGGGTACACAATACTATTCTGGTTTAGAATGATTAGTGCAGATGGTGCCTAACATAACTAGTTTAAGTGGAGACCAAGGCTTTATAGACAATCAATTACCTGATGTTCTGAATGCTTGTTCTGTGTTAAATTAAGCCAGAGTTCTTGTTTTTCTAAACCACATTAGAGTTCTCTCTCCCTAACCCAACCCCCCCCTGCGCGCCCCCCAACACACACACACAGATGCATTATTTGGAGTTTGGTTAGATGTTTCACTAATTTGCTTTTTAACATTACATTCAAACCATTTTAAATATGTATGCTTATCTCAGTGCTAATTCATTGGTGCAGCCAGAGGTGAATTTCTTAGGAAGGCTCTCTCACCCTAACCTAGTCAAGCTGTTAGGCAATTGCTGGGAGGACAGAGAGTTCCTCCTCATTTATGAATTCATGCAAAAAGGCAGCCTAGAAAACCATCTGTTTGGAAGTAAGAGCTTAAAACATAATTGAATTCTATTATTGTCCATATGTGCAGGTAATGTGATTCAAATATAAAAGTTCATTTGGTTCACCATACATATCTTTTATTTATGCAGGGGGGTCAGCTGTTCAGCCACTTCCATGGGATATATGGCTTAAGATTGCAATTGGAGCAGCTCGGGGCCTGGCATTTTTGCACATATCTGATAAGCAAGTTATTTATAGAGATTTTAAGGCCTCCAATATACTGCTAGATGGGGTAAATTTCTATTGAAAAGTGAATAACTATCAAACTACAAGAGATACACTAAGGAATGATATATTGCTACTGTCCCTAGCCCGTTGATTATTACATCATCTTTTCATCTTGTTCACATTTCCAACCTTTATGCACATCCATTTTTCCCTTTGTGAACCCACCTATCACAATTGATCCACCACGTCATGGAATTAAAAAGTTTAAAAATTCCTTGGTCACAAAAAGAATGTCTCACAAATAAATTTTGAACTTGTCTAACTTTTGGTTTTATTGCAGTCCTATACTGCCAAGATATCAGACTTTGGCTTGGCAAAGTTGGGTCCATCAGCCAGTCAATCACATGTGACAACACGAGTAATGGGCACGTATGGTTATGCTGCTCCGGAGTATGTTGCCATAGGTATTATTTCTGCCAAAACTTTTGGACTTCTGGTGCTCTTAAGGTCAAACGAGGGTGAGCCTTAAGCTTGACCTAAATTTTGGCAAACTTCAGTTACTTAATCCTGAATGTTTTAAAAGCTTGGTTCTGGTGATGATTCATTTTTGTCAAAGAGACATCAAGATCTCATTCTTTCTGAGTGCATGCCATGCATCTGAATTTTGAGTTGATAAATTAGTAAAACCCATCTGATCTCACTGCTCCTATTTTTAAATTGAAGAGCATCAGAGTAGTCTTATTTAATGGCTTCTTATTTGGATAGAGGTGTGTTTCTTATATGATATCAGCAATAGAATGGGCTAAACAATTCAAATAACCCAATACATGGAATGCAGGCATAGCCTTGAAATTGAGGTTGCATTTGGATTTGAGGATTTTTTTTTTATTTTTATTTTTAAATTGCTACTATAATTCAACAGCACATAAAATATTTTAGTTTAAGATTTTTTTTTTCCCAATCAAAAGCACTTGTGATGTTATGGATTTAAAATGCCATTATACACCTACATATTTTAAATTTGTATATTTATATGATATCTAAAGCTTAAGTGTCACTTATTGTTGCAATACTCTTGTTAAGTCACATCTATTTTAGTCCACTTTAGTCCATTCTGTCCTGTTTAGTCTCCTTGGGCTCAAAAATTCTTTTTTTTTTTAAATTTAAATTTTTTGGTTAAAATAGTATGAAATTTTATTCTATTTGGGCTAAACCCTTTAGTTGTGGGCTAAAAATACAAAAAAAATAGGTATTAAAACTTAGAAATATGGGTCCTAAAAAAGCAATAAAAATCATAAATATTCATAAGAATGCCTTAAAATTCAAGTTACAATAATATAGACATTATACTTATATTTAGATTAATGTAACATTTTACATGTATTCCATGGAATGGTGATGTACAATTTTTTTAATATTCTTGTATATATTCAGTTTACTCAACTGATTATGGTATATTTTTAAAAAAGTTCTTTTAATAACATTTTCTCCATTTATATAAAAGAATATTATAATTATATAATTTAAATCTTTTTATTAAATTACATTTTTCATATATATATATATATACATACATACCTTATCAAAAAAAAAAAAATATATATATATATATATATATATATACATACATATTACTATATATTGTTATTGAATACAAAATACATTATATGTTCTATTACATAAAACTTATAAAAATAGAAATTATTTTTAACTAACACATGCACTATTTAATTTACAAACTTACATTATATTTTTATATAAAATAATTTTATTAAATTTTTTCACGCGCATCACATAAGTTTGCGACTAGTATTTACTATTTATAAAACTCATATCCATCCAAAAAGTTCATTAATTAAAAAAACCTCTATACTCTATACAAGTTACTTAAACTACAAATTGAAATCCAAAATTTTCTCTTGAACGCCTCTATCCAAATGAATCATAAAAGACTTAAGAGCGAGCTTAATAGTATTGTTATTAGTTCCAACAAACATGTCTATTGATAAAAGTGAACTTGGAAAAATGAGGAAGAGAGGATGCATCTATTGATCCTTATTCTTTAACTACATTGCTCCTCAACTCTTGGCTCTTCACATTGTAAATAAACAACTTGGGGGAATGTAGTATCATGATTTCTACTGGACAGGACTTGTCACTTTGGTATATTGCGAGAGGTAAAAAATCATCGCTGATAAACTCTTCAAAATTTCTTGATCCAAATAAGTTTAACCCAATCCCTCAAGAGCCAAAAACCAAATTCATCTCTGGAAGTTTGAGTAGCATAACAAAAAACTTCATTGAAAGCTAATAACTTGCAATTGAACATTTCCATGTAGTATCTGTTGGGTTTGCATGGCAACTCAATTCCTTCCCTAAGCTTTACACTTGATATGTCTATTGCTGTTATATCTTTATCACTTTCTTCAATACTTTATGCTATTCAATTCAAAGCCCCATTATAGACAATATCAAAACAAGGTATGGAATAACTAGGAAAGATTACTTGTGAAGAACAGCTCAATTGCCTCCAAGCAGCATTTTCATTTACTTCATCATCATTACTATCCATAACACATATATGACAATTGAACATATTCTTAGGCAAACTACTTTGTACTTCTGGAATGACACATCATATACTAGTGAATAGTTGCTCTTTGAACTCATTAGTCATTTAACCAGTGCTACCATTATAGACATGGATATCATTGCCAAATATAGATTTAGGAAGTATTAGCCCATCATAGGCATCTTCAATATCAACAATTGTGCAGCAAGAGTGGTGTAATATTTTACTGTCAAATTGCCATTGTTTACATAAGCAAAGTATTCAGACCTTGATTTTTTTTTTTTTTGAATGATGAATATCCACTTATATATCTGTATATCATTACATTATGGACCTTGACAAAGTTTGAATCACAAATCATTCTAAACCAACTTTTGCAAACCCTTTGGATAAGGCTTTCATCCAATGGTCTTGCTAATATTTTAAGGATGACATCTTGATCCAAACAACAATATGTGAGAATTTGATTCCTTTTCCATGCTTAGCTCTACCACTAAAGTTTTCTTAAAAACTGCAAATTGGGCACACATTAAAAAATGTGTTACACACAAAAAAAAGAAAAAAAGAAAAAGAAGAAGAAGAAGAAGAAGAGTTTACTGCATCCATAAAAACACCTTGCCAAATAAACTTTATTCTATCTTCCCTATGATTGGATCATAAAAACCATTTATTTACAGGAATTTAAATAATATATTATTTGAATATAAGCTGTATACCTGTAGTTATTTTTGCAACAATTATGATTAATATATAATAGTTTTCACAATTTCACTCTCAAGAGATAGCACAATTGATTGAATATCACGTATTATGAAATAGAAGTGATTATTTTGAATCTCTCTTCCCCATTTGCCTTGCCAGAAACTTATTAATAAAAAATATATATATATATAAAATAAGTCATTCATGGAAAATACTAATCTATTATCAAATTTTACTACAAAATTTTTACAAATTGACATAACAATCAATGTAAATAATGTCACATCAATAATATAATACATAAATTTATTAATTATTTTTATAGAAAAATTACAATTTAAACTCTATAATTTTATAAATAACAAATTAAAATCTTGAAATTTGAAAAGATAATGAATAAAATCCATAGTCTATTTTAATTGAACTCTAAACACTTGTGGTTATACTTAAATGAGCTATAATTTAATTGGTTACTTTTTGAAATATTTAATTTAATTCATTACTTCTAAAATTATACTCCTATCGAT